>JAVIAB010000108.1:41587046-42272046 GCA_032433765.1 Megaustenia siamemsis | reverse complement strand
AACGTATCTAGCAGTGTTAACACACCTTGTGACTGACTGACTGACCGACGCAAGTCGAATGAATATATTAAATCGTGTACGCGCCTTTTTTACATAACAACCTGTTGCCGTTCCGAGCGCGTGGGGGAAAAATAATCTATAAACTCACGCGCGCTGTTCATTGGTTGGTTCATTATGTGCCACGGTGGGAGAATATTCACTGTCCATTCATGTCGTCACCGAGAGATACCTGATTAAATATCACTGATTATGGTCCATATCTATCTTAAATACGGTCCCTTTACGTCCACGTAGATATAATAACTATTAATTTATTACTATTATATGTGTATACGCTCACCATATCTATAAAATAACTAACGTATCACTACTCCCTAATATGGTAGTTTCACTTCGGGAGTGGGCGTGGTCTATAGCCGGACAACATCGCTCCTATTGGAAGTTGATAATGGCGGGAAACACTGCTGTCCATTACTCATGACTCATTAACCAATTATACCCCAACTACCCACTTCGTGTCGTATACAAGTCCTATACTTATATATATATATATATATATATATATATATATATATATATATATATATCATTGCATCACTCTCCGGGAGGTTCCACCACTCTCCACCATGGGAAAGTGGTGGTATTTGACTATATAACTCTTGTACTCACAGAGTAAAATCTTTCCTCCTACCTCCTTCCTTTTTGTCTTTGTATCGGCGTGACCCAAGTGTACCTCTTACACTACTTGCGGGTGACACAGTTTAATAGCAGAGAGAAAGAGACAATAAACTACAAGAAATGATTGACATAGTAGTAAAAGAAAGCAACAAGAAAGGACTCAGTCTGAATAGTGAGAAAACAGTAGTAATGGTCATATCGAAGAAACAATCATCACCATCGTGCAGCATAAAAATAAACATGACAAATTTGAAATAAGTGCGAAGCGTCAAATACTTGGGCACAATAATAACATTAGATGGAAGATGCACCACATAAATTAAAAAGCAGAATAGCTCACGCCAAAATAACATTTCAGAAAATGAAAAATATATTATGCAACAAATCTATGTCAATAGAAGTGAGAAAGAGAGTTCATTGGTGGTATATAGAACCAATTCTGACCTATGGAAGTGAACCATGGACAGTAGATAAACAAATTAAGAAACGAATACAGGTCACAGAAATGGAATTTCTCAGAAGAATGTTGAAAGTTCCCTGTACAGCTAAAACAGACCAATGAGGAACTTCTCAAAGAGGTCAACTCAAAAAGGGAGCTCCGAAAAAAACATCAGAAAGAAACAATCAACATTTTTTGGGTACATAATGATAAGAGGAAAGTCGGAATATTTGAGTACAACTGGCAAAATACAGGGAAAGAGAATTCATGGACGACAAAAAGAGAAAATACTAAATACCTTGGTGTCATGGCATGGAAAACAGTCAACAACAGAATTGATACGATGCACTGTTGATGGAAGATTGTGGAAGAACATGATCGCCTACACCAACCAGTATGGCACATGATGATTGTACTAGCAAGGTAGTGAACGCAAAATGATGTCTATATAGAAGCAGAGATGGTGCATCTGTTTCAAAATGCATCAGATGACTAGGATGCGGACGGTTAAAAGTATCCTGGAAATGTTCAGCCCATCTGGTTGTTTTATTAGCACAAGAAGTTAGTAAGGTACCATCTTTATTTAGAACAGGTTTGGGTGATAATTCTTCTTTTACTGCCAAAATTATCTACGCATCATGTCTTGCTGAGTTTCTAACCTTATTATCAAGGTCTTTATTTGTTGCTTAGGCTATATTTTACCTGACTAAGCAAGGCTAATTTTGCTTCACACTTATTTTGAATATTGTTCCGTGTGATGTCTGAGATCCATGCTTTTCTCTCAGTTTCCATAAATTCAGCACTTAATTCAGCTGATGTCAATATTACTGTGTTGTGAATGTCCCATAGTTCATCTTCATTTAATTCATTTATAGCTACCAAAGTTTCAAAACAATTGTTGAGTTCTAAATTAAATTATACATTGATATTTTCATCTTTTAATTTTTACTATCTATATTCTATATGCAAAGCACTATCTCCATATATTTTGCCCAGGCATAGCAAGCGTGCCAAAATGTCAGTTCCATCTTCATTAGCACACAGCAGAAGGATTAACTCTAATGTCTTACAACGAACCAAACTCCCATCCATCAATGCAACACTTAGGAGTCGTAGACTAAGGTGGCTGGGTCATATCAGAAGAATGGCAAACATTTGTATTCCCAAACAAATATTGCATGGAAAACTTAAGAATGGAAAGATACCAAAGGGCATATCAGTGCTGAGATATAAGGATATTTGCCGGGCTTCCCTGGGGGAATTCTCTATCAGTGAAAGAATCTGGGAAAATTTGGCTGCAAATCGTAGCACACGAAGAACAAAAATAAAAAATGGCACAGCAACCTTCTAGGCAGTGCCTCAGATTCAATCTATATTTATCAAATTCAGACAAAAGGCATAGGTGAAAGGAGATGAGGGCAGGCACCATAAATATATTTTGTTCGTTCTGCGGATTGATCTGTATATCCAATATTAGCAGATTCAGCCATAAGATAAGCTGTTCAGCAAAGCTACATCCAACATAAGACACTAATAGTTTTACCAAACTACTCACTTCTCATGATTGTTTGCTATCAACCATCTGTCAAGACACCAAAGGCCATATATCTATATCCTTCAAGATGTGCTTCTTGTGGTGACTGCGCAGTCTAAGTTTAATCTTCGCAAAACATAAGATTATGGTCGTTATTGATGTCAGCCCCTCTATAAGCCCTCACATCAATCAAGGAATTTTTTTATCGCTTTCTGATACACAGGTTGTCAATTTGGTTTCTAGTTTTATCATCTGGAGTTATCCAAGTTGTCCTATATATCGTCTTGTGTGGAAATAATGTTCCACCTCAAACTTGGTCAATCGCCAATCAACCACTAATATCTTCAGTAAACAAGAAAAGACGATGGTCATATGTTGGACATGTGATGAGGAGAGATAATAACCAAATAACAAAGTAAGCCCTCATGTGTGAATCAACAGGTAAGAGGAAAAGAGGCCTTCTCAGAGACACTGAGAAGAATATTGATCAGAGAGGCAAGAGCAGCAGGAATCGGCTCCCTCAATGAGATAGAGTTGCTTGCACAGAACAAAGACAAATGGTGAGATTTGATAAAAGATCTTTATAAAGATTGAAAACTGCTAGAATAAAAATTTAGATAAGAGAAAGAGTATCTGGGTCTATGCCCTATGGGTCGACTACGGCTCGAAAGGTCAATAGATAGATAGATATAACTAGGTCTCCTGTTAAACATTGTTCTATTTACCTTTCTCCATTTTGATTGACAGTGTCTACTCCATTCCACATTACTGCCATAAAAGAACTGATGTCTCTTCCCACTTATGCATTAAATGGCCCATCACTATTAGTATATCATTGCTTAGGAGCTTTATTTATTTGTTGTTGTAGCTGGTAGTAAAAATCATCTTTAATTTGGTCTTCAGTTTCATTAGTGGGCACATAGCAATAATTGTTAATCTTCATTACTTGGTTCTATAACGAGCTCTTATTAATTTATAGTTCACTGGCTCCCATTCGATAAGAGATTGTCAGCAGCTGAGACGTTCATTTTAATCCCTAGTCCTCCATAAAGTTTATTATCATCTATAACTAAATAAATCATTGTTTTGTTGTTGTTGACAGATTTTTTATCTATTCCTGGTCATCTAGTTTTTTTCTAATTCCTAAACTATCAAGGTGGTATTTCTCCATTTCATTGATAATTTGCACTAGTTTGGCTGGACCAGCCATTGTTCGAACATTCCAGAGGCCTATTTGTGTTAGTGCTTTTGGGCTGATGATATTCGCTGCACTATTGATTTCTTGAGCAGGTTTTTCGCCATGACTCATTATGACCCCACAAGATTCTACAACAACCATGGATGATTTCCCTGAGTTGGAAATGGTTGCTTCTAAGCGAGTCTCAGGGTAAGGTTGTCAGCACTGCCCTACGCCCAATAGTCAACACAAGAAAGTAAACATGGTCTCCATCTTTGAACGCACAGGAAGTCATAACTTCTTAATTATTATTTCCTACTATATTTCCTTTTATTTGATGCATTTATGCACTTATTCCTCCAGCATAAATTTTTGATAGCTTCACCAGGTGTGGTCTTGATGTGAGACTTGATTGTCTGATATTTACAGATGATATTCTTAAAGTTATAGCATAAGTTAGAACATGCTGTGGCAAGCTCAAAAGAGATTGGCTTTACTTGGAATGGGACTGAGAACCTGGTTCAGGAAAGAAAACAGTGACAGCCCCTGTTGGTTGCATTCTTTGACAGAGGGCATAGAATTATTGATTAATTGATCAGGACTGTCAGAGAAGACAGTGTATTCTTAATTACTTATTTGCATGGGTCTTGGCAGAGGAAACATTTCTGACAACATTATCTGTGCGTATCATGTTGTAATTTTCCCTGCAGCTAAAATAATTCATTTATCAAAATTGTGTCACCAAATGAAAAACAAGAAATTAAATTGCAACCCAAGAATATACAATTTATGTTTATTCCACAACTTTCAACTTTCCAATATTATTTTGTTATCACTAAATGGACAGAGATCATGGTAACAGTTATTGGAAAAGTCTCTTATTTCAAAACCTCATACAGTACTTCTACCAGAAAGGCTAGAATCTTTTCACTGGAAGCTAAGAGCCATGCTTCTGACACTAGCAGACATTGTTCTTGAAGTAAACTGATTGCTTATATATTAAGAATCTTATGGGTTTTTTTTTCTCAGAAATAGATTCATTTCTGTGCATTTGCTTAGAGCAGAGCTGTTTTTGAAGTAGCAACAGAAGACGGTCTATAACCTAACCTGAAGGTGAAGTGAATTGCTTTCCACATAACTAACAAACATCTATCACTCACACAACAATTGTGTGACAGATGATATTTCGCACAACAGTTTTTTTTTAAAAAGCAAAGCACATAGCATTATTTTTCTATAGTACAGAAGACAAATATGTTGAAAATCACTGAAAATCTGTCACCATAGTTCATTTTAACATCTGAAAGATATTGTTTTTTTATTGCATACAAAAGTATAGAATAATTTAGCTTTATTTCTTTTGCTGTTCATTTGTACTGTAAATAATAAGTGAACAATGAAATTGATTTATCCTGTGAGTTATGTATAAGAGGAGCCGCGATAGCTCAGTGGTTAGTGAACTGGACTACCACGGACAAGGGGTAGGGTTTGATCCCAGCCGTCGGCTTCTGGGTTCACCCAGCCTTAAATGGGTACCGGATTTTTTACTGGGAAAGTAAAGCAGCACGTGCGTAATACTGACCACATTACCCCAAAAATCATGTGCTGAAGGTCTGTAAAATATAGGGTCACTAACACCATATTTCCCTATACGCCACTTGGCGTGACGGGGGTACTTTACTTTTTTTTTACTTTATGTATAAGAACAAAGAATAGAATAACTGTAATAAAATATTTGTATGCATAACTGTTTGTCAATGATCTGAAATACTCATTTCTCACAGATTGTTTTCGTCTCAAATGTTATTATTCTGTTATGAGACAATGTATTTTATACTGCATTCAACTATTTAATTCTGCCAGGTATGGATCCCATTTTCATGCATGGTCTAATGTCATTGTGATTTTAACACAGTCGTTTAATACAGAAATTGAACTGAAGGAGGTAACATTATAAAATAGATTTCAATAAAGTTTGCTGTGAATTATTTTAATATCTTAAGTCATTAGAGATAATGGTTGCATTTTGTTAAGATTCTTTACGAAATAATTATTGCTATTTAATTTTGTTTGTTGTGTTTCTGAATTTCTATTTCTAATTATCATTGTGTAACTTTTTTTTATTAATAACATTTCCTTTCTTAATTGTGTTTGTCTTTACTGTTATCTAATATTTCATTATCATACAGTTAATCTTAATTGTTTCTCATTGTTATGATTACAGCTTAATGTGTTCTTTTCAGCAGTCACCCAGGGCTTTTCTTAAATATCTTTTTCACCTCTTTGAATTATACAAGCATATTGATAATGAATACATCTCTTTAAAATATATCAACATAAAAAGGGATTTTTTATTAACAACACAACAGATACAACACTACAGACAAAACTATATGGGCAACTGCAAGAATTACAAAAGACAATACAATTTATACATGAAGCGACGTTGCAGATATCGACAATATTTCAGACGAATGAAAGATAGATAGATTAACACCACAAGGGTCCATTGTCAATTCCCAGATGTGGCAATGTTTTTTTTTTATATTTTTTTACTGACATTGTTCACCCAACTTCTCAAAATGTGTGTCAGACCATAGATTTTTTCTGGAAAAGTTACTGAGCACATCACCCATAAAATGTGCCATCGGTCATTGAAAACAATGGGCACTAACTAACAGCAAGCCTTAAGGTGTGGACAGAACCCTTACTTTTACTTACAAAACAAAAATGCAGCATTGACTTGGACAATGTTACCACTTTAAAATTGTGTTTCTTTATTAAGTAAACTGTAAAGTAATCCTTGATGTCATATGATTTTATATTTCAAATTAAACTCTGATCATTTCAGATTGATGCTCTCATAAAAACTGAAAGCAGGAACTTAGGCTCAGGTGAGCGTGCATTCAACCAGGCACTGGAAAAAGTATCAAGCAATATCAAGTGGATGAACAAGAACTTGCCAGTCATCACCAAGTGGCTCAATGATAAACATAATTTAGCTGAATAAAAGCAGTGACTATTTTGTTGGAGTTATCAGTAGTCATCATCATCATGTACCATACCGGTTGGCGGAGGCGATCATGTCCTTCCACAATCTTCTATCCACAGTGCATCGTATCAGTTCTGTTGTTGACTATTTTCCATGCCATGACACCAAGCTATCCAGTATTTTCTCTCTTTGTCGTTCGCGATCTCTCTTTCCTTTTATTTTGCCAGTTGTAACCAAGTATTCCAACTTTCCTCTTCTCATGAGGTGCCCGAAAAATTTTGATTGTGTCTTTCTGATGTTTATTAGTAGCTGCATTTAGTGTTGACCTCATTGAGAACTTCCTCATTGGTCTTTTTAGCAGTCCAGGGAACTTTCAGCATTCTTCTGAGAAATCCCATCTCTGTGGCATCTAATCGTCTGTTCATTTGTTTCTCTACTGTCCATGATTTGCTTCCATAGGCCAGAATTGGTTCTACATAGTAACGATGAACTCTCTTTCTCATTTCTATTGACATAGATTTGTTGCATAAGATATTTTTCATTTTTTTAAATGCTATTTTGGCCCGAGCTATTCTGCTTTTTATTTCCGTGGTACATCTTCCATCCGATGTTATTATTGTGCCCAAGTATTTGACGCGTTGCACTTGTTTCAAATTTGTCATGTTTATTTTTATGCTGCATGATGGTGATGATTGTTTCTTCGATATGACCATTACTTCTGTTTTCTTACTATTCAGACTGAGACCTTTCTTTATGCTTTCTTTAACTATTATGTCTATCATTTCTTATATTTCATTCTCTGTCTCTGCTATTAAGACTGTATCATCCGCACATCGCAAATTATTTATGTTGTGACCGTTGACTTCAATTCCTTTTTTGTCTACTATTGATCTCATAATATGTTCGCTGTAAAGTGAAAACAAATCCGGCGACAGAACACAGCATTGTCTGACTCCTTGTTTTATAAGTTGAAATTGTCCTATTTGGTTGTTAATTCGTATAGCAGTGTTTGTTGCCAGTACATGTTTTTTTTATGATTCGCAGATCCTTGCCATCAATGTTTAATTTCTCCAGCATATTGATTATTTCCACATGCTTTACTTTGTCAAATGCTTTGGTGTAAGTCTATAAAGCACATATATAGATCTTTCTTTACCTCTATAGATCTTTCTATCAATGTTCTTATAAGATGTATATTGCATTATTGGTGCCCTTTCCTTTCACAAATCCACATTGTTTCTCACTTATTTCTGGTTTTATTTTGATTCTTACACGTCTCATGATGATTTTTAGTAATATTTTGGTCATATGGCTCATGAGACTAATAGTGCGATGGTCTTCACAATCAGTGGCGCCTGACTTCTTCAGTATGGCTACAAAGATAGATTTTAGTAGATCTTCGGGGATGCGTCCAGTGTTATATATGTCATTGAGTAGTTTTGTTATGACTTGTACTCCCAGCTCTCCTAATGCATTTATCTCTTCGATTGTTATATTGTCAGGACCTGGAGCTTTGCCTCTTTTCATGTGTTAAATTGTGTCCTCCACTTCACACTGCATAATTGGTGGTCCTGTGTCTTTGTTTGAATTGTTTAACTCTGGTCTTTCATCATCATAGAGTTGACTGATATATTCTGTCCATCTTTCTATTGTCTTCTCCTGTCGCATTATTATATTTCCTTCCTTTGATTTAACATATCCTAAAACTTTTGCTTCTTTTCTTCCTGTTGATTCATTTAACTGATCGTGCATAAATTTTGAGTCTTTCTTTTGTTGTTTTGCCATTTCTTCACATTTCTGTTTTAACCATCCTTCCTTTGCTTCTCTGCATTTGTGCTGGATCTCTTTGTGAAATATTTTGTATGTCCGATCTTCTTTCATCCGATGTATTCTTCTTTCATCCATTAGTTGTAATATTTCTTCTGTCATCCATTTCTTTTTGTTGATTCTCTATTTTATTAGTAGTACCTTCATTTTTTAAAATTAATTACTGCTAATTATCATTATATATGGAAATATTACCTTTCACTATTTATTTCTGGTAAGCCTGTACACAGTAGTTCAGTTGCTGAACTTTGTAGATAAACCATTCCCAGCCATGGCTATGTAGTTGGTAATTCTGGCTTCTCAAATGTTAGCTGACTAACATTTGCTGCACCAAAATTTGTTTAAACTTAGAGTATATGGCCCCTGCAGCTTTTTCTCCTTTGTTTTTTATAAGTAGCACTTTCATTTCAGAGAAATAACTTAGTAGTTCTAAAGCAGGGGAAACTTTTTATCCGCATAAGACCATTTCAATATTTATAACATCATTCACGGACTATACAAATTATCAACTAAAAATTAGTATGAAATATTTAATCACACAATTAATTAACTCAGTCATAATGTGATAGCTGGAAGAAGCCACAGAGATGGGATTTCTCAGAAGAATGTTGAAAGTTCCGTGGACAGGTAAAAAGATCAATGAGGAAATTCTCAAAAAGGCCAAAACAGGGAGCTCATAAGTAGTATATGATTCAGTGATAGGACGGGTAAAATTTATTACAGAATAAGGAATATTCCTTATATAAATAGTCTACCCTCACATTTTCTGGTTCCGGCCGTTTTTCCTTATATGAGAGTCTACATTTTTTTTCTTATATGAGAGTCTACCCGCAGATTTTTCTCTATAGTCTACCTGGTGCCCTCTCGTTGACCTCTCATCGCGTTATCTCTCGGATGACCTCTCGGGGTGGGGGTGACCTCTTGAGGTGGGGTGGTGTTGTGAAGGGGTGATCTCTCATCATTGACTTAGGAAACGTGTCGTGACATTACATTGTACTCTCAGGCAATAAAAAACAGTCTTATTTAAGATAAGTTTTAATATATGCCTAAAACTTCCTTGCTTCTAACGAACTTAGTCCATTACACATGCCTAGATACACGAAGGTACGTTAACAAATTTAGTAACTACACGTCAAAAGTGAAACCTACATAAACACCGCATTAATTACTTTAAACGCGATCAAAGAGCCGGGTTCTCCATGAGTACTTACTTCCGGTTATACTGCCCGCGTGGAGATCAAAGGATAACGCTAGTGTTTGCCCGCAATTCACGCTAATGAATTGTGTCGCGATATAACTTTGTACTTTCAAAACAGTTTTATTCAAGACAACTTTTAATGTATAGCTAACATTTTCTTTGTTAGTACTAATAACAGCTTACTCAGTGCTTGGTCAACTAGCGGCAAAATCTGAAATTTTCACAAAAAGAGATGGTGTTACTCAGTTTCCCTATAATGGGGATGTTGAGTTAATAAAAATAGATTTTGACCTATGATGCAATAACAGAATACTCATTGTACTGGTGACCATTTGAGACTGTATGTACTCATTCACCCAATACTTTCACATCAATATGGAAAAGGGAATTTCTCAGTCATAGAAAAGTACGACACCACTATAGGTGTGTCAATAACAAGGAACAAAAATCATTAAAGACATCGTAATTAAGTCGGGAAATTTTGGTGGTTGAGAGATAAATCTGAAGATAAGTATGACAAACTATAAGAACAAGGAAACAATAGTATTTTACATACATTTAGAGCCAGTGTTAAGTTAACACGTATTTATCTTATATTCTATACTGTTGCTTATTTTAATACAACAAAATAATTTAAAATTAAACAAATTAAAACAAGTCAAATAAAACAAACAGGTTGCTTTTCTATATAATTTTTATTTTCACAATAAAACATAATTTTATTACGTTTTATTGTGAATGGTAAACATACGTTAACGTAAACAACACATTCAAATATTTATAATTGAACAATGATGATTTAAATAGTACAAATATGAATTCAAATCATCTGAAAGAGTACACAGATAACATCGTAGTCATATGTATAGTGCTTAAATTACCAGTTTACGTGGTCTGGCGCGTGATTTTTTTAATGGATCAGGATCGCAAAACTTAACACAATTTTGTTTATTGTTCTTAATAACATAAGATCCATCAGTTATATTAGTGATCGAACGGGGATCAATTCGTTTGTGAGCTGGTGCTGTGACAAAAGCTGCAATGTCACTCTGTTGATACTGGAAGCCTTCATTAACGGGAGGCACAGCGAGCGACCAGTCACCATCATTAATTTGTTCTCTGTCATATTCTGATCAAAATGTAGATGCTCCATCAGTGGTTGCTTGTATACTGTCACACTCAGCTGAGCGAATTGTAGACGCAAGAAAAGTGGCTACTTGTAGTCTGTCACACTCTGAGATAATCGTAGACTTCAGACCCACTAAAGTCTCAAATTCAGGCTGTGTTAGTGTTATACCGTAACGTGTGGGGAATTTCATCCCAGTTTTTCCATCATATTTTCTAAGATGGATTAATGTCTTCTGCTTGATATCTCGAAACTGAGACAGCCTTCAAACCATTCTTCTGTAGAGGTTTTACATACTCGCCATTACGAGATGCGTAGAAAAAAGCACCATCACAGTCAACATTAACAGCGGAATCACACATATCCATTCTAACAGACTCCATTCTAAAAAACACACCACTTGATAACAGGGCTCTGACTTTCTGTATTATCTCAGGGCACTGAGAACGGCTGCCCTTTATACCCTGTAACAAGGGGGCGTGGCCAGCCTATTTATAGTAACCAATGCAATACGTTCTATTTATAGTAACTGATGCAATACATCATCGGACGTGTTGAGACATGTTCAGAGAACCGCCATCTTCGATGAGTCATGGGAAGTTTGTTCCGCGAAACCAATACATCCATGACGTCATCAACCGAAAATGATGATCCAGAGGCCAGGGCCTATACCGACAAGTTGGAGACAAAGTCGAGTATTGTATGTTATGTTCGTTAGAGGGAAGGGTTCTTGTTAGCACAGGATTGGGCTTGTCAAGTAAACATCAACTAAACTTTAGTTTCTATTTCTTTTGCAATACTTTTTAGAATCTTGGTTCTGTGTGCCATAGCTAGGAGGGGGTGAAATAATTTTGGCATTTTCTAGTATACAGTTTCTGAAGCGCTCTCTGTCTATAGACAAAGTGCTGTCAAGAATAATTGGTTTCGTCATTTTCATCATCGTGGATTGTTAAAACAATCGGCTCTTCAGAAAAATGAACCTAGAAGAAACGAGACAATTTTAGTTTAAAAAGGGAGTAAATACTTCTAAATGGAAACACTTTATAATAAAATGTCTCTTCACAATTCGCTAGCTCGACTGATGTCATTTTTCCTTGTTTCCCTCTGCCTTTTCGCCCCTCACGTTTTCAGGTTGGTAAAACATTTTACAGCTGCTCTCAATACAAGTCCAAAAAAGGAGGGTTGTTGCCTCCAAGTATTGGATCTCTCTTTTACTTATCACCTAGTAACCTATCGTCCGTGAGTCTCTTGGGTAAGTTAAACCTGCTTCTACGTAAAATTTACTATATTCCACCTCCAGATGTTAACGCTTCAAAGGATTTACCAGTTTTAATATTATTCCCCTTGTCTATTTTCTTTGCTGTTAAAGTTACTTCTTTATGGTATGTGGATATTTACTCTTTATCATCATCATCAATAAAGATAATGTTGGAAACATAAGAATTAATGTCGTTCGCGATAGTAGAAATACATGTAATTGTTGTATAATAACCCAGTAATAAAGTAACGAAGGAGGAACAGAGAATGTAAAAATCAAAAAGGTAAACTTGACTCCAAAACAATTACCTTGGTCGCTCTATCTTTTAGTGCATCGCCTTTCTGGCTGAAAGCGAGGAAATCGGGAGTAGGGTATTGTTCGTTCAACGTTGCATTAATTTCTTCAAATTCAATATCCTGTTTAAAGATTTGTATATCTCTATTATCAGTCGAGGAGTGGTTGTTAATTATTTCAGTTGGAATCTCCAGTCTTCCAGCTCCCTGATTTTGAGAACCGGTGGTATAGGTTTCACTAGTGTTTAAAAACCTTTCATGTATATTTGTCTTTTTTGAAAATTGAGTCTTAAGTTAAACCATTATTAAAATCACCACTAGAGGATATTGTCGTGGTTTGCGCACTCATTGACAAATTACTATCTTCATCAGTGTCTTCGTCTTCTGAACTTGAGTTTATTTGAAAAGGTAGATGAGCCATAGGGTATAGGTTTACGTCTACTCAATTTATAACCTTTTATTTTAACTATAGATAAATACGTGTTAACTTAACACTGGCTCTAAGTGAATGTAAAATACTATTATTTCCTTGTTCTTATAGTTTGTCATACTTATCTTCATATTTATCTCTCAACCACCAAAATTTCACGACTTAATTACGATGTCTTTAATGATTTTTGTTCCTTGTTATTGACACACCTATAGTGGTGTCGTACTTTTCTATGACTGAGAAATTCACTTTTCCATATTGATGTGAGAGTATTGCGTGAATGAGTACATACAGTCTCAAATGGTCACCAGTACAATAAGTATTATGTTATTGCATCATAGGTCAAAATCTATTTTTAGTAACTCATCAGGTATTGCATCAGAGATCAAAATCTAGTTGTAGTAACTCAACATCCCCATTATAGGGGAAAACCATCTCTTTTTGTGAAAATTTCAGATTTCAGAGATGGAGCAAAACATTCTTATTAAAATCGCAGGCCTACTACAGGACAACTCACATCATCGGTGTGAGGGTGTTGTGATCTGGTAAACAATATTGTAATGCAGTAACAAACGCTGTGTGGTTACCAAAATTTTATTAGGGAAAATATATAAACTCACAGATCAACAATTCTAGGTAAAGCTCTTAAAGACCAAAGGCTGTTGCGAAGTAGAGTCCACAGTGTTGTAGATTCTTCGTTAGAGAGGTCTAGAAAATTTTCCAATAAACCTTCTTTTAGTAACCACTCTCCAAATTCTCTTCCGATGATAACACCGGTCCAAATACCGAAATCCTTCTCTAAAGCACAAATGTCGGAATCAGAGTCGAACATGTCTTTGACATGATTCTTAACTAATCGATAGGCGAGGATATAGAACGACAAGGCGACCGAAATTGAGAATTCGGTTTGAAAGTATTTTGATAACGCTGGTTACACACGTGGCGTAAATATCATGACCACCGACTCTCTGAATTATTCCAGTAAATAACAGCTCATTTCTCTCCGATAATGTATATACTAGTTTAGCCATCGCATAATAAAACTTGGAATGATTCTTACACGTCTTATCATATGTATGAATAATATCAACACACAGGAACATAAACTACTTCATAAGTTTATCCAAACACATTCTATGGCTTTTTGACCAGAAACGTACACGATCCTTGATGAGAACCCGACCAATTCAACTACCTTAAGATGGAACTGGAACCATTTTTAAAGTTACTCTCTTATATGATTGGTTAATCATTCTGCCTTTCATACTAATGCTTTTTTCTGAATGGTTAATCCAAATGTCTGCCATTTCTTTGCTCCGCCTCCCTCCCCTACTAATGCTATTTTCTAATTGGTTAATCCAGATATCATGCGATGTTGGAATAGTCACTCTCTGATTGGATAATGTAATCATTTGTTACCAGCTTATATTTAAACTAGTCTCATGCTAGAATTTGTGTTATAAGTTTGGGTATTCAAGGAAGTTCATACTAGTGTTCAGTCTATCGGAATGACATATTTTACACTGTAAGTTGGAATATTTTTTTTTGTTTTGTTTTCAGTTAAAGATCCTATGTTAAGGTTTATCGATAAAAGGTTATTCAATTTTATTAATGTGTTGAAAGTAGAAATTATAAGTATTGTTGAGATTGTTGTTTAATGAATTTAAACTAGATATGTTAAATATGGTTGACGAACGGGTTATTGGAGTTTCTCCAGATGGCTTCTCATAATGAAGTTTCTTCTAGTGAACGTCTGTGTCCATTGTGTTCAAAGAAGTTTAAATGGCGCGGCGGTTTGTTGGAGCACACTCGACAACCTACATACAACCATCATGTCACACAAGACAACATACATACACTCTTCATGATACACCAGACAATCTGCATTCAGCCATCCCGACACACTAGAAAATCTACAAACATCCATCATGTCACACTAGACAACATACATACAACGGTATGCCACTTTTGACTGCTACAACGACACGACATGGAAAACAGTTAACAACAGAACTGATACGATGGACTGTGAAAGGACATGGTCGCCTATTGGAACTTGTGTCCCTCCTATGGTAATTCGAAAGTCGTCTCACTGTAATTCGAAAGTTGTCCTCTGCTATTTCAAAAGTTGTCCTCTACTAACTTGAAAGTTGTCCTCTAATATTTTCAAAAGTTATCATCTACTATTTCAAAAGTTGTCGTCTACTATTTCAAAAGTTGTCCTCTACTAACTTGAAAGTTGTCATCTGCTATTTTCAAAAGTTGTCCTCTACTATTCCAAAAGTTGTCATCTACTATTTCGAAAGTTGTCATCTACTATTTCAAAAGTTGTCATCTTCTATTTCGAAAGTTGTCATCTACTATTTCAAAAGTTGTCATCGACTAAAACAAAAGTTGTCATCTACTATTTCAAAAGTTGTCATCGGCTAAAACAAAAGTTGTCATCTACTATTTCGAAAGTTGTCTAAACTATTTCAAAAGTTGTCATCGGCTAAAATAAAAGTTATCATCTACTATTTCAAAAGATGTCCTCTACTAATTTGAAAGTTGTCATCGGCTAAAACAAACACGTCTTCTAATATCCTCTACTACTACTACTACTACTAATACTACTACTACCTTCACTACAACAATTATACTTCTGTTACTACAAAACACAACAGTAATAGAATAGCAAAGTACATTAATTTACTGTCTCTCTATTAGACGACTAGACCAGTTTAAGTTACCCAAGTGAGAAATGTTAGAGAACCGGTATCTTTGATTGCGTACCTGTTAAAGTCATCATCGCTGTTGTATCCGTGTTATGAACAAGCGGTCAATTTGGATATTAATAAGTCTCATGATGCTGATGTTTCCACGGGTTAAATACATTAGCAAGACCGTTGCTGCTAGTTGACCAAGCACTGAGTAAGCTGTTATTAGTACCAACAAAGAAAATGTTAGCTATACATTAAAAGTTGTCTTGAATAAAACTGTTTTGAAAGTACAAAGTTATATCGCGACACAATTCACCCCCGCTCCACGTACTATGTACAAAGTTATGGCACCCCGCCCATCCCCTTCACGAAACATCACAAACATATTAATTTCCCCAAGCGTCTCACTTTAAAACATCGGTACCCTAAAGTTCTCCTGGTAAACGGCTAAGAGCACTCTCACCGGCCCCAAGTCTTTGATGGTCGGTTACCGGCTAGCTGATAAATTTATTAGTGTAGTCCTGTGGTCAGTATCACGGGCAAACACTAGCGTTATCCTTTTATCTCCACGCGGGCAGTCTAACCGGAAGTAAGTACTCATGGAGAACCCGGCTCTTTGATCGCGTTTAAAGTAATTAATCCGGTGTTTATGTAGGTTTCGCGTTTGACGTGTAGTTACTAAATTCGTTAACGTACCTTCGTGTATTTAGGCATGTGTAACGGACTAAGTTCATTAGAAGCAAGGCAGTTTTAGGTATATATTAAAACTTATCTTAAATAAGACTGTTTTTTATTGCCTGAGAGTACAATGTAATGTCAGGACACGTTTCCTAAGTCAATGACGAGAGATCACCCCTTCACAACACCACCTCACCCCGAGAGGTCACCCCCACCCCGAGAGGTCATCCGAGAGATAACGCGATGAGAGGTCAACGAGAGGGCACCAGGTAGACTATAGAGAAAAATCTGCGGGTAGACCCTCACATAAGAAAAAACGGCCGGAACAAGAAAATCTGAGGGTAGACTATTTATATAAGGAATATTCTGATTCTGGAATAAATTTTACCCGTCCTATCACTGAATCTTATACTACTCTCGTAAAAAAAAAAAAACATCAGAAAGATACGATCAACATTTTTTGAGAACATCGAGAGAACAGGAAAGTTTGTATACTTGGTTACAACTGGCAAAATACTGAGAAAGAGAGATCGGGGATGCAAAGAGAGAAGATACTAGATGCCTTGGTGTCAGGGCATGGAAAATGATGATGGGAGAGCTTCTCTCTGGTGAGGCATGTAATTTTAGCTGGTGTTGATCATGTTGCTATCACAACTGATGTTCCAGGTATATTATTAGATTGCTTGGATCAGGACATAGATAATTTAGTTCCTTCTTGGCAAAGGTATTTAACCTTACGTTGAGCCATCCATGGTTGGAGCTCCGTCTGTAGTACGGCCACTTAACTTTTCAAATGTTAATTTAATTTTCTTTTAAACTGAGAAAAGAAATTTCTCAAACAAGTCTTTACCTGTTGTAGTGACTCCTGGGAAGATGGCAGCAAAACCTTTTAGAAAGCGCCATCACTAAAACTGTTTTTTCTGTGTTTTTACGTGATTTTGTTCTATTTATTTGAGTGAATTGTAGTTGGAAATGACTGTGAGCAGTCTTTTCTTTTTTCGATGATGTCACTTTAAATGGCTGGATTACTACAACTGGCTAGATGTGACTTTAAGATCAAAGATTTTGAAAGAGGCCATTCCAAAGAAAGAACTTGTATGAAAAAAAGGTGGGGGTAAAAAAGTATTGAATTTTGAGAATCACTAATAATTGCCATTGAGGGACAGACTAAATGACTCCACAGGCCATATGCATCCCAGAGACTGGATGTTCTCCAGCCATGTTCTCAAGTTATTAAAGTGATATGTGAGTGTGCTTAACTTTTAGTATGGTGCACCAATATCAATAATTTATTAACATATAACAGATCTGGTACTTTGTTATCAAACTTTTTCTAAACCTGTCCAAGTTATAATTAAAACTATGGATCAATAATTTGGCAACTATTATTAGACGCCAACAATTTGAATGACCCTGTAAAATCATTTCTTCACTTTCATTATTCTCACCATATTTCCACACAACTCAGCTGAAAAATTCTAAATATAAATTATATACTGAAAGATTTTTTTTCTATTTGTACTGTCATTGAAGAGCCTAGTGTGTATTGGTAAGTGCACTTGCCTGCCTTCCTCAAGGTTCAAATATCAGCTGAGGCAAACATTTTTTTTTCACCTAAAAAGCTCTCAAGATCTACCCAGCCTCCTTCCTTCTCTGGGAACGGAAAGAAGGGAACTGGCCATTTCAACTATTGAAGCTGAGGCTTACTACAATGAATTCACCAGCAATTGTTGCTGATATACCAAATATTGTCATATTCTTGTTAACCATTGAACCTTTTAACAGCCATCAGACAACTGTACCAGTGCTATAATTAACTTTTAACTATAATTAACTAAGTTTGAAGCTTCTGGTTCATCATTGAACCCCTCAACATATTTTTAAACGGATAATTATTTTCATAGTCTATTATATTTATTTTGTATTCCCTGTTACAGTAGACAGCCTTGACCGTCTTTCTGGCATCTCCTACACCTTCTATCAATTCCGAACGTATAGACTACGTCCCTCCTTCTGAAATTCTTGAAACGAAGTCGAGAGGGGAAGAGTGCGACTGGGTAAAAGCACTATCTCCTTATTCCGTGCCCAGGCAGAGTAGGCAACGTGAAATGAGGAAGAAAACACCAATGTTTAAACTTGGCACATGGAACGTAAGGAACATGTGCCCTGGACTTGTTAAAGCAAACACACTGAAAGAAGGGCAAACTAGAACAACAGCCCTTATAGATAAAGAACGAAATAGGCTACATGTCGATATTGCTGCCATACAAGAACTTATATAAGATGGCTGGGGCACGTCCAGTGAATGGAAGAAAAACACCTCCCAAGCAAATACTATAGTAAGTAAAAGTAAAGTACCCCCGTCACGCCAAGTGGCGTATATAGAATTTGGTATTAGTGGCCATAAATCTTACAGACCTTCGGCACATGATTTTTGAGGTAATGTGGTCGGTATTACGCCCGTGCCGCTTTACTTTCCCAGAAAAAAATCCGGTACCCATTAAAGGCTGAGTGAACCGGAGCCGTCGGTTGGGATCGAACCCTACCTCTTGTCCTTTGTAGTCCAGTTCACTAACCACTGAGCTATCGCGGTTCCCAGGCAAATACTATATGGTGAACTAATACACGGAAAAAGACAAATCGGCAGACCTAAACTACGATATAGATTGATCTGTAAATCACCACTGAATGGCTTCTCCATCTGTGAAAATGACTGGGAATATCTGGCAAGCAATCGCACATCATGAAGAGCATGTATAAGGAATGGTATAACATAATTTTAGACTGTGCTAAGGCAAAACTTAGAAGAGAAAAAACTAATGAAAAAGGATGGAAAACCCTGTGGATCAGTGAGTCTGACTTCTTAATTCTATGGCCGTGTGTGCTTGTCAAAGATTGGTAGAATTAGCCATGAGAAAAACTTCTCGACATAAACAAAACCTCAAAAAAAAATACACAATAGCCTCAACAAAGACCGTCTGACAAGACGAAGAGGACCATATATTCCCTGTTTACTTTTTCTTTATACCTAAGATTGCAAGCCAGATCTTAAATCTAACATATATGCTGTGCTGAACAAATCAATACATGTTTATGCACAGCCATTGCCTAAAAACTTAACTGCCTTCAAATATTTTATTTCATGGAATTATTTTGCTCTATTCTTATTTAGTTGATGTTATAGTTTTGAGGAACATTAAATATATAATCCTAAATACAAGTATCCAGTATACATACATATGTGTTTGCCTGGTATAACAATTAGAGGTCATAATATAAATAATCTAAGGTATGCTGATGACACAGTCTTAATCGCTAAGAGTGAAAATGAGTTACAAGAAATGGTAGACATTATAGTGAAGGAAATAAAAACAAAAATAACGGATTCAGCCTTAATAGTAAAAAGACAGAAGTAATGGTAAAGAAACAAAGAAAAAGACATCACCGCAATGCACAATAAAAACAAGTGGAACAAAATTAAAATATGTAATTTAATTTAAATATCTGGGAACAACGTTAACCTTAGATGGTAGATGTACAACAGAGGTGAGATGCAGAATTGCTCAGGCAAAAGCAGCTTTCCAAAAAATGAGGAAGATATAATCCATTTGTGACAATAGAAACAAGAAAAAAGGAGTTCTTAAATGTTATGTAAAGCCAGTTTTAACATATGGAAGTGAATCATGGACAATAGAACAACAGACAAGAAAATCACTGGAGGCTGCAGAAATGTGGCTTTACAGAAAAATAGTTATAATACCATGGATAACTAAGAAGAGTAATGAAAAGGTACTGAAAGTGACAAACAAAGAGAAAAGACACCAGACAGCTTAAGAGAATGGCTTGGCAGTAGGTCAACAACAGAAATGATAAATAACTGTCGAGATCGAAAGTTGTGGAGAGACATGATCACCTACGCCAGCATGCCCTGTACTTGATGATGATGATGACTGCATATTTGTATTTAGGTATGCACACATCCATCAGTTTTTAGCGTGTACAACAAAAATAAATTAAATTGTTATAATATTTAAGGAATGAGAAAAGAATAAACACAAATGATATCAAGAAAGAGTAACACAATATTTTGATAAATGTGAACTTATTTTGTTTTATTGCTCCTTGCTTATTTTACTCACTATTTAATGCAAAAATATTCTTCGGTAGGAATACTTAAGAGGTGGTTGAGTCATGTGAGAAAAATGGAAAACACTCGTATTCCCAAACAATTACTATATTGAGAACTGTGGGATAGAAAGAGAGCTGAAGGCAGACCTGTATTAAAATATAAGGATGTTTGCAGGACTTCCTTAAGAGAATTCTTCATCCGCGAAAGAATATGGCAAAAAACGTGTATCAGATTGTAGCACATGGAAAACACAAATAAAAAACTGCACAGCAACATTCAAAGAAATATCAACGTTAAAATCAGAAGACAAAAGGCACCTGAGAAAGGAGATGAGACCAGACACCGTGGATACATCATATTTCTGCCATCGCATCTGTCTGTTCAACATTAGCAGATTCAGTCACAAGAGAAGCTGCTCAGTAAAACATAAAAGCTTAAGACACTAATATTTTACTAAACTACTGACAAATCTTGATAAATTGCTACCAATCGTCTGTCAAGACGCCAATACCATATAGCATACAAATATGTGTATATATAAATCACTCACAGTTCTCACTGACAGTACGACGCAAATTGACAGGCTGGAGAAAATACAGAATGAAGCTATGTAGATTATCTTGGGGGTGTACGTGGGACATTTTTCAGACATAGCCCTCAATGGTTCCCGCCGCCTATCCACCATACACCATGGGAGTTTACGTCCTCCCGAAAACGATGATCGTCGTAGCACCTGATGATGTTAGGCCATCATTGATGACTCCAATTCCAAACATATAGACACAAGTTTGGTAAGTTATCATTTCCTATCCAACAGAAGCCACATGACCTGTAGTTAGTAAAAACACAATTGATGATGTTCTCCGCTCCCTTCTTGTAGCTGCCGCCACACAATTCTGATGTCTCATTATCTTGGACATCATTCAAGAACAATGTCAGATTAACATTTCATAGATATGGCTTTGCTGATGAAGTGCTTGGTGCAACAGTTGTATCAATCATACTGGAGGCTCCTGGTCTGTGGTCATTAATATCACAGAAGGCACATGATGTTGTTATATTCAGAATTTCTTTCTGTGGTGTAAATATGTGGCACACACATGGAGCGTGGTTTGTGGTCACAGTAATCCCATTAAAGGCAATTCTAGGGTAGCATGGCATAGCTGTTTCAGAACAGCACAATCCTGTGATGTTTTCTGTGTTCGCTATAAAGCTGCTGCTGCTACCCAATCCTGACCAATTATGGGTGTGGACATTATTCACTTGCAATGACAAAACTGCTTTGTTTACATCATAAACCTCTGGAAGCGAATCATTTATGGGATTAATAGTACAATTTATTCTTCCATCGGGGATATCTTCATTGAGTCCCAAAAAAAGTCTTTGGTTAAAAAGCACATATGCTTTTGAGTTAAACACAAAATGAGCCCACTTCATAGATTCAAAATGATCCTTGCCAATGCCATCGTTTGCACAAGTTAGGTCCTTAGCAACCAAGGTCACAAACTAAGCTATCAATTTAACGACTTTATCTACAGCGAAGGTTAACGAACTGTGAACAAACATTTATGTTCAATCCCCTGAATACATTTTCAAAAATCTGCCAACTCGCTGCAATAATATATATCGTGGTATTAAAAATAAACATTGCTTAGTCCATAGCTTGAATGTAAATAAGCTGCCATTTTGGTGCGTCCCATGACGTCATCCTTTCATTCGCAAAATGTTGGGTATGAATGAAACTGTTACAATAAGAAAATTAAAAGTATCGCTGAAAAAGAACAACAGTATTGAAATATCAAAGTCTACATTATGGAGGAATGTGAGAGCTGCAGGCTTTACATTCAGAAAGTATTCCAATGGACGAAACATCATCTGTGAGAAGCCACATATAGTAGTCATGAGAAGCAAGTACTTACGTGAAGTAAAAGAGGTGCGCAAGCAAGGTTATGATATTGTGTACTTGGATGAAACATGGATCAATGCTCACCACACTAACCAAAGGGAATGCCAGTCATCAGATGGAAAGATTAAGAGATTAATACCTAGCAGCAAAGGACAGCGCTTGATAATTGCTCATGCAGGTAGTCGACAACATGGACTAATACAGAATGCAGAGCTCATTTTTCTTTCAAAATCCATAGACAATCGGGATTATCACTCTGAGATGAATGGTCACATATTTAGACATTGGATTGAAAATTCTGTTCTCCCAGCACTAGATCGACCATCTTGCCTAATAATGGACAATGCAGCGTACCACAACATTGTTGCACTTGAAGATAAAGTCCCGACGTCATCCAGTACAAAAGATGCTATTAAGATATGGCTCACAAAGGAGCACATACAATTTAATAACATGTACTTAAAACTTGAATTACTATCTCTAGTAAAGCAAAAACAGAGGACAAAGATTTTTCAAATAGATAAGATTATCCAAGAGCACGGTCATATAAGTTTGAGGCTGCCACCTTACCATGCTCATTTAAATCCAATAGAACTAATCTGGGCAAAATTAAAAGGACAAGTGGCAGATGAAAATACAACATTCAAAATATGCGATGTAAAGACTCTTGCTAATCTCGCTTTATTAAATATAGACAAAGATTATTGGGCTAAATGTGAAGACCACGTCTTAAAACAGGAAGAGGAATATTGGAAAAATGATGGTTTGTGGAATGTTCAACCCCAAACAGTTATTAATCTTTTAGACTCGTCTGATTCAGAATGAAAGTATATAGCCCCCATAATGTTGGCCCCTATATTACCTTAAATTATTTCAACAAACGGTCCTTTTCAGGACCACACAACTATGAAAATTGGACATACAGGTATACCTTGATATTATTATCGTCCGTCCTCGAACTGAGCAGACAATAATTCTCCTGGTGTTTTGTTTTATCCAGTTATTTCCCCATTACGGCCACGCCTTTACCTAGTGAAAATTAATCGTAGACCAGCAACTACGGTAATTTCTATTCTTTAGGGCTTCACAATTTACAATTTTGACAAACATCAAAGAAATATCGCCGCTTTAAGAAAACTGCAGCTGCAAGATATTTGTTAAATATACATTTAAAGGGTTTTTTGCATTCTAATAAAATTTGGAAAATTTCAAAAGTATTTAACAAACGGTTAGAGAGTAATAGCGTTTTGAAGTTGGGCAAATGTTTTGAAACGAGCTATAGTTGTGAACTCCGATGGACAATAACAAGAAAACCTGACACATACTACAACAAAAGTGTTCACACAGCAAGAACTCTCTCAGGAGAACCTGACTGGTAGTTACAATTATGGAATATACCCTTCCCCCCCCCCCCTTTTCTCCCCCCATCCCTTTCTGTTTCTCAATAAATTTAGAAAAATGGAAACCACCACCCCTGGATAGATTGTTGTAAACACTACGTGCTCTGTCATCAATTACATTTTGTGAAACCTATTTTTAGAATGGCATGATGTCAATAAGGATTTCCCTTGCGCGAGATCACTGGAGGATGTTCACCTCACTTTTTTTGTTTCGCCCGCCATTCACACTAGCGCGCCTATAGATTTCTTCAGCAAGTGACGTCTCCACGTCGAAGGTTGGCTAATATTGAACGCCAGTCGGCTCTGTCTCTTGCTTTGATGGTGCAGGTTGTCAAAGGCTGACTTGTCCACGATTACTTTTAGTAGGCTGCTGTGTCTTTTAACATTCCCCTCATTTGTCTCGTTTCTCTCTCTCTCTGCGTTCAGGACTCAATCAGAGTAAGGATTCCAGACTCTCATATGAAGTCAGCTGTCAGGCTAAGTGGGTTGATCGCCCCCACAGACAGAACATCACAATTAGAGTCTGTCAGATCCACTCTGACTGAACACCCGTTAATACGTTGCACTGTGTTCTGCGCCAGTGGCCCAGTGCATCCGATATCAGCCAGCATTTTATTCGGGTTTGCTTTCCCTAATTTGTCTCGTTTTAATTGTATTTAATAGTTCTTTTTTACATTTTTAGTTGTTTTAAGACTTCATAGTTTGTTTTCCTTTCTTTCCATCTATGGTTTTATTATTGTTTTAGTCTTATTATGGTTGTCCAATTACGGTTTTAGTCTTTTTAAAATTTATATCTAATCCATATTTTTTGCATGTATTTCATTAAGTAATTATTGTAAGTCTTTAGGATTTTCTACTAGTAATACATTGTCATCAGCTTGTCTTAGGTTATTGATTATCTTTCCAATAATGTTTAAGCCTTGCATCTCTGTGATGTTTTTTAAGATGTGCTCCGTCTATAGATTGAACAAGCTTGGTGATAAGATGCATCCTTCTCTTACCCCTCTTTTTATATCAATGGATGTAGAGTTCTCTTTGTTATATTTTATTATTGCTGTTTGCTGCCAGTACATCTTTTTTTATTCTTAGATATTTGCTGTCTATGTTTATGCCTTCTAAAATTGTTATTATTTCTTGGTGCTTTACTTTGTTAAATGCTTTGGTATAATCTATGAAACATAGGTATAGACCTGTTTTCACCTCTATGGCTCTTTCTACTAAAGATCTTATGATTATACCTTAAACTAAGTGAATATTGTTGACACAGCTTCAGCTGGCGCAGATTAAGTAGCACCCATACAACTACAGTTATCTACCAACAAATAGCTCAGCCGCAGCATCATCTCTCGCATCCCCTCTCGTTACTGTCAGTTTTATCTCTAACATGGTTTCATGGCTGCAGTTGCATGATTTTCTCCTGTCTAGACCTCTACACTAGGACTACCATTTTGTGTAGTAACAATAATGCAATCACAGACAGAGGAAAAGTACAAGAGGAGAATATACCATTTTGGATGTCATTAACGGCTGGCATTAGGCATTGTGAATGCGCAATATCTGACAAAAGTGGGTTAAACTCACTATCAAGAACGGATTACTCATTACCTCGGTCAGGGAGTGCTAGTCACACATTACTACTGCTACAAAACGGTATTCAACCAAGAACCGGTTATTCACATCTTAGAATTCTCGCTTAGCGTCTGCGACCTGTGACCTGCGATCGTTCGAAAACAAGCTGGCTAATAGAAGCTATGGTCGCCGTGTTCTTCTTAGTGATGGATGTTACTGATATAGAAGACCTAGTATTGCAGTACCACTAAGCTGTAATAGTAGTTTCCCAGCATGAGTCTATGGCAAAATGAACTCCAACTTCTCCGATACAAACAGGAAATGTGAAGAAAGCCATTACGACCCACCACATAAATGTGTAAAAGGACATCCTGCCCGCATCAACTTGTGGCATTAGCGTCAACAACGAATCTCATGATTCTAATATTTACACCGTGTTTCTCAACCTGTTTTATTCTGGGGCCCTATTCTGACCTGGTTACTTTCATGTGCACCCCCACTCCTTCCCGTTCACTAATGATAAAGATAACTATTTACAAGTTTATACGATTTGTTTGCAAATAGATCTTGGTTTCAGGTCACATGCCCTTTGCAATACGTTGCATTCAGCACAGCCCATCTCCATATATATATATATATATATATATATATATATATATATATATATATATATATGTCCATCATTCTGCACCATACAGAAATGTTGAGAAGATATAACGTGTTGCTATTCTTAGTTTTAGCCCTGGTGTTATTTGTTTTGATGTTAGTATATTTTTCATATTAGTATAAAATTACTTTTTGTCATACCTATTCTTTTGTTTATTTCAGTTGTACATTTTCCATCACTGGTTATAGTATGTCCAAGATAGTTGTAGCTCTGAATTGTCTCCATGTCTGTTCCTTCAATTTTGATATTCACTTGTAGGCTTTGAGTATTTTCATTGTTTATGATTATGGTTTTAGTCTTGTTAAAATTAATATCTAATCCATATTTTGTGCATGTATTTCATTAAGTAATTATTGTGAGTCTTTAGGATTTTCTACTAGTAATACATTGTCATCAGCATTTCTTGGGTTATTTATTATCTTTCCATTAATGTTTAGGCCTGGCACCTCTGTGATGTTTTTAAAGATTTGCTCAGTGTATAGATTGAACAAGCTTGGTGATAGGATGCATCCCTCTCTTACCCCTATTTTTATATCAATGAATGTAGAGTTCTCTTTGTTATATTTTATTATTGTTGTTTGCTCCAGTATAAATTACATATTAGTCGTATGTCCGTGTCATCTAGATGTATATCTTTTTGGCATTCTTAAGGTTGTTTATGGTGTATTCTATCAAAAGCTTTGGTGTAGTCTATGAAGCATGCATGTATAGGTTTGTTTACTTCTGTGTACTTTTCGATTAATGTTCTCATGCCAAATATGGTTTCCTTTATCACACTATTTTTTCTCTCTTTTTTGCCTATATATTAATGATCTTATAATGATGTTTCACGAAGTTCATATTCTTGTCGTTGTAGTAATCAGTAGAGATTTGTTATTGAAATAATACACTATCATTATCTCTGAGAGTAAAAGTGAAATTCAACAATTACAGATAGACTAATCTTTGTGATTTTCAACCTCTTTATTGGGGTTTACATATTTAGTTCGCTTTTAATTAGCGCACATTAAATAATATTTTTACGTTTTGTATGTAAGAACGATATGAAACCATGAGAAAAATGGTAGCAACAAAACCCTGCCAAGAACATATAGAACAACAACAACGTAAATGGTTTGGCCACCTGGTCAGATTGAATCCGCACCAATTACCATCAAGGGCGTTCTTCTCGAGAATGCATGCAAAAAGACCAAGAGGAAGACCCAGGAGAAGAAGGATAGATGCAGTGACAGAGACATGTAACAAAAAGGAAAATCACTAATTCAGACAGTTCGAGCAGCTCAAGAACGACAAATAATATAAACCACGACACCTTTTAGGTATCAGTGAAAAAAGAAAAAAAAGAAAGAAGAAGTACGTCTCACGGCAACAGTCAAAACTGGCATTTATTTAACGTACCAAAGTAATGTCATGATTACTGTGAGTGAAAGCGCACATTTGACAAATGTAGATGGACTATTTTTTGTGTGTAATTTTTAAATTATTAGACTTCACTGATTCATTGGCCGTTAATTTGTGTCTATACAATGATATGTTCCTGTTTGAGTGGCTTCCATCTTTACACGATGCACTCATATTAACAGTAATTAACAAAACTAATGTTAATTTTGTACCGATGAAACTTCATTATTTCTGTGAATAAAAGTGACTGTTGGATAGCTTCACCATGACTAATTTGTGTGCTTTTTATTTTCCATCTACATCCGAGAAATTTGTTTTTCCAATTACGTTGCGAATATAACACCAAAAGTAATATAACAGTCTTATTAAATAGACATCAAAACAATCACTAAAACATTTGAAAAATGTATATATAATTTATGTATCTGCATAAGGTAAGGTCTTCTAGGTTGGACGAGGTTTTAATTGACAGATTTGTTGAATATGGAGCACAATGAGATTTGTGAAATGCGTGAACAATTAATGCAGAGATTAAAGTGATCGATTATTTACCACAAAAGACAAGCTCCCACAAATAATCATTTCTCTGTAGGGATGGTTCAGTGGTTAGTGAAATGAACTACAAAGGACAAGAGGTAGGGTTCGATCCCAACCGACGGCCTCTGGTTCACCCAGCCTTTAATAGGTTCCGGATTTTTTTCTGGGAAAGTAAAGCGGCACCGGCGTAATACTGACCACATTACCCCAAAAATCATGTGCCGAAGGTCTGTAAAACTTATGGTCACTAAAACTATATTCCCTATACGCCACTTGGCGTACTTTAATTTACTAAATATATTTATATATTTGCGTTCGCCAGCTTTCACCTCTTGCAAAGTTCATAAAGATTAGGAACTGAATTGTGTGTGTTAATCTGTTTTCCGTGTCAGCCGTGTACACAGTGGTCCTTCGTCGGACAGGCAGATAACTTCGTCTTCGTAGGTACTCATATTGTTGTGTCGGTGAGTAATGGAATTTTTAAGCCGGGTCTTGCTGCAGAGACCAGGGGTGGTTGCTACAGATAAATCACAAATAAATAAGTACCAGCTGGTGCAGCCGCAATTTGAACCTACAACCTCTGTCTAGCGACCGGCGTCTTGTCTCGAGACCAACCAGTCCCCTTAGTTATATTTAATTTGTGGCATAAACTTTAATGATGACGTTGAAACAACGACAGTGTGTGAGAAGTGTTGTGAGTGGCTACATAACGCACGTAGAACCATGGCCACTGGTTACATAAATTAGATGCTGGCTTGTAACTGTGAAACAGTATACACTGATTTTAATTTTTTAAAAAAGATCACTATCACAAAATGTTCTGTATGTAGTCACTATTATAGCTTTAAATATGGTAATGTGTCCGATTCTTTAACTACCATGGTGTTTGTGGCTTCTACTTCCGTTAAGAATTATACAGACACTGTGGTCAAAGAGGATTAAGTAAGTACATCAACACGAGCAGGAATATCTTTACTTATTTCCAACATACCCTACCAACGTTCCACGGCTACCGCACAAATAGCCACGACATCCACAATTCCAACAAACAATTTCAACAATCATAGTTACTTCTACAATAGCAAACAAGACAAATGTAATACACACAGATACAATATTGGCAATAACACAGTTGTATCACATACGACGAACACCAAAATCATAGATGCATAATATAGAGTTGAAAGTTTTTTCACCAATGACAAATTATCCTGGTTGTGCACAGCTGCAACACACGGCTACAACACACACACAGCTACATCACCTATTTCTATAAGTCTTCGCACCAACAACAATCATGCTTCTTTTACACCATGTTGACATACAACAACCTGCTATTTAAAAGAGATCCCTACGTCTCTCATACATTTTCTAGAAATAAAATCTTTTTGTTTAAAATTCAGTGACAGCACTACAGCTCCATAGAAATATATTCCGAGTAAAGAAAACAACAATTAATAGGAGTCTCTATCAAAAGAGGAAGAAAAGAAACGCACTAATCGTGTTAGGAGAACGCTCCATGACTGATGTAATAAAATCTTTAAATGTAAAACAAGAGGATAATATTCAGTGTTTCGAAGAATAATAGCCCACGCAAAGAAACCGGTTACGTTAGAACCAATGGAACGGAAGCGGGCTAATTTAATTGACAGTATACGTAATCTACGTGTCAGACTACAGGAACATCTCAAGTCTTTAGAGAAACAGCAAATTGCAGAACTAAAAAAAATTGTTTTAATCGACCAACGTATATACAAGTGGAGGGTTAAGACAAAGAAATGCAAATGAGAACAAATGCGAAGCTTCAGCAAAGCTAAATGTGAGAAATTTGTATATATAAGTGCAGGGCTTAAAGACTTATTAAGAAAGTAAGAACATATTCACTAGCGATAAAGGAAGTTATAGGGCTAATGTTCACAATGTAACAGTCATGACAACTGCTGTCAAGGACAGCATAAAACAATCAGAAGAAACAGAAAAGGGAGGGAAGAATACATTAATGAGCTTTCATGATCCCAGGGCACATTTCATTGTTTGCGTACAAAAACAAAAGAGGTGCTGCTAAATTATAGTGAACTGATTCCTATGTCTGGTCCTGTTTGCTCCAAACTGGATGAACCCTTCAACAAATGCAAAATTACGCTTTCGTTGGTAACCACTGCAGCAAGTACCTCACACCAATAGTTTATAAAAACCTGACTACATAACCACCATATGAGCTTACTTACATAAGAAACTATTTAACGATAGAAAAGTCTGGAAAGGCTTATAGTGAGAGAAATCTTTGAACAAAGCATATGTACACTTCAGTACCCTTTGGCACATAGTCAACAGCAGACATTGAAACATCAATCGATAACTACAGTCAGAGTACAGAAACTTGGTTTCAAACAAAACACTGCCCAAACAGCACATTCAGGAACATCACCGTGTACCGTATTTACAGACATGCCGATATGGTTGAGGTTTTCATGGCGTATAGGGTTAATAACTTTTTACATATTACAAATTCCAGATGAGAAAATCAAACAGAACGTATTAAAAGGAAAACAAAGAAAAATGAAATGTATTTTGTAGTCACATCTCCTTTACATGTTTGCCAGAGTTTAAACCATCTACATGCTCTGTTGTTAAAAAGCGCATAGTGTGATTGCATTTAAGTGAAATTGTATATGACATTATGCAGATGAGACATTAAGGAAGCATTCTATGAACTTGGTTAATATTCAGAAAATATCACAGAATGAATTTTCAAGAAGCAATTGTGCAACCGCAAGTGGATTAATTCCCAAATACACTAAAGCCCGGTATTTCTGTGACATGCTACACTTAACTTTCATTCAGTTCCTGCAGTCAAGTCTTCGCATCAATTGTTACTTCTATTAGATATGAATGTGTTGTATGTCAAGTAAAACAAACATCCAGGTTACGAGTACTTGAATTCTACGCGCTAAATTTTACAATACTGGTTATCTTAGCGAATTTGCGCAATTTAAAAAAAAAAACATTAACAGCTACCAAAACACAATAGATTGGACCCATAACATAAATGATGTATTTATGTAATTTAATAAGATTCCCCAGCCGACAGAAACATAAAACGTTGGATTTGATATTGACACAATTCACAAACACAAAACCCTACGAGAACAAAAATTAGGAGTACACACGTTCCTAGACGGCAAGAGCGTAGGTCAGAGCAGCATGCCCTCCAACTAACGTGGGATTTTCCGACCTAGATTGTATTAGCTTATTAAGTGCGCGTGTCTGAAAAACGGCAGCACCACAGGCATGGAATAAACGAATTCTTCTTGTTCCACTGTTTCCAAGATTCTTGCTGGAACCTGTTTAAAAGCTCGCTACTATTAAATGGATAGTAGGTCTGGTAATTATTTTATTGTAATAGTTTCTGTCTTAGATGTAATCATATCATCTTTTACAAGTAAAATATAATGTATTTTTTTTTATATTGATGTTTTTGTTTATCTTCATTTTAATTGATTAACTATAATTATCTGCAAGAGTTATTTCGTTCAATAAATGTTTTTCTGAGTTTGTTTCATCTACTGAATGAATTTCACATTATAATGTTATTATTACCGTTTGTTACTGGTAGTATTATGTTACCTATATTTAGATTTCACATCACAACATTCCGGTCAAACTCGTAGGTGACAAGTTGTTTTAAACATATGACGAAGTAGGATATAAATAACGATTATAGATGTGCGCAAACCAATATGGCCAATATAAGTTGTTGTTTCTACATGTTTGATGTTATATATGAAATTGGAAGATTCAACATAAATTATTCATTCAAACCAGGGACATTGGTTCCTTATCTTTCAAGCTTTAAATGATAATTGTCTCAATCGATTGTATGGTTGGGTGTCTGCCAGGACTGTCATGCACCTTAATGTTAAACACGGTCCTTTTCTAAAACACAAGAAAGAATGATCACAAAACGTGGGATGAGGTCTTAGAGAAATACCAACACCAGCAAAAGAGAGAAATACCAACACCAGCAAAAGGGATAAATGCTTTTGAAAACAGTTGTTATATAGTTGTCAGTTTAATCTTCTAAGAAATCAGTCCTGTTCATAGACAGGTAAACATAGTCACCTAGCAGTTATCTTTGTGTGATAGAGTATTAGTGATTTCATTGTTCTAATCCTCAGTTTCATGAGGTGGGGTGCTCCCATCAGCACTGTCCTTCCTTTCCTGTGAATGTCTCTGGTATCCATTTAAAAAAAGCTTGGGTGAACCGTGAGAGCTTTTAGGTCAGAAAAAAAAACAAACTTTGCTTTATCTGCCATTTGATCTCACATACTTTAAAGTCGACAGGCAAACTAATCACAAGCCACCTGAGTCTTCCTTGTTCATACATATACGACAAACAAAAGTGTAGAATAATGTAGTTTTATTTTTTAGGCTGATCTATAGTTTTGTTAAATACTGATTTTTAAAATGAGTAATGAAATTGAATTACCCAGTGAATTATGTATCAGAATACAGTAATTGTGTTAGAAAATATATGTGCATGTTCATTACCTGTTTCACTGTTTTCTACAGTTTGATATAGTGACATTTCATTTTAGTGTAATGAGCCAAACAATTTCATTAACCTTCACTTTAGCCTGCATTTTGTTTCTTTCAGGTATACATACCATTTGCCTTACATCATTGAGTTGTTAGCTGAGCCTCTTAATACAGAATTTGAACTGAAAGAGGTACATTGTGAAATAAACCTGAGCACTTTTTTGCTGTACATTATTAAGCACTTTCTTTCATTAAAGATGATGGCTGCATTTTAGTAAGGTTGTTTCAAAAACAGTTATTGTTATTTAAAATGCTTGGTTATATTATTTAATTGTTATTTCTTCTAAGTGATATTTACATTACTGCATTTATATTAAAACTTTCTTTTATTATTAATTTTCACAATTTTTTGTAAATTTTCAGACACCTAATGTCTTTATAATAAAATTAATGTTAATTGTTTCTCATCATTACCATCCCTACTTCATTTGTTCTTCCTTACTCAGTCATCCATGATTTATCTTAAGTGCAATTTCCCACCCATTGGTAATTTTCTAAAGAAATAGATAATGAATATATTTTCTTAATAAACAGAAAATACAAAGTAAAATACAACTTGGACACACAGTTAAACAATTACCATTTGACACAATGTGTTTATATGCATTTTTCACAATTGACCACGATTGTATCTTCATCAGTTGTGTTTATTTTTTGTGTGGATCAGTCTTTGATGTAGTACAATGTGATCTTTTAACTCAATATAATTGATGATTCCAGCTTTATGCTCTCATGGAAGATGCTGAAGTAGACTTGAATGTATCAAATAAGGCACAGCTAAAAGTGTCCAGCAACATCAAGTGGATGAACAGAAACTTGCCAATCATCATCAAATGGCTGAAGTATAATTCTTAGTGTTGTTAATTTTAAAGTGAAAGCGTTGGAATTACTGAATTGAATTGCTGAACTGTCTATAGGTAAATCATTCTTATTTGGTTAGTTAAATCTCCAACTCTGGCTTCTCTGAACTTCTCCAATTTAAGCTGCCTAGTTTCTGCTTAACCAAAATAAATCGGAATTCTCTGTCCTGAATTGTCTGTAAAGCTCTTTCTAAGTGCTATTTCTTGGTAGACTCCATTGATACCATGACAGATAGAAGATAACCTTCCAGTTCTAAAGAGTTATAAAAGTGATTAATGAGTGCTGCCAATTGCAGTATTGTGTGCGCCATCAATAGTTGAACAACACATAACAGACATGATGCTTTATTAAAAATATTTTTATAAACCTATGCAAGTTGTAAATAACATTTTTATTTTCAATCATTTGACAACTACTATCCTGTGTCAAATCTCTCTCTCTCTCTCTCTCACTCTCTCTCTCTCTCTCTCTCTCTCTCTCTCTCTCTGCGATCAGGACTCAATCAGAGTAGGACTCCAGACTCTCACACGAAGACAGCTGTCTGTTTAAGCCTGTTAGATCCACTCCGATTTAATACCTGTTAAAACGTTGCACTGTGTTCTGCGCCAGTGGCCCAGTGCATCCGATTTCAGCTAGCATTTTGTTCAGGTTTGCTTTCCTTAGCCTTTGATTGTCCCCAATCTTCCTGCAAGGCAGCAGATGATCTTTTCTGTAGGGGGATTCTGCCCTTAGATAGTCGGCCTTCCCAGGTTTACGAGCACCATCTGCCCGAGTCATTAAAGGTGACTAACACAGACATGCGACTTGTAATATGAGGAAACTGCAACAAGGAACACTTTTCATGCACAGCCTCCAACTGTTCCTGCCGCCTATCCCTATATACCAGTAAGTCACGTCCTCTTGAAAATGATGATCGTCGTAGCACCTGATGATGTTAGGCCATCGTTGATGACTCCAATTCCGAACATATAGACACACAGTCAGACGTCAAATTTTCCCCGTCGCACATCAAACAGCAGACCGTAAGATTTGCGCACGGCCGGTTTAGGGAACCATTACGATGACGTAACACACAACAATGTCACAGAACAAATAATCTCGTTCCCTTTAGATTTCTGTCTGATTACTCAAGTGTAAGCAGCCTACGACGAATAAAACACGAAGCAAATTCCCCAAAAGCGACAAATCTGCAGCTGATGAAGTAGTTTACATTAATGTGTAACATGGAAATAACTTGCGTCAAAGAATTTCAACAACGGTCATGAACAGCACCAGTGTGACATAAAGCGCAGATCAAGTCTAGACGGTGGAAGGTCTCACTCACAACACTTGATTCGTCAAAAACAGAATGTTGTTGCTGTCTATAATGCTGTAGCATACAATTTATATTTGATTATTTTCCCCTTGCTTTACACCAACTTTACTGCAGGGCTCCATGATTACTTATTTATATGTAATTATATGTCTATTCCCATATAAATTAATAAAATAAATGGTAAAGATTCCATAGTAGTTAAAAGTTGTGATCCCACCAATTGTCTGGTTATGCAGAAACATATGTGGATTTACAAAATATCATACTGGATACAGCTTATTTTCAATATAAATATTCTGTCATTAATAATATAATATGAATATTAGTATATATGGAATAATATAGATTTGTTGCACCTTCAAGTAAGTTGAACTCTCAAGAATAAATGAGATTGTAAAAATAACAATGTTATGTTTGTGAGATTAATGGACTGAGAAAAGCCAATGAATAAACCAACAATATATATTAAATGCAGATGCAAGATAAAATTAGCATGCTTGATGAGAGTTCACAACAGCTAGGACTGAAGATAAATAGAGATAGACCAAAATAATGAGAATTAATGCAGTTGGCAATAACCAAATAACAATAGGAGAAATACCTCTACTAGACGTACAATCTTACATATATCTGGACAGTAATATAGACAAAAAAATGAGGAACAGAGAATGATACCAAAATAAGGATACAATATGCAAGAGGAATTGAGTTATTGAGTTATTTGCGGGTCATCATCATTGCACTCTGAACATGTCCATAGGTGCTCAGATCCCCTCCTCAGCAATTCCCTCAGTGTCCAGCGACTGACGACTCCAGTTCTATGTTGGTTGATAAGTCTTCTTACACGGCCACTAAGTGTCTCATTTCTGGCTGTGCCTAACTTAATTCCCATTTCCATCATCCGAAGAAGTGACGTGGATCTATGTTTGTCAAAGTCATGTGCTCTTCCCACATCTCGGAGGGCATTGATGATGTCTGCCCGATCCATTGGTTGCCCGTCCTCAATGACAGCGCAGCTAGCCAACCTGTCCGCTCTTTCATTTCCCCGTACTCCCGCATGTCCAGGGACATAGACAAAGGTGACCTTACGTCTTTTGGATTTTTGCAACGACTCTACCCATTGCATGCGTACAGAGCCCACCTCCATTTTTGTTATCATGCTCATCGAAACACTCAGTATACATGCGTGAGTGTAGTCTTGTGACTCTAACCATTTGAATGCCTTAGACACTGCCATCGCCTCCATTGTCATGCTACTCGTGGTCACGACGTATGCACCACTGTCTTCGTAGACTATTCTGCCTGCCGAGCGTGCTGTAAATGCACATGCACTTCTTTGGTGTCGTCTTACAGATCCGTCTGTATAGATGACTGCATCTTTCTCATCGGTGTTATCGCAGATGAGACCGTTGACCTCAACAGTAATCACGACCGGGTTCTGTTCCCTACTTTTCCTGTCGAGTGTGGCAATACATGAGAAAGTCCCCTTGAATGACGTAGGCACCGGTATCCACTCCTCACCAACGCTGATATTGATATGCCCACAGACCTGCTCGGCCCACCCATGATTCGCCTCTCTTTAGCCTGTCACCTTTCTCTGTGTTGAGCACGTGGTGCAATGGATGCTCTGTATCTGTACTAATCTTCATTTATGCTCGTGCTCTCCAGAGCTTGATTAAAGAAGAGGAACTTTTGTTGTACTATGTAACATATGGAAATCCAAAGAAATTAAATGAAATACAAAAATAAAAATGTTCAACTCCAATGTTAAATCAATCCTATTATAAGGCTGTGAAACATGAAGAACAACAAAAATGACAATCATGAAGATTCAGACCTTCATTAATGAATGTTTGTGCAGAATAAAAAGGATGGAAATTGTAGGACAAAATCACTATATTAGAATTATGGAAAAGTACCAGTCACATACCAGTGGACAAAGAGATACAATGGAGACGATGGCAATGGAAAGGACACCCACTGTGGAAGCCAACTGAGAGTATTACATGACATGGCCTTTTTTTAATTTCCAGGGGATGAGACAAATAGGAAGACCAAAATATTTGTGGAGAAGACAGATGGAAGCAGAGATGAAGATGATGGGGAAGACATGGAATGATCTTAAAAGAATGGTAAGAAACAGAGCGGCTCGGAAAGTGTTTGTTGAAGACCTATGCTCCACTGAGAGTTGAAAGGAAGAAGTAGTTGATAAATGATAGCACATCTTTTCCTCTTCTTAGCATTACCCATTAAGTGGGTGTGGCTACATTGTGTTTCTAGGTCGCAACATCTGCAGTTTTTGGCTCAACGCATCCATCTTCAGCATTGGTAGATTTGCTTAATTTTTTTGTGGAGGCAGTGGCCGTCTTGGCCTACTTTTTTTACTTTTAATTGCCAAGGGTTCTATGTGAGTGAGTGCACACAGGACCTCTTGTTTTTCGCCATTATCTGAGAGGGTGGACATCGGATCTCGCTACCAAGAGTCCAAAAAAATGTAAAGCCATGAAGAAACCACGGATATGAAGTGGAAAATTACTACCACCTGTGCTGGCTTCACACATAGAACCTGCCTCTGCAGAGGCTGACATCTTACCTGTAGACCATCCAGTTCCCAGTACTTCCTTTAAAAATAATTAACGTTTTTAAAAAATAAAATAATAAAACAAACAGAGCAATAATAATTATTTGTAACTTTGATACAAATTATAGCCCCAGCAAGTGTACCTTGGAAGAATAAAAAAGAAAACATTTTTAACCCTAGATTATGACACCTATCTGGCAAACACGTTTTTATGATACTGTAATAAAAATTACTGCCCCTTAATTGTAACATTTTGATTTCTAAAGTAGTATTTCCTTTGGAATTTGGTTAGTATGCTGTGTATTTACTCAAGAAGAAACACGGGACATGAATGCTGTAATCATTTCCTAGCTTAGATTCATTTTATGGCTAAAACTTCAAACACATCGAGCTGTATCTATTAACACAGCTGCCAATCCCATGTTTCAAATGTTTCTTTGATGTCAAGCCGACAGACAGGGAAATTACTCAGGTCCTGATGAAAAAACTGGAGAAGAAACAAATTTCTTGACAATTTGACTAATTTTATTTTTTTAAAAGTAATCGCATTTTACGATGGTGTAGTAACTTTTACTTCGCACAAATAAAAAAAAATCCTTTTCAAACGAAACAAATTCATCCCTCAGGGGTCACGAGAAGTAGTAAGTAGGAAGGTACACAGAGGGGGTAATGTTTGAACACAGCAAACTATCAAATTTGGAAGAATTGGTATTTTGATGCTGTCATTTTTACGACAGTATTTTAATTTAGGATAAAAGAAATGGTATGATTTCACTTAAAAACTATAACCAGTTTTGAGGATTGTTTTGTAACATTTTATCCACCTGCTGCTGGGTTATGTCTCTCTGAAGCATCTTAGGGGCCACATTGAGCAAAATATGAGAGTAGCCATGGCCTCCATATTTCATCAGTCTATGTTTTGTGTGTATGTCATGACTGAGAACTATTTTATTTTCATAGCCTTCATCCAATAGAATTTTAATAGTCTTGATTCACTGGGCATGTCTACAGACTCATCCAACTGATAGTGAGATACTTCTATGCCAAATAAGTCATACTCTAAGTAAGACCCACGCTCAGCAAACTCCAGAAGGGTCTTTGTGTCAAAAATAGTTCTGTCCAGATGTGACATTACTACTTGAGCAACAGTAGTATACAAGGGTCCAATTGACCCGTATTTAGGCGCTAAATTAACAAAGATATATAGTAGGCGCGCGGCGCGCCTAATGTACCGTAGGCGCAGGGGAGTTGACCGTGACATTTCGTGGCCGGATGTTGACCGCTAGTCCAGGTGCTCCGTATTTTAAAAATTCCGAATTATTTTAAAAAAACAGTCTCCATCTGATTTCGAACACGGGTCTACGGCGTGCCAGGCCAGACACTTACCACTATGCTACAGGCGATCACAGAATTAGGGGCTGAATGAGACAGGTGAAGCGTGAGGCTTTTGTTGGTACCTGACAGCTAGCTAGTAGTAGAGAAAGATTGACCCGCATTTAGGCGCTAAATTAACAAAGATATATAGGGCGGCACGCGGCGTGCATAAACCGGGCGGCGCAGGGGGAGTTAACCATGACATTTCGTGTCGGGATGCCTGGTGACCGCTCGTTAACCTCTCAACCTCTCGGCGCCATGGGCGGGGTGAGCTCTCGTAGTGGGGGACCTGTTATGATCAAAGACCCTATTTCTCTGTGAAATTTCTCACTTGGGTAACTTAAGCTGGTCTAGCCGTCTAACAGAGAGACAGTAAATTAATGTACTTTTGATATTCTATTACTGTTGTGCTTTTTTTTTTTTTTGTAGTGGTTGTAGTAATAGTAGTAGTAGTTAAAGTCGTTATTGAAGTTGTACAACTTGTGTGACTTGTATTTTGTAGAGTTATAACAGACAAGTGGGGGCTATGCCCTTTTTTTCATGTATAGTAGAGAGATGGTAGAGTCTTATAGTTATTTTTATGCATGACAACTTTAATGTATCTATAAAATTCATTTTGAAATTAATGGAAACATACAACTTACTCAGGGCTTGGCCAACTAACAGCAACGGTCTTGCTAATATATTTAACCCGTGGAAACATCAGCATCATGAGACTTATTAATGTCCAAATTGACCGCTTGTTCATAACACGGAGACGACAGCGATGATGACTTTAACGGGTACACAATCAAAGAGCCCGTGGGTTTTGTTTTAGTCGATGACAACTTTTGAAATAGTAGCTGACAACTTTTGTATTAGCAGATGACAGCTTTCAATGACTGTTTACATGCTATGTCATTGTAGCAGTCATGTATGTCATGTCGATGTAGTAGACACGTATGTCATGTCATTGTAACAGTCATGTCAATGTAACAGTTATTTCGTTGTAATAGTCATCTCGTTGTAACAGTCACGGGTGTCATGTCGTTTTATCAGATACGTATGGTATGTCGTTGTAACAGTCATTTCGTTGTAATAGTCATCTCGTTGTAACAGACACGTATGTCATGTCGTTTTATCAGAGACGTATGATATGTCGTTGTAACAGACATGTCGTTGTATCAGTCATATCGATGTAGTAGACACGTATGTCATGTCATTGTAACAGTCATGTCAATGTAACAGTCATGTCAATGTAACATTGATTTCGTTATAATAGTCATCTCGTTGTAACAGTCACGTATGTCATGTCGTTTTATCAGACACGTATGGTATGTCGTTGTAACAGACATGTCGTTGTATCAGGCATGTCGATGTAGTAGACACGTATGTCATGTCATTGTAACAGTCATGTCAATGTAACAGTCATTTCGTTGTAATAGTCATCTCGTTGTAACAGACACGTATGTCATGTCGTTTTATCAGAGACGTATGGTATGTCGTTGTAACAGACATGTCGTTGTATCAGTCATGTCGATGTAGTAGACACGTATGTCATATCATTGTAACAGTCATGTCAATGTAACAGTCATTTCGTTGTAATAGTCATCTCTTTGTAACAGACACGTATGTCATGTGGTTTTATCAGACACATATGGTATGTCGTTGTAACAGACATGTCGTTGTATCAGTCATGTCTATGTAGTAGACACGTATGTCATGTCATTGTAACAGGCATGTCAATGTAACAGTCATGTCAATGTAACAGTCATTTCGTTGTAATAGTCATCTCGTTGTAACAGGCACGTATGTCATGTCGTTTTATCAGAGACGTATGGTATGTCGTTGTAACAGACATGTCGTTGTATCAGTCATGTCGATGTAGTAGACACGTATGTCATGTCATTGTAACAGTCATGTCAATGTAACAGTCATTTCGTTGTAATAGTCATCTCGTTGTAACAGACATGTATGTCATGTCGTTTTATCAGTGACGTATGGTATGTCGTTGTAACAGACATGTCGTTGTATCAGTCATGTCGATGTAGTAGACACGTATGGCATGTCATTGTAAGAGGCATGTCAATGTAACAGTCATGTCAATGTAACAGTCATTTCGTTGTAATAGTCATCTCGTTGTAACAGTCACGTATGGCATGTCGTTTTATCAGAGACGTATGGTATGTCGTTGTAACAGACATGTCGTTGTATCATTCATGTCGATGTAGTAGACACGTATGTCATGTCATTGTAACAGTCATGTCAATGTAACAGTCATTTCGTTGTAATAGTCATCTCGTTGTAACAGACATGTATGTCATGTCGTTTTATCAGTGACGTATGGTATGTCGTTGTAACAGACATGTCGTTGTATCAGTCATGTCGATGTAGTAGACACGTATGGCATGTCATTGTAAGAGGCATGTCAATGTAACAGTCATGTCAATGTAACAGTCATTTCGTTGTAATAGTCATCTCGTTGTGACAGTCACGTATGGCATGTCGTTTTATCAGAGACGTATGGTATGTCGTTGTAACAGACATGTCGTTGTATCATTCATGTCGATGTAGTAGACACGTATGTCATGTCATTGTAACAGTCATGTCAATGTAACAGTCATTTCGTTGTAATAGTCATCTCGATGTAACAGACACGTATGTCATGTCATTGTAACAGTCATGTCAATGTAACAGTAATTTCATTGTAATAGTCATCTCGTTGTAACAGTCACGTATGTCATGTCGTTTTATCAGAGACGTATGGTGTGTCGTTGTAACAGACATGTCGTTGTATCAGTCATGTCGATGTAGTAGACACGTATGTCATGTCGTTGTAACAGACACGTATGGTATGTCGTTGTAACAGACATGTCATTGTATCAGGCATGTCGATGTAGTAGACACGTATGTCATGTCATTGTAACAGTCATGTCAATGTAACAGTCATGACAATGTAACAGTCATTTCGTTGTAATAGTCATCTGGTTGTAACAGTCACGTATGTCATGTCGTTTTATCAGAGACGTATGGTATATCGTTGTAACAGACATGTCGTTGTATCAGTCATTTCGATGTAGTAGACACGTATGTCATGTCATTGTAACAGTCATGTCAATGTAACAGTCATGTCAATGTAACAGTCATTTCGTTGTAATAGTCATCTCGTTGTAACAGTCACGTATGTTATGTCGTTTGTCAGAGACGTATGGTATGACGTTGTAACAGACATGTCGTTGTATCAGGCATGCCGATGTAGTAGACACGTATGTCATGTCATTGTAACAGTCATGTCAATGTAACAGTCATTTCGTTGTAATAGTCATCTCGTTGTAACAGACACGTATGTCATGTCGTTTTATCAGACACGTATGGTATGTCGTTGTAACAGACATGTCGTTGTATCAGTCATGTCGATGTAGTAGACACGTATGTCATGTCATTGTAACAGTCATGTCAATGTAACGGTCATGTCAATGTAACAGTCATTTCGTTGTAATAGTCATCTCGTTGTAACAGTCACGTATGTCATGTCGTTTTATCAGACACGTATGGTATGTCGTTGTAACAGACATGTCGTTGTATCATTATTGTCGATGTAGTAGACACGTATGGCATGTCAATGTAACAGTCATGTCAATGTAACAGTCATGTCAATGTAACAGTCATTTCGTTGTAATAGTCATCTCGTTGTAACAGTCACGTATGTCATGTAGTTTTATCAGAGAAGTATGGTATGTCGTTGTAACAGACATGTCGTTGTATCAGTCATGTCGATGTAGTAGACACGTATGTCATGTCATTGTAACAGTCATGCCAATGTAACAGTCATTTCGTTGTAATAGTCATCTCGTTGTAACAGACACGTATGTCATGTCGTTGTAACAGACACGTATGTCATGTCGTTTATCAGAGACGTATGGTATGTCGTTGTAACAGACATGTCCATGTATCAGTCATATCGATGTAGTAGACACGTATGTCATGTCATTGTAACAGTCATGTCAGTGTAACAGTCATGTCAATGTAACACGTGTCAGTTCTGTTGTTAACTGTTTTCAATGTCATGTCGTTGTAGTAGTCATAGGTGTCACACCGTCGTATGTATGTTGTCCAGTGTGACATGATAGTTGTATGTAGGTTGTCTAGTGTGTCGTGATGGCTGTATGAAGATCACGACACACTAGACAATCTACATACAGCTATCACGACACACTGGACAACATACATACGACGGTGTGAGACCTATGACTACTACAACGACATGACATGGAAAACAGTTAACAACAGAACTGACACGTGTTACATTGACATGACTGTTACACTGACATGACTGTTACAATGACATGACATACGTGTCTACTACATCGATATGACTGATACATGGACATGTCTGTTACAACGACATACCATACGTCTCTGATAAACGACATGACATACGTGTCTGTTACAACGACATGACATACGTGTCTGTTACAACGAGATGACTATTACAACGAAATTACTGTTACATTGGCATGACTGTTACAATGACATGACATACGTGTCTACTACATCGACATGACTGATACAACGACATGTCTGTTACAACGACATACCATACTTCTCTGATAAAACTACATGACATACGTGACTGTTACAACGAGATGACTATTACAACGAAATGACTGTTACATTGACATGACTGTTACATTGACATGACTGTTACATTGACATGCCATACGTGTCTACTACATCGACATGACTGATACAACGACATGTCTGTTACAACGACATACCATACGTGTCTGATAAAACGACATGACATACGTGACTGTTACAACGAGATGACTATTACAACGAAATGACTGTTACATTGACATGACCGTTACATTGACATGACTGTTACAATGACATGACATACGTGTCTACTACATCGACATGACTGATACAACGACATGTCTGTTACAACGACATACCATACGTGTCTGATAAAACGACATGACATACGTGTCTGTTACAACGAGATGACTATTACAACGAAATGACTGTTACATTGACATGACTGTTACAATGACATGACATACGTGTCTACTACATCGGCATGCCTGATACAACGACATGTCTGTTACAACGTCATACCATACGTCTCTGACAAACGACATAACATACGTGACTGTTACAACGAGATGACTATTACAACGAAATGACTGTTACATTGACATGACTGTCACATTGACATGACTGTTACAATGACATGACATACGTGTCTACTACATCGACATGACTGATACAACGACATGTCTGTTACAACGATATACCATACGTCTCTGATAAAACGACATGACATACGTGACTGTTACAACCAGATGACTATTACAACGAAATGACTGTTACATTGTCATGACTGTTACATTGACATGACTGTTACAATGACATGACATACGTGTCTACTACATCGACATGCCTGATACAATGACATGTCTGTTACAACGACATACCATACGTGTCTGTTACAACGACATGACATACGTGTCTACTACATCGACATGACTGATACAACGACATGTCTGTTACAACGACACACCATACGTCTCTGATAAAACGACATGACATACGTGACTGTTACAACGAGATGACTATTACAATGAAATTACTGTTACATTGACATGACTGTTACAATGACATGACATACGTGTCTGTTACATCGAGATGACTATTACAACGAAATGACTGTTACATTGACATGACTGTTACAATGACATGACATACGTGTCTACTACATCGACATGAATGATACAACGACATGTCTGTTACAACGACATACCATACGTCTCTGATAAAACGACATGCCATACGTGACTGTCACAACGAGATGACTATTACAACGAAATGACTGTTACATTGACATGAATGTTACATTGACATGCCTCTTACAATGACATGCCATACGTGTCTACTACATCGACATGACTGATACAACGTCATGTCTGTTACAACGACATACCATACGTCTCTGATAAAACGACATGCCATACGTGACTGTTACAACGAGATGACTATTACAACGAAATGACTGTTACATTGACATGACTGTTACATTGATATGACTGTTACAATGACATGACATACGTGTCTACTACATCGACCTGACTGATATAACGACATGTCTGTTACAACGACATACCATACGTCACTGATAAAACAACATGACATACATGTCTGTTACAACGAGATGACTATTACAACGAAATGACTGTTACATTGACATGACTGTTACAATGACATGACATACGTGTCTACTACATCGACATGACTGATACAACGACATGTCTGTTACAACGACATACCATCCGTGTCTGATAAAACGACATGACATACGTGACTGTTACAACGAGATGACTATTACAACGAAATGACTGTTACATTGACATGACTGTTACAATGACATGACATACGTGTCTACTACATCGGCATGCCTGATACAACGACATGTCTGTTACAACGTCATACCATACGTCTCTGACAAACGACATAACATACGTGACTGTTACAACGAGATGACTATTACAACGAAATGACTGTTACATTGTCATGACTGTTACATTGACATGACTGTTACAATGACATGACATACGTGTCTACTACATCGACATGCCTGATACAATGACATGTCTGTTACAACGACATACCATACGTGTCTGTTACAACGACATGGCATACGTGTCTACTACATCGACATGACTGATACAACGACATGTCTGTTACAACGACACACCATACGTCTCTGATAAAACGACATGACATACGTGACTGTTCCAACGAGATGACTATTACAATGAAATTACTGTTACATTGACATGACTGTTACAATGACATGACATACGTGTCTGTTACATCGAGATGACTATTACAACGAAATGACTGTTACATTGACATGACTGTTACAATGACATGACATACGTGTCTACTACATCGACATGAATGATACAACGACATGTCTGTTACAACGACATACCATACGTCTCTGATAAAACGACATGCCATACGTGACTGTCACAACGAGATGACTATAACAACGAAATGACTGTTACATTGACATGACTGTTACATTGACATGCCTCTTACAATGACATGCCATACGTGTCTACTACATCGACATGACTGATACAACGACATGTCTGTTACAACGACATACCATACGTCACTGATAAAACGACATGACATACATGTGTGTTACAACGAGATGACTATTACAACGAAATGACTGTTACATTGACATGACTGTTACAATGACATGACATACGTGTCTACTACATCGACATGAATGATACAACGACATGTCTGTTACAACGACATACCATACGTCTCTGATAAAACGACATGCCATACGTGACTGTTACAACGAGATGACTATTACAACGAAATGACTGTTACATTGACATGACTGTTACATTGACATGCCTCTTACAATGACATGCCATACGTGTCTACTACATCGACATGACTGATACAACGACATGTCTGTTACAACGACATACCATACGTCACTGATAAAACGACATGACATACATGTCTGTTACAACGAGATGACTATTACAACGAAATGACTGTTACATTGACATGACTGTTACAATGACATGACATACGTGTCTACTACATCGACATGACTGATACAACGACATGTCTGTTACAACGACATACCATACGTCTCTGATAAAACGACATGACATACGTGCCTGTTACAACGAGATGACTATTACAACGAAATGACTGTTACATTGACATGACTGTTACATTGACATGCCTGTTACAATGACATGACATACGTGTCTACTACATAGACATGACTGATACAACGACATGTCTGTTACAACGACATACCATATGTGTCTGATAAAACCACATGACATACGTGTCTGTTACAAAGAGATGACTATTACAACGAAATGACTGTTACATTGACATGACTGTTACAATGATATGACATACGTGTCTACTACATCGACATGACTGATACAACGACATGTCTGTTACAACGACATACCATACGTCTCTGATAAAACGACATGACATACGTGTCTATTACAACGAAATGACGGTTACATTGACATGACTGTTACATTGACATGACTGTTACAATGACATGACATACGTGTCTACTACATCGATATGACTGATACAACGACATGTCTCTTACAACGACATATCAAACGTCTCTGATAAAACGACATGACATACGTGTCTGTTACAACGAGATGACTATTACAACGAAATGACTGTTACAACGACATACCATACGTATCTGATAAAACGACATGACACCCGTGACTGTTACAACGAGATGACTATTACAACGAAATAACTGTTACATTGACATGACTGTTACAATGACATGACATACGTGTCTACTACATCGACATGACATACATGACTGCTACAATGACATAGCATGTAAACAGACATTGAAAGCTGTCATCTGCTAATACAAAAGTTGTCAGCTACTATTTCAAAAGTTGTCATCGACTAAAACAAAACCCACGGGCTCTTTGATTGTGTACCCGTTAAAGTCATCATCGCTGTCGTCTCCGTGTTATGAACAAGCGGTCAATTTGGACATTAATAAGTCTCATGATGCTGATGTTTCCACGGGTTAAATATATTAGCAAGACCGTTGCTGTTAGTTGGCCAAGCCCTGAGTAAGTTGTATGTTTCCATTAATTTCAAAATGAATTTTATAGATACATTAAAGTTGTCATGCATAAAAATAACTATAAGACTCTACCATCTCTCTACTATACATGAAAAAAAGGGCATAGCCCCCACTTGTCTGTTATAACTCTACAAAATACAAGTCACACTAGTTGTACAACTTCAATAACGACTTTAACTACTACTACTATTACTACAACCACTACAAAAAAAAAAAAAAGCACAACAGTAATAGAATATCAAAAGTACATTAATTTACTGTCTCTCTGTTAGACGGCTAGACCAGCTTAAGTTACCCAAGTGAGAAATTTCACAGAGAAATAGGGTCTTTGATCATAACAGGTCCCCCACTACGAGAGCTCACCCCGCCCATGGCGCCGAGAGGTTGAGAGGTCAACGAGCGGTCACCAGGCATCCCGACACGAAATGTCATGGTTAACTCCCCCTGCGCCGCCCGGTTTATGCACGCCGCGTGCCGCCCTATATATCTTTGTTAATTTAGCGCCTAAATGCGGGTCAATCTTTCTCTACTACTAGCTAGCTGTCAGGTACCAACAAAAGCCTCACGCTTCACCTGTCTCATTCAGCCTCTAATTCTGTGATCGCCTGTAGCATAGTGGTAAGTGTCTGGCCTGGCACGCCGTAGACCCGTGTTCGAAATCAGATGGAGACTGTTTTTTTAAAATAATTCGGAATTTTTAAAATACGGAGCACCTGGACTAGCGGTCAACATCCGGCCACGAAATGTCACGGTCAACTCCCCCTGCGCCTACGGTACATTAGGCGCGCCGCGCGCCTACTATATATCTTTGTTAATTTAGCGCCTAAATACGGGTCAAATGGACCCTTGTATACTACTAGCAACTTTCCCTCCGGCTTCCAACAGGACTCCCTGTGTCAAATGAGGAAGATACTATGCAATCCATTTTTGACAATTGAAACAAGAAAAAGAGTTCTCAAATATTATGTAGAGCCAGTCTTAACATATGGATGAGAATCATGAATAATAGGACAACAGACACGAATATCACTGGAGTCTGTAGAAATGTGGTTTTACAGAAGAATGTTGAGAATACCATGGACAGCTAAGAAAAGTAACATTCTGAAAGAGGCCAAAGCAAAAAGATAACTAATTTCCAATATTAAGAAGAAACAATCATCATTTTTTGGCCATGTAATGAGAAAAGAACAGCTGGAATATATTGTAACAACTGGGAAAATTGAGGGATGAAGAGCTAGAGGGAAGTAAAGAGAAAAAATACCAGACAGCTTAAGAGAATGGCTTGACAGAAGGTCAACAACAGAAATTATAAATAACTGTCATAATTGAAAGTTATGGATAGACATGATCACCTACGCCAGCAGGCCCGGTACTTGATAATGATGATGATCCTGTGTCAACAAATGTGAATGTCCCTGTTCAATTCTTTCCTCCATTCGTTCTACACTTATCACATTCTAAAAAACTATTAAAATCTAAATACAGATGATATCCATAGTCCTTTGAAACCAAAGACAGCATATAAAGCAGAGATTAGACTACATGTGCAACAGCCTTTGCTATTAAGTATTAGACTTTACACAGGACCCACATTGTGTCTTGACACATGTCACTGTTCTGAGCGAGCCTCAAAACCTTGGCAAGAGAGCTCATACCCATTGTTATTACCTCTTACCTCAGTTTTTTTCCTTGTGTTTTTCTAGATTGGTTTATTTTTATCTTACTTGTTATTTTTCATCTGAGGGTTAGTTTTGCAATTCTCTTATCATATTTTCTCATCATGTGATCGACCTATGTCCGCCTTCTTTTCTTTATTACAGGTGATATTGTTGAATACATGACCATTTCTCTTATTGCTGTACTAGTCTTGAATTCTTTCCATGGTATGTATTTTTCTGAGGTATTTGTTTTCAAATACTTCTAATTTTTTTATGTAGTGTTTTTCAGTTCTTGCATATATAAGTAAAAGTGTATAATACATTTGATTTTAAAATGCTAAGCTTTATTTTTGTGCTTATGAGCTTTGATTTACATAATTTATAAAGATTTTGATGACACTACTGCATTTTGTTGCTGTTATAAATTCTTTCTTTGTGTCTACTTGATGTATGCAATTTCCGAGTTATATAAAGTTATCTACTTCTTCCAATGATTTTCCTTCAAAATCTTTTTTTCTTGTGGGAAAATTTTATTTTTATTGAAACTCCCATCTATTCTTAATTGATTTTAAATCCTATTCAGCTAACCGTTGATGGCAGGCCATTTATTTTTTTTATCTTGCACTATATTCATGTACAACAAAGTGAAACGTTCAGCAAGAAGAGATACAAGAGCTTATACAGACAATTTGGCAGAGAAAGCAGAGACAGCTGCAGTTACAGGAGACAGCAGAACTCTTTATACTGTACAAAAGATGCTGACAAACACCTATACATCCAGTGGAACACCAATTCTAGACAAATCTGGATTAACACTAACAACAAGCGCAGACATAAAAGCCCGTTGGGTGGAACACTTCAAAGAAATTCTTAACCGTCCACTACCCCACAGTTTAATAGATTTTGAAGCTGAAACACCAGCAGCAGAATTAGATGTAAATTTAGATGACTTCACCTTGAGCGAAATAGAAACCACCTTAAAGCGTATGACCAATAACAAGGCTGCTGGAGAGGATAAGTTAGCAGCTGAGATCCTCAAGGCAATTGATAGCCATAATCTAATACATCTCCAGAAAACGTTCAACATCATTTGGAAAGCAGAGAAGGTGTCTCATAAATGGAAAAAGGAATCATTGTTAAGATCCCAAAAAGGGCAATCTTAGAGACTGTAACAACTGGAGAGGTGTGACACTTTTGTCAGTTGCCTCAAAGTTATTCTGCAAAATCATCCTAAATAGAATAACGGATTCAATAGATACAGTAATGCGTGAAGAACAGGCTGGGTTTAGAAAAGGGAGAAGCTGCCTTGACCGCATTTTTACTCTACAACTTATATTGGAGGAACACATTGAAAAACAAAAACCTTTTGTACTTAACTTCATCGACTTCAAAAAGCATTTGATGGTATTCATAGAGATTCTTTGTGGAAAATTCTGAAGCAATATGGTTTACCATCAAAAATCATAAATATTATCAAAGACATGTATGATGGTTACACATGTGCAGCTCGAACAGAGGAAGGACTGAGCAAATGTTTCTCAATAGAAACTGGGGTTAAACAAGGATGTATTTTATCGCCCTTGTTATTTGGAATTGTTATGGATTTCATAATAAAGAAATGCTGCACTGGTAAAGGCATCGAATGGATACAAGGAGACCATTTGGAGGACCTCGACTTTGCTGATGACATAGTCCTCATCAGCAGTCAGATAAAAACGATGCAGGAAAACACATGTGAACTATCATCAATAGCCAGCAAAATTGGGCTTGAGATCAATCATGAAGACTAAAGTTATGAAAAGTTTAATTCAATAGACGACAAAATATACATGCAAAACAAACCAGTAGAAGAGATCGATCACTTTATATATCTTGGAAGTCACATTGATCGAGAAGGGGATACAAGGAAAGAAATTAGAATCAGAATAGCTAAAGCAGCAATGTCTTTCAGAAGCCTTGAAAAGTTGTGGAAATCAAAACTCATCAGCACAAACACAAAACTTAGACTATTCAAATCAAATGTACTATCAACCCTTACGTATGCGTGAAAGCTGGAAAACAACAAGGGATATAGAAACAAAGTTGAACACATTCGAAAATAAATGTCTAAGGAAAATACTTGGTATAGCGTGGAACGAATTGAAAACAAACGAGGAAATTAGAGAAATCTCCAATCAACCACTAATATCTTCAGTGATAAAGAAAAGAAGACGATGGTCATATGTTGGACTTGTGATAAGAAGAGATAATAACCGAATAGCAAAGCAAGCTCTCATGTGGGAAACAACAGGTAAGAGAAAAAGTGGAAGACCCAGAGAGACACTGAGAAGGACATTGATGAGAGAAGCAAGAGCAGCAGGAATCAGTTCCCTCAATGAGATAGAGCTGCACAGAACAGAGACAAATGGCGAGATTTGATAAAATATATTTAAAAGAATTGAAAACTGCTAGAACAAAAATTCAGATAAGAGAAGGAGTATCTTGGTCTACGCCCTGTGGGCCGGCTATGACTCGAAAGGTGAATAGATAGATAGATAAATAGATAGATAGATAGATAGATAGATAGATAGATAGATAGATAGATAGATAGATAGATAGATAGATAGATAGATAGATAGATAGATAGATAGATAGATAGATATAGATAGATAGATAGATAGATAGATAGATAGATAGATAGATAGATAGATAGATAGATAGATAGATAGATAGATAGATAGATAGATAGATAGATAGATAGATAGATAGATAGATAGATAGATAGATAGATAGATAGATATTGGATGGATAGATTAGATTAGATAGATTAGAATATGATTAGATTAGATTAGATTAGATTAGATTAGATTAGATTAGAATATGATTAGATTAGATTAGATTAGATTAGAATATGATTAGATAGATAGATTAGATAGATAGATAGATAGATAGATAGATAGATAGATAGATAGATAGATAGATAGATAGATAGATAGATAGATAGATAGATAGATAGATAGATAGATAGATAGATAGATAGATAGATAGATAGATAGATAGATAGATAGATAGATAGATAGATAGATAGATAGATAGATAGATAGATAGATAGATAGATAGATAGATAGATAGATAGATAGATAGATAGATAGATAGATAGACAGATAGATAGATAGATAGAGAGAGAGAGAGATAGATAGAGATAGAGAGAGATAGAGAGAGAGACAGATAGATAGATAGATAGATAGATAGATAGATAGATAGATAGATAGATAGATAGATAGATAGATAGATAGATAGATAGATAGATAGATAGATAGATAGATAGATAGATAGATAGATAGATAGATAGATAGATAGATAGATAGATAGATAGATAGATAGATAGATAGATAGATAGATAGATAGATAGATAGATAGATAGATAGATAGATAGATAGATAGATAGAGATAGATAGATAGATAGATAGATAGATAGATAGATAGATAGATAGATAGATAGATAGATAGATAGATAGATAGATAGATAGATAGATAGATAGATAGATAGATAGATAGATAGATAGATAGACAGATAGATAGATAGATAGATAGATAGATAGATAGATAGAGAGATAGAGAGAGATAGAGAGAGAGACAGATAGATAGATAGATAGATAGATAGATAGATAGATAGATAGATAGATAGATAGATAGATAGATAGATAGATAGATAGATAGATAGATAGATAGATAGATAGATAGATAGATAGATAGATAGATAGATAGATAGATAGATAGATAGATAGATAGATAGATAGATAGATAGATAGATAGATAGATAGATAGATAGATAGATAGATAGATAGATAGATAGATAGATAGATAGATAGATAGATAGATAGATAGATATTCATGTGTTATAGAAACCACATGGACTCTTTAGTGTATTTGTTCATAAGGCCTATTGCATTTATTAATGATCACACATGTGTTTATTTACGAACTTGTAAGAACACATTGAAGCACAGTTTTTGGAATTCTTTCAACACTTCTGCACAACCAAAGTTCATTATAATTTATACTATGATTTATTACTCTCTATCAACTTCTCAACTGACTTGAAACTACAACTTGAAGATTATTAACGTCCTAACTAACTGGCTTCACTTTCTAATCTTAACCTTTCTAACTGTTTTAGACTGTTCTAACTCTAAGTGTAAACTTCTGTCTAACTGTAACTGTATAACTTCTATCTAACTGCCTTCGTCATTTCGGCCGAAGCGGACTAAGCTTACTTAGTCTACATCTTGACTATTCTCATCCCTGACTGTTCAAACCTATAGTGTTGAAGTTTAAATACTCCAACCATACTCTTCGTCTGAAAATCAGCAGCCAATCAAATCTGCCGCAAAGTGACTTCTGGTCACTTGAGTTGGTTGCTCCTCATTATTCTGTGACCGAAACTTCAACTCTTCCCCAGATTTGACGAAAACAAATTGTTTTCACGAAATCTCTATGACCTATTTGTTGGATGACCACTTATTTATCATAAAACCAAAGTCATGGGGTCAATGCATGCGCTAGTCATGCGTCTATGGTCACTTCCATAACAACTCGGTTGAAGCGACAACCCGCGTGGAAATTTCCATTAAACTATTATGTCCAGGATAATTCTGGACCTTCCTACCTTAGCTTGGTGAGTGTCCTTGTTATGTCTGAGGTCCCCACCCCTACAAACACTGCGTTATCTTATAATTTCCACAACCTGCTGCGTGGAAAATTTCCATGGACCTAAACTCTCTGTATAATTCTACCTTTCCTTCCTCACTTCTGTGTGTCCTCTATAAGAACTACCTTAACTTTAAACTAATTACTGATTATCGCTACTATATGTTACGGCTATTGTCCATTAGGAAGCATCCATGCTTCCATTAGCTTACTCTATTATCCATGTTGCTACTGATAATAACCATGTCATATGCAAAATCAAGGTCTTCTAAATTTAGGCCTTGTATCCTTTTAAATAAAGAATATTATAGCTCTATTATTTTTGTTCATCATTGTACTTCCATCAGACAACAGTATCAATGCTAGAATTAACTGGATAATGCTTCAAGTAAACAGTGTTTATCAGATTTGTAAAAATAGTTTCACCTTCATAGTCTTCTATTTTATTTTTTTTTTTATTTTTTCTGTAGTGCTATAAACACAAAATTTGCAGTGCAACTGTGATTACAATTTAATTTAACATTTATGCAATGTTAAATAAATCAATACATGTATGTGTACAACATAGCCTGCAAGTTTTATTAACTTTCACATAGCACAATTGTTTTTGTTCAATTCTTTTTTAGTTTATACTTTAATTCTGAAAAACATTATAAAACCAAAATACATTGGGAATTGAGTAGAGAAAATAACCTCTCCCCATTTGCATTATGCCCTGTACTGCAAAGTAGTCTTAGATTTTTAAGAGCCTGCTTGTTCCCATAGGAACATATGACTTTGAGATACGAACATTCGACAGATCAATATATTAATGTCTTTGAATGCATGTTATGCAGAAGTAAAGTACTCAGAAAGAACTCCATGGATATAAAAAAGAAGAAAACATGTACATTTTGAAAGAACTTAATAATTCTAGAAAACTGGTTGAACATAAAAGCAAGGAAAATATATCTTGATTATGTAAAGCAGGGATGGCCAATAAGGTGCCTGCGGGCCACAAGTGGCCCGCGACGTCCTTTTTTTTGGCATGCGGCGAATAAAAAATAAAATCATTTTGCATTGAGCAAAACGTCCTGAGTAAAATTGATTTAAAAATTGTTACATTAACTTCTACCATGGAGAAAGCTAACTCAGATATTCCCTAGCAGTTTGTTTTAAAATAAAGTATAATTATTGGTGGAGACATCCGAGGTAAATCAAAGAAGAATAATAGTACAAGTAGACCTATGTTTAACACTCAGAACACTCTAGAAGTTAGTTTAACGTCGCTTTCCCGTCATTCCCGACCCATCCTTATTTTCGTTTGATCATCCTGCGATTGACTGAAACAAAGGAAGAAGCAGACGAATGGTTCTAGAACTGACTCTCGGTTCAGGGAGCTCAAACAGTTTCCGCCAAGAAATACTGTCAGTCACCCACCTCCTCCTCCCCAACACATCCACCCACAATTATTTTACTTTCAGTTTCTTTCTCTCCAATCCTCTTTTCATCAGTCAAAATTATATATCCGATATGATCATTCTGATTTTGTCGAGTTACAGTGAATAGTTCCATTTTTAACAGGAAACAGTGCTATTGTTGTAGTCTGTGTTTTCATTGTCTGTTGCTTCGGTCGTGGTATAATATGAGCAATAAACGTCAATTAAATGAAAAAATCAGATTTTGTTCATGAGAAATGGGAACATGATTTTTTAATTTATCAACAATCAGGATATCAAACCGCAGTGCCTTGTGTGTTTGCAAGTGTTGTCTGTAAATAAAGAGTATAATCTTAAACGGCATTACATACAGCACCACGTCGCTAACAACGACTAATAACGCTAACACAAGGACTACATTGGTACAATACGTTCTACACTTGTGTGCGATTTGAAGAAAAAGGTTAGTGCTCAGAAATCTGTTTTTACTACATTAACAACAAAACAAACAAGTTCCTTAATATCATCGTTTGTTGTAAGCGCAGAGATAGCTAAATTAAAAAAATCATTATGTGATGGTGATTTTGTAAAGCGTTGTTCTATTAACATGGCACGTGCATGTGGGGAAGAAAAATTGCCTGTCATTTTGAGACAAAACAGACAGTCACTAGAAGGGTTGAGGAAATAAGTTCTCAAATATCTAATAAATAAAAGAGTGTCGTTACAAATTCCGCTTACTTTTCTCTGGCTTTGTATGAATCTACTGACATCAGACACAGCTCAACTTTTAATTTTCATAAGAACTGTTTCAAAAGATTTTATTATCAATGAAGAGCTACTAGCTTTAGATTCATTGCATAATACGACCAAAGGTCAAGACATTTATGACTCAGTTATGAAAGTTGTTAACGGTATCGGTGACATAAACAAACTTTCAGCAATAGTGACAGATGTCGCTAAGTCAATGTGTGGTACTCAAACAGGTTTAGTTGGATTATTAAAGAAGGCTGGAATCCATTGCCCAGCATTACATTGTATTATACACCAGGAGGCGCTGTGTGGCAAGATTCCATACGTGGAGGATGTTATGAAAACTGTAATAAAGTGTGTGAATTTAATAAAAGGCGGGAATCGGGCTTTGACACACCGACAGCTTCTAATTTTCTATCAGAAGTTGAGACGGAATATGGCGATTTAGTGCTCTACACACAAGTACGCTGGCTAAGCAGAGGGAATTGTCTGAGGCGGATTTTTGCTTTGAGAAACAAGATAAAGCAGTTTTTAGAGAAACATGATACCAACAAAGAACTGATCAGAAAAATGTCTGATCCACATTTTAACAGCGTGTTGGTATTTTTAACTGATATCACCCAGCACATGAATGAACTCAACGTGAAGCTACAGGGACGTTCCCAAACAGTCTCAGATTTGGTAGGACACCTAGATTGATTTATAAGTCAACTAAAAGTCTTTAGATTTACCTTGGCCAAAGAAAACGTCATTCATTTTACTTTGTGCAAAGAATTGAGTGAGAAGTGCAGTGACACTGATTTGAGATTTTCTGTATTAATGTTAGACAAACTATTGGAGCAATATAATGAACGATTTTCTGACTTCAGTGGTATACGACCAGAACTGGCATTGTTTAACAACCCTATGAAGTGTGACATTTTCCAACAACATGACACTTTTCAGTTGGAGTTATGTAACCTCCAAAGTGACCCCTTTTTCCAATCAAGGATGGAGATAGGAGTTGACGTTTGGAAACTTGTGCCACGGGAAAAATATCCCGCATTGAGTGATTTTAGTTTGAAAATTACTTCTATGTTCGGAAGCACATATATATGTGAATGCTTTTTTTCATCAATGAAGGCGATTAAATCGTCACAAAAAAATCGACTGATGGCCACCTTCAGGATTTATTACAAATATCATCATCATCTTTACACATTGACTTTGATGAACTTGTTTCTGCACATGAACGTCCACATTGTTCTCATTAAGGTTTGTTACATGTCAACTTTAAAATGACCTAACTAAAACATGTTTGTTAAACAATATAAATATCAACTTTTATTCATTTTTATAAATCAACTAGGCATTTTTAACTCTGTTGCAACAAAATGATTTATGTAAGCAAATAATAGCGATAAATAACACAAATATTACCTTAAAACAAATGCAAAGTTTATTTGTATAGATATTGTTATGTGTGTGGCCCGTCACAAAAAAAAAATATAATAAAAAAGTGACCCGCCATTTGAAAGAAATTGGCCATCCCTGATGTAAAGCGTTGCAATGTCATTGAGAAGATTATTAAGGAAGAAATAGTTTGAAGTAAATGAGAAAGAAGAAGACTTAGAAGTGCAAGATATCATAGACGACCAGTATTGTCTGCTGCAGAAATTTGTCATTTTGTGCAGGACAGAAAAGTTGTCATGGGTGCCAAGTTTCAACAGAGACAAGCAAGACGATGATAACTACAAAGTAAAACTGATATATGAATAAGCTTAGAATACAACTCAGGATTTGGATGATCCTTCAGGAAGTTAAACCACTACTTGTCTAAAGATCTACAACCTTCTTTAGTTGGATTAATCGCTGTTTGAAGATACAGAAATGACTTTAAAATGTTGACTCAATTTTAATTTGTTTACTGTGTAGCCAGTGCAAACATCAAGTGTTAGAGTAGAGGGATTGCCGTGAGAGTCAGTCAGAAATAGAATCATTAGAGGAGCCTAATGTGGGATTCAACTAGTTTAAAAGTTGAGTTTACAAGTAGTTTTGAAAATCAAGTCAACATATGGCTAATTATAAAGAATCTGTAGGCAGTAACCAGTCACAGAAAAGTACAGTAGTTAGCCTACTATTTATTATATTAGACCACAACGACTGTGATTGAACTTCCAAAAGAATTGCTGTGGGGATAAGCTAACTTTGTATTTAACCTGCTGAAACATTGGCGAAGGAATAAAAGTTGAGATAAATTAGGCTTTAAGTGTCATGTAGAAAACAAGCCAGTCATTGTTACACAATTGGAACGACCCATCTACCAGAAGTCATACAGTTTTCATACTAAAGTATGAACAGAAGCAGAAAAGAGATAGAGCTGTCCACAGACAGTTATATACAACACAGACCATTAGATAGTGATGATTACACTTACAAAAAACAGGCAAAAGAATACAAAATATGAGACAATAAAAATTAAATGATCTGAAAGATGAAGAATCAGGGAAAACTATTGAATAAGAGCTAAAGGAGCAATTAAAAAAACATGCTATCATAGTAATCACAATGGAAGAAGTTTAAAATAGTTTAATAAAACAATAATCATCGAAACGACATGTGTGTGGAGCACAGCTAAAAAAGCAAGAAGAGCTCAGGGTGGTGAACTGAAAGTCAGAGAAGCAGTTAGAAAACACAAGAAGAAGAAACTACAAAAACTGAAAGAAAGAGAAGAATAAATAAGTGTTAAAATATGTCGAGCACTTTACAAATACTCTGCTGCTTCTCATGGAGCAATAGGCTGCACGAACACTTGATCTACCATTCTGTGCTATCTTCTCCCACTAATCCCATGTCTGTTCTGCAACTTTTTTGTAAAGGTAAAGGTAAAGTACGAAAATTTAACCGGCGTCTTAGCACGCGAGTTTACACTCATATGTGCTCGGCCGCCTATCCAGAAATGTTCGGAGATTTCTGTATAGTGTCGCCTCAAGCATCTAAACTCAGATGCCAGGCAACATTTCTCACCTTCCCAGGGTAATACCCTGGTACCCATTTCAGCCATGGCTGGGTCGACCGTCGGGGTACTTTTTTTTCCAACCAAGAGGAACAATTCACACTGCTCCCAGCGGGAATCGAACACGGGTTGTCGGGTGGTTTTCCCAACTAGGCTACCGAGGCCCCATAGTTTTTGTGTCTGTCTTTACAGTTCTTCACCAGGTCTGCTTGGGCGTTTCGACTTCCCTACTCTTTGTGGGTTCCGTTTCATTGGTTGTCTTACAATATTGCTCGGTGGTCTTTGCACAATGTGGCCTAAATCCTTATTTCCTTTTCTTGATCATTGTTTCTATTTGTATCTGGGGTCAAGGCAAAGAAATACATACAAATGCTAAGCTGCAGTAATGCTGATTGTGAAGAGAAATATATAAAAATATTGAAAAAATGAATGGTATAGTTAAAGCTTGACGTAGTTAATGTACGACACATATTTGAACTATGTTTCAGCTGTATAGGCCTTCAGCGCGAACAAGAAAACAACACACAAACAGATATGTAAGTAAATTTATTTTAAATAATTTTATTTACTTATATGTATGTGATTGGAGGAACACATTGAAAAGCAAAAACCTTTCGTACTTAATTCGTAATTACTTCGTAATTACTTTCGTAATTTCATTGACTTCAAAAAAAAAAAAAACATTCGACAGCATTCATAGAGATTCTTTGTGGAATAGTCTAAGGAAATATGGCTTACCATCAACAATCATAAATATTATCAAAGACATGCATGATGGCTACACATGTGCAGTTCGTATAGAGAAAGGAATATTTTCCAGTAGAAACTGGGGTTAAACAAGGATGTATTTTATCGCCCTTGTTATTGGGAATTGTTATGGACTCCATAATGAAGAAATGCTGCACTGGTAACAAAGGCATATATAATAGTCCTCATCAGCAGTCAGATAAAAACGATGCAGAGAAACACAAATGAACTATCATCAATAGCTAGCAAAATGTTGCTGGAGATCAATTATGAAAAGACTAAAGTCATAAAAAGCTTAATTTCAACAGAGGACAGAATATACATGGAAAACAAATCAGTGGAAGTAATCGATCACTTTATCTATCTTGGAAGTCACATTGATCGAGAAGGGGATACAAGCAAAGAAATTAGAATCAGAATAGCTAAAGCAGCAATGTCTTTCAGAAGCCTTGAAAAGTTGAGGAAATCAAAACTCATCAGCACAAACACAAAACTTAGACTATTCAAATCAAATGTACTATCAACCCTTACGTATGCGTGAAAGCTGGAAAACAACAAGGGATATAGAAACAAAGTTGAACGCATTGGAAAATAAATGTCTAAGGAAAATACTTGGTATAGAATGGAACGAATTCAAAACAAACGAGGAAATTAGAGAAATCACCAATCAATCACTAATATCTTAAGTAATCAAAAGAAGACGATGGTCATATTTTGGACTTGTGATGAGGAGAGATAATAACAAAGCAAGTCCTCATGTGCGAAACAACAGGTACGAGGAAAATAGGCCGACCCAGAGAGACATTGAGTAAGAACATTGATGAGAGAGGCAAGAGCAGCAGGAATCAGCTCTCTCAATGAGATAGAGTTGCTTGCACAGAACAGAGACAAATGGCGAGATTTGCTGAAATATCTTTACAAGGACTGAAAACTGCTAGAATAAAAATTTAGATAAGAGAAAGAGTATGTGGGTCTATAACCTTTGGGCCGGCTACGGCTCGAAAAGTCAATAGATAGATAGACAGACAAGCCTACTGAACCGAAACTTTGTTCAAATTTATGTCGTCTATTAATTACTTAAAGCTTTAACAATACCATTTTTTTTTTCAAATTAAAAAAAAAAAAAAATTCTCCTATTGGCATCTGACAGTTCTTTCCCAAAGGTTTTAAGTTTGTAATTTTATTTGGACATCAAATATTAAGAAACTGTCGAATGCATCTATTTGAAAGATTGGTGTCTATTTTTATTAGTCAATGTTTCCGAACCATAGACTAGGACTGCCTTGGCCTTTGTGTTTAAGATTGTGGCTTGTTTCCACACAGAAAATGTGACAAACATAGTAGCCTCCGTCAGACATATTTGACTATGGACTTTTCAGTACCCATAGAAATGTAATTTTTTTTTTTTCCGCCGTGTATTCTCTTTTTTTTTTTCTATGAATCGATCTGTTTCTTTTTTTGGGTGGGAGATTTTGAATGTTTTCAAAGATTGCGGTCTGCAGCTATTTCTTCCCAGGCTGCAGGGTTTATGTTCAGTCTTCATGTCACGTTTACACACGTCTTTTTGCTGTTGATTTTCATTAGCTTTGCCTTACTTAAGATGATCTTTTTACCGGTTCTATCTGCCTCCTCTGAGATTATATTTAGTTTACTTTTAGCATACTGTTGTTTATGATAAATATGACCCACAACATCAGCGAAGTCTAATCCTCTAATTGTATACCGAGAGCCCACTAGATACCAGTATTGTTCGCTGAGGTAGTTCTCTTCATGATCCAATTGCCAGAAGACATCCCTAGCGGGAGAAGACATCCTTGACTGTCGCCTACTTGTATTGTGATGGGGTCTGTGAGCTTCCCTTTACGGACAACCGGCAAGTAGAGTTTTCATACAGTCACTTAGTTTATAGAATTGTATAGAATAGTGTAGCTCAGATTCCATATCTTTTCTCTGTCTACAATATCAAAAATGCTCTTCAAAATACACAAAGAAGATGTGCAGTAGGGACAGCCATTCTAGTGACCTCTATGATAATGCGCAGGGTAGCAGTTTGGTTTGTACATAATTTATCCTCACCGCAACATTAGTAATATCAGTTAATATGATGCTATAGCTCGTTTCAAATCACGTGCCCAACTTCAAAACGCTATTACTCAGTAACCGATTGTTAAAAACTGTTATTTTCCAAATGTTATTAAAATGCAAAAGACCCTTTAAATGTATATTTAACAAATATCTTGCAGCTGCAGTTTTCTTAAAGCGGCGAATTTCTTTGATGTTTGTCAAAATTGTAAATTGTGAACCCCTAAATAATAGAAATTACCGTAGTTGCTGGTCTATGGTTAATTTTCACTAGGTAAAGGCGTGGCCGTAATGGGGAAATAACCTAATAAGACAAAACACCAGGAGAATTATTGTCTTCTCAGTTCGAGGACGGACGATAATATCAAGGTATAGCTGTATGTCCAATTTTCATAGTTGTGTGGTCCTGAAAAGTACCGTTTGTTGAACTAATTTAAGGTAATATAGGGGCCAACATTGTGGGGGCTATATACTTTCATTCTGAATCAGACGAGTCTAAAAGATTAATAACTGTTTGGGGTTGAACATTCCACAAACCATCATTTTTCCAATATTCCTCTTCCTGTTTTAAGACGTGTTCTTCACATTTAGCCCAATAATCTGTGTCTATATTTAATAAAGCGAGATTAGCAAGAGTCTTTACATCGCATATTTTGTATGTTGTATTTTCATCTGCCACTTGTCCTTTTAATTTTGCCCAGATTAGTTCTATTGGATTTAAATGAGCATGGTAAGGTGGCAGCCTCAAACTTATATGACCGTGCTCTTGGATAATCTTATCTATTTGAAAAATCTTTGTCCTTTGTTTTTGCTTTACTAGAGATAGTAATTCAGGTTTTAAGTACATGTTATTAAATTGTATGTGCTCCTTTGTGAGCCATATCTTAATAGCATCTTTTGTACTGGATGACGTCGGGACTTTATCTTCAAGTGCAACAATGTTGTGGTACGTTGCATTGTCCATTATTAGGCAAGATGGTTGATCTAGTGATGGGAGAACAGAATTTTCAATCCAATGTCTAAATATGTGACCATTCATCTCAGAGTGATAATCCCGATTGTCTGTGGATTTTGAAATAAAAATGAGCTCTGCATTCTGTATTAGTCCATGTTGTCGACTACCTGCATGAGCAATTATCAAGCGCTGTCCTTTTTTGCTAGGTATTAATCTCTTAATCTTTCCATCTGATGACTGCCATTCCCTTTGGTTAGTGTGGTGAGCATTGATCCATGTTTCATCCAAGTACACAATATCATAACCTTGCTTGCGCAACCTCTTTTACTTCACGTAAGTACTTGCTTCTCATGACTACTATATGTGGCTTCTCACAGATGATGTTTCGTCCATTGGAATACTTTCTGAATGTAACGCCTGCAGCTCTCACATTCCTCCATAATGTAGACTTTGATATTTCAATACTGTTGTTCTTTTTCAGCGATACTTTTAATTTTCTTATTGTAACAGTTTCAATCATACCCAACATTTTGCGAATTTCACTTCTAATAAGTTCACTGTCGAAATTATCCAACATTTTTGCTCTTCCTTGTGATTTTGTATATTTTGAACATTGACGGTCACGTGCTTGAATCCAGCGAGTAAATGACCGTTTAGATAAATCCAAAATGTGTCTTGTCCTATTCTCAGGGTTTTCTAAAGAATGAAATAATCTTCCTCGTTTAGCCTCTTTGCAAAAATAGTCATACATTTTTATTGCGATGTTTTGTAAACTGCAGAATTTCATTTTAAGACTCATGATAAATGTTATCGTTCCACGTCTCCACTTCTGATTGAACGGAAATGGAACACACAATTTCTCGTGTTTTTTACAAGTGTCTAATTGTGTCAAAAAACCACGCTGAAAGCGTGCAAACACGTCAATTTTACCGTGTATGGATTTTTACTCGCTATTTTTAACTTAAAATACTGTAATCATTAAGTTTTGACTACATCAATGGGTCGTTATAAATTTATATAAATCAAATAAGCAACAATAATAACCAAATGTTTTTTTTTTAATGAAATTAATTCCCTGTTAGGTTCAAATCATTATAACTTTACATGCACATTTTGAACAACTTACAGCAAGCGGTTAAAAAGCTATCGATTTTAAAAGTTGGGCACGAGTTATGAAACAAGCTATAGAAGCATAACGGACACTACAATATAATCTTCATGGCAGTGTTGTGCTACCAATGCCAGTCGTGGACTCTAGATCCAAGAACAAAAAGAAAAAATCACTACCGAGATGAAATATGTTAGATGAATGACAGGAAACAGCCTGAGAAACAAGATCAGAAGTAAATAACCGATTAAAAAAAAAAAAGCTAGAATTAACTCTCACCATAGAATATATAAACAACAGATAAAATGGTTTGGCCATGTGACAAGACAGAGTGATCAAAACACAAAACAACGTACCCTCAACAAATGTTGCTAGAACACCAGACCCAATGCTGGACCACAAAAAAATGATGGATCGACGGAATATTAGAAGCACTAGGAAACATAACAGCAGCAGAGGCGAACAGAAGAGCAAATGACCGCAAATTATATCTCCTCTCGACGCTGAAAGGCAAATGAGGAAAGAAAGAAGAAGATACCGTGTGGCGTAGGCGATCATGTCCTTCCACAATCGTCTATCCACGGTGCATTGTGTCAATTCTGTTGTTGACTGTTTTCCCAGACATGACACTAAGCTGTCTATAGTATCTTATCTCTTTGTCGTCTCCTATCTCTCTTTCCCTGTATTTTGCCAGTTATAACCAAGTATTCCAACTTTTCTCTTCCCATATGTGCTCGAAAAATGTTGATTGTTTCTTTCTGATGTTTTTTTTAGAAATTCCCTTCTTGTGTTGGCCTCTGAGAATTTCTTCATTTGTCTTTTTAGCTGTCCATGGAACTTTCAACATTCTTCTGAGAAATCCCATCTCTGTGGTCTCTATTCGTCTTTTCTTTTATTTGTCTCTTGTCCATATTCGATTCCATAGGTCAGAATGGACTCTATATAGCAATGATGAACACTCTTTTTCACTTCAATTGACTATTATCACTCCTCCACTTACACTTTCATATGAACTTCGTAGACTATCATCATTCCTATACCTCCACCTTTCTGTATAGTTTTTCTTACACTATCATCACACCTCCACCTTTATCTATAGTATTTCTTACACTATCATCACACCTCCACCTATCTCTATAGTTTTCCTTACACTATCATCACACCTCCACCTATCTCTATAGTTTTCCTTACACTATCATCACATCTCCACCTATCTCTATAGTTTTCCTTACACTATCATCACACCTCCACCTATCTCTATAGTTTTCCTTACACTATCATCACACCTCCACCTATCTCTATAGCTTTCCTTACACTATCATCACACCTCCACCTTTCTCTATAGTTCTCCTTACACTATCATCACACCTCCACCTTTCTCTATAGTTCTCCTTAGACTATCATCACACCTCTACATTTCTGTATAGTTCTCCTTAGACTATCATAACTCCTCCACCTTTATGTATAGTTCTCCTTACACTATCATCACACCTCCATCTTTTTCTATATTTCTCCTTAGACTATCATAACTCCACCACCTTTCTCTATAGTTCCTCATACATGATCATTACACCTCTACCTTTCTCGATATTTCTCCTTAGACCATCATCACTCCTCCAACTTCACCTTTCTCTTCGCTTACTTCAACTATCATCACTTCTACAACGTTCTGTCCACTCTTATTTATACTACCATTATTCAGCTGTAAAGTAAGACTCACTACATTTTGCATTGTTGATTTTATTATCTTAACTACTATTTTGCTACATAAGACACTCTTTATCAACCGGCATGCAGTGTTATAGCGTAATTTTAAATCATACTTTTATGTATTATTTTTATTATCCAGGTATCAATAACCAATATTAGCACTTTAAATGTTTGATAATTGGTTCATTGTGGGGATCCGGAACAGACTAATTGAAATTACACTTTTTATTATGGAAGAAATTAAGCTTGAAAAATGTGAAAGTCGATCTGCCTAGTAAAACAGACGATGGCCAACCTCTAACGGTCCAGTCTTAATTTGTTATGCAAGCAGTTTAAAATAAATTTTAAAAAAATAAAAAAGACAAAGAGATAAGAAAATCTTGCTTGGTCTAATGTTATTTCGATCCCAAATTGATCTTAGAGCCTTTCGATCCCAAATTGATCTTGTGGTCTTTTGATCCCCAAGTTGATTTTATTTGAAGTAAAATCGGTTGTAATCCGTTAGTCACAGGATGACTTCTAAGTTATTTTGAAATAATAGTATGGCTTCCTTAAACTTTTATATATTAAAAGTAATGTTCATGTCGATTTGTATTTATCCCCTTGTGAGTAATTGAATATCTTTGAAGACATTTCCATTCCCTTGTCTATTTTTTCATTAAATACTGGTAAAACGTTTCTGTTGTGAGTTGTTAATAGTTGTTGTTGTGAGTTGTTGTTAAGGGATTATAGTTGTCCTTTTCTACTCCAGGTTAAACAATATGCCTTTAAAAATAATTGTTTGTCACCTTTTCGTATTTATTTTAATGTGCATTATTTGCATATATTTGCAGTTTTTCCCTACATATTAACACTTTTGTCTGTTTTGTTCTTACAGAAAATGCGCATTTTCTTTAAGAACATATGCATATTTTGTACTTTGATATTCATGCTACATAACCTTTCTGTGACCTTTCTCCTTGTCTTTTATTATGTTGGACTTATATAGGTTTTAGAGCTTACTATGTTTGTCTTACTTAGCATTTTAATCAGTTGGTATAATTTATTTCAGCCCTTTCATAAATCAGTATAACTCACATTGAGCATTGTTGTTTTCAATATAAATCCAATCTTTTCAAATGTTATTTAATACTCCCAAAAAATCCACCAAAACCGCGCATATCTAACGAAGGGAAATATAACTCATGGAATACCCAGTAACATGATAGCACAATGAGATGAAAGATATGAATATATCACTTTAGACATTCGGTACATCTAAATATGGTAAACGTTCGACCGTCCGCTGTTATCAGAAGGGGTATATATTTATTTATATTGACGGGATAAAGTCATTGAACCACATAAAACAGTAATCTCAAGGCGCGTGTCAATTTGTTGTGGTCTTGTGCAAGGAATATTTTTTATGTAATTTTGGTTTTTCAAAAATGTTAGGACAAAATAATGTCCTTTTCCAAAGGGAATTCCTTCGTTCACTTGGAGTCGAATACACTAGAGAAGTCGGGGAAGAAATGTCTTTTCTAACAATGATTTACTGCTATCCTTGCAGCATCGTCATACCTTGCACGGGACCCGCAGTGTGTCTCGCCACATAAGTATGTTCTGGACGAGCCCCTTAATTTCGAAAATAATAGTGATGGCAGCTGTCGTTGCTTCTCGCATCAGTATTCCTCTGTGTTTCTCTAGAGGTCGACCTCTTTTTATTCTTTTGCCTGTTGTTTTCTATCAAAGGGATTGTTTTGCGTTTCATTTATCTTTTTCTCATCACATGGTCGATACACGCTCACCTTCATTTATCTTTACTCAACACAAAGCCGATATATGGTCACCTTCATTTATCTTTACTCAACACAAAGCCGACATATGGTCACCTTCATTTATCTTTACTCAACACAAAGCCGACATATGGTCACCTTCATTTATCTTTACTCAACACAAAGCCGATATATGGTCACCTTCATTTATCTTTACTCAACACAAAGCCGATATATGGTCACCTTCATTTATCTTTACTCAACACAAAGCCGATATATGGTCACCTTCATTTATCTTTACTCAACACAGAGCCGACATAAGCTCACTTTCATTTTGTTTCCATTTTAGATGATGTTTTTGGTTGCATTGCCATTTTTCTTACCTCTGCATTAGTTTGGAATACAAAATATTTTCTGAGATATTTGTTCTCGAACGTGCATTATTTATTTCCTGTGTTGTCAATGGACACCACAAAATAAGAATATGCTGAACAATTTTTGAGTAAAAAAAATATATAGATCATGTCGCACAGTCAGCAACATGACACAATATGTTGTGAATATGATATCCTGGCACTGAAATATCACTACAATAAAAACATGTCACGGGTTCAAAAGAATCTCACAACACATGAAATAAGTTATAGCTTTAATAGTTTTCGGGAAAAAAGTATGGCACATGTGAGTAATCAATCAAGTGATGAACAGAATATGTCACCTTGTTAAGAGAATTCAATAGACTAAAAAAAGAAGAAAAAAAAACAGAAAATGCTTCATTTCAAAGAGAATCCTACAATGCAAAAAAAATAATAGTTTTAGAAAAAAACACCACAACACACAGAAAATGTGACATGATCAGGATAGTGCTATCATTACATACAATATAGTGTGATTTCTGTCATCAGCGTGTCACAATATATATATATATCATCATCATCATCATTGAGTGCCTTCTCCGCAACGAAGGTTGGCTACCATGGATCGCCATTCTACTCTGTTTTTTGCTTTGATTGTTTTTGGCTGTCATAGATTGACTTGTCCAACTTTTGATGCTACTCGTCCATGTTAGTCTTGGTCTGCCTCTGCCTCTTTTACCTTGTATTTTCCCTTCCAATATTAATTTTAGTAGGCTGTTGTGTCTTTTAACATGCCCCTAAAATTTCATTTGTCTTGTCTTAATTGTATTTAGTAGTTCTCTTTTTATTTTCAGTTGTTTTAAAACTTCATCGTTTGTTACCTTTTCTTTCCATCCATTTCTACCTATTCTTCTATAAATCCACATTTCAAAGGCTTCAATTTTCTGTTCAGTTTTCTTGTCTAATGTCCATGTTTCTGCACCATACAGGAATATTGAGAAGATGTAACATTCTGCCATTCTTAGTTTCAGACTGTTGATATTTGTTTTGTTGTTAGTATATTTTTCATGTCATTAAAATTACTTTTTGCCATACCTATTCTTTTGTTTATTTCAATTTTACATTTTCCATCATTGGTTATAGTGTGTCCCAGGTAGTTGTAGCTCTGGACTATCTCCATATGTGTTCCCTCAACTGTGATATTTAATTGTAGGTCTTGAGGATTTTCTTTGTTTATGATCATAGTTTTAGTCTTTTTGATATTCATTTCTAGTCCATATTTTTTGCTTGTTATGTTTATCACATTAAGCAATATATACATATATTACAACATGTGTGTTGTTTGCATATTGCCATACTATAGAGATATGCCACACTATGAACACATACAATAAAACATGTTAGTGTCAAAAGACAGTCATAAAACATCTCACAATATTAATACATTTTGCAAGACACCATGGACACATTTTACAATCTATTTTGCAAGACACAAGACACCATGGTGACACATTTTGCAAGACACAATGGTGACACATTTTGCAAGACACCATGGTGACACATTTTACAATCTATTTTGCAGGACATTTTGCAAGACACCATGGTGACACATTTTGCAAGACACCATGGTGACACATCTTGCAAGACACCATGGTGACACATTTTACAATCTATTTTGCAGGACATTTTGCAAGACACCATGGTGACACATTTTGCAAGACACCATGGTGACATATTTTGCAAGACACCATGGTGGCACATTTTGCATGAGACCATGATGACACATCTTGCAAGACACCATGGTGACACATTTTACAATCTATTTTGCAGGACATTTTGCAAGACACCATGGTGACACATTTTGCAAGACACCATGCTGACATATCTTGCAAGACACCATGGTGACACATCTTGCAAGACACCATGGTGACACATTTTACAATCTATTTTGCAGGACATTTTGCAAGACACTATGATGACACAATTTGCAAGACACCATGGTGACACATTTTGGAAGACACCATGGTGACACATTTTGCAAGACACCATTGTGAGACATCTTGCAAGACACCATGGTGACACATTTTACAATATATTTTGCAGGACATTTTTCAAGACACCATGGTGACACATTTTGCAAGACACCATGGTGACAAATTTTGCAAGACACCATGGTGACACATCTTGCAAGTCACCATGGTGGCACATTTTACAATCTATTTCGCAGGACATTTTGCAAGACACCATGGTGACACATTTTGCAAGACACCATGGTGACACATCTTGCAAGACACCATGGTGACAAATTTTACAATCTATTTCGCAGGACATTTTGCAAGACACCATGGTGACACATTTTGCAAGACACCATGGTGACACATTTTGCAAGACACCATGGTGACACATTTTGCAAGACACCATGGTGACACATTTTGCAAGACACCATGGTGACACATTTTGCAAGACACCAAGGTGATACAATTTACAATCTATTTTGCAGGACATTTCGCAAGACACCATGGTGACACATTTTGCAAGACACCATGGTGAGACATCTTGCAAGACACCATGGTGACACATTTTACAATATATTTTGCAGGACATTTTTCAAGACACCATGGTGACACATTTTGCAAGACACCATGGTGACACATTTTGCAAGACACCATGGTGACACATCTTGCAAGACACCATGGTGACACATTTTACAATCTATTTTGCAGGACATTTTGCAAGACACCATGGTGACACATTTTGCAAGACACCATGGTGACACATCTTGCAAGACACCATGGTGACAAATTTTACAATCTATTTCGCAGGACATTTTGCAAGACACCATGGTGACACATTTTGCAAGACACCATGGTGACACATCTTGCAAGACACCATGGTGACACATTTTACAATCTATTTCGCAGGACATTTTGCAAGACACCATGGTGACACATTTTGCAAGACACCATGGTGACACATTTTGCAAGACACCATGGTGACACATTTTGCAAGACACCATGGTGATACAATTTACAATCTATTTTGCAGGACATTTTGCAAGACACAATGGTGACACATTTTGCAAGACAATATAATCTAAAAAATGTCACTGCACATGTAACAACTCAAAGTGTTAAGATAATTTCATAAAATACTGAACACGTCACACTGTCAACAGAATGTCACAATACATACACTATGTTACAATGTAAAAAAATTGTCATAATACATAGGGCATTTCACAGTGCCAAGATAAAACCACAACTCAAGAAAATTCATCTCCCTCCAGCTGCATTGCCTCTATAGAGAATATCTCCAATAATGACCATGCATTACAACACTGCAGAGATCATGACCAGTCCTCCATAACATATGATAGTATGAAGCACACCCCATATTGTATGTACCATATTGTCCCATCTCAAATACAATAACCAACCACATGATTTGATCATATGATGAGATCTAAACCAACCTGCAACTCATTTAACAGTCTGTGTATTAAATGGCAACATCAGACTAGAGAGCAAAAGGTAAGCTCAGAAAAAAATGGACAGATGAAATCAAAGAAATATGATTACATTCAAAAAGCGAAGGCCAAAAAAGTACACACTCTGCAACGTTACATATATTTGGGTGAACATTCACCGTCATAATAATGACTGTCCTTTTAGTTATGCTTAAGTTCAGTTTAGTTGACGGATAATCCTCATTGCCTATCTTCCACTAGTGGTCAGATTTCCTGCCCAGTATGTTTCTCTGTGTGTCTTGAGACTGCCGACTCCAGTTCTGTTAAAATTTCTTATTATTTAGCATCTCCTCGCTCAGCGCTTCTTTCTGGCATCTCTAATTTTGACCTGATACTTTTGCAGTCTGATAACAAAGGGAGAAAATACTGGACAGCTTGGTGTCATGGCATGGAAAACAGCCCACAACAGAATTGATACGATGCACGATGAATAGAATGTTATGGAAGGACATTATCCCCTACGCCAACCACATGATAAATTTTCTCACACCGATTCTTGGAAATGAAACATACACTAGTCACCAACTATACCTCGCTAGTTATACCCGACTGGGCTACCAACGTTCGGACAACCTGTGTTCGATTCCCGCTGCAAGCAGTGTGAAATGTGGTTGGAAAAAAATATCCCCGTGTTCGACCCAGCCGTTGGAAGATATGGGTACCATGATAGTACTCTGGGGAGGTGAGGAATGCCGCCTCGAATCGTGATTTTCGATGCTTGAAGCGACATAATCTAGAAGTCTCCGAACAATTCTGTATAGGCGACCAAACACATATGGGTGAAAACTGGCGTGCTAAGACGCCTATTCAAGTCTCGTACTTTACCTTTACCTCGTTAGTGTAATACAAAGTAAAGGTCAATCACGTGACTAACCATTCACCTCTTCCCTTCCCAACGATAGTAGACAACTTACCAAGCGCCACCTTGCGGCTGACATTACGGCACACTTTAAAAGTAGCTTCAACAAGTGGGGTGCAGGCCACTTTGATGGAAGACTATGTGTCGCATGTAAGGTAATAGTCACCGAAGTGTTTCTTGCTTGCTTGAGGAAATCAACTTTTGCTGGGCTTCGTTGGTGATGTACATGCAAACCTCAATTGTCTGTCTGTTTACTGGTATGTATCTCGAAGAAGCAGTTATTTAACATCAACGACAGAAAAAAAAGAACAGATTTCTCGATTTATTTAAATGTAATAGAGCAGGTTATTTGAACTTGTGTTTGTATTATTTTAAAATGGGATCATTTGTCTCCAGACTATGCTATGGAAGACGAATGTGGGGCGTATGCAGAGATGAAAAATATCTCTGTGTTGATTTGTGGTGTACATCCAAAGTACACTTACTGAACATGGAAAATTATAGTGTGTACATTTCAATATGAGACTTAAACACATTTTGCTAACTGTATAAATGAAATAGTAATTCATTTCTGTTTCATCTGGGATTACTGTCTCCATAACTGATACAACAACAACAACTACTACTACTACTGCTACTACTACAACCATTATTATTACTACTGCTACTACTACTACTACTACTATTATTATTACTACTACTACTACTACTACTACTGCTGGTACTGCTACTGCTACTACTACTACAATTGGTACTGTAATGCTATCACTTCTTTTATTACAACTGCTGCTATACTCTCTCTCTCTCGATCAAGACTCAATCAGAGTAGGATTCCAGACTCTCTAATCCGGCTTGTTGCAGGAGCTACTGAGTTAAGTGCTCTGTGCACACCGTGAGCTGTGTGTCTCATCCGTTTTGATCCTGCTTCGATATTCCGCTTGTTTACGATGAATGATGATATCGTATGACGGGGAACAGTTGGCTGTGTTCACTTTCTGCGCGGTTTCGCCTTATGTTTTTTGACGTGTGCTGAGACTGCTACGATGGGGACTACAGTTACCTTTCTTTGTTTGGGAGATGAGTTAGTAATTCGGATGATTCCACTGGCACGGGTGGTTGAGCAATTATGGATTTTAATTCGTTTGCTGTGATACCGAGGCCTTCCATAACCAATAACCAATAACTCTCTCATGAAGTCAGCTGTCTGTTTAAGTGATTCGATTGCCCAATATAGTTTTTCTTCCAGGGAGGTGGGCGTGGGCCACATTGGTCTTATCAGGACTGTGTACTGGGGACAATCCTGTAGAACATGTTTTGTAGTCATATTGTCCAGTGTACAGTGGCATAGACTGGTTGTACCTATATTGAATTTGTTGAACATGTGATTTCTCATTCTATTGTGGCCAGTGCGTAGGCGAAGTATGATGACTTGATCCCTCCTTGATAGTTGGTGGTATCCGTCACTCTCGTTATGCTTTGGGTGTTCTCGTTTCCATTTTTCATGGAACTGACCCTTGAGGATGGATTTGGCTTCATCATAACTGAGCGGATGGTTCTCTTGTGGTATTCTCCATCCCACTAGCTAATTTGTCTGCGCGTTCGTTCCCTTGTATATTACAGTGTGATGGTATCTACTGAATGACTACACTCTGGAAGTTATTGCATAGTTGGTCCAGGGTTGTTCTCAAGTCATCTAGTTATTGTTCTTGGGGCTTTTTAGAACTCATAATACTGACAGTGCATTAGTCAGAATCACCCATTTATTGTGCATGTTATTTTTGTGTTGCAGCATCTCTGATGGCCTCAGTTTCTGCTTTAAAGTTGTTTGAAAATTTTCCAGTAGCTATTGACTTGGTGATCTCGTCCTGATTATTCAGCTTCAAGAACACACCTCCCCCTCAATTTCTGGTGGCATTTGTAGCAGAGAAATCTGTGTATACGTGGGACCAAGAGTCCTGTGGGTAGGTATTGTGTATGTGTTTTTCTGCTACGTGTTTTCTTTCTGTATCTGATTGGGTGACTTTTTTCATGATTCCTGTTATATTTTCCTTAAGTTCTGGTATTTTATGTTTCCCATGAGGAGACATATCAGATGGGCCCAAGGGTTTCGATATTGTTTGGTAAAGTACTGGGTCTTCAGTAATTAGTTCATTGGCCATTGCAGCGAAGTTGCTCCTCTTTAGTCGTACAGTTCCGGAACCAGGTATTCTTTGGTGCATGGGGTGGCTAAGGAGGCTTCTATATTTCTCCACTTGTTGCGATACTTTAGTGACCCGTCTGTCATCTAAGGAGCCTTCTATATTTCTCCGCTTGTTGCAATACTTTAGTGACCCGTCTGTCATCTAAGGAGCCTTCTATATTTCTCCGCTTGTTGCAATACTTTAGTGACCCGTCTGTCATCTAAGGAGCCTTCTATATTTCTCCGCTTGTTGCAATACTTTAGTGACCCGTCTGTCATCTAAGGAGCCTTCTATATTTCTCCGCTTGTTGCAATACTTTAGTGACTCGTCTGTCATCTAAGGAGCCTTCTATATTTCTCCGCTTGTTGCAATACTTTAGTGACCCGTCTGTCATCTAAGGAGCCTTCTATATTTCTCCGCTTGTTGCAATACTTTAGTGACCCGTCTGTCATCTAAGGAGCCTTCTATATTTCTCTGCTTGTTGCAATACTTTAGTGACCCGTCTGTCATCTAAGGAGCCTTCTATATTTCTCCGCTTGTTGCAATACTTTAGTGACCCGTCTGTCATCTAAGGAGCCTTCTATATTTCTCCGCTTGTTGCGATACTTTAGTGACCCGTCTGTCATCTAAGGAGCCTTCTATATTTCTCCGCTTGTTGCAATACTTTAGTGACCCGTCTGTCATCTAAGGAGCCTTCTATATTTCTCCACTTGTTGCGATACTTTAGTGACCCGTCTGTCATCTAAGGAGCCTTCTATATTTCTCCGCTTGTTGCAATACTTTAGTGACCCGTCTGTCATCTAAGGAGCCTTCTATATTTCTCCGCTTGTTGCAATACTTTAGTGACCCGTCTGTCATCTAAGGAGCCTTCTATATTTCTCCGCTTGTTGCAATACTTTAGTGACCCGTCTGTCATCTAAGGAGCCTTCTATATTTCTCCGCTTGTTGCAATACTTTAGTGACTCGTCTGTCATCTAAGGAGCCTTCTATATTTCTCCGCTTGTTGCAATACTTTAGTGACCCGTCTGTCATCTAAGGAGCCTTCTATATTTCTCCGCTTGTTGCAATACTTTAGTGACTCGTCTGTCATCTAAGGAGCCTTCTATATTTCTCCGCTTGTTGCAATACTTTAGTGACCCGTCTGTCATCTAAGGAGCCTTCTATATTTCTCTGTTTGTTGCAATACTTTAGTGACTCGTCTGTCATCTAAGGAGCCTTCTATATTTCTCTGCTTGTTGCAATACTTTAGTGACTCGTCTGTCATCTAAGGAGCCTTCTATATTTCTCTGCTTGTTGCAATACTTTAGTGACCCGTCTGTCATCTAAGGAGCCTTCTATATTTCTCCGCTTGTTGCAATACTTTAGTGACCCGTCTGTCATCTAAGGAGCCTTCTATATTTCTCCGCTTGTTGCAATACTTTAGTGACCCGTCTGTCATCTAAGGAGCCTTCTATATTTCTCCGCTTGTTGCAATACTTTAGTGACCCGTCTGTCATCTAAGGAGCCTTCTATATTTCTCCGCTTGTTGCGATACTTTAGTGACTCGTCTGTCATCTAAGGAGCCTTCTATATTTCTCCGCTTGTTGCAATACTTTAGTGACCCGTCTGTCATCTAAGGAGCCTTCTATATTTCTCCGCTTGTTGCAATACTTTAGTGACTCGTCTGTCATCTAAGGAGCCTTCTATATTTCTCCGCTTGTTGCAATACTTTAGTGACCCGTCTGTCATCTAAGGAGCCTTCTATATTTCTCCGCTTGTTGCAATACTTTAGTGACCCGTCTGTCATCTAAGGAGCCTTCTATATTTCTCCGCTTGTTGCGATACTTTAGTGACTCGTCTGTCATCTAAGGAGCCTTCTATATTTCTCCGCTTGTTGCAATACTTTAGTGACCCGTCTGTCATCTAAGGAGCCTTCTATATTTCTCCGCTTGTTGCAATACTTTAGTGACCCGTCTGTCATCTAAGGAGCCTTCTATATTTCTCCGCTTGTTGCAATACTTTAGTGACCCGTCTGTCATCTAAGGAACCTTCTATATTTCTCCGCTTGTTGCAATACTTTAGTGACCCGTCTGTCATCTAAGGAGCCTTCTATATTTCTCCACTTGTTGCAATACTTTAGTGACTCGTCTGTCATCTAAGGAGCCTTCTATATTTCTCCGCTTGTTGCGATACTTTAGTGACCCGTCTGTCATCTAAGGAGCCTTCTATATTTCTCCGCTTGTTGCGATACTTTAGTGACCCGTCTGTCATTTTTGGGTTGTAAACCTGTTACTGTTTCTAGAGTCTTGATAGGTGTAGATTTCATAGCACCAGTGATGATACGGGCAGCTTGGTTCTGTTAATTTTGATAAGGTGTGATTTGGAAGCCATAGCCCAGGCTGTGACTCTATACTATAGAACTGTTCTGACTCTTCCTACGTATAGTCTTTTCAAAATATTGCTGTCTCCCCCCCCCCCTTAATTCCGTTCCTGCCAATTTATTCATGATATTTGTTCGTTTCTGGCTTTTTTCCTTGCTCTGTCTCTCTGATTTTTTCAAGTCATACTGCGACACCAAGATATGTTGGGTTTTGGTCAATAGGGAGTGTATGGTCTTTTATCTTCAAATTTGCAGAAAGTGTTTCTTGATAGGCTAAAAATTGTATATGTAGTTTTTTTTTCGTTGATTGGTAAGAAACAGGTGTTTGTCCATTTTTCAAGTTCACCTCGGTCATCTTGCATCCTGTGTTCAGCCACCGACATACTTTCCTCGCGAGCCCATAACGCCAGATCATCTGCGTATATTGCTCAGTGTATTCTGGGTGGAATGTCCATTACGATGTCATTTATGAAAATTAAAAAGAGTGTTGTGGACAAGACTCCGCCTTGTGGAACACCTTGTTCGATAGAGACCTTCTTACATAGTTGACCTTGAACTTGTACTCTGGCCGTTCTATCCTGAAGGTAATGAGAGACCCAATTGAATAAACGACCCTGGATGCCAAATCTAAAAAGCTTGTTCTATAAACCCTCTAGCCAAACCCTATTAAAAGCCTTCTTCATGTCAACCCACACTGCCAGTGTATGTTTCTTTTCTTGTAGAGCATCCTCTGTTTCCTGTGCAATGTAGGTGACCAGGTCTTCAGTTGATCTGTGCTGACGGAAACCACTTTGTTGGGGTACGATTTGTTGTTTTGTCTCCAAATGCCACATAAGTCTTCTGTTAACCAGACTTTCCATGAGTTTACTCAGGCAACTCAGTAGGTTTATGGTCTATAGCTACTCAGTAGGTATATTGGTCTATAGCTACTTGGGTCTAGTGGGTCTTTTCCACGATTGAGGATGGGCACCATAATAGCCTCTTTCCAGATTGCCGGCACATGATCTCTCTTCCAGTTAGCATTTATTATCCTTAGAAGCTGGCTCTTGGCTTTCTGTCCCAGATTTAGGAGCATTTCATTGGAGATTCAATCTTTATCAGGGGAACCTTTGAGCTTCAGTCCTTTGAGGGCAACATCTAATTCAGTTGGGGTAAAGATGGTCGTCTGATGTTCTTCTGGTGGTAAAGGCATGTGTTTTGCATCTTAATTTTCCCGTCTTGCAGCTTTCTGTTTGTCTATTAGGATGTTTATTCTACTAATGTTTTTGTAAGTCTCTATCAGTAGATTTGCTGCCCTTTTGCCTGTGAGGATGTTCTGATTGTGTGCTGCTGGTATTAAGCTGCAGTTACTGCTTCTTCTTGTTTTTCTACAGCCAATGAAACTTGACAGCTAAAAAGACCACTGAAGAAGTTCTCAAAGAAGCCTACACAAAAAGGCAGCTCCTGAAAAACATCGGACAGAGACAATTTTAATGTTTCGGGCACATCATGAGAAGAGGAAAAAGGAATACTTGGTTACAACTGTCAAAATAAAAGGAAAGAGAGATCGCGGACGACAAAGAGAGAAAATACTGGATAGCTTTGTGTCATGGCATGGAAAATAGTCAACAACAGAACTGATACGATGCACTGTATATAGAAGATTGTTGAAGGACATGGTCGCCTATGCCAACCGGTTTGGCACATGATGATGAGTGAAACTTGTACAATGATCGACAAATTTATACTATTGCTACAGCAGCAACAGTTTTAATCTTAGTGTTTCAGTAATGATGAGATGAGCACTGCTTCATGGGATGAGCACTGCTTCGTGAGATGAGCACTGTTTCATGAGATGAGCACTGTTTCATGAGATGAGCACTGCTTCGTGGTGAATGATCACATCTTGTCATGGACATTTGCTGTTGTCACCAGTTCAAAGATTGCTATTTTAATCTGGTTCGAGTTGAGTTATTTCGCCTATTAATATTTGATATCCTTGTTTTATCATTGAATTTTAATATGTGGCGGTCTCATGTCATTGCTGTCATTAAATATCAATATTGGCATCTATTTCAAGCAGCAGAGTTCTAGGTCTTATCTCAGGAATAGTGTTGATTGTTAGCAGAAATATCTGATTAGATCATTGAGCTATCTCTCCAGCTATATTAGATATAACTGCACAATGGCCTCCCAGCATGTTCTCAGTCACTTTCAGCAGGTAATAAAATAAAGTGTATACCAGTCAGTGACGAAAAGAAGATGTTAGGTGTACGTTTGATCTAAAGTTAAAATGGCCACCATGTGCCATACCGGTTGGCGTAGGCGATCATGTCCCTCCACAATCTTCTATCTACAGTGCATCGTATCAGTTCTGTTGTCGACTATTTTCCATGCCTTGACACCAAGCCATCCAGTATTTTCCCTCTTTGTCGTCCGCGATCTCTCTTTCCTTTTATTTTGCCAGTTGTAACCAAGTATTTCAACTTTCCTCTTCTCATGATGTGCCCGAAAAGTGTTGATTGCTTCTTTCTGATGTTTTTTAAGAGCTCCCTTTTTGTATTGGCCTCTTTGAGAACTTCCTCATTGGTCTTTTTAGCTGTCCAGGGAACTTTCAACATTCTTCTGAGAAATCCCATCTCTGTGGCCTCTAATCGTCTTTTCATTTGTTTGTCTACTGTCCATGATTCGCTTCCATAGGTCAGAATTGGATCTATATAGCACCGTTGAACTCTCTTTCTCATATCTATTGACATAGATTTGTTGCTTAAGATATTTTTCATTTTCTGAAATGCTATTTTGGCCTGAGCTATTTTGCTTTTTATTTCCGTGGTGCATCTCCCATCTAATGTTATTATTGTGCCCAAGTATTTGAAACGTTGCACTTGTTTCAGATTTGTCTCGTTTATTTTGATGCTGCATGATGGTGGTGATTGTTTCTTCAATATAACCATTACTTCTGTTTTCTTACTATTCAGACTGAGACCTTTCTTGTTGCTTTCTTTTACTATTATGTCTATCATTTCTTGTAGTTCATTCTGTCTCTGCTATTAAGACTGTGTCATCCGCATATCGCAAATTATTTATGTTGTGACCGGTGACTTCAATTCCTTTTTTGTCTACTATTAATCTAATAATGTATTCGCTGTAAAGTGAAAACAAATCCGGTGACAGAACGCAGCCTTGTCTGACTCCTTGTTTTGCAAGACAATAGATACCAAAATAAATATATCAAAAGCAAGAGGAGCATTCGTGACGGTAGGAAACATATGGAACACCAAAGAAATTAGGCTAAATGCAAAAATAAAAATTGTTCTACTCCGAAATTAAGTTAGTGCCATTATAAGGCTGTGAAACATGGAGAACAAAAAAATGACAAGCATGAAGATACAGACCTTCATTAATTGATGCTTGCGCATATTAAAAGGATGGAAATGGTAGGACAAAATCACTACATAGAATTATGGAAAAGTACCAGTCAAATACATGTGGATACAGAGATACACCGAAGAGAGACCACGCCGACAATGTGATAACAGAAGCCCGCAAAGGATTAGCTGCCTTGAAGGTCATACCAGCTGCCAACATCGAGCAGAGGCTATTTAACCTTCTGTTCCAGGGACTGGACCTCGCATCAACCTAGCAATTCCTACTGTCAGTGCGACGCAAATTCTCCGGCTGGAGGAAATCCAAATAAAGCGATGCGCGTTATCTTGAGGTGTACGAGGGACACTGTGTGTGTGTGTGTGTGTAACAATGAGGTATCTTCTTGACTTTCCAAGATCAACATCTGGAGGGCACGAGCATAACTCAAGATAAGTGTAGATAAAGAGCATCCATTGCAGGATGAGCTCAACACAGACGAATGTGTCAGGCTAAAACGAGGCAAATCATCGGAGGACCGAGCAGATGTCATCAAACAGGTCCGTGGGCTTAAGAAAACCAACGCTAGCGAGGGGTGGATACTGGTGTCTACGTCATTCAGGGGCACATTCTCGAGTATTGTTACACTCGACAGAAAATGTCGCGAACAGAGATCTTTCGTGGTCAATGCAGAGGTCAACGGTCTCATCTGGGATAACACTGATGAGAAAGATGCAGTCATCTATACGGACGGATCAGTAATACGACACCAAAGGAATGCATGGGCATTTACAGCACGCTTGGCAGGCAGAATAGCCAAAGAAGGCAGTGGTGCATTCGACATGACCACGAGTAGTATGACGATGGAGATTGGGGCAGTGACCAAGGCATTCATTTGGTTAGAGTCACAAGACTGCACCCACACCTGCATAGAGTGATTAGATGAGCATGATAAGAAAAGTGGAGGCGAGCTCTGCACGCAGGCAATGGGTAGAGCCATTGCATGAGTAAAAAATACTAAGGGTCACCTTTGTCTACATATCTATACATGCGGGAATACGAATAAAGGAAAGAGCGACAGGTTGGCTAGCTGTGCTGTCGTTGAAAACTGTTAACCAATGGATCTAGCGGACGTCATCTGTACCCTCCAAGATGTGGGAAGAGCACAGGACAACCATGAGTCCACGTCACTGCTTCGGATGAAATATATTGGAGTAAAGATGGGCACAGCCAGAAAAGAAAAACTCAGTGGACGTATACGAGGACTTATCAACCAACACAGAACTGGAGTCGTCAGTCGCTGCGGGACTTCCTAAGAAGAGGATCTGAGTACCTATGAACTCTTTCGGAGTGGAAGATGATGACCCGCAAATAACTCAATAGCGAAGACGGTGGCGCTGGATAGGACACTCAATGCGGAAGTCAACTGAGAGCATTACACAATAGGCTCTTTTGGAATCAGCAACGAAAAACACAAAGAGAAAGATAAAAATGTTTTTGGAGACGACAGATAGAAGCAGAGATGATGATGATGGGTAAGACATTGAATGATCTTAAAAGTATCGAAGGAAACAGAACACCTTGGAAAGTGTTCGTTTGAAGACCTGTGCTCCTCAGTGAGTTGAAAGTTAGAAGATGAAGAAAAAAGACAAAAATAATTGTCCAATTAAATTAAACTTGATAATCTTGATCTAAATATTTCTTTTAAAATAATCTTGAACTTGTAAATATTATTTCTCCTAATTAAAATGAAACAAAATAGTATCATGTGGGTTTATTATATAATGGCACAACCGTCTTCTCAGGAAGTGTAAAAGCACTAAAAATGACTATGACTGTGTTAAAAAAAACAGCGAAGAGTTCATCCTCTATCTAATTATACAGCGAACCAAGATAATGTCCACTTCTATCTATCTATTGACCTTTCGAGCCGTAACCGGCCCATAGGGCGTAGACCAAGATACACCTTCTCCTATCTGAATTTTTTTGTTCTAGCAGTTTTCTTTTAAAGATATTTTATCAAATCTCGCCATCTGTCTCTGTTCTGTGCAAGCAGCTCTATCTCATTGAGGGAGCCGATTCCTGCTGCTCTTGCCTCTCTCATCAATGTTCTTCTCAGTGTCTCCCTGGGTCTTCCTCTTTTTCTCTTACCTGTTGTTTCCCATATGATGGCTTGCTTTGCTATTCAGTTATTATCTCTTCTCATCACATGTCCAACATATGACCATCGACTTTTCTTTATTACTGAAGATATTAGTGGTTGATTGAATGTCCACTTACAAAACAAAAAAATCAACTCAAAATTATCAACAGAGAAGAACTTGAAATTGTAACAAAGTTAGAATATCTGGGATTTGTAGTAACTTACAATGAATGTCAAAATGAGATAAAAAGCAGATTAGTAAAAGCAACACAAAAATTAAACACCAAGAGAGCATGTAGCACAATACCAACAAAAGGCAGTTAAATTAAAATTACAGAGGATAAGTATTAACCCAATAGCAACATATGGTTGTATATCATGGGTAATCTGCCAAAGCACAAGGTAAAAAAAAGGTGATTCAAAACAAAATGCAACAGAAAATTCCATAAGATACTTTTGATAATAACAAATGTGCAATGAAGACAATAATAGATTTAGACTTCCGGTATATGATGGATAGGCGACTGGAACCATTGAAGGCTATACATGAAAAGTGTTCCTTGTTGCAGTTTCCTCATATTCCAAGTCCGGCTTGTTGCAGGAGCTACTGAGTTAAGTGCTCTGTGCACACCGTGAGCTGTGTGTCTCATCCGTTTTGATCATGTTTCCATATTCCAATTGTTTACGGTGAATGATGACATCGTATTACAGTGAACAGATGGCTGTGTTCACTTTCTGCGCTGTTTCGCCTTAAGCCTTTTGGTGTGTGCTGAGACTGCTACAGTTTCCTTTCTTTGTTTGGGAGATGAGATATTAATTCGGATGATTACGCTGGCACGGGCGGTTGAGCAATTATGAATTTTAATTCGTTTGCAGTGATACCGGGGCCTTCCATAACCAAATAACCAACCAAAAAGATTTAGACATTAAAAATGACTAGCTTATAAACACTAATCTACAGAGGAAATTGAATTACTCTGGCCACTTCAAAAGACACAGCGGGCTGCAAAGAGTAATAATGAATGGCACGGTTCCTGGGCGACATATCAGGGGCAAACCAAGGAGGTGGTTTCAAGACATCGAACATGCAAATGGCTAGAGAAACATCCTTCAGATGAGCTGTAGTGAATGTAACGTTCTGCAAGGGACGTGCATACATTATATGTATTCCTAATTTTTATTTGATTGGGTCATCTTTCTTAATACAAGATGCAAACGCTGACTTCAAAACTCTGCACATTCCTTTTATATTTCTAGTGTTAGAGCTGAGCAACAAGTTTTTGTCAAACTTTTGCCAGTACTGGTTTGCGTTACGCTTAGCTGTTCTTTGGTCTATGCTTCTTTCTTTTACAATTGTTAGGGTAACCGTAATTAAGGCTTGCTCATATTTCATTAGCACTGTTCTGTTGTTGGCTACAGCAGGTTATATTTGTCTACACTGATTTGAAACCAACCTGTGATGTGTTTGGTAACAGCAGGTTATATTTGTCTACACTAACATGAAACCAACCTACGATGTGTTTGGCTACAGCAGGTTATAATTGTCTACACTGATTTGAAACCAACCTACGATGTGTTTGGCTACAGCAGGTTATATTTGTCTACACTAACATGAAACCAACCTACGATGTGTTTGGCTACAGCAGGTTATATTTGTCTACACTAACATGAAACCAACCTGTGATGTGTTTGGCTACAACAGGTTATATTTGTCTACACTAACATGAAACCAACCTACGATGTGTTTGGCTACAGCAGGTTATATTTGTCTACACTAACATGAAACCAACCTGTGATGTGTTTGGCTACAACAGGTTATATTTGTCTACACTAACATGAAACCAACCTACGATGTGTTTGGCTACAGCAGGTTATATTTGTCTACACTAACATGAAACCAATCTACGATGTGTTTGGCTACAGCAGGTTATATTTGTCTACACTAACATGAAACCAACCTACGATGTGTTTGGCTACAGCAGGTTATATTTGTCTACACTAACATGAAACCAAGCTACGATGTGTTTGGCTACAGCAGGTTATATTTGTCTACACTAACATGAAACCAACCTACGATGTGTTTGGCTACAGCAGGTTATATTTGTCTACACTAACATGAAACCAAGCTACGATGTGTTTGGCTACTGAAGGTTATATTTGTCTACACTGACATGAAACCAACCTACGATGTGTTTGGTTACAGCAAGTTATACTTGACTACACTGACCTGAAACCAACCTACGATGTGTTTGGCTGCAGCAGGTTATATTTGTCTACACTGACCTGAAACTAACCTACGATGTGTTTGGCTAGTTCACTGAATAATTTAGAAGCTGAACTGATCATCTTTGTTTACAAGTTAGTGTGGGTGAAGGGGTTATCGGTGTAAATGATTCACTAATGTCTGCCTCTGCTCATTGAATGGACTTCATATTAAAGAATAGGTGTTCTATAAATAGACTGTGATAGCTACACAGTTCTGTTGGCCTTTGTCCTTTTTTCTGTAATGTCCCCAAGACCGGATTGCCCAGGGGATACAGATATGTACTTTAGTGTGTGTCCATTCTTGCGTCTGAACCTCCAAGATATTCAGAGTACGGGACATTACTGATGGTGGGTCGTCTTAGACCCGACTTTTGACACCACGAGGGCCACGTAGGGTACAGCCATAAACACAGAGGTTTACTGGTCTTGAAGTTTATAGACGGGATTTGGTCAGTGTTTTTTTCTTTACTTTCTGTACTTTCTAGACCTTTCCCTGTACTGAACTCCCTTAAGACAGCCAGGACATATTGTACTGCTTATTTCATATACAGCAGTTATTATTTGTAGGTTACACATTGCAGGTGCCAGATTGACAGCATGGTCAAGTGTGCATCTAACTGAAAAAAGGTATTCGCCTGTTCATCAGTGAAAAGGACTCATCAATTATAGTGAGCGATGAAAAGAAGAATAAATAATATACTTTAAAAAAAAACAAGATTTTAATAGTCCATCAGCCTGGTAAATATTGCATGAAATAAAAACAGTATTTAAAGAAGATTCTAAGTGCAACTAATGTTGTTTGAAGCAACACAGAGTAGATCGGAAAAGACTTTCTATGCATAAATAATATAAATGGGAATAACTGATCGACCTCAAACCAGTTGAATACAGGAGAGATCACAGATTTGACTGAAATAATTGTAAGATTTATTAAATTGACTGTTCACATCATGCTCCAAAATTAAAAGTAGAAAAGGCTAATGGCGGCAGTTGAGATATTTTCATTCAGCTTTAAACGACAGGTATATGTTCTAACAGCTATAATTTAAACATAGAAAGGGAAATGTACCAAATATATAGATTGCTATGTTAACAAATGTCAGTGTAATAGCCATGGGGGTAGTCACAGAAATACAGTCCAGAACGAATGTCAAGCTATCAGCAGAATAAACGATTGACTGGACCCCACCTCCAATATCGTGTCAGTACAGAATCAGGAATAAACGATTGTCTGGACCCCACCTCCAATATCGTGTCAGTACAGAAGCAGGTATAAGCGAAGTAGAGTCTAAATGTTTCTCTTGAGTAGAACATGAGTAAACATCATATTTGACGGCTCGGTCTCAAGGGGTGTGGGAGCGGCTGGGGTTTTGTTGGAGCATTAATAGAGAAAGGTTCAGGAGCCTACCTACCACCTCCAGCACAAACATGGAGATTCAGGCTGTGACGAAAGTTATCTCATGACTGGTTAATAGACCAACGATATATGCCGGTCGTCTTGAATGACTCACAAAGCATGGATCCCCGGATTGACAAAAACACACTCCGTGGGAATGGATGCACCTACTCTACACGCCTCTTGTTGGCAGCATAACTTAAATATAGTGTCTTGGACACGCAGAATTTTATGGCAATAAGATAGACATTAGATAGACATTAGACAAGAAAACAGAACAGAAAATGGAAGCCTTTGAAATGTGGATCTATAGAAGAATGGGTAGAATTGGATGGAAAGAAAAGAAAACAAATGATGAAGTTTTAAAACAACTAGAAATGAAAAGATAACTACTATACACAATTAGAACAAGACAAATGAAATTTTTGGGACATGTTAAAAGACAACAGCCTTATAAAAGTAAGATTCGAGGGGAAAATACAAGGTAAAAGAGGCAGAGGCAGACCAAGATTAACATGGACGATGACATCAAAAGATGTACAAGTCAACCTATGGCAATCTGCACCATCAAAGCAAGAGACAGAGTGGAACGGCACTCCATGGTAGCCAACCTTCGATGCGGAGACGGCACTCAATGATGATGATGATGACAGATAATAAAACGATTAAATGTAATTTACTCACAACAAAGTGTAAATAGCTTGACAAAGTTGATTATAAATACAACAGTAAATTACCCGCTTAATTATCACAGGAGCTTGCTATTATTTCTATCTATCTATTGTCCTTTCGAGCCGAAGACGGCACGTAGGGCAGAACTACAATCTCAACAACAGAAACCTTGCTATTATTTACATGCTCTTAATAAATAGTTTTTCTTTTTAATATTGCAATGTACATCTGATAAGTGTGTTATTTTGTCACATAATTTGTTTCTTTGGTTTTGTACATTTCAGAAAACGACAGCAACCGTAGGTCGTTAGTTAGGTCACTGTTTCCATAAAGTCAAACCCGAACTTCTATAGGACACGCTTTGGCTTTCAGGACTTGGTACAAAGTTTTCACAATTGATGGCTCAACAACATCTGGAGTTATCGAACATGTCTCACTCTAGTCTGGGGTTGGACGTAAACAAGAAGGAAGCAGGAATTCATATTAGTCCAGCTATGGGCTTCATTCTTGTGCTTCTGGCTTTTGGTGTGGCTGTCGGCGTGGGCGTCATTGTTCACTTTGCTGCAGGGGACAAAAAAATGCTCTGTCTGTGTGACCCATCGGCGACCGAGCATAAAGAGCCTGTCATCTGGAACAGACTGTCGCCGACCACGGACAAATCGTCGATCAGGACAGAGGAGCAGTCTGACACCGAACACATATCGCCCGTAGACTTGAATGAACCTGCAGACGAGCCCATTAAGAAGGTAGTTAAACGGGACGTTGAACAAGGTGAGTATGTGTGATGTGATTATTGAATGATATATGAATATTGAAGTGAATAAAGCTGGGTACAGGAGACATTTTATTAGAAACATTTGGGTGTTTTGGGATATATTAATATGGGTAAATGAAGTATAATTATCAGATCATAGAGTGTTGTCTTTTCTTATCCCTTCGTGTGATGACTTTTACTGTGTATTGCACCTTTCAGCCAAGTTTATCCGATTGCAGTGCGCTTTTGTTTGAGATTACTTTTCTAGTCATAAAATTGTCATGGATTCACTGCAGAGGTTGCTGTTATTTGTTATTTGTTGTTCGTATCCTTTTTCTTTGGAAAGTTATCTTCTAGCTATTCCTTCCTGCTAGGCTGGTTCAGGTTTTCCTTCACTTGGTTTAGATTATTCGTTAGAAACATCTTGCTCATCCTTCTATAATATACCTTGTTGTCTCCCATGCATTGTATTTTCTAGAGTGTCTAGAAAAAAACATTTCTAAATGTGTCCTTCTTGGTGCTAGTTTGAGACTTGAGCTGACACTTTTACCAGTGCCAGATAGCAACATTTACTTGTGAGACAGCTACACATCTCTTTTATATTTCTATTTTTCTAAGATTCATAAACGACAATTATTCTTGCTTTTTTCGCTATTTTTTGTAATTGTTAACATTTTAGAAAGCAATTTATGACGTTCAGTAAAACAGGTCTGATGTTTGGCAACCGATGAAGCGAGTCATGAACGAACATAATTAATATATTTATTACAGAAATGAAATATGCACTTAAATTTTATGTAATATATAAAATGTTTATACCAAACGTTGATAAGTCGGTCTTGGTGATGGACCCAGTTTGTTACAGAAGAGTGACAGACAGTTTATGTGGGATGGATGCAGCTTTTACATGGCTCTACAATGAGCGCGTTAACAGGGTGTACTCTCTATGAATCTCTGGTGTACACGCCAATGAAATAGTCGATAAGCTCGCTTTCAGCTCGTACACTAAGTGTGGCCTTACTGTGGACGAAGAGAACATCAACAAGTTTTTCACTCCTAAGAGAGAAGAGGAGAAGAATGAGTGGGACAATCATGTAGACATTGAGAGAGGGTGGCGACTAAAGGTGGAAAAGGGGTCTGGTCGATCCGGATTGCTTAGTGTTAAAGCAGATGTATCTACAATCAACACAAATAGTCTGCATACACTTCGAGAAATGCTAGACCGGGCGGTAGAGCGGTATGGGGATGCATCGACAGCAATGAAACTGATTTCAAGAATAGAATAAAATATGTTAATATCCCAATAATTATGACGCTTTGATCCATACCGGAAGTTCTGTACTGTGATATCACAGCAGTTGTTGGGCGTTCACTCAACTATCCAGTAACATTATTCATGACGATAGTTCCGCTTATACATTAACAAAAAGCATGACGGATTATATCATGCCAGTCATGAGAACTTTTATGTGGATAACGTCACAAGATTACATACATGTATGTTTGACGAGTGACTCAGTGAGATTTATACGTCATGTCCAGGCAAGCTCCATCAGAAGACAACAGCTGGGGTTAATTAAAGATGTCAAAGACTTGTTTGCATTATTTTCTTATTCATCCCGGGTCACGCTAGTGTTGATGGCAACGAAAGAACTGATAGATTAGTCTGATCACTACCGATCAGCAACCTGTTGATAGGGTACATATTAACAACCTTACAGATATGGGTACATTTAAAATCTAAAGTCTAATAGTGGTTGAAAGGTGATAACAGGAGGTGTGAGTGACGGTCAAGAATTTGATGGGTATCTGTGAAGATAGAGAAATGTAAACTGGGACGTGAAAACATGACAAACAAAGCGAGACGTGCCTAGTGCAACAAGCGGGTATAATGGGTGTAATAGGGGACCACAGAAAGACAGGTGTGAACACTAGGTACGTGCTACGAGGAGGGATGGGATGGAAGTGTGTCTGAAAGAAGTAGTAAAGTAGTAGGTAGGTGGAAATGGAAGAAAACAACAACAACAGAAACAAGTGTAAAGAGGTCCTGGGATGTACAGTGAAAGAGAACAATATTGCAAAAAGGGTATCGATAAGGATTATAAATATATATAGTTGCTAAAGAGGGATCATGGCTCCTGTAGATGGGTGCCAATGTATTTACAAATATACAGAGTGTTGATCCTGAGTATCGCCTGGGGAAAACACGCCAGGGAGTAAGTGGCCAAAGCAGGAGAGGGGAGGGGGGAAGAGAGGAGGGCAAATCAGGGAGCTGGGAGTAAAAGGTGGAAAAGGGAAGTAGGAATGGGAGTGAGTTATGGGGGAATAAATTATCCGTGAGAGAATATGCGATCAAAGCATACTATGTATAAACACGGGGTACGATCTACGAGGAAGGATGGAATGGCAGTGTGACTGAAGAAATATTACAATAGCAGATAGGGGGAAATGGAAAAAAAAAAAGAAAAAACAAGAGTATAAGGTAGGTCTGGAATATACACCAAAAGAGAAGCATATGACAAAATACATATAGAAAAAAACGTATAAATATAAGTTTGTAAAGAAGGATCATGACACCTGTAGATGGATGTCAACAATTATATAGAGTGTTGACCCTGAATATCGCCAGGGGAAATCAAAACATGGTGTCAGAAGTTATTAAAGCAGGAGAAGGGGAGGGAAAAATAGAGAGAAAGGGGGATCGGAAGGAGAGGGGAATGAAAGGAGCAAAGAAAGAGGAGAAGATAATTGGAGAAGAGAAGGGTAATAGATTACCCGAGAGAAAGGGATACATTTCTCCCACGTGGGGTGAGGCAACTCGTGCTAGCGATCAGATGATTCTTTAAGGTGAACCGGCTACGGCTGCCAGAAGAACATGACAGCAGACCAGTGATTTGGACATTCACTTTACCCTGTTGGCTCCTAGAGTTGAAGTGGGACCCTACTGTGGTACCTGTATCTCATGTGATGTCATGCAGGTGTTCGCGACATCTCTCTAGGAGGCGGCTCTTGATTCGCCAATGTGGGTCATCTTACATCGTTTACATATGATGGCATAGTTAATGTTACGCGATGTGCAAGTGAATCAACTACAAGTGACATTTTGAAGAGAAGACTGAAGCATCTATATTATCTCTGGTGTGCTGAAATAATTATCCTAAAATACCATAACACAACAAACTACTCACATATTATCAAAATACTCACATATTATCAATCTACCCACATATTATCAAACTACTCACATGTTATCTAACTACTCGCATATTATCAAACTACTCACATATTATCAAAATACTCACATATTATCAATCTACCCACATATTATCAAAATACTCACATATTATTAAACTACTCACATATTATCAAAATACTCACATATTATCAATCTACCCACATATTATCAAAATACTCACATATTATTATACTACTCACATATTATCAAACTACTCACATATTATTAAACTACTAACAAATTAGTTTAGTTCAGTCGGCAGGTAATCTTCACTGTACAACGAATAATTCCAAAGTGCTCACATCTCATTCTCAGCACGTTTCTCTGTATGTGCCAGCTACACATTGATGAAAGTACTGAAGATGGCCAAAGCTAAGGTGCACAAACTCTCTAGCACTGATGAAGACATTGACCGTTGTTCAGATATTTTGGGAAGTTGAGAGAAAACGACAGTATAGACTACTGGAAAGATTCGTAGGTAGAAACATAGAAACCTTGGTTTATTATGGATTTGATCTTAAAGGACCATAATCCAGGAAAATACTAGACGAAGGTAGAGAGAATTATAGAACTTGAGTGCAAAAATGAAGAAGCAGACGAAAGTCAAAGTGCTCAACGAGGCAAAGAATGGGTGATTGGGGAGACTATAGATAACGTTAGCACGAAGGACGAGAACGAGGTGTTTTCCTGAGCGTTAGGCGCTCAGGGAATGAAGGAACGGAGTTTCTATTTGAGCTTAGCTGAATTACAGTAGTAAAGAACACATACCAGAAGCAGCTAGAAGAAGGAATTGAGCAATACAGAAGAGGAAATCCTGATTAAAAAGTAACAACCAAATGGCAATGCATAAAGAAAAGATACAAGAAACCTGCGACACCTTAAGCAAAAGAGAAAAGAACAAAAAAACAAAAATGGATAAGTAACACAATCTTGGAAAAAATGGAAGAAAAGAGACAAGCGAAGAACACTGCCCAATACATTAAAATAGATAATGAAATATGCAAAATGTGCAAAAAGGCAAAAGACGACTGACTCAGCCAAAAACGTTTAGAAATAGAAACTATGGAAAGCAAACAAGACTTAAGAGGAATGCACACAGAAATAAAGAGAATGACTAATAAAAATAAAAAAGCCACAGAAGGTGGATGCATTGCAGACAAAAAAGGAAAAATGCTAATAGACAATAAAGATATTATAGATAGATGGCAGGAATATATAACAGAACTATTTCATGATCAAATTGCCAAGAAACCAGTTATAAAATGTACAGGGAATAATAGAACAAAGAAGTATGTGTTAGCACTCGGAAAAATTGACAGACAAACAACAATAGAAAAAAACGAAGAACAATATATAGTCCGAAGTGGGATCGAACCCGTACTCAGTGGCACCGCGCCTTGCCACGAGAAGCCGAACGCTTGGCACACTACCACGCAGCCAACTAAAAAATTGGCTATTAGGAAATTTGCATTAATAGGAAAGTACAAATATTTATGTATTATTATTTGTACCCAGTATATAAAATGTACATCAGGCTATAAATTCTTAAAATCTGAGGTGGAAAAACTATAAAAACAATGAAAAAGGGAAAAGCAGCAGGACCTGACAGCATACAGATAGAGATGATACAGGTACTAGAAGATGTTGGCATTGAAGTGATTACAGACATATGTAACGACATATACCAACCACACAGGATACATACCAAATGAACTAAAAACATCAACTTTCATTGCATTGCCTAAAAAGAATGGTGCAGTTGAATGCAGTGACATTAGAGCAATAAGCCTAATGAGCCATGTTACAAAAATCTTGCTAAAAGTTATACAAGGAAGGATTCAGAATAAAATCAATAGTGAATTAGATGATCAGCAATTTGGATTTAGGAAAAATAGCGGGACAAAAGAAGTCATATTCTGCATGATTGATGCCAGGCCTAAACATTAATAGAAAGATAATCAATAACCTATGCTATGCTGACGATACTGTACTACTAGCAGAAAATCCTAAAGACCTACAACAATTACTTAATGAAATAAACATGACAAGCAAAAATTATGGAATAGATATGAATATCATAAAGACTAAAACTATGACCATAAACAAAGAAAATACTCAAAACCCACAAGTGGATATCAAAATTGAAGGAATTGACCTGGCGACAGTTCAGAATTACAACTACCTTGGACATACTATAACCAGTGATGGAAAATGTACAACTGAAATAAACAAAAGAATAGGAATGGCAACAAGTAATTTTAATGTCATGAAGCACATACTAACATCAAAACAAATAACACCAGGGCTAAAACTAAGAATATCAAAATGTTACATATTCTCAATATTCCTATATGGTGCAGAAACATGGACATTAGACAAGAAAACAGAACAGAGAATTGAAGCCTTTGAAATGTGGATATATAGAAGAATAGGTAGAATTGGATGGAAGGAAAAGAAAACAAACGATGAAGTCTTAAAGCAGCTACAAATGAAAAGAGAACTACTAAGCACAATTCAAACAAGACAAGTGAGATTTTTGGGCCATATTAAAAGACACAACAGCCTACTAAAAGTAATCCTTGAGGGGAAAATACAAGGTAAAAGAGGTAGAGGCAGACCAAGACTAGCATGGACGAGTAACATTAAAAGAGGGACAAATCAGCCTATGACAACCTGCACCATCAAAGCAAAAGACAGAGCAGAATGGCGCTCCGTGGTAGCCAACCTTCGTTGCGGAGACGGCACTCGATGATGATGATGATGAATTACAGCAGTAGTCAGTACATCGTTACATACACACACGAGAGAGAGAGAGAGAGAGAGAGAGAGAGAGAGAGAGAGAGAGAGAGAGAGAGCGGGCTGGAAAGATTGCGTGAATCGGACAAGAGGAATAAATATCTAGTTATAAAACTGTAGTTTATAGTAGGACTTGATTAAAGAAAAAAAAAACAATATATGAGATGTGGCTTGGTTCGACCTAAAAAGGACCGTGGTATAAAGTGTGTTAGACTTGATACTTGAGTTAGCTGAAACGAGATGTGATCCTGCTGTAGTTTGTATTATGTCCTTATAATGATGAATATTATGTACATAGAAACCAAGATGTTGTTCAGAAATAAACTGCCACAATCTGTGCTTCAAAACATTTGAACGATTTTCAGTTATTTGTAGGTCATCATCATCGCACTCAAATATATCCATAGGTGCTCAGATCCCCGCTTCAGCAACTCACGCAGCGTCCATCAACTGACGACTCCATTTCTGTGTTGGTTGATAAGTCTTCTTATGCGCCAACTACGCCTCCTGTTTCTCGATTTACCCATCTTTACTCATATTTTCTTCATCCGAAGGAGTGATGTCGACTCGTTGTTCTTGAAGTTATGTGTCCTTCCCGCATCTTGGAAAGCATTAATTGATCCATTAGTTGACCGTGTTCAATGACAGAACAGTTACCAAACATGTCCGCTCTTGCATTGCCCTATTCCCCCGCTGCTCCAGGGACGTAGTCAAAGGTAATTCTGTGTATCATTGTTCTTCTATAATGACTCGGCCCATTGATTGTGTATAGATCACGCCGCCACTTTTCAAGTTATGCTCATCAAATCACTTAGTATACAGGCGTGGATGTAGTCTTGTGACTCCAACCAGATAAATGCCCTCGTCACTGCCATAACCTCCGTCGCCACGCTACTCGTAGTCATAACGTACACACTACTGTCTTCTTTCCCTGTTCTGTCTGCACAGCGTGCTTTAATTGTCTAGCACTCCTTTTCTGTCGTATTACATATCCGCCTGTATAGATGACTACATTTTCCTAGTCGGTGAATGACGTGGGTACCGGTATCCGCATCTGGCCAGTGTTGATGTTGGTAGACCCACATACATGTTTAATGACATCTTCGGCGCTGACCACCCATAATTTGCCTCTTCTTAGCCTGCTGCCTTTCCCTGTGTTGAACTCTTGGGACTATGGATGCTCCTTATCTGCACTTATCTTCAGGTATGCTCACGCCCGTCAGACTTTGATCCTGTCATTCATAGTTGGAAAGTCAAGAACATGCTTCATTGCTATACATGGAGTGTATCTCCTGCGTTCCAAGGTAACGCACATCGCTTCATTTTGTACTTTCTGTAGCTTGTCAATCAATGCTGTACTGACAGTGAGGATTGCTAGGGCATACTCTATTGGTGCAATGACCAGTCCCTGGAACAGAAATGTCAGTAGTCGCCTTCTCAATATTGACAGCTGCCATGACCTTCTTGTCGGCTAATCCTTTGCAGGCTTTCGTTATCACATTGTCCCTAAACACAGACTGCAATCAACCTTAACTCCTAGGTACCTGTCCCTGATCACATCGTCAGCCCACATTGGAATCACCGACGTTTCCGTGTTCACAATATACTTGTTGAGGATGAGGTTTTAACGATAACTTTGTGTTAAGTTGTACTTGTGTCCAACTTCTTGTCATCCTGACTTGTGTTGTCTGTCAAGTTCATTGACAGAATCAGAGAGCCGAAACAGACAATTAAGAGTTGTCCAGAGAACTATGGAACTAGGACTTATAAATTAACATAAGCTACCAGCGATTACAGATATGAGTCCAGATGTTGAGGTGCAGATATGATCTGGTCTGGTCATTATGACATTTATTCCTGATTCCAGATGCGGTCACCCCAACCACCACTCTTCTGATGCTAAAGGAATGCTTTCTGCCTTGGCTATAAGGTCAGTGCAGAGAGTTCAGTGCAGAGAGTCATTCTCATTTTCTCAGCGGCCATGCAATGTTCAAGTTGTTTCATATCATCATCATCGAGTGCCCTCTCCGCAAAGAAGGTTGGCTATCATGGAGCGCCATTCTGCTCTGTCTCTTGCTTTGATGGTGCAGGTTGTCATAGGCTGATTTGTCCATCTTTTGATGTTTCAGATAGGTGACGTCTATTTTCGGATTGTTGTTATAATGCATCTTTAATGTTGTCAAGAGAGGAAGAGCTCTTCACTAGTCCTCTTATTGACCTATAGTCCTATGATTGACCTTTCAACGACCCTCATTTAGTTCTAGAGATAAGACAATGACCTAACAAGAATGTCTTGGACTCTAATCCCGCCACAGGCGATTGCTATTTGTTGTTCCCACTTGTGGTTTCGTCCTGGCCTTGTACCCTCTTCTGATCTCTAGATAGTGAGAGCCGGTGTCTAACCCTGGTAGATCATGGGCAAAGGAGAATACAATAGAAGGATGAACAAAGGAAGTCAAATTGATAAATTCATCAGCAAAACTATTATGAAATGAAAAATGTGATCACACCTAAGATTTGTGTATTGGGCTGCAATTATCTTCAACATGCATACCAATTGTTATTCATTTGTCTCTATCACATATTCGATATTTAATGGTAACATCATAATCTCTCCGGCACACAATCCGATACTGATTACATGCAGATTCTAAAACAAAAAAATCATGGAAACAAATGTATGTTCTTTCACTGCATTTTGCAATTACGTTCTTCAAATTTCTCCTGCTCCTTCAGGATCCACCACAAGCAGTGCAGCCAATATAGAGTGCGTGACCTACCCACCTTCTCCAGCACCAACGAAGGACACCAGCGTCCGCCTACCAACATCTGTGTACCCCCTCCACTATGATCTGTTTCTGCAGCCATACATGCATGATCCTGATCCAAGTAATTTTACATTCAAGGTAATCACTGTCTGTGTCTTGTACCTGCTCTCACAAATGTTTACTGTGAATATAAATTATATACCCAGCTCAAGACATACCTACTACATTAGAGACATTACAATTGATCCATGGATCCTCAAGTTTAAGGTTCAACTTAAAAATTCATTCTTCTTTCTTGTCTTGTGCTGTAGCTTTCAAGAGCCAAATGTGAAGGGAGGAATCTACGATATAATAATGTAGATGTCGTGTTGCTTGTTATCTTTGGTTACTTTCTTTTGAGATGCGGTATCGTTCTTAGACATATCTGAACGTTGTTAAGATCTAACGTTCTGGTTCTTGTATACCTCTTTATTCCTTCAATCCATTAATTTATCTATTATTTTTATCTGCCTCTTGCTCTATGTCCTGATGTTTGATGCTGAAAGTTTGTGGATGTTGTTTTGTCTAGTTTCATTCTTGCCAAAATGTTCCAACCATTTCAATTTTTGTTTGCATATTCCAGGCAGGGTTTGATTCCGATCTGTTCTCTGATTTTATCGATCCATTTGAGGTCCAAATTTGAAATGTTAAAAAAGTGCAATATTTTTACAGAAAGAAAAAACCGCTGAGGCTGATCAGATACAACAAAGATGATAAGAAAAATAAAAACTAGAATGACTTCATTGTTCCATTTCTGGATTCTGTCTGGAGTATTAACAGAACATCACAATAAAGACCACTTATCAAGTGCAGCCGCCACGAGATGGTTGGGTCTGAGTTTTTATTTTACCCTCGACAGAAAAAAGTGTTTTACAATAACGGGATTCGAACCTTAACTCTTAGACTGAAGCCCTGCAAGTTCTGTCGCCAGCTCTCATCAGCTTCAAAATATAATTCAAAAACTGACAATTTTAATTGAGGCTGAAATCAAGAACAGATGCAATAAAGCAAGCACATTATTGAACAATTAACACTAATATTAAGCATGTATCAACTTATACAGCAAGTACACTGCACAATACAATTTGTTCTGTTGGCAAGACGCTACGTCAAACATAGGCACCGACAGCAGCAGGTAAAAGAAAGAAACAAACATACTAACATGAGACTTGCACAAATATCGAACATAACGAGAGGGGCCAAAGTCCGAAGCGAATTCTTTAGTAGAAGCGTATTCTTCAATCTGCTTTTGAGTTACATCCAGAAGTAACGAACTGATTGGTCTGATCATCTGGCGAATTGTTAACGATTTTACTTAGCAATAACATTTTACAATCAATGGTTTTATTTCGATTGAACCTTGCATGGCTTCTGCTTCTTTTCTGCTTCTTAGTGCTGCATCATATTCGTTTCATGAAGACATTTGCTTGTAGCTGTTTTATCTCTATTACTATCTGCAGCCAAGATAGCTCAGTGGTTAGTGAACTGGACTACAAAGGACAAGAAGTAGGGTTCGATCCCAACCGACGGCTTCCGGGTTTACCCAGCCTTAAATGGGTACCGGATTTTTTCAGGGAAAGTAAAGCGGCACGGGCGTAATACCGACCACATTACACTAAAATCATGTGAATGTCTGTAAAATGTATGGTCCCTAACACCATAATCCATATACGCCACTTGGCGTGACGGGGCTCTTTACTTTTTTTTTTTTTACGAAACATAACCCAACTAACTGAAGACTGAACAAAGTCTGCAGCTTTAAATATAATCATTTTTATTAGGTAGGTAAAGCATGTTTATGACTATGTTCAATAATTATATGTCAAGCTATGTAAAAGTCAAGTATCTGTTCTGTCTTCTATATATTGCAGTGGCGTATACTGGTTTTGGGGCCTGGGTTACCGACAACATAATAAATAAAAGCATACATTATATTCAGTAGTCTAACATAAAGTAATATTTTCTAGTGACATCACTACATTTTAAATTACCTACTTATTTATATGTTAGTTATATCCGTCTTTTTTGGACGAAAATGTCTTGATGGCTTTGTCATTGAAAGTACTGTTGGGTTGGTGACTAAGTTTCTGAGGGAATTATTTCTCAATGGACGTTAATGCCAAACCAGATAAGCGTTCTTGTGTCTGAGTTGAGCGACAATAAGATTTGATTCTATTGAGCGTAGAAAAGTTCTTTCTACATATGCTGATGCGCATTAAATAGTTATAAATAGCTAAGGAAGTTCCGGTAGCCAGTCATAGTTTCACTTTCACTTTTAGCGTTTCTAATTGGCTAGAGCTAAAAATAATCCATGAAACCGCATTCCTCTAACGGTAGCTCCCGTTATATTATTTTGCCTCCCATTTTTGAATGTCAAGATCGTTAATACTAGGTCCGGATAGAGGAAAAATGTACCACTAGCTACTAGAGGTTTCAATGTAGAATAGTTTCGGTTTCATTAACAAACGTTACAGTGGCCAGAGGAAAACCTTGCTTTAATAAATGCAAATCAAAGAAAACAAATCATATTGACCTACGAAATGTGTAATAGAATATTAGAAAATGTGTAATATACTTAATAAAAAATTAAATAAATTATCATTTCCTTTTGTATTTCGTTAATATGTTCACGCTACTGGCGTTAGCTGCGGCAACATAGATAATACGCCACTGATATATTGAATCGCTGCGTACATTGACTACCGTCAGTTTTATACATCAGCCTACAATAGAGTAAAAGTAAAAGTAAAGAACCCCGGTCACCCCAAGTGGCGTATAGGGAATATGGTGTTAGTGACCATACATTTTACAGACCTTCAGCACATGATTTTTGGGGTAATGTGGTCGGTATTACGACTGTGCTGCTTTACTTTCCCTGAATAAAATCCGGTACCCATTTAAGGCTGGATGAACCTGGAAGTCATCGATTGGGATCGAACCCTACCTCTTGTCCTTTGTAGTCCAGTTCACCAACCACTGAGCTATCGCGGCTCCCCTACAATAGAGTGGCTAGTCTATTTTCGGTCTGCATGGGAATACAACGTCGTTGCTCAGACTATGGAAAGATTAATTTTGGTTCTTCTAATCTCCAACTATAACTGATTATGAATTTGTCTGGTAGTCCCTCTTGATATTTCAATTCTGCCCTTCAATTTGATACTCTTCTCTCAATGTAGTTGATTGTCTATAGCTACAGCTCTACCTCTGCCAACTAACGGTGCATCTTAATTGTCTTTGGTTATCTCACCTGTTTGACGACTTCATAGTTTCTCTTTTCTGTTATCAGATTCTAACTCGTTATTCAATGTATCTCTGTGAAGGTTTATTTCTCTTGCCTTGAAAGAATTCGTCTAACTGGGAGTACCATCTAACTGATCTCCAGGCTAAGCCCTCACTGTAAGTATCCCCGCGTGCTAAGTATAGACTGCTATAGCTTTATTTCCGTTCATTGATGAGTCTGACTGCCTATTGTTGTATCTCAGATGCTGAATCCGTTATTTATTTTGTGATTTGTCTTCTCTCGTATTTGTATCCCTTAATATCTTGACCGGCCAACAACCACAATTCTATTTTTCTTTGTCCTTTCCATGTGAACTATCTATACCTCTGTGTCGCACATTCCGCCATTCTTGTCTTTATTTCCCTGACATCGGAAGTTAAAATAATGAACTGTGAAAACTGTTTATGTCTTGAACTAATTCTGAAAATATTTTGAGTTGTCTTTCTTAACAATGTCTCCTAGTTATCTACTTCCTGTCTCTATTCATTGAACTATTTCCTGTTACGTGAGTTTTTTATTCTTTTTACCTCAATAAAATCCTTGGTGAATTTTAATATTTATGAGTCTCGGATCTGAAACACTGGACCAAGTCCCAAATATATGACTCCCTAGACTACATGGACTAATTTATGATACGTGATTTCACAATCATCCCAACGTTGTGCTACCAATGCCAGACCTGGACCCTAGATGCAAGAACAATAAGAGAGATAACCTCTACATAGATGAAATGTGTTAGACGAATGACAGGAAACAGTCTGAGAGATAATATCAGAAATGAAGAACTGAGAAAATAGCTAGGAATAGCCCCCGCCATAGAATACATAAGGAAACAGCAGATAAAATGGTTTGGCCACGTGACAAGGCAGAAAGAGCAAAACACAACACAACGAGCCTTCAACAAACGTTGTGAGAACACCAGACCCATGGGTCGACCACGTAAAAGATGGATCGATGGAATATTAGAAGCACTAGGAAACATAACAGCAGCTGAGGCGAACAGAAAAGCAAAAGACCGCAAAATATATCTCCCCTCGACGCTGAAAGGCAGATGAGGAAGGAAAGAGGAAGAAGAAGATTTCACAGTGGTTTTAAGAAGCTGTTTTGTGACCAAAGCGCTATTCTGTCTGGCTTTAGTGTAAACAAGGCATTGAACCTATTTAACCCTTATTTAGATTGAGTTCAAATTCTGTAAAAAAAAGTGTAGGACCAAGTTCAGTTAACAACCTAGTAAATATATTCTAATTTTTAATTTTTATTTTCCAGTGTCCTTTATTCGTATCAAGTCACAGGGACTTATTTTCATGATACTTCTTTAGTTTACAACTACAACTACTTTGGAAATTCTATAACCAGTGATGGAAAATATAACACAGAAATAAATAAATGAAATGGAGTGGCAAAAGTAATTTTAATGCCATGAAAAAAATATACAAACAACAAGCATTACAAATAACACCAGGGCTAAAACTAAGAATAGCAAAATATTATATCTTCATAACATTCCTGTATGCTGCAGAACACGGACATTAGACAGGAAAACATGAATGGAAGCCTTTAAAATGTGGATAAATAGAAGAATAGGTAGAATTGGATGAAAAGAAAAGAAAACAAACGATTCTTCTTCTCCTTCTGCTTTCCTTCCTCATTTGCCTTTCAGCTTCTAGGAGAGATGTAATTTGCGGTCCTTTGCTGTCCTGCTGGTTTCTGCTGTTGTTATATTTCCTAGTGCTTCTATTGGTCGTTTCAAATCTAAATGTTCACGATTAACATGAAATATCTCCTCTTTCCCTGCACTTACAAACTTGATTTTTTGCATCTGGCCTTGTTTTTCCAAGGTCCCACCGATTTCACAAAATTTAATGATGTAGGAAGTATGCTTCATCATGAAGCAGCACTTTCCTTTGATCTCAGTGAATTTACGGATCTTTTTGCTCCTGGAGAAAATAATTTACCGTACATTAATGGAAATCAGCTTCTCGGCATAGGCGTCTCTACACAACTTGAAAGTTGGAGGCGTTTATCAACTGTTTACTTTCTATTGTTTACTTTCTTTAAAATACTATGAGAATGTCAATGTTATAGCCTTTACAGACGGTCTAAAACAAATCAGCGTATAAACAGTTCCATTAATGAAAACTATTTAAACAATATACAACAAAGAATACATTAAAAAAAATTAATTATCCGTTGCGAGCGATAACGAGCATGACATATCAAGCAAAGTTATTGTTTATGGGTACGCATGTGACTAAAGAGTCCGATGTAAGCACGGGATCCTCTTCACTGTAAAGAGCTACACTGTTCGTTTTATGTCTTTCCATGTGACTTTCATTATTTTACGTAAACAAGACATATGAAAGTGATTTAGTTTCTTTGCATGCCTGCAGTACACATATCAAGAATCTTTACATTTTCAAAACGTTATCAACTTTAGCTAAAGATTGATCATGCGGACATATAAAAACGTCCATTATTATTTCATTTATTCTGAATCAGTGGAGTCTAACATATTGATTACTAATCTGGGCTGAACGAACGATAGTCCATCTTTTTTCCAATAGTCATTTTCTTCTTTTAAGACATGATCTTCACATTTGCACCAAAAATCTTTGTCAATCTGTGATAGAGCAGCATATGTCAGTCCTTTTATATCGCATAGTTTAAAACTTGTATTCTCAGCTGCCACCTGCCCTTTAATTTTTGCCCAAACGAGTTCAATGGGGTTTAATTGTGGATGATAAGGGGGCAGTCTCAAGCACGTATGACCATGCTGTTGAATGATTTTGTCTATTTGGAATACTTTGGTCTTTTGCGATTTCTTAACAAGTGACAGTAATTCAGGTTTCAAAAATCCCTCGTTAAATGGAATTCCTTCCTTTCTTAGCCAAATCTTTATAACATCTTTTGTACTGGTAGATGTAGGAATTTTGTCTTCTTCTGCCACAGCGTTGTGGTACGACGCGTTGTCCATTACCAGACAGGATGGTTTGTCTAGAATTGGAAGGAGAGTATTTTCAATCCACTCTCTAAATATATGGCCATTCATCTCGGTGTGATAGTCCCTGTTGTCAGTATAATTAGAGGTGAATATAAGTTCTGCATTTTTCACCAACCCTTATTTTCGGCTGCCTGCATGTGCCATTATAATACGCTGTCCTTTTCCAGTGGGTACACATCTTTTAATACTTCCATCTGATAACTGCCATTCCTTTGCACTTGTGTGGTGAGAATTTATCCAAGATTCATCTAGAAATACAATATCATAACCTTGGTTACGCATTTCCCGTACTTCACGTAAATATTTACTCCTCATAGAAACTAAGTGCGGCTTCTCGCAGATGACATTTCTACCACTATCGTACTTTCTAAACGTAAAACCGATGCTTCTAACAGTTCTCCATAATGTTGTTTTCGACACAACAATGTCATTTTCTGCTCTCAGTCGAATTTTCAGTTTTCTTAAAGTCACAGTTTCTTTGGAATCGAACATTTTACAAATTGCTCTTCTAATCACTTCCTTGTCAAAACTATCTACTACTTTCTTTCTTCCTAGCGTCCTAGTCTTGATTGAACTGGACACTCCGTTAGCTTTAAGCACTTGTTTGAAAAAGCGTTTGCTTATACCCAATGCGTGAATAGTTCTCTTTTCTGGCTTTGAGATGCTTCGATACAGTTTTCCACGCTTAGCTTCTATGCAAAAATATTTATACACCTTTATTGCCACTGATTGCAATGTAAGGAACTTTACTTTTATATCCATTGACTAACAGATCACAAATTTAACGAAATTACCCAATAATTAGGATACGCCGTTGCACATAAATCACAACAAAACGACAGGAAATGGGATGCACCGGATATAAAATTATAACTATGACGCGTTTTATGTGTTTTTTAGTGCTTAAAACAGGGAAATTGGCGCGCATTACGTTCAAGATGACAAGTCCGTGGGTGCTCACTCATATGAAGCGGTAATTCCTTCAAATATATGGTTTGACCAAAATGCCTTAAATTTGTATACTTCAAATAAAGAATATTTAAAACTATACGTTTGTTGGTGAGGAAATGAATGTACTTCTTGGGACCAAAAAATCACAAGACCATATGCAAAATTTCAGCATTATCAATCAATTGGTTGCAGAGATATGGAATTTTAAACACCTTCAAAATATTTTGAAACGACCAATAATATTCCATCGATCCATCTTTTTTCGTGGTCGACCCATGGGTCTGGTGTTCTCGCAACATTTGTTGAGGGTTCGTTGTGTTGTGTTTTGATCACTCTGCCTTGACACTTTGCCAAACCATTTTATCTGTTGTTTCTTTATATATTCTATGGCGGGGGCTATTCCTAGCTTTTTTCTCTGTTCTTCATTTCTGATCTTGTCCCTCAGACTGTTTCCTGTCATTCGTCTAACATATTTCATCTCAGTAGAGGTTATTTGTCTTATTGTTCTTTATCTACGGTCCAGGACTAGCATTGAAAGCACATCGTTGCGATGAAGATTGTATTATATACTGGTAATTTTGTCTTAGAGTTATTTCCTTTCTGGACAACAGTGGTGAGAACTGTCCAATTATTTGACAAGTTTTGATGCATCTTGAGTATATCTCTGCTGTTTGGGAATTGCCGTTTGTCACTAAAATTCCTAGGTATTTGAATTCCTCTGCCTTCTATAGTTATGTTGATGTTCTATTTATCTTCGGCGACAATCATGGCTTCTCTTCTGTTGATGTTGATTTTCATGTTATATTTTGTGCTTGTGCTGTTAACTTTATTTAAGTGTTCTTGTAGTTCTTCTGTTTTTCTATCTATTAGTGCTTGATCATTTGCAAATAAAGGCTCGCTGATCTCCTTTGTCTCTAATGGGGTGGCTAACTTGCATATATAGTTCTTGTATGTAGTAAACAGTAAAGGGGATAAACGATGAAGTCTTTAAACAACTAACGATGAAAAGAGAGCTATTAAATACAATTCATACAAGACAAATGACATTTTTTTTGGCATGTTAAAATGCACAACAGCCTACTAAAAGTAATCTTGGAAGGGAAAATACAAGGTAAAAGATACAGATGTAGACCAAGACTAACGTGGACCAGTAACATCAAAAGATGGACAAGTCAGCCTATGACAACCTGCACCATCAAAGCCAGAGGCAGATCGGAATGGCGCTCCATGGTAGCCAAGCTTCGAAGCGGAGATGGCACTCAATGACAATGACTTTATATCATCTGTCACAATATCAACATATTATCTAAACGTTGTTTCATCTATATCCTTTCAGGGAGGAGTGAAGATCCTGATCAGATGTGATTCTCCCACAAACTATATCACGTTGCACGTCAAAGTCCTTACAGTGGACACAACCAGTGTCCACCTTAAATCAGAGATACCTTCTGTCTCTGAGGACCCGCAAATAACTGGCTTCGAGAATGACACCTCAAGGGAGTTCTTCATTGTCAAGCTGGACAGAAATATGACGGTAAGCCTGCAGATTAAATATCTACGTCCATAGTAAAGCAATGAATGAACAAAACACCTAATACTTTGCTGCAGTGCAAACCCAGAGAAAAAGATCATGTTATTTGCTTGTTTGTTTATTTATTTTGCGTTCAATAGCAAGACTATGGCTAAGCATCTGGGAGTTTTCCCATTGACTGATTTTATGCGTGAATACACTTTGTGTTCCCAGTCATCATTGAATGCCGTCTCCGCCATGAAGCTTGGCTACCATGTAGCGCCATTCCGATCCGTCTCTTGCTTTAATGGTGCAGGTTTTCATTGGTTGACTTTTCCATTTTTTTATGTTACTGGTCCACGTTAGTCTTGGTCTGCCTCTTTTACGTTGTGTTTTCCCTTCCAGCATTACTTTTAGTAGCATGTTGTGTCTTTTAACATGCCCCCAAAATTTCATTTGTCTTGTTTAAATTGTATTTAATAATTCTCTTTTAATTTTTAGTTGTTTTAAGACTTCATCGCTTGTTTTCTTTTCTTTCCATCCAATCCTACCTATTCCTCTACATATCCATATTTCAAAGGATTCAATTTTTTGTTATGTTTTCTTGTCCAATGTTTATGTTTCTGCACCATATAGGAATGGTAAGAAGATATAACGTTTTGCTATTCTTTAGTTTTAGCCCTGCTTTTATTTGATTTAGTATTAGTATATTTTTCATGCTTTTAAAATTACTTTTTGTCATTCCTATTTGTTTGTTTATTTCAGTTTTATATTTTCTATCACTGGTTATAGTATGTCCAAGGTAGTTGTAGTTCTGAACTGTCTCCAGGTCTATTCCTTCTATTTTGATATCCACTTTTACGTTTTGAGGAAATTCTTTGTTTATGATCATAGTTTTAGTCGTTTTGATATTCATATCTAATACATATTTTTTGCTTGTCATGTTTATTTCATTAAGCAATTGTTGTAAATGATTAGGATTGTCTGCTAGTAGTACAGTATCATCAGCATATCTTAGGTTATTGATTATCTTTCCATTAATTTGTAGGTCTGGCATCACTGTGATGTTTTTAAAGGTTTGCTCAGTGTATAGGTTGAACAAGCTTGGTGATATGATGCAGCCTTGTCTTAATTTTTATATCAATGGGTGTAGAGTTCTCTTTGTTATATTTTATTATTGCTGTTTGCTCCCAGTATAGATTACATATTTATCGTATGTCTGTGTCATCTAGATGTATATCTTTTAGGCATTCTATAAGTTGTTTATGGTGTATTCTATAAAATGTTTTGGTGTAGTCTATGAAGCAGACGTGTATTTTTGTTTACTTCTGTGTACTTTTCGATGTTCAAATTGCTGCGCATCTAATTCAATATTGATTTTATTCTGAATCCTTCCTTGTATAACACTCAACAAGATTTGTGTTACCTGGCTCATTAGGCTTATTGTTCTAAAAACACTGCATTCAACTGCACCATCCTTTTCAGGCAATGCAATGAACGTTGATGTTTTTAGTCATTTGGTATGCATCCTGTATGGTATATGTCGTTGCATATGTCTGTGATCACTTCAATGCCAAAATTTTCTAGTGCCTGTATCATCTGTATCTGTATGCTGTCAGGTCCTTCTGCTTTACCCCTTTTCATTGTCTGTAAAACTTTTTCTACCTCAGATTTTAAGATTTTATAGCCTGACGTACATTTTATAATTAGTTTCTTGTCCAGGAATCATGAAACAGTTCTTTTATATATCCCTACCATCTATCTATTATATCATTATTCCCTGTTAGCATTTTCCGCGTTCTGTGGCTTTTTAAATTTGTAAAATCATTCTCTTTATTTCTGTGAGCATCCCTCTTAAATCTTGTTTTCTTTCCATAGTTTCGATTTCTAGACATCTTTGGATAAGACAGTCTTCTTTTTCCTTTTTTGCACATTTTGTGTATTTCATTTTCTATTTTCTCTACACCCATTGATATAAAAAGAGGAGTACGACAGGGATGCATCCTATCACCAAGCTTGTTCAATTTATACACTGAGAAAATTGTGATATTCACGGTCGCTCCATGGTAGCCAACCTTCGTTGCGGGGAGAAGGCACTCGATGATGATGATGATTTTCTCATATCGTGCAGTGTTCTTCGCTTGTCTTCTTTCTTACGTTTTCCCGAAATGGTGTTAGTTATGTATTATCTATTTTTTTTTTTTTTTGTTCTTTTCTTTTTTTGGGTAAGGTATCAGAAGTCACTTGTATGATTTTCTATATGCAATGCCATTTGGTTGTGACTTTTTCATCAGGATTTCCTCTTTTCGTTTGTTTAATTCCTTCTTTCAGCTTCTTATATGTCTTCTTTACTTGTATTGTATAAGTATCTTTAATATCTGTTTGATTTAAAGCTGTTTTATCTGGTGGTATTGCTGATGAATTAATATTTTACTTGTTTCTCTTTAGTTTGATTTTCATTTTAATCATTACAGGATTGTAATCTGAATTAATATCTGCTCCTGGATAGGTTTTGGCTTTCTTTAGGCGGTTACGGAACCTATTTTATATCATTATGTAGTCAATTTGATTCCTCTTCTTATCTTCAGGGCGTTTCCATGTGTATAGTTTCTTTTCCTCTTGCTCAAAGTAGGTGTTACATATCATCAGTCTGTTTTCTTTACAAAATTGTATTAATCTTTCTCCTCATTCATTTTTTTTCCATAAACCATGATTTCCTAAAATAGTCTTATATCTACCTTTTCCTACTTTAACATTCATATCACCTTTACAATGAAGATTCCAAAGATTTCACTTGCTTCATAACTTTATGTAGATCTTTATCGTAGGCCTCTATTTGTTCATCTGTGTTATCTCAAAAACCACTCTTTGGAAGATCGAAAGGAGGCGTCGGTTTCACGTTTCGAAATTCTGCTAGAGGTAGAAATATTGTTTGTGAAAAACCACACCCGATAGCTGCCCGAAGCAAATACCCGAGGCAGATCAGTGAGCGACTAATGGAAGGCTGCTATATAGTATATTTGAATGAAACGAGGGTCAATGCTCATCATACATAAGAGAAACAATGGCAATTAGTTGACAGAGAAAATAATAGAAGCATTCCTAGCAGCAAAGGACAACGCAATATATTGGTACATGCTGGCAGTAGAAAGAATGGTCTTGTTAATGACACACAACTTATTTAACAATCTAAGTCTACAGACAATATGGACTACCACACTGAAATAAATGGACTAAATAAGTTTTCAGAGATTGAATAGAGAACACTCTACTTCCCATTCTGTATAGACCATCATGTCTTGTAATGGACAATGTATCCTTTCATAATGCGGTAGCACTGGAGGACAAAATTCCTAATTCGTCAAACACAAAAGATCAAATCATCACATGACTTAGAAAAGAAAATGTTTCCTTTCAAAAGACCCAGTTAAAACCAGAATTGTTGCAACTTGTTAGACAAACTAAGAAGACAAAGTTATGTCAAATTGATAAAATAATTGCAAAGTATGGCCACACATCCCTTCGCCTCCCACCTTATCATTCGCACCTCAACCCAATAGAACTTGTGTGGGCTAAAGTCAAAGGGCAAGTTGCTACGCAGAACACGACGTTTAAAATGTGTGATGTTAGAGAATTGACGCGTGATGCCCTCTCAACGATATACATTAAGTACTGGAGAAAATGTGACGACCTTGTGCTCAGAGAAGAGGAGCAATACTGGCAACGAGATGGATTCCAGTTTGTCCAACGGATAGCAGTTGTTGACCACTTAGAGACTTCTGATTCGGAATGACGTATGTATGACATGTGCATAATTTTGTTCATGGCACTCTTACTATTTTCAGTGGTTAGTGAGCTGGACTATAAAGGACAAGGGGTAGGGTTCGATCCCAACCGACGGCTTCCGGGTTCACCCAGCCTTAAATGGGTACCAGATTTTTTTCTGGGAAAGTAAAGCGGCACGGGCATAATAACGACCACATTACCCCGAATATAATGTTCTGAAGGTCTGTAAAATGTATGGTCACTGACACCATATTCTCTATGCGCCCCTTGGCGTGACGGGGCTCTTTAATTTTTTTTTTACTCTACCTATTTGCTGACTATATTTGTTTGGTGTTCTGGTCGTTCCATATATTTGTGTTGATGACATGCCTGCTATTTGGCAACTATGTGTGTTTGATACTTTGGTCAAAGTTTACCTATCTCGATGATGAAAATATAAAATCAAATGAAAAATTGTGCCCTCTTTCAATGTGATACGAATACGCCTTTTCTTGCAGTGTTAGAAAATTAACGTAATTTACTGTAAAATCCATTGTTTAGAGCACACGGTTTAATATTTTCCTAAATTTATATAACAAAAAAAAAAAGATCTGTCAAAATTCAGACTACCTCGGACACCGTCACGTTTGTTCTTCATTCCTTAAGAGAAGATGAAGATGATAGATGGGCTAGTGATGCATATTTAGAGAGACTGAGGAGTATAAAGGTGGAAAAGGATAGATCCTGTGTCGTTGGTGGTAAAAGCAGATGTATCTATAATCAACACGAACAATCGGTCTGCACGAGCTTCAAGAAATGCAGGGACCAACGGTGGAGCGGGTATAGGGATGTGCTGACTGTAGCAAACATGATTATTGAATAGAATAAGAAAGGACAGTAAAGACAACTAAACATTAAAATAAATAGATAATGATTGAACGGTGAATGTTTCAATATCGTCAATTCAAAAACATAATTATACACATTATTAAAACGCTAACTGATGTCACACCACACATTTCATTGTTTGCAATCGTAGATCATCGGAAAACACTCCGGTAAGTTAACTCTTAACATCTCTTTCTTCTCTATTCTCTGTTCTCTTGTCGAGTAATTTCTCTATTCCCTAGCAGCATGGTAACATACAATCTATTGTCATCTATTTTAAACACTCTACTACTTTAATCGGGAGCCGCGATAGCTCAGTGGTTAGTGAACTGGACTACAAAGGACAAGGGGTAGGGTTCGATCCCAACCGACGGCTTCCGGGTTCACCCAGCCTTTAATGGGTACCGGATCCGGATCTTTTTCAGGAAAAGTGAAACGGCAGGGGCGTAATACCAACCACATTACCCAAAAAATCATGTGCCAAATGTCTGTAAAATTTATGGTCACTAACACCATATTCCGTATACGCCACTTGGCGTGACGGGAGTACTTTACTTTATTTTTTTTACTTACTACTTTAATCTACTGCACTTAATAACAATTCTCTGTCGCAGTCCATCAACTTCCATATTGTGATGTTGTCTACTGCCACGCACATACGCTGTGACACTTTGACATAAATCTATGATATAATCAGTTAAACTATCACAAACTTGTTTTGAATTCTACTACATTTTATTACAAATCAGTACTGCTCTCTAGTACGTACTACCACTAGTGTCAGCTACATTATACTACATTATTTTACAAACTTATGCAGCGCTTTCCTACATCCGGACATCCTCAACTTTGTCTCCAGGTATCCAAGAACTACACCCTTGAGATGAACTTCACATCCCCACTTATTAAGGATAAGACTCTGAGTGGGTTCTATTACAGTTCGTATGAACGAAACAACCAGACAGTGTAAGCTACTTCTCCTCTATTGCGTTGTGTTTAAGATAGCCAATGTAAGCTATTCTCATCTCCCACAAGCACTTCTACCTCCATTATCTTATTTGTCTCTGTATTTATGGTAGCCAGTGTCAGCTACTTCCCATCTCCCACAAGCTCTTCTACCTCCATTATCTTATTTGCCTCTGTATTTATGGTAGCCAGTGTCAGCTACTTCCCATCTCCCACAAGCATTACTACCTCCCATAACTTATTTGTCTCTATATTGATGGATGTCAATGTAAGCTACTTCCCATCTCCTACAAGCACATCTACTTCCATTATCTTATTTGTCTCTATATTTATGGTAGCCAGTGTAAGCTACTTCCCATCTCCCACAAGCATTACTACCTCCCATAACTTATTTGTCTCTATATTTATAGTAGTCAGTGATGCCACTTCCCATCTCCCACAAGCTTTACTACCTGCCATAACTTATTTGTCTCTATATTTATGGTAGTCAATGTAAGCTACTTCCCATCTCCTACAAGCACATCTACTTCCATTATCTTATTTGTCTCTATATTTATGGTAGCCAGTGTAAGCTACTTCCCATCTCCCACAAGCATTACTACCTCCCATAACTTATTTGTCTCTATATTTATAGTAGTCAGTGATGCCACTTCCCATCTCTCACAAGCATTACTACCTGCCATAACTTATTTGTCTCTATATTTATGGTAGTCAATGTAAGCTACTTCCCATCTCCTACAAGCACATCTACTTCCATTATCTTATTTGTCTCTATATTTATGGTAGCCAGTGTAAGCTACTTCCCATCTCCCACAAGCATTACTACCTCCCATAACTTATTTGTCTCTATATTTATGGTAGTCAATGTAAGCTACTTCCCATCTCCCACAAGCATTACTACCTCCCATAACTTATTTGTCTCTATATTTATGGTAGTCAATGTAAACTACTTCCCATCTCCCACAAGCACTACTACCTCCCATAACTTATTTGCCTCAGTATAAGCTACTTCTCAAAAACCTCTGTCAGATGCGCTGCGTTTGCGTCATTCAGTCTCAGCTACTTCATATCGCTATCATATTCATGAGTCTCTGGCAGTCAGCGTGATTGTTTCCTCATCTCTCACTTGATTATGTGTTGTGTTTTATATTTACGTGTATGTGTTTGTAACCATGTTCGTGTAGCTGTCACTGGTAGCACACTCTCTTTGTATCTTAATGTGGGTGTGTCAGTGAGAGCGGCTAATTATTGACGTTTACCTTCCTTTTCTGGCAAGCTGTATAGATAACTTGTTCATCCCTTACGTATGCATTTGTAGCAGGTAGTTAATTAATTGTTCATGCATGTGTTTATTGCAGTCAATGTAAGCTACTTCCTTCCTTATTTGCACATGATTGTCGTTTATTGAAGTCCATTCAATCTTCTATATGTCTGTTACAGTACTTGTGGTGTCGATGGGATCAACTCTTGCATTGTTCTCCTCTAGCAACCAGTCTAAATCACTTCTTGTTTGCTTCATATAGTTGTGATTGTGACTTCGTGATTATGTCATCTATTTCAGAGTTATAGACCAATGTTTTGTGGTTGTCAATGTAATTTTCTTTCAACCTCCTTTATGCTCTCATGTATATGACACCAAAATGAATGGTGCAACTACTTACATCCTGAATACTTTTGTGTTTGTGACACTAAATGTTTGTAATAACTTACTTCTTGCATACTTGTGTGTTAGTCACACTGTGTGTCAACCATAACTCACTTTCTGTATACTTATGTCTTTGTCACACCGTGTGTCAACCATAACTTACTTCCTGCATACTTGTGTGTTTGTTATACCGAAAGTCAACCGCTTTTATCTCCTATAGAAATCAGTGCACGTTCACCAGTGTTCCTCATTATCCGCAACAAACATGAGTGTGATGCAGGCCGTCCAAATCAAACACTCTTCTCACTTACTGATTACTTGTGTATTTTTGTGCACACAATCTCTTCTTAACTCCGTCAAACTTATGTGTTTTATAGTAGCCAATGTGATTTTTTAAAGACTTTTTCTCACCCCAACGCATGTGACAGTCAATAAACACCATTTATTATATTCTCGATGCATCCGTGCTTATTACAGTCAATATACACCATTTATTACATTTCACATCTGTGCTTATTACAGTCAATGATCATCATATATTACATTTCACATCCGTGCTTATTACAGTCAATGATCATCATTTATTATATTTCACATCCGTGCTTATTACATTCAATGATCATCATATATTACATTTCACATCCGTGCTTATTACAGTCAATGATCATCATTTATTACATTCTGCATAAATCCCTGGTTGTGACAGTCAATGTAAAATAGTGTTCTCACCTATTTCTATGTGATTTTTGTAGCCATTGTACGTTTTACCGCATCGTATGCATATCACTATGTTTGTGTAAACCCTTTTCACCCCATACATACCACCGTGTTTATATAAGCCACTGTTTACCTCACACATATACCTCAGTGTCTGTATTAGCTACTGTTTACCTCACACATATACCTCAGTATCTGTATAAGCCACTGTTTACCTCATACATACACCTCAGTGTCTGTATAAGCCACTGTTTACCTCATACAAACACCTCAGTGTCTGTATAAGCCACTGTTTACCTCATACATACACCTCGGTGTCTGTATAAGCCACTGTTTACCTCATACATACACCTCAGTGTCTGTATAAGCCACTGTTTACCTCATACATACACCTCAGTGTCTGTATAAGCCACTGTTTACCTCACACATACACCTCAGTGTCTGTATAAGCCACTGTTTACCTCACACATACACCTCAGTGTCTGTATAAGCCACTGTTTACCTCACACATACACCTCAGTGTCTGTATAAGCCACTGTTTACCTCACACATATATCTTAGAATTGTATAAGCCACTGTTTATATCACCCATATACCATTGTATTTGTAAAAGGCAATGTGGTATATTTCTACATTTTTTGGTTTTGTGTTTGTGGCAGCCAGTATACGCTACTTATTACCACCTGCTTAATTTTGTGTTTTGAAGCATTCGATGGACCTCCCATACCACTCGGTTTCCTCCGAGTCAGGAAGAAGAATATGTGTATGCTGATTTCATTGGTATATATATATATATATATATATATATATATATATATATATAATTAAAATAAATGTGAACATCAATTTATTGCACAGATACCTGGCCACCACACAGTTCGAGCCAACAAATGCCAGGAAAGCGTTTCCTTGTTTTGATGAGCCAGCTATAAAAGCCACATTTAACGTAACCCTGATCCGACCATCTGATCGTATATCGCTTTCCAATATGCAAATAATTGATAACAGCACTACATTGTAAGTATGACGTCAGATCAGACCTTTATATCATGAAAATGAAACACATGGCATTGAGGCTCGTGCTGAGAATAAACAGCGCAAGCGAGCACAATCTTTGAGACCAGGCATTCCAGCAGCTTGACATTGTGATTTTGTAGTCGACTCTGTATGGCCACTAAGCAGTGATGGGAAACGATAAAGCCCCTCGATATAGAGAGAGTTGCACTCATTGAAATGTTCGGTCTACGGTGAGCTGGTAAAAAACTCCATGGTTTGTCAAGCTAAAATTTAGAAATAAAATGAACAATCAAACTATCTTGAAATAGAACCCAAAAAAATAAGGCCACTTCATTCATCATCATTAAGGGCCGTCTCCGCATCGAAGGTTCATTATCATGGAGCACCATTCCGTTCTGTGTCTTGCTTTGATAGTGCAGATTGTCATAAGCTTACTTGTCCATCTTTTGAATTTAGTCTTGGTCTGCTACTGCCTCTTTTACCTCGTATTTTCCCTTCCAAGATTACCTTTAGCAGGCCACTTCACTAGTGGATCATATTTAAAAGAAGAAGACTAAAATAGAAGATACTCACCAATTTATTGACAATTATGGCACAATTAAACTCTACACGTCATCCATTAGGAATAATTGTAGTCGCTATCATCACGCCAAAAACGTCATTACTGAACAGGTAGAGAACAGTGACAAACAAAAGTCGCCTTGCACAACTTGCAGCTTCTCATCTAGAAAATACCGTCATAATCACATTACATATTGTAAGGTAAGGATTTTCATTTCACTTATGCTGCTCCAGACGTTTATTTAATATCTATATTTTTCTTCTTGCTCGAAATGTTAATTATGGCATTGCTACACTTTGCTAAACACATTTGTTTAATATCGTGACAGTCACTCTGAGTTCAGCTGTTTCATATAGAGCATCACCTATGTTCTTCATTATTGACAAATCGATCATGAATCACCACAACAATAGAAATAACGACAACAACGTTAAGGGGGATTCCAATGGAAAACCTTTGTTCGGTAGGGGACATCATGTGCTACAGGTGATACCCGATCGTCATCACTTTACTGTAAGCAAAATAAAAATAAAACAAACTCTAAAGATAGGTACTTGGAATGTGAGAACACTCATGCAGAAGGGTAAACTGGAAAACATCATACAAGAAATGAAAAGAATGGGTTTACAATTACTGGAACTTTGCGAAATGAGACACACCGGATCAGGGGAGATGTATTCTGATAAACATAAAATAATCTATTCTGGAGGTACTGAACATCAAAGAGGAGTAGGTATCATCTTGGATGCAGAAAGAGTAAGAACAGTGAAAGGCTTTTACCCACTATCTGACAGAGTCCTTTTAGTGAAATTGAATGAAAAGCCAATAGACATAAATCTTATACAAGTTTATGCACCAACAGCAGACAGTCTAGAGGAAACAATTGATACATTTTACGAGTTAAATGATGCACTTCATAAATGCAAACCACATGAAAACACCATAGTTCTAGGGGATTTTAACGCAAAAGTAGGAAAGGAAAGAGATCAGGAAGTAGTTGGTCATTATGGCTTAGGCGAGAGGAATGAAAGAGGTGAGAAACTTATTGACTGGGCAAGAACAAAGAACATGATGATAGGAAACACCTGATTTAAGCAACATCCAAGACGTCTGTGGATATGGAAAAGCCCAGAGGACAACGCACGTAATCAAATTGATTATATAATGATAAGCAATAGATATAGAAACAGTCTGGTGTGTGTGAAAACTAGACATGGGGCAGATTGCAATAGTGATCATGTACCAGTTTTTGGGAAAGCTTAGATTAAAATTAAAAACAACAAAACGAGCCTCAGTTAACATCAAGTTAAATTTAGATTTACTAAAATCAGACAAGAAGCTGCAAGACAAACTTCAGAACCGGTACAATGCAATAGAGAAGATACAAAGCATTGATGAACAGTGGGAAATGCTAAAAGAATCAATGCAATAAACATCAAAAGAGTTCACACCCTCAGTGAGGACTAATTCAAGAAAGAAATGGATGACAGATGACATTTTGCAGCTAATGTATACAATAAGAATAAATAAAGAAAATAAAGGAGAGTATAAGAGATTAAATAAAGAAATTGTAGTAAAATGCAATGAAGCAAAAGAAGCATGGCTAAAAGAGAGCTGCGTAGAGATTGAAATGCAGCAAAAAGGAGATGCTAAAGCTATATACAAACAAATTGAGGAATTATACGGAAAAATGCAATAAAAAACAGGATGTCTAAGATCAAAGGATGGAGAACTGTTGATTGATCAAGAAAACACAAGGGAACGATGGACAGAATGCATTAAAGATCTTTATAATGATGAACGAACGGAAGTAAATATTAAGGATAATGGAGACGGACCAGAAATACTCAGAGAAGAAGTGGAGGACGCCTTGCTCAATTTGAAAGCAGGCAAAGCTCCTGGACCAGATAATATAACTAAAGAAGAGATTGAAGCCATGAGTGACTTTGGAATAGAAATAATAACAAAAAAATTGAATGATATCTACAACAGCGGATATATACCAGATGACATGCTCAGATCAATATTCATAGCCCTACCAAAGAAATTTGTGCGATTGAATGCGATGATCATCACACAATAAGCCTTATGAGTCATATGACTAAGATATTATTGGTCGTTTCAAATCTAAATGTTCACGATTAACATGAAATATCTCCTCTTTCCCTGCACTTACAAACTTGATTTTTTGCATCTGGCCTTGTTTTTCCAAGGTCCCACCGATTTCACAAAATTTAATGATGTAGGAAGTATGCTTCATCATGAAGCAGCACTTTCCTTTGATCTCAGTGAATTTACGGATCTTTTTGCTCCTGGAGAAAATAATTTACCGTACATTAATGGAAATCAGCTTCTCGACATAGGCGTCTCTACACAACTTGAAAGTTGGAGGCGTTTATCAACTGTTTAGTTTCTATTGTTTACTTTCTTTAAAATACTATGAGAATGTCAATGTTATAGCCTTTACAGACGGTCTAAAACAAATCAGCGTATAAACAGTTCCATTAATGAAAACTATTTAAACAATATACAACAAAGAATACATTAAAAAAAATTAATTATCCGTTGCGAGCGATAACGAGCATGACATATCAAGCAAAGTTATTGTTTATGGGTACGCATGTGACTAAAGAGTCCGATGTAAGCACGGGATCCTCTTCACTGTAAAGAGCTACATTGTTCGTTTTATGTCTTTCCATGTGACTTTCATTATTTTACGTAAACAAGACATATGAAAGTGATTTAGTTTCTTTGCATGCCTGCAGTACACATATCAAGAATCTTTACATTTTCAAAACGTTATCAACTTTAGCTAAAGATTGATCATGCGGACATATAAAAACGTCCATTATTATTTCATTTATTCTGAATCAGAGGAGTCTAACATATTGATTACTAATCTGGGCTGAACGAACGATAGTCCATCTTTTTTCCAATAGTCATTTTCTTCTTTTAAGACATGATCTTCACATTTGCACCAAAAATCTTTGTCAATCTGTGATAGAGCAGCATATGTCAGTCCTTTTATATCGCATAGTTTAAAACTTGTATTCTCAGCTGCCACCTGCCCTTTAATTTTTGCCCAAACGAGTTCAATGGGGTTTAATTGTGGATGATAAGGGGGCAGTCTCAAGCCCGTATGACCATGCTGTTGAATGATTTTGTCTATTTGGAATACTTTGGTCTTTTGCGATTTCTTAACAAGTGACAGTAATTCAGGTTTCAAAAATCCCTCGTTAAATGGAATTCCTTCCTTTCTTAGCCAAATCTTTATAACATCTTTTGTACTGGTAGATGTAGGAATTTTGTCTTCTTCTGCCACAGCGTTGTGGTACGACGCGTTGTCCATTACCAGACAGGATGGTCTGTCTAGAATTGGAAGAAGAGTATTTTCAATCCGCTCTCTAAATATATGGCCATTCATCTCGGTGTGATAGTCCCTGTTGTCAGTATAATTAGAGGTGAATATAAGTTCTGCATTTTTCACCAACCCTTCTTTTCGGCTGCCTGCATGTGCCATTATAATACGCTGTCCTTTTCCAGTGGGTACACATCTTTTAATACTTCCATCTGATAACTGCCATTCCTTGGCACTTGTGTGGTGAGAATTTATCCAAGATTCATCTAGAAATACAATATCATAACCTTGGTTACGCATTTCCCGTACTTCACGTAAATATTTACTCCTCATAGAAACTAAGTGCGGCTTCTCGCAGATGACATTTCTACCACTATCGTACTTTCTAAACGTAAAACCGATGCTTCTAACAGTTCTCCATAATGTTGTTTTCGACACAACAATGTCATTTTCTGCTCTCAGTCGAATTTTCAGTTTTCTTAAAGTCACAGTTTCTTTGGAATCGAACATTTTACAAATTGCTCTTCTAATCACTTCCTTGTCAAAGCTATCTACTACTTTCTTTCTTCCTAGCGTCCTAGTCTTGATTGAACTGGACACTCTGTTAGCTTTAAGCACTTGTTTGAAAAAGCGTTTGCTTATACCCAATGCGTGAATAGTTCTCTTTTCTGGCTTTGAGATGCTTCGATACAGTTTTCCACGCTTAGCTTCTATGCAAAAATATTTATACACCTTTATTGCCACTGATTGCAATGTAAGTGAACTTTACTTTTATACCCATTGACTAACAGATCACAAATTTAACGAAATTACCCAATAATTAGGATACGCCGTTGCACATAAATCACAACAAAACGACAGGAAATGGGATGCACCGGATATAAAATTATAACTATGACGCGTTTTATGTGTTTTTTAGTGCTTAAAACAGGGAAATTGGCGCGCATTACGTTCAAGATGACAAGTCCGTGGGTGCTCACTCATATGAAGCGGTAATTCCTCCAAATATATGGTTTGACCAAAATGCCTTAAATTTGTATACTTCAAATAAAGAATATTTAAAACTATACGTTTGTTGGTGAGGAAATGAATGTACTTCTTGGGACCAAAAAATCACAAGACCGTATGCAAAATTTCAGCATTATCAATCAATTGGTTGCAGAGATATGGAATTTTAAACACCTTCAAAATATTTTGAAGTTTCAAAATATTTTGAAGGTGTTTAAAATTCCATATCTCTGCAACCAATTGATTGATAATGCTGAAATTTTGCATACGGTCTTGTGATTTTTTGGTCCCAAGAAGTACATTCATTTCCTCACCAACAAACGTATAGTTTTAAATATTCTTTATTTGAAGTATACAAATTTAAGGCATTTTGGTCAAACCATATATTTGGAGGAATTACCGCTTCATATGAGTGAGCACCCACGGACTTGTCATCTTGAACGTAATGCGCGCCAATTTCCCTGTTTTAAGCACTAAAAAACACATAAAACGCGTCATAGTTATAATTTTATATCCAGTGCATCCCATTTCCTGTCGTTTTGTTGTGATTTATGTGCAACGGCGTATCCTAATTATTGGGTAATTTCGTTAAATTTGTGATCTGTTAGTCAATGGGTATAAAAGTAAAGTTCACTTACATTGCAATCAGTGGCAATAAAGGTGTATAAATATTTTTGCATAGAAGCTAAGCGTGGAAAACTGTATCGAAGCATCTCAAAGCCAGAAAAGAGAACTATTCACGCATTGGGTATAAGCAAACGCTTTTTCAAACAAGTGCTTAAAGCTAACAGAGTGTCCAGTTCAATCAAGACTAGGACGCTAGGAAGAAAGAAAGTAGTAGATAGCTTTGACAAGGAAGTGATTAGAAGAGCAATTTGTAAAATGTTCGATTCCAAAGAAACTGTGACTTTAAGAAAACTGAAAATTCGACTGAGAGCAGAAAATGACATTGTTGTGTCGAAAACAACATTATGGAGAACTGTTAGAAGCATCGGTTTTACGTTTAGAAAGTACGATAGTGGTAGAAATGTCATCTGCGAGAAGCCGCACTTAGTTTCTATGAGGAGTAAATATTTACGTGAAGTACGGGAAATGCGTAACCAAGGTTATGATATTGTATTTCTAGATGAATCTTGGATAAATTCTCACCACACAAGTGCAAAGGAATGGCAGTTATCAGATGGAAGTATTAAAAGATGTGTACCCACTGGAAAAGGACAGCGTATTATAATGGCACATGCAGGCAGCCGAAAAGAAGGGTTGGTGAGAAATGCAGAACTTATATTCACCTCTAATTATACTGACAACAGGGACTATCACACCGAGATGAATGGCCATATATTTAGAGAGCGGATTGAAAATACTCTTCTTCCAATTCTAGACAGACCATCCTGTCTGGTAATGGACAACGCGTCGTACCACAACGCTGTGGCAGAAGAAGACAAAATTCCTACATCTACCAGTACAAAAGATGTTATAAAGATTTGGCTAAGAAAGGAAGGAATTCCATTTAACGAGGGATTTTTGAAACCTGAATTACTGTCACTTGTTAAGAAATCGCAAAAGACCAAAGTATTCCAAATAGACAAAATCATTCAACAGCATGGTCATACGGGCTTGAGACTGCCCCCTTATCATCCACAATTAAACCCCATTGAACTCGTTTGGGCAAAAATTAAAGGGCAGGTGGCAGCTGAGAATACAAGTTTTAAACTATGCGATATAAAAGGACTGACATATGCTGCTCTATCACAGATTGGCAAAGATTTTTGGTGCAAATGTGAAGATCATGTCTTAAAAGAAGAAAATGACTATTGGAAAAAAGATGGACTATCGTTCGTTCAGCCCAGATTAGTAATCAATATGTTAGACTCCTCTGATTCAGAATAAATGAAATAATAATGGACGTTTTTATATGTCCGCATGATCAATCTTTAGCTAAAGTTGATAACGTTTTGAAAATGTAAAGATTCTTGATATGTGTACTGCAGGCATGCAAAGAAACTAAATCACTTTCATATGTCTTGTTTACGTAAAATAATGAAAGTCACATGGAAAGACATAAAACGAACAGTGTAGCTCTTTACAGTGAAGAGGATCCCGTGCTTACATCGGACTCTTTAGTCACATGCGTACCCATAAACAATAACTTTGCTTGATATGTCATGCTCGTTATCGCTCGCAACGGATAATTAATTTTTTTAAATGTATTCTTTGTTGTATATTGTTTAAATAGTTTTCATTAATGGAACTGTTTATACGCTGATTTGTTTTAGACCGTCTGTAAAGGCTATAACATTGACATTCTCATAGTATTTTAAAGAAAGTAAACAATAGAAACTAAACAGTTGATAAACGCCTCCAACTTTCAAGTTGTGTAGAGACGCCTATGTCGAGAAGCTGATTTCCATTAATGTACGGTAAATTATTTTCTCCAGGAGCAAAAAGATCCGTAAATTCACTGAGATCAAAGGAAAGTGCTGCTTCATGATGAAGCATACTTCCTACATCATTAAATTTTGTGAAATCGGTGGGACCTTGGAAAAACAAGGCCAGATGCAAAAAATCAAGTTTGTAAGTGCAGGGAAAGAGGAGATATTTCATGTTAATCGTGAACATTTAGATTTGAAACGACCAATAAGAATCATCATGCGAAACGGTTCGAAAGTGCGAAACAAAATCAGTCCAGAAATTAGCGATGAACAGTGTGGTTTTGTTAGAGATAAAGGAACAAGCAATGCCATTTATATCATAAGATATATAGTAGAAAGAGCCAAATAGGTGAAATCAGATCTATACATATGTTTCATAGATTACACCAAGGCATTTGACAAAGTAAAGCACCAAGAAATAATCAAAATTTTAGAAAGCATAAACATAGACAGCAAATATTTAAGAATAATAAAGAACATGTACTGGCAACAAACATCGGCAATAAGAATTGGAGACCAATTGGGAATGTTTCAACAAATAAAACAGGGTTGTAGACAAGATTGTGTGCTGTCACCAGATTTGTTTAATATTTATAGTGAGATTATTTTAAGATCCATAAGGGACATGCATGGAATAACAATTGGAAGTCATAATATAAATAATCTAATGTATGCTGATGATACAGTCTTAATCGCTAAGAGTGAAAATGAGTTACAAGAAATGTTGGACTTTATAGTGAAAGAAAGCAAAAATAAAGGACTGAGCCTAAATAGCAAAAAGACAGAGGTAATGGTAACAACAAAGAAAAAGACATCACATCAATGCAAAATAACGACAAGTGGAACAATATTAAAACAGGTAAATGAATTTAAATATTTGGGAACTTTGTTAACTTCAGACGGAAGATGTACAAAAGAGGTGAGATGCAGAATGGCTCAGGCAAAAGCATCTTTCCAAAAAATGAGGAAGATACTATGCAATCCATTTTTGACAATTGAAACAAGAAAAAGAGTTCTTAAATGTTACGTAGAGCCAGTCTTAACATATAGATGCGAATTATGGACAATAGGACAACAGACAAGAAAATCACTGGAGTCTATAGAAATGTGGTTTTACAGAAGAATATTGAGAGTAAAATGGACAGCTAAGAAGAGTAATGAAGATGTTATGAGAGAGGTGAAAGCAAAAAGAGAGCTAATTTCCAATGTTAGGAAAAGACAATCATCATTTTTTGGCCATGTAATGAGAAGAGAACAACTTGAATATATTGTAACAACTGGAAAAATTGAGGGACGAAGGCAAAGAGAAAAAATAACAGACAGCTTATGAGAATGGCTTGGCAGAAGGTCAATAACAGAAATGATAAATAGCTGCTGAGATCGAAAGTTGTGGATAGACATGATCACCTACGCCAGCAGGCCCGGTAATTGATGATGATGGTCTTCATTGACAACATATCTGGTGTCATGTAGACAGAACCGTAACTCAGTCTTGAAATCATATCTACTACAGCACCATCAGCATAAATTAGTGAGCCATCAAGGTCCGTGTGCAGAACATATCTCTAAATAGCTTTGATAGCTTGAATACAATCTTGTTAAGCACTGTGTTACTTTAATATATTGCGTACATAGCAACCACATAAGTTCCTTGAATGTCACGTGTGTTGGGACTTTCTCTATCTCCATCAGGTATATCAGTTGTCTATTCAGTGTGTAATTGTAAGAGAATTTCAAGTTGTCTATTCAGTGCGTAATTGTAAGAGAACTTGCAGTTGTCTATTCAGTGTGTAATTGTAAGAGAACTTCAAGTTGTCTATTCAGTGTGTAATTGTAAGAGAACTTCAAGTTGTCTATTCAGTGTGTAATTGTAAGAGAATTTCAAACTGTCTATTCAGCGTGTAATTGTAAGAGAATTTCAAGCGGTCTATTCAGTGTGTAATTTTAAGAGAACTTGCAGTTGTCTATTCAGTATGTAATTGTAAGAGAACTTGCAGTTGTCTATTCAGTGTGTAATTGTAAGATAACTTCAAGTTGTCTATTCAGTGTGTAATTGTAAGAGAACTTCAAGTTGTCTATTCAGTGTGTAATTGTAAGAGTATTTCAAGTTGTCTATTCAGCGTGTAATTGTAAGAGAATTTCAAGCGGTCTTTTCAGCGTGTAATTGTAAGAGAATTTCAAGCGGTCTATTCAGTGTGTAATTGTAAGAGAATTTCAAGTTGTTTATTCAGTGTGTAATTGTAAGAGTATTTCAAGTTGTTTATTCAGTGTGTAATTGTAAGAGAATTTCAAGCGATCTATTCAGTGTGTTATTGTAAAAGAATTTCAAACTGTCTATTCAGCGTGTAATTGTAAGAGAATTTCAATCGATCTATTCAGTGTGTAATTGTAAAAAAATTTCAAGTTGTCTATTCAGTGTGTAATTGTAAGAGAACTTCAAGTAGTCTATTCAGCGTGTAATTGTAAGAGAATTTCAAACTGTCTATTCAGCGTGTAATTGTAAGAGAATTTCAAATTGTCTATTCAGTGTGTAATTGTAAGAGAACTTCAAGCTGTCTTATCAGTGTGTAATTGTATGAGAACGTCAAGCTTCCTATTCAGTGTGTAATTGTATGAGAACTTCAAACTTCCTATTCATGGTTGTAGATTCACATTCATTGTCCGAATCAGGTACTCTTCTTGTCTCTTTCATATCATTTAGCAACCAGTTCCATTACTCGCCCATTCAGCAAAGCCCACTATCAATGCTAATTAATCTGCTCATTCACTTCTTGGCTGCTAAATGTCGTTATAAAAAAAAAAGTAAGGAAAAAGGAATCAACCCCTTCTTCAAACACTTCAAAAACTTCGAGCAAAACCCATTTTAACCTTACTGAGCATACTCGCTGAGCCACTGAGAAAACATAATTGAGCCTCTAGCCAAGCTATTAGCTTTGTTACTAACATAACCTCCATTGTCAAACTACTTGATGTCAAGGCAACTCCACCGCTCTCTTCCTTCACAGTCCCTATATCCCGAACTTGAACTGTGAAGGCAGGAGAGCTTTTTTATATTAGACAACACACTTTTCTGGATATGCCAAAGTCACCCTTAGACACGATAGCTAATTTTTTTAGTTAGTTGAGTGGCAGTGTTCCCTAGCGTTTGGCTTTTCGTGGCAAGGCGCTGTGCCACTGAGTACCGGTTCGATCCTGCTTGGGTCCATATTTTTTTCTGCTGTTGATTAATTGTCATTTTTTCCGAGTGCTGTAAACATACCTCTTCCTCTGAATTGATTCGTTGATTATCGCCTCGGAAGTTTCCCTCTATAATAGTATTCACTTATTATTATTTGTCTTCACCCTTAGAAGATTTCTCAAATAATGAAAGCTTCTGCTTTCAGGCCAGTGTTTTGTTTTCTGTAATCTCTGTTCGATTGTTAACGAGAAGGACCTACAGCCACCTTGCTGGTACTAACAAAATGCCTTGAATATTGTCTTCGACCTGATCCACCTAACATTTCCCTCTCATGTGCATACTATCTCTTTGACCTCAGATCTCACTGTGTAGTGGATGGTATGTGTCAGTGCTGACTCCTGATCTCACTGTGTAGTGGATGATATGTGTCAGTGTTGACTCTTGATCTCACTGTGTAGCGGATGGTATGTGTCAGTGCTGACTCCTAATCTCACTGTGTAGAGGATGTTGTGTGTCAGCGCTGACTCCTGATCTCACTGTGCAGTGGATGTTGTGTATCAGTGCTGACTCCTGGTCTCACTGTGTAAAGGGTGGCGTGTGTCAGCGCTGACTCCTGATCTCACTGTGTAGTGGATGGTATGTGTCAGTGCAGACTCCTGATCTCACTGTGCAGTGGATGTTGTGTATCAGTGCTAACTCCTGGTCTCACTGTGTAGAGGGTGGCGTGTGTCAGCGCTGACTCCTGATCTCACTGTGTAGTGGATGTGTGTTAGCGCTGACTCTTGATCTCACTGAGTAGAGGATGTTCTGTGTTAGTACTGACTCCTGATCTCATTGTATAGCAGATAGTGTGTGTCAATGTTGGTTCTTAGGAAGGCACGTTCTCGGCAACTGTCATGACTGGGAAAAAAACGAGGTAACACATGGCTCTGTATGCTGAACTTGTTCGTATAACCAAGAGTAATGCGCATATCATCATACGGTTTCCTTCCTGGTCTGTCTATTTGCGTATGACCAATATTATCAGTTTAGTCAAAGCGTACTCAGTAGCAGAAAGTGCGAGTGGCTAGAAATACTGATCTCCGCCGCTCCCATTACCCTCACTGTTGTCATTAATCTCACAGCTCCCATCACCCTCACAGCTGTTATTATCCTCACTGCTGCCATTAATCTCACAGCTCCCATCGCCCTCACAGCTGTTATTATCCTCACTGTTGCCATTATCCTCACTGCTGCCATTACTGCTCCCATTACCCTCACAGCTGCCATTTTTCCCACCGCTGCCATTACCATCACCGCTGCCATTACCCTCACTGATGCCATTACATCACCGCTGCCATTACCCTCACTGCTGCAATTATCATCACTGCTGTCATTACCCTCGCTGCTGCCATTAACATCACCGATGCCATTACCCTCACCGCTGCCATTACCCTCACCGCTGCCATTATCATCACTGCTATCATTACCATCACAGTTGTCATTACCATCACCGCTGTAATTACCATCACAGTTACCATTACCCTTACCGTTGCCATTACCCTCACCGCTGTCATTACCCTCACCGCTGTCATTATCACCACCGCTGTCATTACCATCACAGTTGCCATTATCATAACCGCTGCCATTACCCTCACCATTACCATTATCATATCCGCTGCCATTACCCTCACCATTGCCATTACCCTCACCGCTGTCATTACCATCAACGCTGTCATTACTATCACAGTTGCCATTATCATAACTGCTGCCATTACCCCTACCGCTGTCATTACCCTCACCGCTGCCATTACCCTCACCATTGCCATTATCCTCACCGCTGTCATTACCACCACCGCTGCAATTACCCTCACCCCTGCCATTACCCTCACCGATGCCATTACCCTCACCGCTGCCATTACCCTCACCCTTACCATTACCATCACCGCTGCAATTACCCTCACCGCTGCCATTACCCTCACCGCTGTCATTACCACCACCGCTGCCATTACCCTCACCGATGCCATTGCCCTCACCGCTGCCATTACCCTCACCATTGCCATTACCATTACCACTGCAATTACCCTCACCGCTGCCATTAGCCTCACCATTGCCATTATCATCACCCCTGCCATTACCCTCATCATTGTCATTACCCTCACCGCTGCCATTACCCTCACCCTTGCCATTACCCTCACCATTGCCATTACCCTCACCATTGCCATTACCCTCACACTTGCCATTACCCTCACCATTGCCATTATCATCACCGCTGCAATTACCCTCACCGCTACCATTACCCTCACCATTGTCATTACCCTCACCGCTGCCATTACCTTCTCCGCTGCCATTACCCTCACCATTGCCATTACCATCACCGCTGCAATTACCCTCACCGCTACCATTACCCTCACTACTGCCATTATCAGCACCGTTGTCATTATCCTCACTGCTGCCAGCCCCACGGGAGGTGGAACTGAGTCACAAACAACATAATTCATGACACAAGATATGACTAACGCCAATATCATCTTTTACATTTGCTGTTTCTAGCTCTTGCATTGCATGATCCAGCACATCCCTTCTCTTTGTTGAACACATGGAACTTGTTGCAGGGACTTTGGGCGTTTCTGCTGAACAAGGTTTCGTTTGGCGTCACAAAATGTGATGCACACATTTTAATAAAAATAAACTTGGGTAGGAACAGTCCTTTTAATTAAACACAAACAACTACTGGACCTATTTAAATGGGAGGCCATTTATATGTGCCTGTAAAGACATAGTATACAATTTATGACATCATTTATAAGTGCCTGTGCAGACATAGTATGACGGTATTACGACCATCTGTGACATCATTTATATGTACCTGTACAGACAAAGTATCATGGTATTATATCATCTATGACATCATTTATATGTGCCTGTACAGACATATATGGCCCTTTTCGTTTTGTCAGACGGTCTAGTGTTGGCTATTTTGTATTTTTTTGAGGTTTTGTTTTTGTTGAACAGCTTCTATCATGTCTAGTTCTACCAATGTTTGACAAACACACACGGTCACAGAATTAACAAGTCAGGCCCACTGATCCACAGGGTTTTCCATCCTTTTTCATGAGTCTTTTCTCGTCTAAGTTTTGCCTTAGCGCAGTCTCAAATGATGTTATACCATTCCTTATACGTGCTCTCCATGATGTGCGATCACTTGCCAAATGTTCCCAGTCATATTCACATATGGAGAAGGCATTCAGAGATGATTTACATATATCTCTATGTCGTAGTTTTCATTTCACTTTGCCTACTCTGCCTGGGCATGGAATATGGAGATAGTGCTTTACCCAGTCGCACTATCCCCCTCTAGACTTGATAGTGCTTTACCCAGTCGCACTATCCCCCTCTAGACTTCGTATCAAGGATTTCCGAAGGAGGGACAAAGTCCATACGTTCGGAATGGATAGAAGATGCAGGGGATGCCAGAAAGACGGTTAACGCCTACAGACATAGTATGATCGTATTATATTATCTATGACATCATTTATATGTGCCTGCACAGACATAGTATTATGCTATTATATCATCTACGACATCATTTATATGTCCCAGCACAGACATAGTATGATGGTATTATATCATCTATGACATCATTTATATGTGCCTGCACATACAGTACGAAGCTATTACATCATCTATAACATCCTTTATATGAACCTGTGCAGACCTAGTATGAAGGTATTACATCATCTATAACTTCCTTTATATGAACCTATGCAGTCCTACTACGAAGCTATTACATCATCTATAAAATCCTTTATATGAACCTATGCAGTCCTACTACGAAGCTATTACATCATCTATAAAATCCTTTATATGAACCTATGCAGTCCTACTACGAAGCTATTACATCATCTATAAAATCAATTATATGAACCTGTGCAGACCTAGTACGAAGGTATTACATCATCCATGGCATCCCTTATATTAACCTGTACAGCTATAGTACAATAGAATCAAAATGATGGAGACGAGGAACAATTTGTTTTCGATAATTTATTATGTTTCAGGGACAATAACTATTTATTATTAGTAACAAAATCAGTAATTATTTCATTGACATAAGGACTATTGTTTTGTGATTGTATAATTATTTAAACATATTTAATAAATACCATATTTACTCACATGAAATGTAGGTCTGTAATGCCTACGTTCTAAGGTATTAAATGGCGTGGCGCAAAAAAATAATACAATGCCTCATGAAAGCAGGCAAAAAAAAAAACCAAATCATTTTTTAAGTTGGACAATTTAACTCTCTTTTATTCCAGGTGAAAATAATGTATTAATAATAATAATAAATAATAATAATAATAATAATAATAATAATAATAATAATAATATTTTTGTAGTTTTATCAATTAATACCAATTAAAGAAATTGTTTTCCGCGTTGAAGGACAGTATAATACTAAATCTGTATGGTTTTATTGTTCTTTACGGCTAGTTTCAACTTTGCGGAAAACACATTACTGAAGATATCATGACCATATTTAAGGAAAACAATCAATGTGTACCTTATTGAAGTAATTGAAAACTAGAACTATTGACAGTTTTTGTTTTTATGGTCTGGTCATTAACGGTAATTTAAAAACATCAAAGCTTCAGAGACCTGCTATAATAGATTTTCTACTTTATGGGGTGGATCGATAGAGAGGGTGGGTTGATAGAGAGGGTGGATTGATAGAGAGGGTGGATTGATAGAGAGGGTGGGTTGATACAGAGGGTGGGTTGATAGAGAGGGTGGATCGATAAAGAGGGTGGATTAATAGAGAGGGTGGGTTGATAGAGAGGGTGGGTTGATAGATAGGGTGGATCGATAGAGAGGGGTAGATCAATAGAGAGGGGTAGATCGGTAGAGAGGTGTGGATCGATAGAGAGGGTGGATTGATAGAGAGGGGTAGATCGATAGAGAGGGTGGATCGATAGAGAGAGTGGATTGATAGAGAGGGTGGATAGATAGAGAGGGTGGATTGATAGAGAGGGTGGATTGATAGAAAGGGTGGATCGATAGAGAGGGTGGATTGATAGAGAGAGAGGGTAGATTGATAGAGAGGGGTAGATCGGCAGAGAGGGGTAGATCGGTAGTGATTAAAGCTTGTTTTTAGAAAAAAAATATATCCTGCTGCCATGCCATTAATATTTTTATTGAACGCATAACAGTGAAGAGAATGGAAGAACCTACGTCATGGATGTGTACCAAAGAACACCAATCATGTCTACTTACCTCTTGGCTTTCGTTATCTGCGACTTTTATCATGTAGAGAGTGCGACAAAGAGTAACGTCACGGTACGTGTTTCCTTCTTGGCTGACTTTGTTTACGGATTTTATTGTTATGAATTTACTGATGAACTAGTATTTCTTTCTTATTGTTTATTTTAGCTTTAGCGTCTCGTACACGTGTTATCAAGATCGTGTGGTTAATGCACATGAAGGTGAAGTATTAACCAAGAAATCTTTGGCAGACACAAATATGTAGTCTCTAAAGATAATAGATAATCCTCACAGGCAAAGGGCAGCAAATATACTAATGGAGGGAGACTTATAAAAACATTAGTGGAATAAATATTCCAATAGACAAACAGAAAGCTGCAAAGCGGGAAAACCAAGATGCAAAACACACTTTTCCACCAGAAGAACATCAGACGACCATCTTTACCCCAACTGAATTAGATGTTGCCCTCAAAGGACTGAAGCTCAAAAGTTCACCTGGTAAAGATTGAATCTCCAACGAAATGCTCCTAAATCTGGGACAGAAAGCCAAGAGCCAGCTTCTAAGGATAATAAATGCTAGCTGGAAGAGAGGTCATGTGCCGGCAATCTGAAAAGAAGCTATTATGGTGCCCATCCTCAAATGTGGAAAAGACACTCTAGACCCAAGTAGCTATAGACCAATATACCTACTGAGTAGCTATAGACCATAAACCTACTGAGCTGCCTGAGTAAACTCATGGAAAGTCTGGTTAACAGAAGACTTATGTGTCATTTGGAGACAAAACAACAAATCGTACCACAACAAAGTGGCTTCCGTAAGCACAGATCAACTGAAGACCTGGTCACCTACATTGCTCAGGAAATAGAGGATGCTCTACAAGAAAAGAAACACTTGCTGGCAGTGTGGGTCGATATGGAGAAGGCTTTTGATAGGGTCTGGCGAGAGGGTTTGAAGAACAAGCTTTTTAGACTTGGCATCCAGGGTCGTTTATTCAATTAGGTCTCTCAATACCATCAGGATAGAACGGCCAGAGTACAAGTTCAAGGTCAACTAAGTAAGAAGGTCTCTATCGAACAAGGTGTCCCACAAGGCGGAGTCTTGTCCCCAACACTCTTTTTAATTTTCATAAATGACATCGTAATGGACATACCACCCCGAATACACTCAGCAATATACGCAGATGACCTGGCGTTATGGGCTCGCGAGGAAAGTATGTCGGTGGCTGAACCCAGGATGCAAGATGCCCTAGGTGGACTTGAAAAGTGGACGAACACCTGGTTCTTACCAATCAACGAAAGGAAATCTTCATACACAATTTTCAGCCCATCAAGAAAAACACTATCTGCAAATTTGAAGTTAAAGGAACATACACTACCTATTGACCACAACCCAACATATCTTGGTGTCACTGTGAATCGCAGAATGACTTGGAAAAATCATATAGACAGAGCAAGGATGAAAGCCAGAAAACGGACAAATATTATGAAGAAATTGGCAGGAACGGACTGAGGGGGCAGGGAGCAATATTTTGAAATGACTATACGTAGGAAGAGTCAGACCAGTTCTAGAATATGGAGTCACAGCCTGGGCTATGGCTTCCAAATCACACCTTAGCAAAATTAACAGAATACAGAATCAAGCTGCCCGTATCATCACTGGTGCTATGAAATCTACACCTATGAAGACTCTAAAAACAGTAACAGGTTTACAACCCTTAGATGACAGATGGGTCACTAAAGTATTGCAACAAGCGGAGAAATATAGAAGGCTCCTTAGCCACCCCATGCACCAAAGAATACCTGGTTCCGGAATTGTACGACTAAAGAGGAGCAACTTCGCTACAATTGCCAATGAACTAACTACTGGAGACTCAGTTCTTTCTTAAACAATATCGAAACCCTTGGGCCCATCTGATATGTCTCCTCATGGAAAACATAAAGTACCAGAATTTCAGGAAAACAGGAATCATGAAAAAAGGTTCCCAATCAGACACAGAAAGAAAGCACGTAGCAGAAAAAACATATACACACGATACTTACCCACATGACTCTTGGTCCCACATATATACAGATGGCTCTGCTACAAATGCCACCAGAAATGGAGGGGGAGGTGTGTTCTTGACGCTGACCAATCAGGACGTGATCACCAAGTCAATAGCTACTGGAAAATTCTCAAACAACTTTAAAGCAGAGGCTGAGGCCATCAGAGATGCTGCAACACTGGCTACTCAACCCAAAAATAACATGCACAATAAATTGGTGATTCTGACTGATCCACTGTCAGTATTATCAGCTCTAAAAAGCCCCAAGAACAATGAACTAGATGACTTGAGCACTACCCTGGACCAACTATGCAATAACTTCCAGAGAGTAGTCATTCAGTGGATACCATCACACTGTAATATACACGGGAACGAACACGCAGACAAATTAGCTAAAGAGGGAGGGAGATTACCACAAGAGAACAATCCGCTCAGTTATGACGAAGCCAAATCCATGCTCAAGGGTCAGTATCATGAAAAATGGAAACGTGAACACCCAAAGCATAACGAGAGTGACGGATACCATCAGCTATCAAGGAGGGATCAAGTCATCATACTTCGCCTACGCACAGGCCACAATAGAATGATACATCACATGTTCACCAAATTCAAAATAGGAACTACCAGCCTATGCCACTGTACACTGGACAATATGACTACAAATCATGTTTTACAGGATTACGCCCCCCCCCCGTACACGGACATGAGAAGAGCAATGTGGTCCACGCCCACCTCCCTGGAGGAGAAATTATATGGGGCGATCGATTCGCTTAAACAGACAGCTGACTTCATGAGAGAGACTGGAATCCTACTCTGATTGAGTCTTGATCGCAGAGAGAGAAAGAGAGAGAGAGAGAGAGAGAGAGAGAGAGAGTTTGTGACAAAACTACAGGGACATGCCCAAACAATGACATTTGTCAGCACGAATATTTTGGATCCCAGTGTCAGTACTTGGTTCTCGTGCATAAATACGCTCAAAATCTGAACCTACTCTCCTGTCAAGGACACCACATGTAATTCGGACACAAATTCTACATCAGTTGAGGCAACTCTCAACCAATCTTTGCTGTTCTCCTGGTTTAGGATATATGTGAATGAATTAACATATCCGGACAGTTTCACGGTAAAACTAAATGGTTCTGCCTCATGTAGCAATGATTCAAGGTTTGTAGTTAGTCAGCACGCGATTGATGTCTTTTGCTCTGGGGCTGGTCTGATCAACAATTTGTGGATTGAAAGGACGATAGTTGCAAATATCTGTTCCATCTACATTGGCGGGGGTCGGAATGTGGCTCTCAAACAGAACACAAACCAGGCCGACGCATTTAATGCTTGTTATACAGGAGACGGATGTGGAACAGAGGCTGCAGTTAATGGCAAAACAAGGACCAATCTCTATGACAATGACTTCACACACACAAAACTGAGAAGTGGAAACAGTCCTGTCTACTGGTATCTGAACTTTGCCACGCCCCAGAAGATTGACACCATTCGAATCTATCATCGAGCTAGCACCACGATTCGGGTAAAGAATGCTACTCTAAAGGCTTTCTCTGACAGTAGCGGCATAGTGTTCCAGTGTAATGATATATCATACCCTAATGTTTCTGTGAACACTATTGTAGTCACCACACAAACGCCAATGGCACACATTAAGATTGAGTTCTCACCGACCATTTCGCAGGCTGGCAGTGCACTGACGGTGTGTGAGGTGCAAACATTTACAGACACCTATTGTCTGGACAGGTATTCTTGGTCTTTTTTGGTAGTGTGTAGTGGATGTAGCAAAAGCTGCGACGTCATCATCGGTACGTGTCACGGCAAATGCTCACATGGGATCTATGGACACAACTGCTCCAGGCCTTGTCTCAGTGTCTGTCCTTTATGTGAGAAAAAATCCGGAAAATGCCTACAATGTAAACATCCTGGCTATACCTGTAATGACACTTGTCCCGATGGTAATTCTGGGCTACAGTGCAAACAGACGTGTTCTGATGGCTGTGACATCATATGTGACCCGGAAAGTGCAGACTGTACGTGCAAGGAAACGTACTACGGGTCAGACTGCACTCGCAAATGTCCGGACAACTGTTTCAACGACACCTGTGAACAGTCAACCAGGAACTGTGGATGCACGGGAACGTTCTACGGGTCAGACTACTCTCAAATCTCCGGGCAACTGTTTGAACAAAACCTGTGAACAGTTAATTGAAGCCTGCGTCTCGTATGTCGATGATTCCCACGTTAAGAAGAGTCTGCAGACTACAACAAACCCAAGCATATGGATACCTCAATGTGTTTATGTGCTAGACTTGGTTCATTTCTTGGTGTTTTTCCGTGAAGCCATGGCTCATATCTTAATGTGTTTCTGTGCTAGTCATGTCTCATATATTGGTGTGTTTCTGTGCTAGCCATGGCTCAAATCTTAACTTGTGTGTGTGTGTGTATGTGTGTGTGTGCCAGCCATGGTTCATATCTTGGTGTGTGTCATGTTAGTCATATCTCATATCTTGGTGTGTACGTGTTAATCATGTCTCATATCTTTATGTGCGTCTGATTTTTAGTAATATCTCATATCTTAATGTGTATCTGTGTTAGTCATGTGTCATATCTTTGTGTGTGCATGTCTGGGTTAGGGATATCTCATATCTTTGTGCGCATGTTTATGTTAGTCATATCTCATATGTTTGTGTGTGCATGTCTGTGTTTGTCACTTCTCATATCCTTGTGTGTGCCTGGCTATGTCAGTCACATCTAATATCTTTGTGTGTGCATGCCTATGTTAGTCATATCTTATATCTTTATGTGCATGTCTATGTTAGTCATGTGTCATATATCTTGATGTGTGTCGGTGTTAGTCATGTCTCGTATCGCTATGTACATGTCTGTGTTATTCACACATCATATCTGTGTGTGTGCATGTCAATGTTTGTCACCTCTAGTGACTCGGGCAGATGGTGCTCGTAAACCTGGGAAGGCAGACCATCTAAGGGCAGAATCCCACTACAGAAAAGACAATATGTTGCCTTGCAGGAAGATTGGGGACAATCAAAGGCTAAGAAAAGCAAACCTGAATAAAATGCTGGCTGAAATCGGATGCACTGGGCCACTGACGCAGAACACAGTGCAACGTTTTAACGGGTGTTCAATCAGAGTGGATCTGGCAGACTCTAAATGTGATGTTCTGTCTGTGGGGGTGATCAACACACTTAACCTGACAGCTGACTTCATGTGGGAGTCTGGAATCCTACTGTGTTTGAGTCCTGGTCGCAGAGAGAGAGAGAGCGAGAGAGAGAGAGAGAGATAGAGAGATAGAGAGAGTAAAGATAATAGTGTGAACTGAGGAAACCATTCACTAGGGAAACGAGTTCTACTAAATTTCTAAATTACTTCAATTTTCATTCTAATCAACAAACATTAATTCGCAATTGAATTATTTTTGGACTCAATGCTCAAGTAGGTGGTATTATCGTTAAAGAACAAACTGGGATTTGAACATCAATAAGTATAGTAGAACAAATAAAGCTGTGTCTACTCTATGGGATGTATATTCAACATTAAGAAGTAGAACATATCAATATGTGTGTACTCTCTGAGCTGTATCTTCAATATGAATTGTAACTCGTGTTTCTTGACATTAACAAATGACAGGAAGCGCTCTGGTCGATCTTGAACATGTATAACAAAAAATGACAGGAAGCGTTCTGGTCGACCTTGAACATGCATACCATCAATGACCAGATAATCGATTTAATTGAAACAGTTTGGTGAACATTTCAGTTGTGGAACATTCGGAGATGATATGATAGGCAACTTTTCTCCGCAGTGAGGCGGGAATGTTTGTTGTGCCCCAAAATTATTTTTTCTTGAAAGAATTACACCCTTGAGGAACACTTACAGCAGATCCTTTATTTTGACAATGAAAATGGCCAGCGGATGTTGAGGATGAGCTGCCAAGCTACACATAGAGCACGCGGTATTGTGTTCAATGTTGAAAAAAAAAAGCGACAAGCAATACCTGGTGCATTGAGATAATAGGTAAATGGATAGGCGCTTGAAACAGTCACGCAGTTTAGGCTCAGTCATTGTGAAAGTCAAGGCCTGAATGATTAGAATTGAACATACGCTGATGTTATTAGACTACACCGTATGAGGAAACAAATACATGCTTCTTACGATAGATCAAATTATTATAAACGATTTAGACGATTTCTGTATGCCTATTAATTAAACACGAACATTATTCTCTAAAGAGGCACACACTCTCCAGCAATAAGGTGACATAGAAAGAGTCTGCACAATTTTTATGCAGACAATATCAACAATAAGGAAATGCATAACAAAATTAAACAATGTACCTGACCAATGACTTACGTCAAAAGTAAAAGAAAACAAAATGGAGCGGAAATTACAAGATCTATAGTTGTTGCATAATAACAACAGAATCCAACAAAGAACAGTAACAGCCAAAAATGCATACAACAGACAAGAGGATGAAGTGAGAAGACATAATTACAAAATAGGCAGGATTAATGTCCTTGACATCTCAGGAAGCATTTATAAATAGTCAAGTTTAAAAGAAGATTATGACGTCATCGTGTAGAGTGTACCATGGACAAGTTCATTAACCTAGTGAACGCACTTATTTCAGTTTTTGGACCAATTAAAAAAAAAAACACAATACTCATTGACCAACTGTTTTAATAAAGCACATGCTCGCATGAAGCTATTTGGTCAACTATTTCATGTTGTTATTTGTTTGCTTTTTTAAGTAATATCTATTATTTTGCGTGCGAACACATGCTGTAGTTTGTTTTCGCTTGCAATGGTTTGTACCACCTGTCATACGAAAGTGCCTATGCCAACGTCTATCTAATGTTCCTACATAATTGCACAAGGTGGTTTGGCGGTGCCAGCATAAAAGCTGGTAGAAAGTTTTACTGACTCTCTTATCAATTAAAAAAACACGTGAGGATAATTAAATATGTAATTTTACCCTGAAAACTGTTCTTTTCAAGTTACCTATTCTACAAATATCTTGTCCATGTAATTATCAGTGTTGCTCGAGCAGATGCTGATATGGTCTTGTACTTCCACAGTTTAAAATGTGGGCTAATTCTGAAGTGATTGGTCGAACCAACTTTGCTCTTCAGATGGGAGTGAAGACTTTGGAATACTATGAAGATTACTTTCATATTAAATACCCTCTGCCAAAACAAGGTAAGACGCCATGTATTTGCTCATTAAAAAGTACAAAGATGTTGTATTATTAAATGTTAATCAGCATTGTCAGAGTTACTACCGTCTAGACATGTTTGGTAGCGTGACTCTACTCATCAATGCTGCCATTTCTAACTCAAAACTTTGCACCTTCCTCTTTTAAAATAAATATTCGATCTTCTATTCATACCCTCCCTTTACCAATCATATCTACAGAAGTACTCTATATTTTTCATCTCATCTTTTGTTCTGTTTCCCTCTCTGTTTCTCATTTCTGTGTTTTACTTTACCCAGACTGCCTCTTTTACACTAGTGTTCTTGTCCTCATTCTCTTGAGACATGTCAGCAATGTTCACGATTATCCTGTTACTCACACTTCTAGAAGACAACCGAAAAACAACTTACATACAAATCTATGCACCCTGTAACAACAATGAAAAAGACAGCGAAGAATTCTACGACATATTAAATGAAATTACCAACAAGATTGACGAAAGCGACGGCATGTTAGTGATGGCAGATTTCAATCGAAGGCTTGGGAAGCGCAACAGCGAGAAGAGATATCCTGGGACCATGTGGCGATAAGACAGCTAAATTATAAACGAAAATGGAAGCAAACTGCTGGAATTATAAAATCAAAATGATTTATTTTTCAACAACACATTCTTCAAACACTGAGAGTCGAAATTATAGACCTGGTACAAATAAAATAACACAACATGGAGAAGCCAGATAGATTTTATACTAACAAGAAAACAGAACAAGAAAAGAGTAACCGATAGCAGAGCTGTCTCTAATATCATAGACGCCACGGACCACAAAATGGATATGATTACACTCAGACAGCCAAAAACAAAGAGAACAAACGAAAACAAACAAAAGAATAAAAAAGGACAGATAATAAAAATAAAACAATTAAAAGATCATGAATCAAGAAAAACCCTAGAAGAAAAACGAACAGAGGAATTCACGAACCTCCGTATCGAAGTAAGCACAGTAGAAGAAGAGTGGAAACAATTTAAGCAAACTGTAACCAACATCTCTAAAGTTGTATGTGGAACGAAGCTAAAGACAAATGAAGGGGAAAAACACTACCCTGTCGTGGAACGAATCAATCAGAGGAGCAATTAAAGAAAAAAATAAACTGTTTAAAATTGGTGGGAGAATAAGAACCAAGGAAAAATATTAAAAACATGCAATAGTTACAAAAAAAATAGTTACAAATTTAATCAAAGAGGATAAGCAAAAGAATCAGACAAAATTCGGATAAAATATTAGCTGGGACTTCAAAACAGCCTCAAGAGATTTCTACAAAGCAGTAAAAGCCACAAGAGCGAAAAAAGAAAACTGTCATTCTACTGGGCTCATAAATGACAAAGACGGACAACCAATATAAACTAATCAACATATGAATCGGAGGTGCGCGTGGCCGTGCGGCTAAAACCACTGTCCCGCTGGCTGAAAAGCCGACGTTCGGTGTTCGAGCATATCGACCATATCAGTTCGAAGCCCACGGTAGACAGAAAGGATTTTTTCTAACGGGAGTGAAATAACAATTCTGAGTCTCACACGTCGTGGCGACTGCTTGACCAAGCGGCCTCTCTGGTTCTATCGTTGTCCCCCGTCATACACCAGTAGGTACTATGTGACGCAAAGATAGTTTGATAGTTTTTTAACATATGAATCAGAGATGGAAAGAATATTTTGAATATCTATTAACTCTTTCAGTACGGAAGGTTTTTATCAATTTAGCGGTAGAGATTTCAGAGACAAAAATTGTTAATGTTTTTAAATATCAATCAACATGTTTATATTTATCTAACATTTAACATTTAACATATTACATATGAATTTTTGTAGGTAAGCTCGGGAGAGTAAAAGGCTAAGCGAGGGTACCCCGAAGTAAAACAACCCCACTGCCTTGTGGGTGAGACTTTTTAGTCAAAGGCTAGCGGAGCTAACCGTAAACAAACCGATGGAAGGCAACAGAAAACCACCGTCGTAATTTCTTCGTACAATCATGAATAACCACAAGAATAGAAATAACGACAACAACGTTAAGGGGGATTCCAATGGAAAACCTTCGTTCGGTAGGGGACATCAAGTGCTACAGGTGAAACCCGATCGCCATCAAGCTACTGTAAGCAAAATAAAGATAAAACAAACTCTAAAGATAGGTACTTGGAATGTGAGAACACTCATGCAGAAGGGTAAACTAGAAAACATCATACAAGAAATGAAAAGAATGGGTTTACAATTACTCGGACTTTGCGAAATGAGATACACCGGATCAGGGGAGGTGTATTCTGATAAACATAAAATAATCTATTCTGGAGGTACTGAACATCAAAGAGGAGTAGGTATCATCTTGGATGCAGAAAGAGCAAGAGCAGTGGAAGGCTTTTACCCAATACAAGTTTATGCACCAACAGCAGACAGTCTAGAAGAAACAAATGATAAATTTTACAACGAGTTAAATGAGGCACTTCATAAATGCAAACCACATGAAAACACAATAGTTCTAGGGGATTTTAACGCTAAAGTAGGAAAGGAAAAAGTTGAGAAAGTAGTTGGTCATTTTGGCTTAGGCGAGAGGAATGAAAGAGGTGAGAAACTTATTGACTGGGCAAGAAAAAAGAACATGATGATAGGAAACACCTGGTTTAAGCAACATCCAAGACGTCTGTGGACATGGAAAAGTCAAAGAGACAACGCACGTAATCAAATTGATTATATAATGATAAGAAATAGATATAGAAACAGTCTGGTGTGTGTGAAAACTAGACAAGGGGCAGATTGCAATGGTGATCATGTACCAGTTGTGGGAAATCTTTGAGTAAAATTAAAAAGAACAAAACGAGCCTCAGTTAACATCATCATCATCATTGAGTGCCGTCTCCGCAACGAAGGTTGGCTACCATGGAGCGCCATTTTGCTCTATCTCTTGCTTTGATGATGCAGGTTGTCATCGGTTGATTTGTCCATCTTTTGATGTTACTCGTCCATGTTAATCTTGGTCTGCCTCTGCCTCTTTTACCTTGTATTTTCCCCTCCAGAATCACTTTCAGTAGGCTGTTGTGTCTTTTAACATGGCCTAAGAATCGCATTTGTCTTGTTCTAATTGTGTTTAGTAGTTCTCTTTTCATTTAGTTGTTTTAAGACTTCGTCGTTTGTTTTCTTTTCCTTCCATCCAATTCTACCTATTCTTCTATATATCCACATTTCAAAGGCTTCAATTCTCTGTTCTGTTTTCTTGTCTAATGTCCATGTTTCAGCACCATATAGGAATATTGAGAAGATGTAACATTTTGCTATTCTTAGTTTTAGCTCTGGTGTTATTTGTTTTGATGTTAGTATGTCCTTCATGACATTAAAATTACTTGTTGCCATTCCTATTCTTTTGTTTATTTCAGTTGTACATTTTCCATCACTGGTTATAGTATGTCCAAGGTAGTTGTAGTTCTGAACTGTCTCAAGGTCTATTCCTTCAATTTTGATATCCACTTGTGGGTTTTGAGTATTTTCTTTGTTTATGATCATAGTTTTAGTCTTTTTGATATTCATATCTAGTCCATATTTTTTGCTTGTCGTGTTTATTTCATTAAGTAATTGTTGTAGATCTTTAGGATTTTCTGCTAGTAGTACAGTATCGTCAGCATATCTTAGGTTATTGATTATCTTTCCATTAATTTGTAGGCCTGACATCTCTATGATGTTTTTAAAGATTTGCTCAGTGTATAGATTGAACAAGCTTGGTGATAGGATGCATCCTTGTCTTACTCCTCTTTTTATATCAATGGGTGTAGAGAACTCTTTGTTATATTTTATTATTGCTGTTTGCTCCCAGTATAGATTGCATATTAGTCGTATACCCATGTCATCTAGATGTATCTCTTTTAGGCATTCTATAAGTTGCTTGTGGTGTACTCTATCAAAAGCTTTGGTGTAGTCTATGAAGCAGGCATATATTGGTTTGTTTACTTCTGTGTGTTTTTCGATTAATGTTCTCATGCAGAATATGGCTTCTTTTGTCCCGCTATTTTTCCTAAATCCAAATTGCTGCTCATCTAATTCAGTATTGATTTTATTCTGAATCCTTCCTTGTATAACTTTTAGCAAGATTTTTGTAACATGGCTCATTAGGCTTATTGTTCTAAAGTCACTGCATTCAACTGCACCATTCTTTTTAGGCAATGCAATGAAAGTTGAGGTTTTTAGTTCATTTGGTATGTATCCTGTGTGGTATATGTCGTTGCATATGTCTGTAATCACTTCAATGCCAAAATCTTCAAGTGCCTGTATCATCTCTATCTGTATGCTTTCAGGTCCTGCTGCTTTTCCCCTTTTCATTGTTTTTATAGCTTTTTCCACCTCAGATTTTAAGATTTTATAGACTGATGTACATTTTATAACTGGTTTCTTGTCCCTTTGATCATGAAATAGTTCTGTTACATATTCCTGCCATCTATCTATGATATCTTTATTGTATGTTAGCATTTTTCCTTTTTTGTCTGCAATGCATCCACCTTCTGTGGCTTTTTTATTTTTATTAGTCATTCTCTTTATTTCTGTGTGCATTCCTCTTAGGTCTTGTTTGCTTTCCATAGTTTCTATTTCTATACATTTTTGGCTGAGCCAGTCTTCTTTTGCCTTTTTGCACATTTTGCGTATCTCATTATCTATTTTATTCAGTTAACATCAAGTAGTTAAATTCAGATTTACTAAAATCAGACAAGAAGTTGCAAGACAAATATATAATCATAATTTAGAACCGGTACACAATGCAATAGAGAAGACACAAATCATTGATGAATAGTGGGAAATACTAAAAGAATCAATGCAACAAACATCAAAAGAGTTCATACCACCAGTGAGGACAAATTCAAGAAAAAAATGGATGACAGATGACATTTTGCAGCTAATGAATACAAGAAGAAGAAATAAAGAAAATAAAGATGAGTATAAGAGATTAAAAAAGAAATTGTAGTAAAATGCAATGAAGCAAAAGAAGCATGGCTAAAAGAGAGATGCAAAGAGATTGAAATGCAACAAAAAGACGATGCTAAAACTATATACAAACAAATTGAAGAATTAACCGGAAGAAAAACGCAATAAAACACTGAATGTTTAGATCAAAGGAAGGAGAACTGTTGATTGATCAAGAAAACACAAGGGAACGATGGACAGACTGCATTAAAGATCTTTATAATGATGAACGAACGGAAGTAAATATTAAGGATAATGGAGAAGGACCAGAAATACTCAGAGAAGAAGTGGAAGATGCCTTGCGCAGTATGAAAGCAGGCAAAGCTCCTGGACCAGATAATATAACTAAAGAAGAGATTGAAGCCATGGGTGATTTTGGAATAGAGATGATAACAAAAATATTGAATGATATCTACAACAACGGATATATAACAGACGACCTGCTCAAATCAATATTCATAGCCCTACCAAAGAAATCGGGTGCGATTGAATGCGGTGATCTTCGCACAATAAGCATTATGACTATTATGAGTCATTTGACTACGATATTACTAAGAATCATCAGGCGAAGAGTGCGAAAGAAAATCCGTCCAGAAATTAGCGATGAACAGTGTGGTTTTGTTAGAGTTAAAGGAACATGCAATGTCATTTATATCATAAGAGATTTAGTAGAAAGAGCCATAGAGGTGAAAACAGATATATACCTATGTTTCATAGATTACACCAAGGCATTTGACAAAGTAAAGCACCAAGAAATAATTAAAATTTTAGAAAGCATAAAAGTAGGCAGCATAGATCTAAGAATAATAAAGAACATGTACTGGCAACAAACAGCGGCTATAAGAACTGGAAACAAATTGGGAATGTTTCATCAAATAAAACAGGGTTATAGACAAGGTTGTGTGCTGTCACCAGATTTGTTTAATATTTATAGTGAGATTATTTTAAGATCCATAAGGGCCATGCCTGGAATCACAATTGGAGGTCATACTATAAATAATATAAATAAATGTATTCTGATGATACAGTCTTAATCGCTAAGAGTGAAAATGAGTTACAAGAAATGTTGGACATTATAGTGAAAGAAAGCAAAAATAAAGGACCCAGCCTTAATAGCAAAAAGACAGTGACAATGGTAATAACAAAAAAAAGACATCCCCTCAGTGCAAAATAAAGACAAGTGGAACAATATTAAAACAGGTAAATGAATTTAAATATTTGGGAACTTTGTTAACCTCAGACGGAAGATGTACAAAAGAGGTGAGATGCAGAATGGCTCTGGCAAAAGCAGCTTTCCAAAAAATTGAGAAGATACTATTCAATCCATTTTTTGACAATAGAAACTAGAAAAAGAGTTTTTAAATGTTACGTAGAGCCAGTCTTAACATATGGATGCAAGTCATGGACAATAGGACAAAAGACAAGAAAATCACTGGAGTCTGTAGAAATGTGGTTTTACAGAAGAATGTTGAGAGTACTATGGACAGCTAAAAAGTGTAATGTAGATGTTCTGAGAGAAGTCAAAGCAAAAAGAGAGCTAATTTCCAATATTAGGAAGAAACAATCATCATTTTTTTGGCCATGTAATGAGAAGAGAACAACTTGAATATATTGTAACAACTGGAAACATTGAGGGACGAAGAGATAGAGGGAAGCAAAGAGAAAAAATAACAGACAGGTTAAGAGAATGGCTTGGCAGAAGGTCAACAACAGAAATGATAAATAGCTGCCGAGATCGAAAGTTGTGGAGAGACATGATCACCTACGCCAGTAGGCCCTGTACTTGATGATGATGATGATGATATGAATTTTTAGATAATTAAACAAGGGATTAGATTTCGCCGATACCAAGATGATACAAGACATATAAAACGAATATGGTTTGATGACGGTTGACACTAACCAAATTGAGAGTGACTCACTGCGCGGCTACACGTACACGACCGTAATCGGCATGGCGCATGGTGCGGCTACACGTACGGAAAGAGTTAAACATGACAACTACTGCCAACAAAAAACAACAACAGCCACACAAGAACGCACAAATACTGAACCCAACATCATGAAGGAAGAAATCGTAGAAGTAATCAAATATGCACCAAGAAATAAAGCACCGCAGATAGATAATTCACCAATAGTAATAATAGTAGCCGCAGGAGAAACAGGAGTGCATGGCTACACAGAATATTTAATGTAGTATGGCACCAACAAAAACCCAGAATACTGGCAGCAGGCAATCATCGTAAAAGTATGGAAAATGAAAGGTAGCAAAAGAAGCTGCAACCTATATAGAGGTATATCTCTTCTCAGTCATGTAGGAAAGCTATACACCAAAATATTTGAAAAAAGGCTGAGACCAATAATAGAACTACAATTCAGCAATTTTCAAATTGGGTTCCGAAAAAAAACAGATTATGCACTGGCGCTCTACGTACCTTAAAACAGCTTGCAGATGAAAACGACAGAACACAATCAAAACGTGTACATAGCTTTCATTGACAACGAAAAAGCATTCGGCAGAGTAAATTGAGAACTGTGGGAGATACTAAAAATATATGGAGTAAGCAAACATCTACCCAACCTAATTAAAAGTCTAGTCTCTATATCAACAATAGATGCACAGTCAGAACAGCAGCAAGCTACACAGATCACTTCTAAGTTAGATCAGGTGTAAGACAGGGGTGCGTACTATCCCCCCTACTGTTTATTACATACATGGACTATATATGCACGTTAGCCAACCCATCAGAGACAGGAGATCAACGAGTTTCTATTTGCAGACTTTCAGGCAATAATACATGTATAAATAGAAAACCTACAAGAACACTTAAATAAACTCAACAGCACATGCACAAAATACAAAATGAAAATCAATATCAACAAACCAGTCATGAATGTCGCGAAAGAGAAACACAGCATATACACAACGATGGACGAAAAATAATTACAAGAAACTGAAAAATTTAGATATCTAGATTCTTTGTGACGAACGACAAGCCGCCGGCAGCAGAAATAGACTGAAGAACCAGCGCAGCTAGTTAAATCACCGGGCAATTATAACCAATATTGTCCAACAAAGAAATAACACTGGAGACAAAACGAGCGCACCGCAACACAACCTTCATCCCAATGTTGTACTGCCATTGCCAGACCTGGACTCTAGAATGAGAACAATGCGAAAATTAACCACTCATGAAATTAAATGTGTTAGACGAATGACAGGAACAAGCCGAGGTGAGAGGATCAGAAATGATTTTTTTTTTTAAAGAGAAAAACTAGGAATAATTCCAGCCTTTGAATACATGAAGAAATAAACAAATAAGATGGTCTGATCACGAGTTAAGACAGAAAGGCCTAAAACACAACATAATGCCCCTGCTGTAAATATTGAGAGACAATCAGACTCAAATCTCGACCACGAAAAAGATAGAAGGTGGAATATAAAAGAAAACTAGAAAACATAACAACAACATAGACTAAAAGAAGATAAAAAGATTGCAAACTGTATCTCCCTTCGACGCTAAAAGGCAAATTTTTTTGAGGGGATAAGAAGATTTATCGTTACAGTTTTCGTTGAACACTGTTTAAACAATAAATGTTAATGATATCATCTCATTAACCTGTACATTGAAGTAGGTAAATGGTGTCCACCAGGCTATGTGGCCCTCAAGTAGAACAATGTTAGCGTCCATATTTAGTGGTGGCGTTTGTATAACTCCAGATCTATCGTTTCCAAATAGAAATGCAAAATAACCACTTTCAACACTGAGTAAATGTTTCTCATCTGTAGCAGGAGGAATGAACAAATAGTTCTCTGATCACAACAATACCTGATCTAATATCACCACCATCATCACTATCACAACCACTTTCAATGTTATGTGATTATCTGTTTCAGATATGGTTGCAATTCCTGACTTTATCTTCCGTGGCATGGAGAACTGGGGTCTTTCAGTATACGTGTACGCAATATAATTATAGTTCATGTAATTAGTTCATTATAATGAACCATCGAGATTAATGTACTCTAATGTAATGTAAATATTAAATTATATTATATTATAGTAATGTAAGTAAATACATATGGACTCTTGTCTTCTATAGCAGTCTGAGTAGCGTATTATGTTCAATTCTTACCGTGGTATTGCGATTGGTGCACATACGTCCTCTAGTGCACTTGCATTCAGTCTTTCCTTCCTCAGTTTTAAACTCAGACAACCTGAAGGTGATACATTTACTTCATGTAATCACACAAATCATGCACATAATGGCTTTATTATCTCTCTTTCATCCTTGTCTAGATTTCCTGCCAGTGGCATCTCTGTGGAGCTGATCATTCGCTCTGTCATTGTCACCAACTAACGCATGGCCTGGCTAACGCACTTACACTAAATCTATATGTTTGGAAGCCTCAGTGTATGCCAGCCACTCATTTTGAAATCATCTATTTTGGACCTTCTTCAATATCAGACGTTTAGTTTGAAACTAATAAAAGTCCTGACTGTTGGCGATCGAATAATTATCTGAGAGCTACACTCCTGCCTCAAATTATATTTTCCAACTTGTAACGGCTTCATGTCTTTTAGTTACAACCTCTCTCTCTCTCTGTCTCTCTCTCTCTCTCTCTCTCTCTCTCTCTCTCTCTCTCTCTCTTACCGTGATAATAATCAATATCCAGTTGTTTTTTTCTATCCACCACTGACCTTCACTTGACAACACACTGCAGTATTCTCCCCAACATTTTAACATCTCGGCTCGTTAAATTGTAGAATCGGCATAAGATACAGGGATGTACTTTCAGACAAACAGAAACAGTTTCTCCATGACATGTTTAACACATCATTGTCATATATTGGGCACATGTAAAGATGTGGACCGTTTTTCAAAACTAAAGGTAGACAAAGTTTATCAACAGAGAAAGAAGACAACATTTTTACAATTTAAGGTGACGTCATACATGAAATGTAAGAATGAACAACATGAAATATTGGTTTGGAGACAAGACAGTATTGTCTATTCTAATGTAATAATAGCTATAACCAGCAACTAGATGAAACCCACTATTTCTAAATCAGCACCATTAATGACATGGACAAGACAATAGCCACTATCTGTAAGTCTGCGTAATGTTGCCAAATGACGTTGACAAAACAATAGCCACTATTTGTAAGTCAGCATAATGTTGACTAAATACGTAGACAAGACAATAGCCACTATTTGGAAAATCAGCGTAATGTTGACTACTTACGTGGACAAGACAATAGCCACTATTTGGTAAATCAACATAATATTGACTAATTACGTGGACAAGACAATAGCCACTATTTGGTAAGTCAACTTAATGTTGACTACTTATGAGGACAAGACAATAGCCACTATTGGGTAAGTCAACATAATGTTGACTACTTACGTGGACAAGACAATAGCCACTATTTGTAAGTCAACATAATGTTGACTAATTACATGGACAAGACAATAGCCACTATTTGTAAGTCAGCGTAATGTTGAATACTTACGTGGACAAGACAAAAGCCACTATTTGTAAGTCAACATAATGTTGACTAATTACATGGACAAGACAATAGCCACTATTTGTAAGTCAGCGTAATGTTGACTACTTACGTAGACAAGACAATAGCCACTATTTGAAGTCAACATAATGTTGACTAATTACATGGACAAGACAATAGCCACTATTTGTAAGTCAGCGTAATGTTGACTACTTACGTAGACAAGACAATAGCCACTATTTGGTAAGTCAACATAATGTTGACTACTTACGTGGACAAGAAAATAGCCACTATTTGTAAGTCAACATAATGTTGACTAATTACATGGACAGGACAATAGCCACTATTTGTAAGTCAGCGTAATGTTGACTACTTACGTGGACGAAGCAATAGCCACTATTTGGTAAGTCAACATAATGTTGACTACTTACGTAGACAAGACAATAGCCACTATTTGGTAAGTCAACATAATGTTGACTACTTACGTAGACAAGACAATAGCCACTATTTGGTAATTCAACATAATGTTGGCTACTTACGTGGACAAGACAATACCAACTATTTGGTAAATCAACATAATGTTGACTACTTACGTAGACAAGACAATAGCCACTATTTGGTAAGTCAATATAATGTTGACTACTTACGTAGACAAGACAATAGCCACTATTTGGTAAGTCAACATAATGTTGACTACTTACGTTGACAAGACAATAGCCACTATTTGGTAAGTCAACATAATGTTGGCTACTTACGTGGACAAAACAATACCCACTATTTGGTAAATCAACATAATGTTGACTACTTACGTAGACAAGACAATAGCCACTATTTGGTAAGTCAATATAATGTTGACTACTTACGTAGACAAGACAATAGCCACTATTTGGTAAGTCAACATAATGTTGACTACTTACGTAGACAAGACAATAGCCACTATTTGGTAAGTCAACATAATGTTGACTACTTACGTAGACAAGACAATAGCCACTATTTGTAAGTCAACATAATGTTGACTACTTACGTAGACAAGACAATAGCCACTATTTGTAAGTCAACATAATGTTGACTACTTACGTGGACAAGAAAATAGCCACTATTTGTAAGTCAACATAATGTTGACTAATTACATGGACAGGACAATAGCCACTATTTGTAAGTCAGCGTAATGTTGACTACTTACGTGGACGAAGCAATAGCCACTATTTGGTAAGTCAACATAATGTTGACTACTTACGTAGACAAGACAATAGCCACTATTTGGTAAGTCAACATAATGTTGACTACTTACGTAGACAAGACAATAGCCACTATTTGGTAAGTCAACATAATGTTGGCTACTTACGTGGACAAGACAATACCCACTATTTGGTAAATCAACATAATGTTGACTACTTACGTAGACAAGACAATAGCCACTATTTGGTAAGTCAATATAATGTTGACTACTTACGTAGACAAGACAATAGCCACTATTTGGTAAGTTTAACATAATGTTGACTACTTACGTAGACAAGACAATAGCCACTATTTGGTAAGTCAACATAATGTTGGCTACTTACGTGGACAAGACAATACCCACTATTTGGTAAATCAACATAATGTTGACTACTTACGTAGACAAGACAATAGCCACTATTTGGTAAGTCAATATAATGTTGACTACTTACGTAGACAAGACAATAGCCACTATTTGTAAGTCAACATAATGTTGACTACTTACTTAGACAAGACAATAGCCACTATTTGGTAAGTCAACATAATGTTGACTACTTACGTGGACAAGACAATAGCCACTATGTGTAAGTCAACATAATGTTGACTATTTACATGGACAAGACAATAGCCACTATTTGGTAAGTCAACATAATGTTGACTACTTACGTGGACAAGACAATAGCCACTATTTGTAAGTCAGCGTAATGTTGACTACTTACGTAGACAAGACAATAGCCACTATTTGGTAAGTCAACATAATGTTGACTACTTACGTAGACAAGACAATAGCCACTATTTGGTAAGTCAACATAATGTTGACTACTTACGTGGACGAGGCAATAGCCACTATTTGTAAGTCAACATAATGTTGACTACTTACGTAGACAAGACAATAGCCACTATTTGGTAAGTCAACATAATGTTGACTACTTACGTGGACAAGACAATAGCCACTATGTGTAAGTCAACATAATGTTGACTAATTACATGGACAAGACAATAGCCACTATTTGGTAAGTCAACATAATGTTGACTACTTACGTTGACAAGACAATAGCGACTATTCGTAAGTCAACATAATGTTGACTACTTACGTTGACAAGACAATAGCCACTATTCGTAAGTCAACATAATGTTGACTACTTACGTGGACAAGACAATAGCCACTATTTGTAAGTCAACATAATGTTGACTAATTACATGGGCAAGACAATAGCCACTATTTGTAAGTCAGCGTAATGTTGACTACTTACGTTGACAAGACATTAGCCACTATTCGTAAGTCAACATAATGTTGACTACTTACGTAGACAAGACAATAGCCACTATTTGGTAAGTCAACATAATGTTGACTACTTACGTAGACAAGACAATAGCTACTTTTTGGTAAGTCAACATAATGTTGACTACTTACGTAGACAAGACAACAGCTACTATTTGGTAAGTCAGCGTAATGTTGACTACTTACGTTGACGAGGCAATAGCCACCATCAATTTGCCTGTATTTTACCAACTATGTACATAGGTCCTCATAGTTTTTATGCATTTCTATGTATTTACAAACAAACTGACAGTGTCTTCCTGTTTAACATATGTCATGTATTGGGTTCATTTAAAAATGCCCACCTTTTACGCCCAGTTTAAACATTTAATGATCATTTCAACAACAACAAAAAGAATATTTAGGAAATCCTTAGGTAAAGGACAAAGAAATACTTTTTTTTCAATAGCACTCAGGAAAATCTACAATAGTAATAGCAAACACTGAAAACAATAGCCAGCCTAAACAAGTTCTGTGCGTCTGTTGTTGCTGTGGGTTTATTTTGAAAGCTTTTGCTTGTGTTTAGTTTGGGCTGACGTTAACTAAAAACTTGATATTTTTCTAGACAACGCGCAGTACTCTATGATCCACCCCTTACAAAGGACGTCGACAAAGAGTTGTTGGTTCTTCTGGTATCTCACGAGATGGCACATCAGGTATGGTTGTGACATGTTTCATTATTGATTTTAAAAAATACATATTTTTCGGCCGCCATTTTTATTCCCTGTTTGCTTGAATTTTTTTTCCCTGAAAAATACTTCTTGCACTAAATCGGTCATATTTTAGTTAATACACACCACAGGCACGTGTATTAGGCATCAAAATGAAAGGGGAGGGGATAAAGTTTAATAATCACCGAAAATATTTTGAAAAACAAGTGAAAGATTGGAAAAAAATAATAACAGTTTTAGGGGAAAAAAACTTAACTTTGTTGTTGCTACAAAACATATCATGTCACTGCCAAATGTTATCATCAATGTTACTAAAACGTCTAGTCCTACACATTCAAAGCTCTTAGAACATGCATCTCTAGCATTTTATGCTGTTTATATAATTGTTTGTTTTATGCATCCTTGATACTTCACTGCAGCCAGCCATTCCCCACTTTTACACGTGAATTAGCTGTGTGAATCTTTCAAAACATCACCAATTTCGTTTAAACTGTGAACAATATAAAACAAAGAGATCTCATTATAGCTAGTCACAAGACAGGTAATTATATTAGAGTTGAATCCCTTGGAAAGACGCTAGTTTAGAACACCGTATATTTAAAACCCACATCAAAACACCGAATATAAATTCAAACAAACAAGAGCAGAAGTATAAAGGGAATCAAAGAGATGTGCGAATTAGTAATAGTCAAATCTGTGCTATACAATCAAGAAAGCTGCTGAGCTCGGTGATTCACGAATAAAACAACATTAATTAAGATTGCTCTAGGCCCAGATATTTAAAATAGTATCCATTAAAAGACGAAAACGGGGTGATAATTCTTCTTACACGCCCACTAAGTTTCTCGTTTTTGGCTGTGTCCATCTTAACTCCCATCTCTTTCATCCAAAGGATTGGCGTGGACTCATGGTTGTCGAAGTTCTGTGTCGTTCCCACAACTCGGTAGGCATTGATATTGTCCGCTCCATAGATTGGTTCACTGTCTTCAACGACAGCGCAGCTAGCCAACCTGTCCGCTCTTTCATTTCCTTCTACTCCCGCATGCCCAGGGACGGAGACAAAGGTGACCTTACGTATTTTTTACTTTTGCAATGACTCTATCCATTGCATGCGTACAGAGCCCGCCTTCACTTTTCTTATCATGCTCATAGAATCACTATAGCTCGTTTCAAATCATGTGCCCAACTTTTAAAAGCGATATCTTTTTAATCTCTTTTTGTAATTTTTTCAAAATTTGCATGTAAAGTTATAATGATTAGAACCCAACAGGGAATTAATTTCATAAAAAAAAAAATTTGGTTATTATTGTTGCTTATTTGATTTATATAAATGTATAACGACCCATTGATGTAGTCAAAACTTAATGTTTACAGTATTTTAAGTTAAAAATAGCGATTAAAAATCCATACACGGTACAATTGACGTTTTTGCACGCTTTCCACGTAGGCTTTCTGACACAATTAGACACTTGTAGAAAACACGAGGCATTGTGTGTTCCATTTCCGTTCATTCATAGGTGGAGTCGTGGAACAATAACATTTATCATGAGTCTTAAAATGAAATTCTGCAGTTTACAAAACATCGCAATAAAAATGTATGACTGTTTTTGCAAAGAGGCTAAACGAGGAAGATTATTTCATTCTTTAGAAAACCCTGAGAATAGGACAAGACACATTTTGGATTTATCTAAACGGTCATTTAGTCGCTGGATTCAGGCACGTGACCGTCAATTTCAAAATATATAAAATCACAAGGAAGAGCAAAAATGTTGGGTAATTTCGACAGTGAACTTATTAGAAGTGAAATTCGCAAAATGTTGGGTATGAATGAAACTGTTACAATAAGAAAATTAAAAGTATCGCTGAAAAAGAACAACAGTTTTGAAATATCAAAGTCTACATTATGGAGGAATGTGAGAGCTGCAGGCTTTACATTCAGAAAGTATTCCAATGGACGAAACATCATCTGTGAGAAGCCACATATAGTAGTCAAGAGAAGCAAGTACTTACGTGAAGTAAAAGAGGTGCGCAAGCAAGGTTATGGTATTGTGTACTTGGATGAAACATGGATCAATGCTCACCACACTAACCAAAGGGAATGGCAGTCATCAGATGGAAAGATTAAGAGATTAATACCTAGCAGCAAAGGACAGCGCTTGATAATTGCTCATGCAGGTAGTCGACAACATGGACTAATACAGAATGCAGAGCTCATTTTTATTTCAAAATCCATAGACAATCGGGATTATCACTCTGAGATGAATGGTCACATATTTAGACATTGGATTGAAAATTCTGTTCTCCCATCACTAGATCGACCATCTTGCCTAATAATGGACAATGCAGCGTACCACAACATTGTTGCACTTGAAGATAAAGTCCCGACGTCATCCAGTACAAAAGATGCTATTAAGGTATGGCTCACAAAGGAGCACATACAATTTAATAACATGTACTTAAAACCTGAATTACTATCTCTAGTAAAGCAAAAACAGAGGACAAAGATTTTTCAAATAGATAAGATTATCCAAGAGCACGGTCATATAAGTTTGAGGCTGCCACCTTACCATGCTCATTTAAATCCAATAGAACTAATCTGGGCAAAATTAAAAGGACAAGTGGCAGATGAAAATACAACATTCAAAATATGCGATGTAAAGACTCTTGCTAATCTCGCTTTATTAAATATAGACAAAGATTATTGGGCTAAATGTGAAGACCACGTCTTAAAACAGGAAGAGGAATATTGGAAAAATGATGGTTGTGGAATGTTCAACCCCAAACAGTTATTAATCTTTTAGACTCGTCTGATTCAGAATGAAAGTATATAGCCCCCACAATGTTGGCCCCTATATTACCTTAAATTAGTTCAACAAACGGTCCTTTTCAGGACCACACAACTATGAAAATTGGACATACAGGTATACCTTGATATTATCGTCCGTCCTCGAACTGAGCAGACAACAATTCTCCTGGTGTTTTGTTTTATCCAGTTATTTCCCCATTACGGCCACACCTTTACCTAGTGAAAATTAATCATAGACCAGCAACTACGGTAATTTCTATTCTTTTGGGCTTCACAATTTACAATTTTGACAAACATCAAAGAAATATCGCCGCTTTAAGAAAACTGCAGCTGCAAGATATTTGTTAAATATACATTTAAAGGGTATTTTGCATTCTAATAACATTTGGAAAATTTCAAAAGTTTTTAACAAACGGTTAGAGAGTAATAGCGCTTTGAAGTTGGGCACATGATTTGAAACGAGCTATAATTACGCCAGCGTGAGTGTAGTCTTGGGTCTCTAACCAGATGAATGCCATAGTCACTGCAATTAACTCCATCGTCATGCTACTCGTGGTCCTAACGTATGCATCACTGTCTTCCTTGACTATTCTGCCTGCCGAGGGTGCTGTATATGCCAATGCACTCCTTCTGTGTCGAATTACAGATCCGTCTGTATAGATGACTGCATCTCTCTCATCGGTGTTATCCCAGATGAGACCGTTGACCTCCGCATTAGCAACGACAGAGTTGTGTTCTCCTCAGTCGAGGAGACAAATTTCCTGCCGAGTTATTGAGTTACTTGCGGGTGATTTTCATTGCATTCCGAACATGTCCATAGGTGCTCAGATCCCCTCCTCAGCAATTCCCGCAGTGTCCAGCGAATGATGACTCCAGTTCTGTATTGGTTGATAAGTCCTCTTACAATACCACTAAGTTTCTCATTTCTGGCTGTGCCCATCTTAACTCCCATTTTCATCATCCGAAGAAGTGACGTGGATCTGTGTATGTCGAAGTCCTGTGCTCTTCCCACATCTCGGAGGGCATTGATAATGTCCGCCCGATACATTTGTTGCCCGTCCTCAACGACAGCGCAGCTAGCCAACCTGTCCGCTCTTTCATTTCCCCGCATGTCCAGATACATAGACAAAGGTGACCTTACGTATTTTGGATTTCTGCAACGACTCTACCCATTGCATGCGTACAAAGTCCGCCTCCACTTTTTTTATCATACTCATCGAATCACTCAGTATACATGCGTGGGCGGAGTCGTGTGACTCTAACAATTTGAATGCCTTGGTCACTGCCATCATCTCCATTGTCATGCTACTCGTGGTCATGACGTACGCACCACTGTCTTCGTAGACTATTCTGCCTGCCGAGCGTGCTGTAAATGCCCATGCACTTCTTTGGTGTCGTCTTACAGATCCGTCTGTATAGATGACTGCATCTTTCTCATCGGTGTTATCGCAGATGAGATCGTTGACCTCAGCATTAACCACGACCGGGTTCTGTTCCCTACTTTTCCTGTCGAGTGTGACAATAGACGAGAACGTCCCCTTGAATGACGTAGGCACCGGTATCCACTCCTCACCAACGCTGATATTGGTAAGCTCACAGACCTGTTTGATGACATCCTCTGCTCGGTCCACCCATGGTTTGCCTCTTTTTAGCCTGGCACCTTTCCCTGTGTTGAGCACGTGGTGCAATGGATGCTCTGTATCTGTACTAATCTTCAGGTATGCTCGTGCTCTCCAGATCTTGATTCTGTCTTCCATAGTTGGAAAGTCAGGGAGATACTTCATTGCTACACAGGGAGTGCCCCTTGTACATCCCAGGATAATGTGCATGGCTTCATTTTGTATTTTCTTCGTCCTATCAATTTGAGTCGTACTGACAGTAAGAATTGCCAGGGCATACTCGACCGGTGCGAGGACTAATCCCTGGAACAGAAGAGTAAGTAGCCTCTGCTCGATGTTGGCAGCTGCCATGACCTTCAAGACGGCTAAGCCTTTGCGAGATTTTGTTATCACATAGTCGACTTGGTCCCGAAAACACAGGCTGCGATTAAACTTAACTCCAAGGTATGACAACAACTTTTCCCTGGTCACCTCATCAGCTCCCATTCGTACTACCGGTGTGGTCGTATTAATATTATGATTGTTAAGGGAGAACCATGAAACTGATGCTTTATTAGGATTAACCAAGGGATAAATGTTTTATGCTCAGAGAAATACATAGAATATGGAGATTAAATTAGCAACGATATAGGTAGCAACATATGTGAAATAAAAAATAAAGAAGTCGAACTTATAGAAGAAATGACAAAAAGGAAAATTAAAATACTAGGATTAGCAGACACCAGAGTAAAAGGACAACAGATAAAGAAAACACACATGAACTACACGAAAATATTCTCAGGAGTCGACAACACAGAAAGAGCAACACATGGAGTAGGTTTTATCATCGACCCAGAACACGCAAAGAACATACTAGAAATAAAATACCATTCAGAAAGAATTATCACAATTAAACTACTAGAAGACGATCGAAAAATAAATTACATTCAAATCTATGCCCCATGCAACAACAATGTAAAAGACAGCGAAGAATTCTACGACACACTGAGTGAAATCATTAACAAGATTGACGAAAGCGACGACATGTTAGTGATGGGAGATTTTAATGGAAGGCTTGGGAAACGCAACAGTGAGAACAGTGATATCTTAGGACCCTTTGGCGATAAAACAGCTGAAATAAACGAAAAACGAAGCAGACTGCTGGATCTATTCAATTAAAATGATTTATTTATCATCAACACATTCTCTAAACACAGAGAGTCGCAAGTATACACCTGGTACAAATGGAATGATACAACATGCAGAAGCCAGATAGATTTTATACTAACAAGAAAAGAGAACAAGAAAAGAGTAACCGACAGTAGAGCAATCCCAAATATTACAGACGATACGGATCACAAGATGGTTATGATCACACTAAGACAGCCAAAAATAAAGAGAAAACAAACAGCGAAAAGAACAGACAATAAAAATAAAACAATTAAAAGATCAAGAAACAAGGAAAACCCTAGAAGAAAAACTAACAGAGGAATTAAAGAAACTCCCTAACGAAGTATGCACAGTAGAAGAAGAGTGGAAACAATTTACGGAAGTGGTAACCATCATCTCTAAAACAGTTTGTGGAACGAAGATACAAACAAGAGAAGGGAAAAAGCGCACCATGTGGTGGAACGAAACAATCATAGAAGCAATCAAAGAAAAGAAGAAACTGTTTAAAAATTGGAGGGAGAACAAGAACCAAGAAAAATATGAAAAATATGCTTTAGTTCGAAAAAGAGTTAAAATGTTGATCAAAGAAGCTAAGCAAAGGAATTAGACAGAATTCGGACAAAACATGAGCAGGGACTTCAAGACAGCCACAAGAGATTTCTACAAAACAGTAAAAGCCACAAGAGCGAGCGAGAAAAGAAAACCATGATCCTACTGAGCTGATAAATGACAAAGACGGACAGCCAATATCAAATAACCAATGTATGCAACAGAGATGAAAAGAATATTTTGAAGACCTGTTAAACATGCCAACTACCAATTCGCTGATGTGCAAAATCTGTTGTGTTTGTGTAATAAAAAATACCAACATCTTTGCGTCATCAATATTCTAAGAATGTATGCAAAAGTTGAAGCCAAAATAACAAGCGGTTATCACGTAAAACTAATTCAGGTGTGATTATGAATTTCTGAACGGACTATAGCATTAAAGTCTCCGCAGAAAATGACGTTCTCTTCATCGAACTCGAAGAGATTCTGCCATTGTTGTGTGTTCACCTTCCCATTACAGGCATACACATTAACAATCACGAAATGAACTGGGGTCTGCACCCTAACCGCATGTACCTGCATTTCTACAACGCAGACATATCAGCCTCAGCTGCCACCATGTTGTTTCGCACAAGGATGGCCTGCCCATTGTGTCGTCTATTGTAGAAACAATGACATCCAGAAGTACTTACTGCCCTGTCACCAAGAAGAGTTTCTTGCAAAACCATTATATCGGTGCCGCACAGTAGCTTATCAAGAATGGGCCGTCGTTGATTTATGGACCCACAATTGCAATATGTAACGTGCACATACTTTAGGCCTAGCCTAAGTATGTTATATCGACAGTTTAACGTCACCACGCTTACATTGTCGTGTTTTCCTTCTTAGATGTTGTCGTTTAGGCTGCATCTGAATACTTACCGTCGTCATAGTATCATAGATGATTTTTGCGCTGAACGTCGATGCTATGGATGGTCTAGACTCACGGGTAGTGACTCAGTGGCACGGTCCAGAACCCGTTTCCACGTTATAACTCCAGTAAATAGACCAGCAGAACGCGGATAAACTGTGAGCCTTTTACAAATTAAATGAATTACGCGTCCTTGACGACAGACCGGCGAAAACAAACCGCCATTTTTTGACGCGTTCAATAGTGCAATCAACAAGGATGAGTATAAGTGATCAAATAAGGAAATTGTAATACAATGCAATGAATCAAAAGAAGCAAAGTGATTTATTTCAAATAGATAGAGCGTACAATCACATGATCCCTTCAAGTGTCAATAAAAACAAACAAATAAACAGAAAAGTTCACTTGAAATCAGCACTTATCTGTGAGTCCTCTGAAGAAGCCAGCGAACAGGGCGCCATATTCCCCGGATGTTCCTGTCGAGTGTGACAATACACGAGAATGTCTCCCTGAATGACATAGGCACCGGTATCCACTCCTCGCCAGCGTTGATATTGATAAGCCCACAGATCTGTTTGATGACATTTTCTGCCCGGCCTACCAATGATTTGTTTCTTTTTAGCCCGACACCTTTCCCTGTGTTGAACTCGTGGTGTAATCATTATCATCATGAGCCATACCGGTTGGCGTAGGTAATCATGTCCCTCCACAATCTTCTATCCACAGTGCATCGTATCAGTTCTGTTGTTGACTGTTTTCCATGCCATGACACCAAGCTATCCAGTATTTTCTCTCTTTGTCGCCCGCGATCTCTCTTTCCTTTTATTTTGCCAGTTGTAACCAAGTATTCCAACTTTCCTCTTCTCATGATGTGCCCGAAAAATATTGATAGCTTCTTTCTGATGTTTTTTAACAGCTCCCTTTTTGTATTGGCCTCTTTGTGAACTTCCTCATTGGTCTTTTTTTGTTGTCCAGGGAACTTTCAACATTCTTCTGAGAAATCCCATCTCTGTGGCCTCTAATCGTCTTTTCATTTGTTTGTAATAGGTGCTCTTTATCTGCAGTTATCATCAAGTATGCTCGTGCCCTCTGGATCCTGATCCTGTCATCCATGGTTGGAATGTCAAGAAGATACCTCATTGCTATATAGGGAGTGTCCCTCGTGCACCCAAGATAATGCACATAACTCCATTCTGTACTTTCTGCAGCCTGTCAATTTGTATCGTACTGACAGTAAGAATTGCTAGGACATACTCGATTGGTGCGAGGACTAGTCCCTGGATTATAGGGTACGTAGTCTCTGCTCGATTTTGGCACATGGGGATTAATCCTCAAGGCGGCTAATCCTTTGCGCGATTTTGTTATCACGTGGTGACTTGGTCCCGAAAACACAGGCTGGTACGTCATCAACCTGCCCCTGATCACCTCATCAGGTTCTATTGGTACCACGTTTGGCGTTTTCGTGTTAACGATATGATTGTTTCTTACACATTCCGACACGTTTGAATTTTGTTGCCTTCTTCAATGTTGTCGATTAGGCTTCATCTAAACATTTCTTGTCGTCATTGTTGATTTTGTCGCTGAAAGTTGATGCCGAGGAAGGTCAAACCTCACGTACTCGGGCGCACGGTCCAGAATCTGCTTCCACGTTATAGACTGGCCAACCCAAGTCAATCAGCTCTTCGGCACTTGGATACACCGTAGTCTTTTTATTTTTTTTTCAATTTTGAGCACACATCAATGAAATCACACTTCCTTGCTAATGAACTGGTGAAAATACATCACCATCTTGGGTCACACCGGAAGCGCAATCCAAAAGCAAAGAAAATTGGAGTGACACAGTGGTTTGTGTTATCACGTCATGAACTCACAATCATGGATTCATTTTCTCATATACATTTTTGATTACCTTTAGATGCATTGGAGTGACTCAGGCTTGTAGTTAAAAACAGAGCTTTTATAAAGTTGTGTGCAAACAAGTTAAAAGGTACTGAACAGAACGAGTAATGGTTTGAGAGATAAGCAAGGCTGATATATAAGAAAGAACCGTCATTGATCTACCAGTAATGCATCAGAAAAAGGTGACAATGGAAGGAAGAAAGAATATGAGTGTTTCAAGTAACCCATGAATAGGTAAGCAAAGCTGGGACCCATCTTATTGCCCATGGTCTCTTCACTAGTGTAGTCAATGAAATGAAGTTGCCGAAACATTAATTGTGTAGCACTCTCTTCATCTAGTAAAATTGCTCGATCAATGTTATCTATTTTCCACATGTTTAACGTGTGTAACGGCCATCCATCTGTGTAACGGCCTCACTACGTATTATATATGTGTACCTATTCTTGTTATTTATACTTTTATTGAGCTGTTCTTTCTTAGATATCAGCCTTGCTTATCTCTCAAACCATTACTCTTTCAGTACCTTCTAACATTTTTTGGTACCTTTTTTTACAACTTTGTAAAAGCTCTGTTTTTAATTACAAGCATGAGTCACTCCTGGGCATCTAAAGGTAGTCAAAATGTATATGAGAAAATGAATCCATAATTGTGAGTTCATGACGTAATGGCACACACCACTATGTCACTCTAATTTCCTTTGCTTTTAATAAATACTAAAATGTATTTGCTAACTAACACATAGACAAGCTAGCGAAGGAAGAAGACGAATAAAGTAATAAGCAACTGAGACACATTGTCGAATTACCACTGTAGGGAATTCAACAAAATTAGGGAATCACCACTGTAGGGAATTCAACAAAATTAGGGAATCACCACTGTAGGGATTTCAACAAAATTAGGGAATCACCACTGTAGGGAATTCAACCAAATTAAGTATTCTTTTTTTCCCATCACTAGCACCAAACTATGTGTTTCCTTTAACATGTACAGTATTTGTTATCTCTCCTGCTGATATTTTTGTTATCGCTGATATCTTTCAGTGGTTTGGCAACATTGTAACTCCAGCATGGTGGGATGACCTGTGGCTGAATGAAGGATTTGCTTCTTTTGTGGCTTACATGGGGATTGATTATCTTTATCCTGACTGGAAGATGGTAAATTCAGCATTTGTATCAGTAATGTCATGTTCTTGTTAGGACATGTTTTCTTGTTAGGACATGTTTTCTTGTTAGGACATGTTTTCTTGTTAGGACATGTTTTCTTGTGTGTGCTTTTAACCATCATGGTATAAGAGTGTGTGTTTTAGTGTATTTGTATATTGTTGTGTCGTTTACAATGCCTGCATAATTAGTATCCTTCTGTATGGCAGCGAATCTTGGACAACCTATGCAAAGCAGGAGAGAAGGCTAAATGCATTCCAAATGCTATGTCTGCGCCGTATTCTTGCTATCACCCGGAAGGATAAAGTGATAAACATGGATGTCATGACTCTCACAGGCCTCCCGAACATCTACACGATGCTCAAAAAACGTAGGTTACGCTGGCTTGGCCATGCACACCGTATGAAAGATGTCGGCATACCAAAAGATATACTCTACGGACAAATGGCAGATGGCTAAAGGATTATGGGTGCCCAAAACTTCGATTTGTAAACGTGTGTAAACGTGACATGAAGACTGAACAAAAACCCTACAGCTTTGACAGAAAACGCTGCAGACCGCAATCTCTGGAAACACACTCTATAGCTCCACCTCAAACAAGAAACAGACAAATTCATAGAAAAGGAGAATACACGGCGAAAAGAAAGAAAAGAAAAGAAAAAAATAGCATTTCTAGGGGCGATGAAAAATCCATAGCCAACTTTGACTGACGGAGGCTACAACTGATGTGTCGGCTAGAGATCAATACTTGTTTTGTCTCTTACAACAAATCTTCTCTTCTTTCCTTCTTAATTTGCCTTTCAGCGTTGAACGAAGATGTAATTCACGGTCTAATGTCTGCAAGAAATAATTTCTAGAAATCCTAAAAGTACCCAGGCACTTTAAGCTTTCAATAATACAAATTATGCATACAACTATGACTCAAATAGTTATCATCCTCATCGTCATCATCAAGTGCACTGCCGGCTGATGTAGGTGATCATGTCACTGCACAACATCCAGTCTCAACAGTTGTTTGTCACTCCTGTTGCTGACTTCCTACCAAATTATTCTCATCAGCTCTTGCCTCCTCATCTTGGAAATAAACGTTTTTTTTCCACTTTGCCCTCAATTAAAACATTTTCATTATTATTTCTCTTTGTCCTCTATTAAAACATTATCATTATTATTTCTCTTTGTCCTCTATTAAAACATTTTCATTATTATTTCACTTTGTCCTCTATTAAAACATTATCATTATTATTTCTCTTTGTCCTCTATTAAAACATTATCATTATTTTTCTCTTTGCCGTCAATTAGAACATTATCATTTGTTCGCTTTGCTCTCAATTAGAACATTATCATTACTTCTTCCTTCCCTTTGACCTCTGTTAGAAAATCCTAATTTTTTCATGTTGTCTGAATTAGAACATTCTACCCAAAATTTGACCTCTATTAGAACATCCTCATTATTCCCATTTGCCTCTATTAGAACAATCCCATTTTATTCCTTTGGCTTCTGTTATAATATCCTCATTATTCCCATTTGCCACTATTAGAACAATCCCATTTTATTCCTTTGGCCTCTGTTATAATATCCTCATTTTCCCCCTATTTGACCTCAATTTGAACATCCTCATTTTTTCCCTTTGACCTCTAGTAGAAAATCATTATTTGTTCCCCGTTTTCCTATATTAGAATATCCTAATTATTTTACCCATTTGGCCTCCAAAAGAATATGTTCAGTTTTTTTCCCTTTTGGTCTCTATTTTAAAGAACATCCTCATTTGTTTCCTTGTTGCCTCTATTAGAACTTCCTGATTATTTTTCCTCTCTGGTCTCTATTTAAACATGTTCATTTTTTCCTCTCTGGTCTCTATTAAAACATGTTCATTTATTCCTCTCTGGTCACTATTAAAACATGTTCATTTTTGTCCTCTCTGGTCTCTATTAAAACATGTTCATTTATTCCTCTCTGATCTCTATTAAAACATGTTCATTTATTCCTCTCTGGTCTCTATTAAAACATGTTCATTTATTCCTCTCTGGTCTCTATTAAAACATGTTCATTTATTCCTCTCTGGTCTCTATTAAAACATGTTCATTAATTCCTCTCTGGTCTCTATTAAAACATGTTCATTTTTTTCCTCTCTGGCTTCTATTAAAAGATGTTCATTTTTTTCCGCTCTGGTCTCTATTAAAACATGTTCATTTTTTTCCGCTCTGGTCTCTATTAAAACATGTTCATTTTTTCATCTCTGGTCTCTATTAAAACGTGTTCATTTATTCCTCTCTGGTCTCTATTAAAACATGTTCATTTATTCCTCTCTGGTCTCTATTAAAACATGTTCATTTTTTTCCTCTCTGGTCTCTATTAAAACATGTTCATTTTTTCCTCTCTGGTCTCTATTAAAACATGTTCATTAATTCCTCTCTGGTCTCTATTAAAACATGTTCATTTTTTCCTCTCTGGTCTCTATTAAAACATGTTCATTTTTTTCCTTTCTGGTCTCTATTAAAACATGTTCATTTTTTCATCTCTGGTCTCTATTAAAACATGTTCATTTTTTCCTCTCTGGTCTCTATTAAAACATGTTCATTTTTTTCCTTTCTGGTCTCTATTAAAACATGTTCATTTTTTTCCTCTCTGGCTTCTATTAAAACATGTTCATTTTTTTCCTCTCTGGTCTCTATTAAAACATGTTCATTTTTTCCTCTCTGGTGTCTATTAAAACATGTTCATTTTTTTCCTCTCTGGTCTCTATTAAAACATGTTCATTTTTTTCCTCTCTGGTCTCTATTAAAACATGTTCATTTTTTCCTCTCTGGTCTCTATTAAAATATGTTCATTTTTTCCTCTCTGGTCTCTATTAAAACATGTTCATTTTTTTCCTTTCTGGTCTCTATTAAAACATGTTCATTTTTTTCCTCTCTGGCTTCTATTAAAACATGTTCATTTATCCCTCTCTGGTCTCTATTAAAACATGTTCATTTTTCCCTCTCTGGTCTCTATTAAAATATATTCATTTTTTCCTCTCTGGTCTCTATTAAATTATATTCATTTTTTCCTCTCTGGTCTCTATTAAAACATATTCATTTTTTTCCTCTCTGGTCTCTATTAAAACATGTTCATTTATCCCTATCTGGTCTCTATTAAAACATATTCATTTTTTTCCTCTCTGGCTTCTATTAAAACATGTTCAACTTTTTCCTCTCTGGCTTCTATTAAAACATATTCATTTTTGTCCTGTCTGGTCTCTATTAAAACATGTTCATTTTTTCATCTCTGGTCTCTATTAAAACGTGTTCATTTTTTCCTCTCTGGTCTCTATTAAAACATGTTCATTTTTTCCTCTCTGGTCTCTATTAAAACATGTTCATTTTTTCCTCTCTGGTCTCTATTAAAACATGTTCATTTTTTCCTCTCTGGTCTCTATTAAAACATGTTCATTTTTTCCTCTCTGGCTTCTGTTAAAACATATTCATATTTTTTCCTCTCTGGTCTCTATTAAAACATGTTCATTTTTTCCTCTCTGGTCTCTATTAAAACATGTTCATTTTTTCCTCTCTGGTCTCTATTAAAACATATTCATTTTTGTCCTCTCTGGTCTCTATTAAAACATATTCATTGTTTCCTCTCTGGCTTCTATTAAAACATGTTCAATTTTTTCCTCTCTGGCTTTTATTAAAACATATTCATTTTTGTCCTCTTTGGTCTCTATTAAAACATGTTCATTTTTTCCTCTCTGGCTTGTATTAAAACATGTTCATTTTGTCCTCGCTGGTCTCTATTAAAACATGTTCATTTATTCCTCTCTGGTCTCTATTAAAACATGTTCATTTATTCCTCTCTGGTCTCTATTAAAACATGTTCATTTTTTCCTCTCTGGTCTCTATTAAAACATGTTCATTTTTTCCTCTCTGGTCTCTATTAAAACATGTTCATTTTTTCCTCTCTGGTCTCTATTAAAATATGTTCATTTTTTCCTCTCTGGTCTCTATTAAAATATGTTCATTTTTTCCTCTCTGGTCTCTATTAAAACATGTTCATTTTTTCCTCTCTGGTCTCTATTAAAACATGTTCATTTTTTCCTCGCTGGTCTCTATTAAAACATGTTCATTTTTTCCTCTCTGGTCTCTTCTTCTCTTTTACCTTTTAGCTCCTGGTGGAGCATAGGTCTTCAACAAACACTTTCCAAGTCGTTCTGTTTTTTGCCATTCTTTTAAGATCATTCTATGTCTTCCCCATCATCTTCATCTCTGCTTCTATCTGTCTTCTCCAAGAATTCCTTGGTCTTCCTCTTTGTCTTTTCCCCTGGGGATTCCAAAAAAGGGCCTGTTGTGTAATACTCTCAGTTGGCTTCCGTAGTGTGTGTCCTATCCATCGCCATCGTCTTCGCTGTATCTCTTTATCCACTGGTATTTGACCGGTACATTTTCATAATTCCACGTTAGTGACTTTGTCCTGCCATTTCCATCCCTTTATTCTGCGCAAGCATCCATTAATGAAAGTCTGTACTTTCGTGATTGTCAATTTTGTCATTCTCCATGTTTCACAGCCATATAATAGGACCGACTTAACATTTGAGTTGAAAATTTTTATTTTTGTATTTAGCCTAATTTCTTTGGATTTCCATATGTTTCCCAGTGCCATGAAAGCTCCTCTTGCTTTTGATATCCTTATTTTGGTATCATTTTCTGTTCCTCCCTCTTTATCTATATTACTGCCCAGATATATATAAGATTGTACGTCTAGCAGAGGTATTTCTCCTAGTTTTATATGGTTATTGCCAACTGCATTAATTCTCATAATGTTGGTCTTATCTCTATTAATCTTTAGTCCTAGCTGTTGTGATCTCTCATCTAATATACTCACTTTATCCTGCATCTGTTGATGGCTGTGTGATAGGAGAGCTATGTCATCAGCAAAGTCTAAATCATCAAGTTGTTTTGTCAGTGACCACTGGATCCCATTTCTATTGTTTTGAGTTATTTTCATAATCCAATCTATGGCCAGTAGAAAGAGAAATGGAGACAGGAGGCATCCTTGCCTTACTCCTGTTCTTATTTCAAATGCTTCTGTAAGCTGTCCTTCATGCACCACACTACATTTTGTTCCTTCATACATTGTTTTTATCAGGTTAATAAACTTTATGGGGATTCCGTAACGACTCAGCAATATTCATTTTTTTTCCTCTCTGGTCTCTATTAAAACATAATCATTTTTGTCCTCTCTGGTCTCTATTAAAACATAATCATTTTTTTCCTCTCTGGCTTCTATTAAAACATATTCATTTTTTCCTCTCTGGTCTCTATTAAAAAACATATCCATTTTTTTCCTCTCTGGTCTCTATTAAAACATTAAATTTTCCGACTTTGCCCTCTTTTAAAATATGTTCTTTTTTCCCACTTCGGCCTCTATTAAATTCCTAGTGTCAGTGACACTTGATATAATTTTCTGACATAGCTTGTAGACGGCTGAATATCAGTGTAGCACATTGCGCTCATTGGGAGACGGGGTAGCTCTCTTGTTAGTGAACTGGACTACAAAGGACAAGGGGTAGGGTTCGATCCCAACCGACGTCTGCCGGTTCACCTAGCCTTTAATAGGTACCGGATTTTTTTCTGGGAAAGTAAAGCGGCACGGGCGTAATGTCGACCACATTAACCTAAAAATCATGAGCAGAAGGTCTGTAAAATGTATGGTCACTAACACCATATTCCCTATACGTCACTTGGTTTGATAGGGGTACTTTACTTTTTTTTTTTTTTTTTTTTACATTGCGCTCATTACATAGGGGTAATCACAATAGAGACCCAGTTAACGTTGTTTCTGTATCTAATGTTGTATTGACACATGCTGCACAAAGATTGACAACTAACGTTGTTTTTTGTATCTAATGTTGTATTGACACATGCTGCACAAAGATTGACAACTAACGTTGTTTTTTTGTATCTAATGTTGTATTGACAAATGCTGCACAAAGATTGACAACTAACGTTGTTTTTTTGTATTTAATGTTGTATTGACACATGCTGCACAAATATTGACAACTAACGTTGTTTTTTGTATCTAATGTTGTATTGACGCATGCTGCACAAAGATTGACAACTAACGTTGTTTTTTGTATCTAATGTTGTATTGACACATGCTGCACAAATATTGACAACTAACGTTGTTTTTGTATCTAATGTTGTATTGACACATGCTGCACAAATATTGACAACTAACGTTGTTTTTTGTATCTAATGTTGTATTGACACATGCTGCACAAAGATTGACAACTAGCGTTGTTTTTTGTATCTAATGTTGTATTGACACATGCTGCACAAAGATTGACAACTAACGTTGTTTTTTGTATCTAATGTTGTATTGACACATGCTGCACAAAGATTGACAACTAACGTTGTTTTTTGTATCTAATGTTGTATTGACACATGCTGCACAAATATTGACACCTAATGTTGTTTTTGTATCTAATGTTGTATTGACACATGCTGCACAAAGATTGACAACTAACGTTGTTTTTTGTATCTAATGTTGCATTGACACATGCTGCACAAAGATTGACAACTAACGTTGTTTTTTGTATCTAATGTTGCATTGACACATGCTGCACAAAGATTGACAACTAACGTTGTTTCACTTCTGATTGTATTAGCTAACATTAGTGTTTTTAATGTGTACTCACTAGGCAATCAGGTTGGTATAATTTATAGTATGCCCTCGTAGCATTTTGCTCTGAAACATGCACTTAATATTGTTTATTGCTTACAGTATCATGTAAATTAACCGTCAAGTATCAGTTACTGCACTGATTTACTGACATCATCATCATCAAGTACCGGGCCTAGTGTAGTGGCGTAGGTGATCATGTCTCTCCACAACTTTCGATCTCGGCAGCTATTTATCATTTCTGTTGTTGACCTTCTGCCAAGCCATTCTCTTAAGCTGTCTGTTATTTTTTTTCTCTTTGCTTCCCTCTATCTCTTTGTCCCTCAATTTTTTCCAGTTGTTACAGTATATTCAAGTTGTTCTCTTCTCATTACATGGCCAAAAAATGATGATTGTCACTTCCTAATATTGGAAATTAGCTCTCTTTTTGCTTTGACCTCTCTCAGAACCTCTTCATTACTCTTCTTAGCTGTCCATGGTATTCTCAACATTCTTCTGTAAAACCACATTTCTACAGACACCAGTGATTTTCTTGTATGTTGTCCTAATGTCCATGATTCGCATCCATATGTTAAGACTGGCTCTACGTAACATTTAAGAACTCTTTTTCTTGTTTCTATTGTCAAAAATGGATTGCATAGTATTTTTCTCATTTTTTGGAAAGCTGCTTTTGCCTGAGCCATTCTGCATCTCACCTCTTTTGTACATCTTCCGTCTGAGGTTAACAAAGTTAACAAAGTTCCCAAATATTTAAATTCATTTACACGTTTTAATAAAGTTCCAGCACTTGTCGTTACCATTTGTTGTATCACTTTGTTGTTACCATTACCTCTGTCTTTTTGCTATTAAGGCTGAGTCCTTTATTTTTGCTTTCTTTCACTATAATGTCCAACATTTCTTGTAACTCATTGTCCGTCTTAGCGAATAAGACTCTATCATCAGCATACCTTAGATTATTTATATTATGACCTCCAATTGTTATTCCAGGCATGCCCCTTATGGATCTTAAAATAATCTCACTATAAATATTAAACAAATCTGGTGACAGCACACACCCTTGTCTAACACCATGTTTTATTTGTTGAAACATTCCCAATTGGTTTCCAGTTCTTATGGCCGCTGTTTGCTGCCAGTACTTGTTCTTTATTATTCTTAGATCTTTGCTGTCTATGTTTATGCTTTCAAAAATGTTGATTATTTCTTGGTGCTTTACTTTGTCAAATGCCTTGTGTAATCTATGAAACATAGGTATAGATCTGTTTTCACCTCTATGTGTGGCGATTCATGATTATACAAAGACAATACGACGGTGGTTTTCTGTTACCTTCCGTCATACCTTGATAGATAGTATATTGCAGCAACCTAAGCTTATCCAGATGTCTTAACGTCATTCTACATAAATTAAATCAGTGATTTTGCCTTGTTCATTATTAACGTCCTATTATGCTGCCAGTTTTTCTCTCTGTATATGTCTACACTCTCAAAGATTAAATAAGTGTGTTTCTTCCTCTCCAAATTAAAAAAACCTGGTCCTCTATTTTGTTTCCGTAAAAAGCCAACCTTTACAAGGCTGTGTTCTGTCGCCGGAATTGTTTTTACTTTACAGCGAATATATTATGAGATCAATAGTAGACAAAAAGGAATTGAAGTCAACAGTCACAACATAAATAATTTGTGATATGCGGATGACACAGTCTTAATAGCAGAGACAGAGAACGAACTACAAGAAATGATAGACATAATAGTAAAAGAAAGCAACAAGAAAGGTCTCAATCTGAATAGTAAGAAAACAGAAGTAATGTTTATATCAAAGAAACAATCATCACCACCATGCAGCATAAAAACAAATGAAACAATTCTGAAACAAGTGCAACGTTTCAAATACTTGGGCACAATAATAACATCAGATGGGAGATGCACCACAGAAATAAAAAGCAGAATAGCTCAGGCCAAAATAGCATTTCAGAAAATGAAAAATATCTTATGCAACAAATCTATGTCAATAAAAATGAGAAAGAGAGTTCATCAGTGCTATATAGAACCAATTCTGACCTATGGAAGCGAATCATGGACAGTAGACAAACAAATGAAAAGGCGATTTGAGGCCACAGAGATGGGAATGTTGAAAGTTCCCTGGACAGCTAAAAAGATCAATTAGGAAGTTCTCAAAGAGGCCAACACAAAAAGGGAGCTCTTAAAAAAACATCAGAAAGAAGTAATCAACATTTTTCGGGTACATCATGAGAAGAGGAAAGCTGGAATACTTGGTCACAACTGACAAAATAAAAGGAAAGAGAGATTGCGGACGACAGAGAGAGAAAATGCTGGATAGCTTGAAGTCATGGCATGGAAAACAGTCAACAACAGAACTGATACGATGCACTGTAGATAGAAGATTGTGGAGAGACATGATCGCCTGCGCCAACCGGTACGGCACATGATGATGAAAAAGCCAGACATAACCTCGTAGATGGTGTTAATGCCCATTCTGCTTTGACCATCATCATATTTTGTAAGATAATGTGGTCACCACTATGTGCAACAGCGTTGTGACCTTTAGTAAAGAAATGAAAACCCTTGCAGCGGGTTCCCATCGACAAGGTAAAGACTGAAGTTTAAAGTCCAAAATTGTACTACAGCTGAAGAGTATGGACTTTCTGAAACACATGGTTCACACGTTATCTCGTTTGAAAAGTGAGCTCTGAAAATTGTGATGAAAAAATCTAGGTTTTGCTTTCACGGTTGATGGACGTGTCTCTGTACCATCTGGAGAATGTCTTTTTTTATTTGACGCATAATTGATCGTCAAAGAACAATTAAATGATTAGAAAATTGAAATGCAACTAAACGTTAGTGTGTACAATAGTCCGTTATAAATTCATGAACACTTTTGCTCTCGATTTTAAAACTACATGTTAGAGCGCAGTGATTTTTTGCATGCAGTCTTAGAATATCCATGACGCAAAGATAGTGCTCTTCTTTATTTCACACTTATGACAGATTTTGCAATCACCAAATCCTTTTGATCTTTAGGACAATTGCAAATAAGTTGATTCAAATTTTAGACTAAATGTTAATTTCCAATTCAATTATTTTCAGAGGCGTATCTACATAATACTTTTATAGGTCACGTAATAGTGTTTGTTGCCAATTACGTGTATCGTAAAATTGACTCCAAATTGTACAGATAGTTTTGCCCTTCGGTCACCATTAGCCCCCAGGGTGTCCTAACTACACCCCAAACTGAATGATATTAGAAGCATTTTGATATGGAAATATATTTGTTGCCATTGTACATTCACTTAACCAAGTGCACAACATACGCATAATCATATTTTCTGTCAACAAAATATGGTCTTCAGCGTTCGGTGACAATTCCAGAGGTTGATAATGGTTAATAGCTGTACAAATTGTAATCCATCTCGTTGCCAGAACTCGTCTTCTACCCGGAGCACATGTACAACACACTTCCAGAACTGAATGTCTTTTCTTGAGAGGGACTCGCGTGTCAAACTTCAACATCACACATTTTAAACGTCCTTCTCTGTTCTGCAGATTGTCCTTTAACTTTAACCCACACAAGCTCGATCGTATGGTTGGTGCGCATGATAATCGAGGTGTCGCGGAGAAGTGTGGCCGTATTCCTTAATGATTTTGTCAATATATGATACACCTTTTTCTTATATTCTACTCCCTACGAGCTGCAAAAACTCGGGCTTATGTGTCGTCAAATTTGACATTTTCCTTAGCAAGTCATGTCCTAATTTGATCTTTTGTATTTGATGCAGTTGGTGCTTTGTCTTCCGCTGACACAGCATTGCAATAAGGTGCATTATCCGTTTCCAGAAAGTAAAACCGGCGGCTCGTGTAATTCCCCATAGAGTACTATTAAATATTTCAATGCTGCAGTCTGCATGCAATATTAATTTCAATTTCCTGAGAGTAACAAGTATAGTTGTAGGAAACATTGTAAATTTCTTCCGTCTTATGACACATACAACAAAGTCGGGAACTTTTCTTTTCTATCCTTGCTTGACATGAGTGCACTCTGAGTCTTCTTTAGGCTCACGGGAAAAGGATGATCTATCCAGAACAATCGTCAATAGCGTTGGTCTCTCTGTCATGAAAATCACACCATAAGTGACCCATCTTCGATTCCCTGCCGAAGTGCTAGTAAAGTAAAACCGTAACCTCTTGCATAGTTATAATTTTGTATGTCAAACTCATTATGATGTTAATATAACTGTCAGTTTTCAGAAACCAACATTATACCAACCCCACACTAACTTCACAATAATAACTGGATGAGCCTGTAACATAAACGGTTGTGTTACCTATTTAAGCTACCTGTTTACCCGTGTTAACTAAAAATCGATTTGGTGCACGAAAAAAAAAACAACAATTTTTAATTCCTCGGCCTATTTCAAAGTGGAAAAAAAAAACAAAAAACTATTGAATGAGCACCGTAGATCTGCTAAAATTTTACCCATTTCCGTGAGGTTGATTTTAATATTGCCTAAAGAGGAATTCTTGCAAACTAGATCGAATGTCTAAGAGCAAAAACAATATATAACATAATGGATATATTGAGTCTGAAATCACTGGAATGTATTAGGTAGTTTTCACGGAAATGAAAAACAAACGTGCACATAAATTTGTGAATGGGCTAACCATACGCCGGGCTGTCATCACAGAAAGCTGCCGTTACTCTGAGAAATATCATGTTACGTACCGCGCAACGGAACTTAGCAAATATATTTATAAGTACCAAGATATTTGTTAACACAAATGTAATGTGCGATTTTTATTCAGTAAATGAGTAAAGTGTAAGGAGCATGCTTACATCGGACACCGAACCCTTTACCTAGGTACTTTTAATCACGTAATACATTTCTGGTATATGAGTGTAAGAAGTGGTGTGAGTTATGACACTGTGTGACATTATTGAAACCAGCAAGTAATACACAAGGACTTGTTGTTTAGCCCGATAGTGAAGTGGTCGTCAATGTTAATGTCTTTGATATAAATTAAGTGTTGTCGTATGTATGTATGTATGCTTCTCTCTCTCTCTCTCTCTCTCTCTCTCTCTCTCTCTCTCTCTCTCTCTCTCTCCCTCGCTCGCTTCGTTATACAGACTGTAAACAATTTCACACTGAAAAATAAAGTTAAAGACTTGAAGAGGCCGAGCAGACAAGTAAGCAGTTGACTAGACATATGTGTGGACCACACTCAGTCAAGTGTATCCACGTAACGGGCAAATCTGTGCCTATTTTGCCAGCGTTGATGGCGATTCGCTTATGTATGCCAAATCGTCCGTTTAAGGGGAGTTTTACTAAATGGCCTCTAATTGTTACAATTAAGACCGTCAGTAGTCTATCTATTGACCTTTCGAGCCGTAACCGGCCCATAGGGCGTAGACCAAGATACACCTTCTCCTATATGAATTTTTGTTCTAGCAGTTTTCTTTTAAAGATATTTTATCAAATCTCGCCATCTGTCTCTGTTCTGTGCAAGCAGTTCTATCTCATTGAGGGAGCCGATTCCTGCTGCTCTTGCCTCTCTCATCAATGTTCTTCTCAGTGTCTCCCTGGGTCTTCCTCTTTTTCTTTTACCTGTTGTTTCCCATATGAGGGCTTGCTTTGCTATTCGATTATTATCTCTTCTCATCACATGTCCAACGTATGACCATCGTCTTTTCTTTATTACTGAAGATATTAGTGGTTGATTGGCGATTTCTCTAATTTCCTCGTTTGTTCTGAATTCGTTCCATTCTATACCAAGTATTTTCCTTAGACATTTATTTTCGAATGCGTTCAACTTTGTTTCTATATCTCTTGTTGTTTTCCAGCTTTCACACGCATACGTAAGGAATGATAGTACATTTGATTTGAATAGCCTAAGTTTTGTGTTTGTGCTAATGAGTTTTGATTTCCACAACTTTTCAAGGCTTCTGAAAGACATTGCTGCTTTAGCCAGTCTGATTCTAATTTCTTTGCTCGTATCCCCTTCTCGATCAATGTGACTTCCAAGATAGATAAAGTGATCGATCTCTTCTACTGGTTTGTTTTCCATGTATATTTTGTCACTTGTTGGAATTAAACTTTTCATGACTTTAGTCTTTTCATGATTGACCTCAAGCCCAATTTTGCTGGCTATTGATGATAGTTCATTTGTGTTTTCCTGCATCGTTTTTATCTGACTGCTGATGAGAACTATGTCATCAGCAAAGTCGAGGTCCTCCAAATGGTCTCCTTGTATCCATTCGATGCCTTTATTACCAGTGCAGCATTTCTTCATTATGAAGTCCATAACAATTCCAAATAACAAGGGCGATAAAATACATCCTTGTTTAACCCCAGTTTCTATTGGGAAACATTCGCTCAGTCCTTCCTCTGTTCGAACTGCACATGTGTAACCATCATACATGTCTTTGATAATATTTATGATTTTTGATGGTAAACCATATTGCTTCAGAATTTTCCACAAAGAATCTCTATGAATACTATCAAATGCTTTTTTGAAGTCGATGAAGTTAAGTACAAAAGGTTTTTGCTTTTCAATGTGTTCCTCCAATATAAGTCGTAGAGTGAAAATGTGGTCAAGACAGCTTCTCCCTTTTCTAAACCCAGCCTGTTCTTCACGCATTACTGTATCTATTGAATCCTTTATTCTATTTAGGATGATTTTACAGAATAACTTTGAGGCAACTGACAAAAGTGTCACGCCTCTCCAGTTGTTACAATCTCTAAGATTGCCCTTTTTTGGGATCTTAACAATGATTCCTTTTTTCCATTTATGAGGCGTCTTCTCTGTTTTCCAAATGATGTTGAACATTTTTTGGAGATGTATTAAATTATGGCTATCAATTGCCTTGAGGATCTCAGCTGTTAACTTATCCTCTCCAGCAGCCTTGTTATTGGTCATTAGCTTTAAGGTGGTTTCTATTTCACTCAAGGTGAAGTCATCTAAATTTACATCTAATTCTGCTGCTGGTGTTTCAGCTTCAAAATCTATTAAACTGTGAGGTAGTGGACGGTTAAGAATTTCTTTGAAGTGTTCCGCCCAACGGGCTTTTATGTCTGCGCTTGTTGTTAGCATTAATCCAGATTTGTCTAGAATTGGTGTTCCACTGGATGTATAGGTGTTTGTCAGCATCTTTTGTACAGTATAGAGAGTTCTGCTGTCTCCTGTAATTGCAGCTGTCTCTGCTTTCTCTGCCAAGTTGTCTATATAAGCTCTTGTATCTCTTCTTGCCGAACTTTTCACTTTGTTGTCTAATTCTTTGTATGTTGCTTTTGCCAGAACCTTTCCAAGATCTGTCTTTACATTAGTCACGGCTCTCTTTGCTTCTCTTCTTTCTTTGATGTATTTCCATGTGGTGTCTGAGATCCAAGCTCGTTTTTCCATTTTCTTCAGTCCGGCACTTGCTTCTACTGCTGTCATTAGTATTTTGCTCTGTGAGTCCCACATTTCATTGATATCTAAGTCTATTTCACCGAGTGCTGAATAACAATTACTTAGCTCTATGTTAAACTTTTCCTTTATGGCTTCATCTTTCAGTTTATGACTATCAATTTTATGTGTAATTGACCTCTTCTGTTGGTTTTTAAATTTTAATCTTATTTTCCCAATGCACAAGTTGTGGTCACTATTAACATCAGCACCTCTGTAAGCTCTTACATCTATTAATGATGATCTGAATTGTTGTTTAATAAATAGGTGGTCAATTTGATTTGAGGTTCTATCATCAGGAGATATCCATGTTGTTTTGTGAATATTTTTGTGTGGAAATAATGTCCCACCTATAACTAAATTTTCTATTAAACATAATTCTATTAATCTTTCTCCATTCTGACTTGTTGTATTACAGCCTTCTCTCCCCATCACATGTTCCACTCCTGCGTTATCTTGTCCTACTTTGGCGTTGAAGTCTCCCATTACAATTAAAAGATCGTGTTTTGGTATTTTGTTTATAAGTTGTTGCAGTTGGTTATAAAAATCGTCCTTAACTTCATCATCAGCTTCGTTAGTAGGCGCATAACATTGAATAATTGAAAGTCTTCCATGTTTTGTTTTGTATCGTGTTCGTATCAGACGGCTGTTTACCGGTTCCCATTCTAATAAACTTCTTGCAGCTTTGTCTGTCATCATTATGCCTACTCCTTCACGGTGTTTTCCATCTTCCCTTCCAGAAAAAAACTACTATTTTATTATCAATAGATCTCCTACCTGTTCCAAGCCAGCGCATTTCGCTTAATCCTAAAATATCTAGATCGTATCTGTCCATCTCGCTCGCGACCTGTGCATGTTTCGTCGGAGCGGCCATTGTTCGCACATTCCAGAATCCTATTTTTGTTGTTGTTTTGGGGCCGAAAAAACTATCACTACTATCTACTGCTAATTTACACATTCTGTATCAGGTCTACGTTTCATTAACAACATCGTTTTTACGATAGCGGCTTGTTAAACCTCTGATCAACGGTTCAATACCAAGCCGGAGAAAAATAATTCCTCCATTTTGGAAACAACCGGAAACGGATCAGTGGTGATCAACAGAAATTGAGTTTCAATGCAATTTGACTTTATAGTGTAGATTCAACTGACAAATGTGGTCTGAGTTTGGAAAATTAAAAACAGCCATGAAGAACGTTGGTCTCATCCAAATAGTGCGGCCTACCACAGAGAACGTGTATATTTTACACCCCAACGAAAAATGCTGTGGATCGTTACCTTTCTTTTCTTACTATTGGTTCTGCTATAGGTAAAAGCGCAAAGTTATGTCCAAATTCAACAAATAATATCTTTTAGAAAGAAATGTGGCTAGTTGAAAAGTCTTTTTATTAAACCAAAAAATATAATAAATAAACAAATGAAAAGACAATTAGAACTTATCTTCTATCTTATATATCTTATATAACGTACATCTATATAACTTATGTTATATTAGAACTTAGTAGGGCCGATCAACCAACACAAAACTAGATTCGTTAGTCATGGACAGTGCGAGGCTTGCTGAGGAGGGGATCTGTGCACCTATCGATATGTTCGGCGTGCAATCATGATGACCTGTAAAAAACACAAATAACTGAATAACAAGACAATTAAAAGCCACCGGGATCAGATTTATCAGAAGAATGTTGAGGGTTCCCTTGACAGTTAAAGAGACCAATACAAAAAGGGAGCTCCTAAAAACATCGAACAGAAACAATATTTTTCTTTTGCATCATGAGAAGATGAATATTTCAATACTTGGTTATAACTGGCAGAATGCTAGTAAAAAGAGAACGCGGGCGACAATAGTATAGCAGGAACTCTTTGAATATTATTTGGCCCCAAATTTAACAAAGATATATAGCAATGCGCCGCAAACATCTCACGAGCTCGTGGCGCAGGTGCAGCTGATCGTGTCTGTTAAGGGGAGATTTAAAAAATGGTCCTTTATTTAACAAGGATCGGTAGTAAATTAAAGAAGGAAATATAGGCCCCCTATGTAATAGTTTTTTTTTTCCCATGTGAGTATAGGGCTTCCACTTATTGGGTTCATAGTAGACAAATAACGTTGTCTCATCGGTGGAAAACTAGGGAGCAAAAGCAGAAAACTACGAAGCAGAAGCAGAAAACTAGGAGAGAATGTCAGAAATAAAAAAAAAAGTTAGACTCAAACCTAAAAAATAGTTCCAAAGTCTAACTTTTTTTAAATTTGTATTTACATTTTTAAATTTGAGACTAATTTGAACCTTCCCTCCTAAATTTCTGACCTTCCCTCCTAGTTTTCTGCTCTTGCTTCCCTGTTTTCTATCTTTGCTTCTTAGGTTTTTGCACTTCCCTCCTAGATTACTACCCTTCCCTCCTTGATTTTTTGACCTTCCCTCTTAGGTTTCTGACCTTCCCTCCGAGATTTCTGACCTTCCCTTCTAGATTTCTTACCTTCTCTCTTAAATTTATGGCCTCCCCTTCTTAGATTTCTGACCTTCCCTCCTAGAATTCTGCCTTTCCCTCCTAGATTTCTGACCTTCCCTCCAAGATTACTACCCTTCCCTCCTAGATTTATGCCCTTCCCTCCTAGATTACTACCCTTCCCTCCTAGATTTCTGACCTTCCCTCCCAGATTTCTGACGTTACCTCCTAGATTTCTTACCTTCTCTCTTAAATTTCTGACCTTCCCTACCTCCTAGAATTATTACCTTCTCTCTTAAATTTCTGACCTTCCCTCCTAGATTTCTTACCTTCTCTCTTAAATTTCTGATCTTCCCTCCTAGATTTCTTACCCTCTCTCTTAAATTTCTGACCTTCCCTCCTAGATTTCTGACCTTCCCTCCTAGATTTCTTCTTCCCTCCTAGTTTTCTGACCTTCAGTCCTAGAATTCTGCCCTTCCCTACTAGATCACTACTCCTCCCTCCTAGATTTCTGACCTTCCCTCCTAGATTTCTGACCTTCCATCCTAGATTTCTGCCCTTCCCTCCTAGATTATTACCCTTCCCTCCTAGATTTCTGACCTTCCCTCCTAGATTTCTGATCTTCCCTCCAAGATTTCTGACCTTCCCTCCTAGATTTATGACCTTCTCTCTTAAATTTCTTAACTTCCTCCTAGATTTCTGACCTTTTCTCTTAATTTTTTGACCTTCCTTCCTAGATTTCTGACTTTCCTCCTAGATTTCTGACCTCTCTTAAATTTCTGACCTTCCTTCCTAGATTTATGACCTTCCTACTAGATTTCTGACCTTCTCTCTTAAATTTTTGACCTTCCCTCCTCGATTTCTGACCTTCTCTCTTAAATTTATGGCCTTCCCTCGTAGATTTCTGACCTTCCCTCCTAGAATTTTGCCCTTCCCTCCTAGATTTCTGACCTTCCCTCGTAGATTACTACCCTTCCCTCTAGATTTCTGACCTTCCCTCCTAGATTTCTTACCTTCTCTTTTAAATTTCTGACCGTCCCTACCTCCTAGATTTATTACCTCCTCTCTTAAATTTCTGACCTTCCCTCCTAGATTTCTTATCGTCTCTCTTAAATTTCTGACCTTCCCTCCTAGATTTGTTACATTCTCTCTTAAATTTCTGACCTTCGCTCCTAGATTTGTTACATTCTCTCTTAAATTTCTGACCTTCCCTCCTAGATTTGTTACATTCTCTCTTAAATTTCTGACCTTCGCTCCTAGATTTCTGACCTTCCCTCCTAGATTTCTTACCTTCTCTCTTAAATATCTGACCTTCCCTCTAAGATTTCTTACCTTCTCTCTTACATTTCTGACCTTCCCTCCTAGATTTCTGACCTTCCCTCCTAGATTATTATTTTTCTTTCCTCCTAGATTTCTGACCTTCCCTCCTAGATTTCTGACCTTCCCTCCTAGATTTCTTACCTTCCCTCCTAGATTTATGACCTTCTCTCTTAAATTTATGACCACCCCTCCTAAATTTCTGACCTTCCCTCCTAGATTTGTGCCCTTCTGTCTTAAATTTCTGACCATCCCTCCTAGATTTCTGTCCTTCTCTCTTTAATTTTTGACCTTCCCTCTTAGATTTATTACCTTCTGTCTTAAATTTCTGACCTCCCCTTCTAGATTTCTGACCATCCCTCCTAGATTTATTCTTCCCTCCTACATTTCTGACCTTCAGTCCTAGACTTCTGCCCTTCCCTACTAGATTACTACTCCTCCCTCCTAGATTTCTGCCCTTGACTCCTAGATTACTACCCTTCCCTCCTAAATTTCTGACCTTCCCTCCTAGATTTCTGACCAACCCTCCTAGATTTCTTCTTCCCTCCTAGATTTCTGCCCTTCCCTCCTAGATTTCTGACCTTCCGTCCTAGATTTCTGACTTTCACTCATTGATTTCTTTGCTTCCCTCCTTGATTTCTGACCTTCCCTCCTAGATTTATACCCTTCTCTCTCAAATTTCTGACCTTCCCTCCTAGATTTCTTACCTTCTCTCTTTAATGTATTACCTTCCCTCCTAAATTTCTTACTTTCTCTCTTAAATTTCTTAACTTCTCTCCTTTATTAATGACCCTCCCTCCTAGATTTCTTACCTTCTCTCTTAAATTTCTGACCTTCCCTCTTAGATTTATGATCTTCCATCCTAGATTTATGACATTCTCTCCTAGTTTTCTGCTTCTGCTTCCTAGTTTTCTGCTCTTGCTACCTAGTTTTCTGCCCTGGCTTACTAGTTTTCTGATCTACAATGCCTCAATATTGCCTGCCATTTTTTGTTGTGGTAAACATATGGAAATCAAAGTTGGATAAATACAAGAATAAAAAATTTTCAACTCCAATGCTAAGTCAGTCCAACAAATCCGTCCTGTGCTAATACAAAACCCGACCTCCGCTAATACAAATGTCTTCTAACACTTTCAAACATCTCCTTTGTCAATACAAACATGTCCTCTGCCAAATTTTGACTATGCATCTAATGGACTTACAAATCAGTTTCTTCGTCTATCAATATGTGAAACTTCGTATGTTAGATATTTAATTCGAGTTCTTAGATAAGTTTGTAGATAAGGCAGATTTTCAGTTATGTAAAACAGATACCGATAGTCTATACTTGGCTTCAAACTTGCCTAAGTTAGAGGACATAGTTAAATCAGGTCTGCAGGATGAGTTTAATAGAGTATATAAAGACTGGTTTCCTGCCGAGTTTTGCGATAAGCCAGTTAGCAAGACAGACTGTATAAGATGTAAAAGTGTTAAAGCGTACACCAAACAAACGCCTTTTAAATTAGAGTACCAAGGGACAGCCCTTGTTAGCTTATGTAGTAAGACGTACCATTGTAGTGGGGATTACGATAAAATCAGTTGTAAAGGGTTAAGTATGCAACACAACAAATTAGATAAAGATATGTTCTGATATGTCCTCGGTACGCTAAAGGCCAAGGGTGGGAAAAATGGAGATTGCAAAGTCTTAAAAAAATTCCATATTTTCCTACAGTCAAACAAGAAATGCTCTTTCCTATTTCTATATAAAACGAAATGTAGCTGATGATAACGTTTCAAACTACGCCTTTACATATTTAACTCTTTACACTGCCAGCTTCGACCGACCAGCGATCTCTATCAGGTTCACCCCTTATGACTCTTTTATATCTTAGAGCTAAGCAGACACCCAATTGCATAGCTGGTAATAAATGTTATCATAATATTATATATTTACTAGGTATACTAAATATTGTAATTATTGTAATGTTATATAATATCCACTGTATGCTGTGTTATGTTATATATCTACTGAGATAATACAAAAAAGTAAAATATATCTTTTTTTCTGTTTTATATTGAACGTTATTGTCTTTCATTGATGTTGTATAATCTACTAAGTTATTTGTCTTAATTCCATTGTATCCGCTCACGTCTGTACAAAAACCTTTGGTTGGATCACATATACCGATGAGACAACGTTATCCGTCTACTATGAACCAAATAAGTGAAAGCCCTTTACTCACATTGAAAAAAAAAACGAAAAAAAAACAAACTATCGCCCTCTTTAATTTACTATCGATCCTTGTTAAATAAAGGACAATTTTGTAAACCATTTTTTAAATCTCCCCTTAACAGATACGATCAGCTCCACCTGCGCCACGAGCTCGTTAGATGTTTGCGGCGCATTGCTGTATATCTTTGTTAACTTTGGGGCCAAATAATATTTAAAGAGTTCCTGCTATACTAGTGGCGACAAAGAAAGATGATGCTGAATAGCTTGCTGTTGTGACTCTATAAACAGTAAACAACAGAATTAATAGGATACAGTGTGGATGGAAAATTGTGGAAGGAGTTGATCGCCGACGCCAACCTACATTGGCGAATGGTGTTCATGTTGTTAAAACAAAACAAAAAAACAGTCCTAAATATATTTCTAAAGTTCTTTAAATTTGGCAGCACATATGTCAATGAAAAGAAAAAAATAATGTCCGCATGAATGTGCGTAATTGTACACATCTCTAACATTTTACAGATTAAAAATGAAGCCAGCGTTATTCTATCCGCTTTTGCGAAACAAATCATACTGTATATTATCATAATTACAATCACGGAGTGTGTAAATTACACTGTAAATAGAAATATATTGTCTATTTCCAGTTTGAACTATTTGTGATAAATGAATTGCAAAAATCATTTATAAAAGATGGTGACGTTTTTTCACATCCAATCTACATCGCAGTTCAAAATCCGGATGAAATTTGGAATATTTTCGACGAAATTACCTACAGAAAGGTCAGCGGTGAACATGTTTTGTTTGTTGATCAAATAGTTGACATTATTTCATTTAGTAGAGAACTTAACCACGTAACCTGATCAAATAGTTGACATTATTTCATTTAGTAGAGAACTTAATCACATAACCTGATCAAATAGTTGACATTATTTCATTTAGTAGAGAACTTACCCACGTAACATGATCAAATAGTTGACATTATTTCATTTAGTAGAGAACTTAACCACGTAACCTGAGCAAATCGTTGACATTATTTCATTTAGTAGAGAACTTAACCACGTAACCTGATCAAATAGTTGACATTATTTCATTTAGTAGAGAACTTAACCACGTAACCTGATCAAATAGTTGACATTATTTCATTTAGTAGAGAACATAAACAAATAACCTGATTAAATAGTTGACGTTATTTCATTTAGTAGAGAACATAAACACATAACCTGATCAAATAGTTGACATTATTTCATTTAGTAGAGAACATAAACACATAACCTGATCAAATAGTTGACATTATTTCATTTAGTAGAGAACATAAACAAATAGCCTGATCAAATAGTTGACGTTATTTCATTTAGTAGAGAACATAAACACATAACCTGATCAAATAGTTGCCATTATTTCATTTAGTAGAGAACATAAACACATAACCTGATCAAATAGTTGACATTATTTCATTTATTAGAGAACTTAACCACGTAACCTGATCAAATAGTTGACATTATTTCATTTAGTAGAGAACATAAACAAATAACCTGATCAAATAGTTGACATTATTTCATTTAGTAGAGAACATAAACACATAAATTGATCAAATAGTTGACATTATTTCATTTAGTAGAGAACATAAACAAATAACCTGATCAAATAGTTGACATTATTTCATTTTGTAGAGAACATAAACACATAACCTGATCAAATAGTTGACATTATTTCATTTAGTAGAGAACTTAACCACGTAACCTGATCAAATAGTTGACATTATTTCATTTAGTAGAGAACTTAACCACATAACCTGATCAAATAGTTGACATTATTTCATTTAGTAGAGAACATAAACACATAACCCGATCAAATAGTTGACATTATTTCATTTAGTAGAGAACTTAACCACGTAACATGATCAAATAGTTGACATTATTTCATTTAGTAGAGAACATAAACACATAACCTGATCAAATAGTTGACATTATTTCATTTAGTAGAGAACATAAACACATAACCTGATCAAATAGTTGACATTATTTCATTTAGTAGAGAACTTAACCACGTAACATGATCAAATAGTTGACATTATTTCATTTAGTAGAGAACATAAACACATAACCTGATCAAATAGTTGACATTATTTCATTTAGTAGAGAACATAAACACATAACCTGATCAAATAGTTGACATTATTTCATTTAGTAGAGAACTTAACCACATAACCCGATCAAATAGTTGACATTATTTCATTTAGTAGAGAACATAAACACATAACCCGATCAAACAGTTGACATTATTTCATTTAGTAGAGATCTTAACCACATAAAAAAATAAAAGTAAAGTACTCCCGTCACGTCAAGTGGCGTATAGGGAAATATGGTGTTAGTGATCCTATATTTTACAGACCTTCAGCACATGATTTTTGGGGTAATGTGGTCGGTATTACGCCCGTGCTATTTTACTTTCCCAGAAAAAAATCATGTATCCATTAAAGGCTGGGTGAACCCGGAAGCCGTCGGTTAGGATCGAGCCCTAACCCTTGTCCTTTGTAGTCCAGTTCACTAACCACTGAGCTATCGCGGCTCCCAACTTAAACACATAACCTGACCGAATAGTTCACATTAATTTATACATTAGATAACTTAATCACATAACCTTACAATTAGTTCACATTAATTCATATATAATAGAACTTAACCACATAACCTGACCAACTAGCTGTGTGAAACGTATGTGTGACGTTAGTTGTGTAATATTATGTGTGAGGTTAATAATCTCCATTAATTGACATCACATATATTTGAGCCACGAATCAGAATTTAATCCTTTCATGTCATGGTTACTATCAACTCTTACGTATGCGCAATCAAGTTCTGCTGCTATAAAGGAGACTTGCCTTGCTATCCCAGAATTGCCTTAAATGGGATCACTGTAGTTGAAAACTTCTCCTCTTGTGTAAACTACACATTCACATCTAAGAGTGAATCAGTGAAGGTCACAAAATCATATTCTCTCTGTGGTTTTACTAACTACAGGTCATGTGGCTTTTGTTGGATTGGAAATGATAACTTACCACCACTGTGTGTCTATATGTTTGGAATTGGAGTCATCAATGATGGCCTAACATCATCAAGTGCTATGACGATCATCATTTTCGGGAGGACGTGAACTTCCATGGTATATGATGGATAGGCGGCAGGAACCATTGAAGGCTATGTCTGAAAAGTGTTCCTTCTTGCAGTTTCCTCATATTCCAAGACCGGCTTGTTGCAGGAGCTACTGAGTTAAGTGCTCTGTGCACACAATGAGCTGTGTGTCTCATCCGTTTTGATCCTGCTTCGATATCCCGCTTGTTTACGAGGAATGATGATATCGTATGACAGGGAACAGTTGGCTGTGTTCACTTTCTGCGCGGTTTCGCCTTATGTCTTTTGGCGTGTGCTGAGACTGCTACGATGGGGACTACAGTTACCTTTCTTTGTTTGGGAGATGAGTTGGTAATTCGGATGATTCCACTGGCACGGGCGGTTGAGCAATTATGGATTTTAATTCGTTTGCGGTGATACCGAGGCCTTCCATAACCAATAACCAATAATAACGTATGCGCGTGAAAGCTGGAAAACAACAAGAGATATAGAAACAAAGTTGAACGCATTCGAAAATAAATGTTTAAGGAAAATACTTGGTATAGCATGGAACAAATTCAAAACAAACGAGGAAATTAGAGAAATCACCAATCAACCACTAATATCTTCAGTAATAAAGAAAGGACGATGGTCATATGTTGGACATGTGATGAGAAGAGATAATAACCGAATAGCAAAGCAAGCCCTCATATGGGAAACAACAGGTAAGAGAAAAAGAGGAAGACCCAGGGAGACACTGAGAAGAACATTGATGAGAGAGGCAAGAGCAGCAGGATTCGGCTCCCTCAATGAGATAGAGCAGCTTGCACAGAACAGAGACAAATGACGAGATTTGATAAAATATCTTTAAAAGAAAACTGCTAGAACAAAAATTCAGATAGGAGAAGGAGTATCTTGGTCTACGCCCTATGGGCCGGCTACGGCTCGAAAGGTCAATAGATAGATGTCATGTAAACTTTACTTATTTGAATCACTCATTATAAACCGATGGTCTTGATCGAATGTAAACTGTTTGTCTCGAATTATCTGTTGTTTGTCTGAGCAACTCATGATAGCTGATAGATGATCCACCTATCTTGACTTTTCTCTTTTCTGAAAAATGATCTTGATTCATCAATCCACTCGTCTTGGTCAATCAATTATCTACTTCAAATATTGATTCAAACTAGTTGTCTGCACCCTGCATTTCTCACATCTACTTACATTTATAAAAATACGTATCTTTAATATTTATTATGGCACATCATTTATTCTGAATTACACATAATTTGAAAACAATTACAATTTAATTCTATGCAATGAGACAAAACAAGTACATAATTGAGCAATTTCTTACTTTAATTTCCAACATTTTCATTATTTCTTTCTTCTAAAAGAGTAGCTAAAAAATTACAAAATATAAAATCCTCACCAACTTGAACGAGTCAAATAAATCTGCCTGAACATTAAGTTCCCTATTGCAGACAGACGGAAAACAAGTCTGTCAGCTCTATCATCGTCACAGATCACAGTGAGATCTCTAGTCATCGTCACATATATCAGGTTATCGACCGAGACATTACCGACACAGTATGTGTCAAATTTCACGTCTATTATGACGGCTGTCACAATAGCCATCATGTTGCTACGTGTAGTTAATGTTTAACATGCCACGATACCAAGCTGTCTAGTACCTTCTATCGTTCCGATCTCTGTTCCCTTTATTTTGCCAGTTGTGATCAAATATTCCAACTTCCCTGTTCGCATGATGTGCCCGTAACATGTTGAGTGTTTCTTTATGATTTTGTGTTTAGATATCTTTTTGTCTTGGCCTCATTGAGGATTTCCTATTGATTAACAGAATTGATACGATGTACCTCAGACATAGAATTGAAGAATGACATGAACGCCTACGTCAGCAGGCATGGCACATGTTGATGAGTTAAATATTAGCTTCACTTAGTTGAGTCAATACACACAATAACATGAACGATCTATAGTGATCAGCTGTCAACAGAGATTGTTGAATCTCATGTATTGAATGCATTCTGGAGCCAGAAACTCGACTTTTGCACCTTCTCGTTTCAGCTAAAAATATCACTGTCGCGTGTAGGCCGGAGAATGACATTGATTCCTGGAGACAGGTTGTGACCTAATTTGGTCGCTTTAGTACTACACGGCTATGTGACTGCACACATTGACAACCTAACTATGCACTATTTAAGGTCCTCTGAACAACCGAAGCTTTCAAAATGTATTTACAAGCATAATTCCATAGTTTTCCATTATTTCTTCTGATACAGGGATCATCTATTATCAGAATGATGCGTCATTTCATAGGAGAGGAGACATTCCGAAAAGGAGTTATTGTAAGGTCCACATTAAGTGGTGGCATTTGTAATCATGTATTTTATTTACTGTAATTATATAATCTCTAGTTTTGCTGCTATTTTTTTCCTAAGCAATTTTTGAATAATTGAATATTCGGATGCACATTTGTGTGTATGCTTTTACTTCATGGAAATAAACGCTTAAATACTAATTTAACCAATGTTACAAATAAGCTTTAATACAGAAGCTGTACCATCAGAATATAATACAGAAGTAAAGAAAAAAAAAGTGTGATTTGTTGATGACATTACAAGAAGATATGACACCAGACGAGCTGGCTACACGTAGATATTCTCATCTCGTCAGCACAAATCATATCCCGAAGAAAAGTTCATAGGAAACAAAACTACATCTCAGATAAAGCACTGACCCCTATAGCAAAAAAAAATAAAATAAAAGTGAAGCAAATAGGAACGAAGCGAAATAGCGATGAATAGAGAAAATACACCAAATCCGCTGTAAAAGAGATCAGGAGAGACAACAAATATATATTATGAACGATAGTAGGCGGTTTTAGACACCAGTTTAAGTATAAGGACCATAGTGGGAGCAGACTAACCGAACATAAAGATATGTTGCAAAAATGAAGCGATCACACAAGCGATCAAGCAATGTATGAAGATACTTCAAAATACTCAAATTTATTAATATAATGTGAAAGCAAATAACCAGAGCCTATGCTAGATGAAGTTCGGTCCGCATTAAACAATCTGAAGAGAGAGAAGTCACAAGGAAGTGACGATATTCCAGAAGGGATGATTTTTAAGAAGTGATGATATTCCAGAAGTGATGATATTCCAGTAGTGGTAATATTCCAGAAGTGATAATATTATAGAATCTATGATGTTCCAGAAATGGTGAAATTCCAGAAATGATGATATTCCAGAAGTGGTACTATTCCAGATGTGATGAAATTCCAGCTAAATTCATCGATCTTGACGGGAGGCCAGATTCCGTATTTACTATGCACTGTGTGTGTGAAGATCTGGACAAATGCAGACTGGCCAAAAACTTGGAAAATACCAGTGTACATCCCCATTACAGAGAAATAAAATCTGAAGCTGTGTTCTAACTAGAGAACTATAGCTCTAATAAATCATGCCAACAAATCAATGGTGAATATCATCGAAGATAGTCAGTACAAGAACTTCATATAGTTCAAAGAGGTTTCAGACATAGTAGAGGTACCCGGGATCACATCTTGAACATGAGAAACATATTTGATAAGTTTGGAATACAAAAATAGAACTGCATACGTGCTTCATATAATACAGCAAGGGCTTTGACTGTGTACAACATAAGAAACTGGAGCATCATGAGTTATATGGGTTTTCCAACACACCTAATACAACCTATCGAATAACGGTATAATGAACAGCAAGCAGCTATCAGAATAGCAAGCGATACATCAAATTGGTTTGAAGTTCAAAAAGAGGGGAGGCAGGAATGCATCATCTCTCCATACCTAACCATCATAAATGGTGAGAACATCATGAGAAATGTCACAAACGATGACAGATTTGTGAAGTTAAACTCTTTTACAATAAATGGCAACATAATTCCAAATACTTAGATACGCTGATGACACAGTCCTCCTCTCAAACTGCAAACGAATTAAAAGAGATAATTGAACGTGTTAAAGAAACACAAGAGCAAAGCCTCTATCTAAGCATACAGAAAACTCTATGCATGACAAGTGTTCCTTGTTGCAGTATCTCATATTCCAAGTCCGACTTGTTGCAGGAGCTACTGAGTTAAGTGCTCTGTGCACACCTTGAGCTGTGTGTCTCATCCGTTTTGATCATGTTTCGATATTCCAATTGCTTTCGATTAATGGTGATATCGTATGACAGGGAAACGTTGGTTGTGTTCACTTTCTACGATGTTTCGCCTTATGTCTTTTGGCGTGTGCTGAGACTGCTGATGGGGACTACAGTTACCTTTCTTTGTTTGGGAGATGAGATTTGGATGATTACGCTGGCACGGGCTGTTGAGCAATTATGGATTTTAATTTGTTTGCAGTGATACCGGGGCCTTCCATAAACAAATAAACAAATACAGAAAACTAAGATAACATCCATTGACAAAACAAAAAGCCGTCCGAAAATTATTATCAACAGTGAAGAATTTGAAATTGTAACAAAATATAAATATCTGGGATCTGTAGTAACTAACGATGGAGACTAGCAGAATTAGATCAAAATAAGAATAGCAATAGCAACGCAAAAAAAAAAAAAATTAAACGCCATGAAGAACAGGTGTTACAATACCAGCAAGGCATTACAATTAAAACAGCTGAGACCATGCATCTTCCCTGTAGTAACATGTAGCTGTGAATCATGGACAATCTCGTAAACAGAAAGGGAGAAAATTGATTCATTCGAAACAAACTGCTACAGAAAACTCAATAAGGCACCTTGGATAATGAAAACAAGCAATGAAGAGATGTTTACAAATTTAGACATTAAGGAACTGACTTATAAACACCATTGTACAGAAGAAATTACAATACTATGACCATGTCAAAAGACACTGGAAAGAATAATAATGGAAGGCATGGTTCCTGGGGGACGCATCAGGGGCAGACAATGAAGAAAGTGGTTTTAAGACATCACGGAAACATTGAACAAGAAAACAGTAAAAATGGAAGATCTGGCTAGAGACAGAGATTCTTTCAGACTGGTTATGGTGAATACGACGTTCTGCTAAGCGATAGGTGACCTGATGATAACTTTATCGAAATGCTAATTTCCAAGTGTTAATACATTCATATTGTTCCATGCTGTAGCAAGAATTCGTATACCTTTGTTACTCCATAAATTGTTAAGATTTGAATTTATAGGTGCCATTTATTGATATTGTTTTTTACTATGAAAAAATGAATGTTAGGAATGAGCGAATTTATTCTTTCCAATATCATACTTTCAGAATTACCTGAAAAACCTTTCTTATGGTTCAGCCTATCATGATGACCTCTGGAGAGACCTAACAAAGGTACATTATATTGTTGTTGCTTCTACTCTTCTACTTGTTTCTTGTTTCTATCCTTCTCTAGTATATTTCTGCTCGTTTACTTAGTAGTATTGTTAATTGTACATTACAATAAAATCACCTTTTCAACAATTCTACAGGTAAAATCTATAATACAAGCAGTATATTTGTCTAAGGATAATACAAAAATGGATATTTTGAATAATTTTAAATGATAATATAAAAATGGAACGCATAGAAATGAAAGATAAAGTACGAAGTATATAAAAGCAGTGACTAAGATTGTTTGGATATATAAGTCCACAAGGATTTTTATAAATCTCACAAAATAAATAAAAATGATATACAAATGAGTTAAAATATGTGCCCAAAGTTCATATTAAGGCATAACAATTGAAAACAAAATATGTAAATAAAAAGGAATAGAAAATGTTAAATCTTATCAATATTTCTGAATGGTGCAGAAAAATGTAAATTAAACAAGAAAACAGAACAGAAAATTGAAGTCTTTGAAATGTGGATTTAAAGAAGAATATGATGAATTAGATGGAAAGATAAGAAAACAACTGATGAAGTCTTAAAACAACTAAAAATTAAAAGAGAACTATAAAACACAATTAAAACAAGACAAACGAGATATTTGACGTATGTGAAAATACATAGCAGCCTACTAAAAGTAATCGTAGAAGGGAAAATGCAAGGTAAGAGAGGCAGAGGTAAACAAAGACTGACGTGGTTGAGTAATATCAAAAGGTGATCCTATGACAACCTGCACTACCAAAGCAAGAGACAGAACGGAATGGCGCTCCATGGTAGGCAACCTTCAATGCGGTGACGGCAGTCAAAGTTGAACTATGTATATATATATATATATATATATATATATATATATATACATCATTCATATGATGTCCATGATTCACAGCTACATATATTATATATATAATTTAATTAATTCAAACACTGACAATATGTTATCAATGTATACGAGGTTAATAGTATACAATTTAGTATTGACGTGACCGATAAAACTACAGTAGGGACAGATGGAAATAAAACAGCTTCATTGAGAAGAACGCTTTCATCATTATCATCAAGTACCAGGCCTACTGGCGTAGGTGATCATGTCTCTCTACAACTTTCGATCTCGGCAGCTATTTATCATTTCTGTTGTTGACCTACTGCCAAGCCATTTTCTTAAGCTATTCTGTTATTTTTTCTCTTTGCTTCCCTCTATCTCTTCGTCCCTCAATGTTTCCAGTTGTTACAATATATTTCAGTTGTTCTCTTCTTATTACATGACCAAAAAATGATTGTTTCTTCCTAATATTGGAAATTAGCTCTCTTTTTGCTTTGACCTCTCTCAGAACATCTTCATTACTCTTATTAGCTGTCCATGATACTCTCTACATTCATCTGTAAAACCACATTTCTACAGACTCCAGTGATTTTCTTGTCTGTTGTCCTTTTGTCCATGATTCGCATCCATATGTTAAGACTGGCTCTACGTAACATTTAAGAACTCTTTTTCTTGTTTCTATTGTCAAAAATGGATTGCATAGTATCTTCCTCATTTTTTTGGAAAGCTGCTTTTGCCTGACCCATTCTGCATCTCACCTCTTTTGTACATCTTCCGTCTGAGAAGAACGCATTAATGTCAATGAAATACTAATACTTTGCCATATTATGTAATGAGAAAAGACCAACAGAGAATGACAACAGATCATGCAGAAAACGCCAAGATATTTGCAAAATAACAACTAATATGCATAATAAACACATAGTATTTAACAAAAAGAGAGCATAATGTAAAACAATATTTCTCCTAACACTCTTTATAGGTGAAAAACGTGGACACAGCAGTCAAAGACAAGATAAAAATGTATTGTCACAAATGAGGTGACGTGAGATCACTAAGAACAACACTGAATGTAATTTATTTAAGCAAATCAGAAATGGTGATGTAAGGAAAAGAGTCGGAACATCATTAGTGCCGAATAAAATAAGGAAACCCGGGTTTTGCGTAGTCCAGGGCTACGACTTCGGCATCTGAACAGGAGGGTTCCGAGTTCAAAGCCCATCAGAGGCGTACTGATATTTTTTTTTTAAGTAGAAAAAAATTAATTCGTTTATTTAAAATGATTTATGACGTTACCCTCCCCTGATCTCTTGAGTAGTGAAGTCCGATGTCTAGTCCTCTCTGAGTAGTGAGATCCGATGTCTAGTCCTCTCTGAGTAGTGAGGTCCGATGTCTAGTCCTCTCTGAGTAGTGAGATCCGATGTCTAGTCCTCTCTGAGTAGTGAGATCCGATGTCTAGTCCTCTCTGAGTAGTGAGATCCGATGTCTAGTCCTCTCTGAGTAGTGAGATCCAATGTCTAGTCCTCTCTGAGTAGTGAGGTCCGATGTCTAGTCCTCTCTGAGTAGTGAAATCCGATGTCTAGTCCTCTCTGAGTAGTGGGATCCGATGTCTAGTCCTCTCTGAGTAGTGAGATCCGATGTCTAGTCCTCTCTGAGTAGTGGGATCCGATGTCTAGTCCTCTCTGAGTATTGAGATCCGATGTCTAGTCCTCTCTGAGTAGTGAGATCCGATGTCTAGTCCTCTCTGAGTAGTGAGATCCGATGTCTAATCCTCTCTGAGTAGTGAGATCCGATGTCTAGTCCTCTCTGAGTAGTGAGATCCGATGCCTAGTCCTCTCTGAGTAGTAAGATCCAATGTCTAGTCCTCTCTGAGTAGTGAGATCCGATGTCTAATCCTCTCGGATAACAACGATAAACAAGAGGTCCCATGTAGACTCGCTCACGTTAAAGAGCTCTTGGCGGTTAAAAAAAAGAAAAGAGATGCCCACAAATATGGCCTCTGTCTGGACAAAATTGTCAGTAGAAACATCCCCACACCGTAGATCCCTCGGCCGTGCTACGGAGTTCGTGCACGTGGGCCAGGATTCTCTTCGGATTTTTTCGAGTGGGATATCGAAGTATCTATGGATTGGAATATCGGAGTATCTATGTATTGGGATATCGGAGTATATATGGATTGGGATATCAGAGTATCTATGAATTCGTTCGGTGTACAGTGGTGATGATCATAGCAGCAAAAACAACAATAAAAACAATAATAACAATAACAATAACAACAACAATAACAACAACAATAACATTAACAATATATTAGGAAACCATAAATCAAATGGTTTTGACACTTGCCACTGTCACCATCCAAAAAGATTCTCTCAAAGAGTCTTTGCAACTCAGAAGCATATATAGTTATAAAACAATGAATTAAACAACTAGCAGACATGTGTACAATGAAGGCAGCACAGTACAAAGCATGAGATGAATACTCACGTTTTTCTAAAAGCAGAAAGGCAACATAGGGAAGTAAATTATTACGTTATAGCTATGCTGCAGACGTTTACTGTCAATCATAGAAACTAAAGTATTAAATTAGTAAATAGTTCAACAACTGCTAAACATAATTAGAACAAGACAAATGACATTTTTGGGGCATGTTAAAAAACACAACAGCCTATTTAAAGTAATATTAGAAATGAAAATATAAGGTAATAGAGTCATAGGCAGACCAAGACTAACATGAACGAGTAACATAACAAAAGATGAACAAATCAGTCTATGACAATCTGCACCATCAAAGCAAGAGACAGAGTTGAATGACGCTTCATGGCAGCCAACCTTCGATGCGGAGACGGCACTCAAATGATGATGTTGATGATGATAATTTTGCAACTGCAAACTCTTACTAGGGTTGTCGCTGAGGGTCGATGCTGTGGGTGGTCTAGACTCACATGCATTAACTCAGTCGCACGGTTCAGAAGCAGTTACCATGTTATAGACTGACCAAACCCATTCAATCAGCTCATCGACACGTGGATACACTGAGTTTTTTTTTTATTTTCTGCATTCAGAATCACACATAAATGAAACCACACTTTCGTGGCGACGAGCCATAAAAACGACACCACTATCTTGGGTCGCACCGGAAGCGGAAACATAGCTGCACTTTCTTTGAAGACGGTCAACCAATGGATCTACCGGATATCATCAATACCCTCCGAGATGAGGGAAGAGCACAGAATTTCGACAACCATGAGTCCTCGTCACTCCCTCGGGGTGAAAGGTATGGGGGAAAAGTATGGGAGAATCAAGAAACTTAGTGGGCGTATCAAAGGACTTATCAATAAACACAGAACTGGAGTCGTCAGTCGCTGGACACTGCGAGACTTGATGAAGAAGGGATCTGAGCACCTATGGACACATTTTAGCGCAATGATGATGAACATCAAATAACTCAATAACTCTTACTAGGGATCTTCGGAAGCAAATAACTCAAATGGAATGGTAAGAGGAATGAAATGTAATGGTAAGAGAAAGAGTAAACAATTTGGTAACAATTCTGGCTAATGTCTGGCGTAGGAAGCAAAGGTGAAGAGAACTTAATGAAACCCCGATAGTTTATAGAAGATATTTATCTCACCGGAAGTTAATCAGCTGATGATGATGGTGGTGGCGGCCCTTGCGAAAAAAATTAAATAATAAAATCACTGTTTTTTTTCTCAAAATGTTGCCAATTGTTTTGTTTAAAAGCTGTAATTTTCATGAAATTTTTGTTCCGTTCAATACTTCAGCAAGCTCACTCAGATGGAAAGCACAATCTTGATGTCAAGGCCATCATGGATACATGGATTCTACAAATGAACTTTCCCGTGGTGACAGTGAAACTACATGTTGGAACCCCTGGCATGTTGGAGGTCACACAGGAACGTTATCTTTCTGACCCTAAAGCTCATGAAACGGGCAAATACATTTCTCCGTATGGGTAAGCCATCACCTGTCAGTATTATTAGATGTTTCAATTGCTGATCCTCATTTTTTTTTGTGTGGATAATTTTCACTTTCTTTTGTTCCACATTGTGGTATTTACTTTATGCATGTTTGGTTTTTTTTTTTTTTTTTTTTTTTTTTTTGTACAGCAAAATGGTCTGGTATCTTTTCTCTTTGCTTTTGCCTGGGCCATTCTGCATCTCATCTCTGTTGTACATCTACCGTCTGAGGTTAACAATGTTCCCAAATATTGAAATTCATTTACCTGCTTTAATATTGTTTCACTTGTCTTTATTGTGCATTGTGGTGATGACTTTTTCTTTGGTGTTATCATTACTTCTGTCTTTTTGCTATTAAGGCTCAGTTTTTTTAAATTTTTTTTCTTTCAATATATCTAACATTTCTTGTAACTCCTTTTCGCTTTTAGCGGTTAAGACTGTATCATCAGCATATCTTAGATTATTTATATTACGACCTTCGATTGTTATTCCAGGCATGCCTCTTATGGTTCTTAAAATAGTCTTACTATATATATGGCCCTTTTCGTCTTGTCAGACGGTCTAGTGGAGGCTATTGCGTATTTTTTTGAGGTATTGTTTTTGCCGAACAGCTTCTCTCGTGGCTAATTCTACCAATGTTTGACAAACACACGCGGTCACATAATGAACAGGTCAGGCTCGCTGGTCCACAGGGTTTACCATCCTTTTTCATGAGTCTCTTCTCTTCCAAGTCATGTCTTAGAACAGTCTCAAATGTTGTTATACCGTTCCTTATACGTGCTCTCCATGATGTGCGATCACTTGCCAGATGTTGCCAGTCGTTTTCACAGATGGAGAAGTCTTTCAGAGATGATCTGCAGATATCTCTATATCGTAGTTTAGGTCTGCCGATTTGTCTTTTTCCGTGTTTTAGCTCACCATATAGTATTTGCCTAGGAATGCGTTTTTCTTCCATCCGTTGGACATGCCCCAGCCATCCTAGCCTTCGACTTCTGAGCATCGACATGATTGTTAGGGTCTTAGCACGTTGCAGGACAGTTAAGTTGGTTATTTTGTCTTGCCATTTGATGTGCATTATTTTGCGGAGACATCGCATGTGGAAGACATTTAGTCTTTTTTCCTGGTTTGAGTATGTTGTCCAGGTTTCGGATCCATATAGTAGTGTGCTAAGCACACATGTTTGATATATTAAGAGTTTAGTCTTTTGAGTTAGTTTCGTGTTGTTCCATGCCCTTTTTGTGAGTTTGCCGAAGGTCGTAGCTGCCTTACCAATTCGACAGTTTATTTCTTCATCAAGAGAGATGGTTTGCGTAACTGTGGATCCAAGATATGTAAATTTCTGTACTGATTCTAGTGGGCAGTCTTTTAGAGTAATAGATAGAGGTTTGAAGTCACCTTGATTTAGTATTACTGTCTTCTGAACATTAATTGACAGTGAAAAAAGGTCGCATGCTTTATCCAGGTTGTTGATCAGCGACTGTAGGGTGGCCTCACTATGAGCGACTAGGGCTGCATCGTCAGCAAATAAAAATTCTTTAAGTAGGGCAACATTTGTTTTGGTTTTCTTACTATAAATAGTAAACAAATCTGGTGACAGCACACAACTTTGTCTAACACCCTGTTTTATTTGTTGAAACATTCCTAATTGGTTTCCAGTTCTTATGGTCCCTGTTTGTTGCTAGTATATGTTCTTTATTATTCTTAAATCTTTGCTGTCTACGTTTATGCTTTCTAAAATTTTGATTATTTCTTGATACTTTACTTTGTCAAATGCTTTGGTATAATCTATAAAACACAGGCATAGTTCTTTTTTCACCTCTACGGCTCTTTCTACTACAGATCTTATGATGTATATGGTATTGTTCATACCTTTACCTCAAACAAAACTCACTGTTCATCACAAATTCCTGGACTGATTTGATTCATGATTGTACAAAGAAATTACGACGATGGTTTTCTGTTGCCTTCCGTCTGTTTTTTTTACCGTTGGCTCCTCTAGCCTTTGACTAAAAAGTGTCATCCACAAGTGAGTGGCAGTGGGGTTGTTTCATTTCAGGGCACCCTCACTTAGCCTTGTACTCTCCCAAGCATACCTGCAAGGAAGCAGGGCAGCCGCAGGTTGTACTGTCTACTGCTTACAGTAGCAGGTAAAATTACCCGACCTGACAACAATCACTCAAATCATTATCGAATTATAAGTTCCCGTCCACGTCTAGATGTATGAGCAATATGGTGTACTTGTGAGGTTGATGTTGTCGGTATCAACCCAGGGCAGCCTATACTTACTAGACAAATCTCCGGTAGCTTGGTGAACCTAGAAACCTATGTCGGTGCAAAAAAGTGGCTGCCACTTCTGGGAATTGAACCTAAATCTTTGGATCTGGAAGCGAGCGTACTAACCACTCAGCTATTTAGACTCCTAGTAAACAGAAATGCCATAGTTGGGAATAGTTTATATATATATATATATATATATATATATATATATATATATATATATATATAATATCTTTTTTAGAATGGTAAAATCGACTAATAGTAACCCTTAGGCAAAGATACAAGAAAATCATTATCATGCATCATAAATGTTTGTTATACAAGAGGTTGTCAAAAGCAAATAGATCTTAACATGCAAATAAATGGGCGACATATAAACATGGATTATTTTGACAAGTTGAACGGTTTGCTAAAGAAACTATTTAAAACTGGACCGAAAGTGTAGAAGGAAATCAAGTTTAAATCTCCAACGATTCAGTTATATGTTTATCAGTTGTTATTCAGTTATATTTCAGTTATCTTGTATTCGATAGATATTGTTATCTTCCAGTTATCTGTTATTCAGTAGTTGTTCAATTATGTCCCAGTTATCTGTTCTTCAGTAGTTACTCAGTTATTTCTCATTTATCTGTTATTCAGTTGTTATTCAGTTATCTGTTTTTCAGTAGTTTTTCAGTTATGTCCTAGTTATCTGTTATTCAGTAGTTATTCAGTTATATTTCAGTTATCTCTTATTCAATAGTTATTCAATTATCTTCCAGTTATCTGTTTTTTAGTAGCTACTCAGTTATTTCTCATGTATCTGTTATTCAGTAGTTATTCAGTTATCTTATCTTTATGTGTGTCTGTGTTAGTCACATCTCATATCTTTGTGTGTGCATGTCTGTGTTAGTCACCTCTAGTGACGCGGGCAGATGGTGCTCGTAAACCTGGGAGGGCCGACCATATAAGGGCAAAATCCACCTACAGAAAAGACAATCTGCTGCCTTGCAGGAAGATTTAGGACAATCAAAGGCTAAGGAAAGCAAACCTGAATAAAATGCTGACTGAAATCGGATGCACTGGGCCACTGGCGCAGAACACAGTGCAACGTTTTAACGGGTGTTCAATCAGCGTGGATCTGGCAGACTCTAATTGTGATGTTCTGTCTGTGGGGGCGATCAACACACTTAACCTGACTGCTGACTTCATGTGAGAGTCTGGAATCCTACACTGATTGAGTCCTGATCGCGCAGAGAGAGAGAGAGAGAGAGAGAGAGAGAGAGAGAGAGAGATAAACGCATTTGGTGAATATAATTGCTATGTAAAAAAAAAAATATAGTAAAGTACCCCCGTCACGCCAGGGGGCGCATAGGGAATATGGTGTTAGTGACCATAAATTTTACAGACCTTCGGCACATGTTTTTTCGGGTAATGTGGTCGGTATTACGCCCGTGCCGCTTTACTTTCCCAGAAAAAAATCCGGTACCCATTAAAGGCTTGGTGAACCGGAAGCCGTCGGTTGGGATCGAACCCTACCTCTTGTCCTTTGTAGTCCAGTTCACTAACCACTGAGCTATCGCGGCTCCAATTGCTTTGTAGATACTTGTTATTTCATGAAGAATGTACGGCTCAATACCAACAAAGCAATGGAAGTAAAACTGTTGAATGCATATTTTTTCCCAACAACAACAAATGGTTGTAAAATACTATGGACAATCTCGCAAACTGCAATGAAGAAAATTGTTTCATATGAAATAAACTGCTGTAGAAACATTACACAAATATTTTTCATGAAAAAAAGAAATAGAAAATGATTAAAAGACCCAAACATAACGATAACTCAATTATAAACAAAATTAACAAACACAAAAAAAAATAAAAATAAATAAAATATTGCGGCACATAGAAGACAGTGGGTTGGAAAGAAAAAAAAAATGTAAGGCCTGGTTCTAGGTGAACGAGGCCGTGGTACAAAAAAAATAATGTGGGCCCAGATATAAAAAAGACCTTGAATTTAACAGCATAAGAGATGAAATACCTGGCTTGGTACAGTTTCCTGCAGACATGACATTGGGAGATCTACGTTCTGCATAATACATTGAACTAGATTAGAAAATCCTCAACAGTTTTATACCACCAATTAATTTATAAATTACTTAAAGAATCGAATTTCTGTTGATGTTCATTGTTCTCGATAATCGTAGTTACTTCACATTAATAATGTTGCTGGTATTTTGTTTCCTTTGATCATTAAAATACGTTATTGAGTTATTGAGTTATTTGCGGGTCATCATCATTGCACTCCGAACATGTCCATAGGTGCTCAGATCCCCTCCTCAGCAATTCCCTCAGTGTCCAGCGACTGACGACTCCAGTTCTATGTTGGTTGATAAGTCTTCTTACACGGCCACCAAGTTTCTCATTTCTGGCTGTGCCCATCTTAACTCCCATTTCCATCATCCGAAGAAGCGACGTTGATCTGTGTTTGTCGAAGTCCTGTGCTCTTCCCACATCTCGGAGTGCATTGATGACGTCCGCCCGATCCATCGGTTGCCCGTCCTCAACGACAGCGCAGCTAGCCAACCTGTCCGCTCTCTCATTTCCCCGTACTCCCGCATGTCCAGGGACATAGACAAAGGTGACCTTACGTATTTTGGATTTCTGCAACGACTCTACCCATTGCATGCGTACAAAGTCCGCCTCCACTTTTTTTATCATGCTCATCGAATCACTCAGTATACATGCGTGGATGTAGTCTTGTGACTCTAACCATTTGAATGCCTTGGTCACTGCCATCACCTCCATTGTCATGCTACTCGTGGTCATGGCGTATGCACCACTGTCTTCCTTGGCTATTCTGCCTGCCGAACGTGCTGTAAATGCCCATGCACTTTTTTCGTGTCGTCTTACAGATCCGTCTGTATAGATGACTGCATCTTTCTCATCGGTGTTATCGCAGATGAGACCGTTCACCTCAGCATTAACCACGACTGGGTTCTGTTCCCTACTTTTCCTGTCGAGTGTGACAATACATGAAACAGTCCCCTTGAATGACGTAGGCACCGGTATCCACTCCTCACCAACGCTGATATTGGTAAGCCCACAGACCTGTTTGATGACATCTTCTGCTCGGCCCACCCATGATTTGCCTCTTTTTAGTCTGGTACCTTTCTCTGTGTTGAGCACGTGGTGCAATGGATGCTCTGTATCTGTACTAATCTTCAGGTATGCTCGTGCTCTCCAGAACTTGATTCTGTCATCCATGGTTGGAAAGTCAAGAAGATACCTCATTGCCACACAGGGAGTGTCCCTCGTACATCCCAGGATAATGCGCATGGCTTCATTTTGTATTTTCTCCAGCCTATCAATTTGAGTCGTACTGACAGTAAGAATGGCCAGGGCATACTCGATTGGTGCGAGGACTAATCCCTGGAACAGAAGAGTAAGTAGCCTCTGCTCGATGTTGGCAGCTGCCATGACCTTCAAGGCGGCTAATCCTTTGCGGGATTTTGTTATCACATGGTCAACGTGGTCACGAAAACACAGGCTGCGATCAAACTTAACTCCGAGGTATGTCATCAACTTGTCCCTGGTCACCTCATCAGCTCCCATTCGTACTACCGGTGTGGTCGTATTAACGATATGATTGTTAAGGGAGAACCATGAAACTGATGCTTTATTAGGATTAACCAAGGCACCTGAAACCCCACACCAGGAAGAAATGCGATCGAGTTCGTCTTGCATTGTGGAGGCGATTCCCCGTCTGTCTCTTCCCTGTCGATATACCAGAATATCATCAGCAAAAGTCATAGTTCTTCCCCTCCCATCCAGCTTTTGGGCCGTGATCGTTATTGTGTACACATTAAATAGAACTGGTGACAATGGTGAGCCTTGTGGCAGCCCAGGACAAATGGATGTTGGCTCGGAAGACCAACTTCCACATCTGAGTATCACCTTCCTCTGAAACAGTGCCGCGGCGATCCATCTTATGAAGAAGTGGTTCACCGCCAGTTTGAGAAGCATATGCATGAGATATTCAAATGGTACCCTGTTGTATGCATCCTCCAGATCTATAGCAGCAGCACATGTCTCCTCTCGTCTGTGGAAGCCTTCGAAGACGTCATAGGCAAATACTGCCGCATTGAGCCATGTCTCTTTGTTATATCTATAACCTCCGAGTGTGGATGGGAATACGCGTTTCTGTTCAAGGCGACACGTGAGGACACGGGCAACTATTTTCTCCAGCAGCTTGCCCGCAGTATTCTGCATTGTGATGATTCTGTAGGCACTGATCTGAGAATGGTCCTTGTTTGGCTTCGGTAGCGGTAGTAAGTAGCTGTGTAGCCACTCCTCCTTAATCTGGCCACTCCGAATACTGGCATTAAACTCATTGGCCAGTGTTGTCAAGTCGTCATCAGCTAAATCGCCTATGTCATCGTACCGAACACCATCTGGACCAGGAGCAGTGTTGTGTGACCTTTTAAGTGTCGCGCGAATGGTATCGGTTGTGATTGTGAGATCTTCTTCCAGCCCTACATCCTCACACAAATTTGACAAAGATCCCCGTATCCTCATTCTTACAGCCTCATTTCTTTGGTCCGTCTGCTCAATGTAGCGGGCAAGCAGGGCCTTCCCTTTGCTCTCATAAGATTTGTGCCATATCTGGTCTGTGCTCTGAAAGTCTGGTATACCTCTGTGTCGTGGTGTGCCATTCATGCACTGATGAAGGCGCCAGAATGTGGCTAGCGATTTTTCTGAGCACACTTTTTTACAGAAGTCATCCCATTTGGCATCCTTAGCCTGCTTAGCGCATAGTTTAAAGTGCATCATTTTTTGGTCGACCTCTACTTTCAGACGCTTCAAGAGCTCAGGTTGTGTTCTACCATACCTTCTGGCTTTCTGCCATGTCTTGACCGTTTGTCTCTTGCTCCGCCAAGCTTCCTCGACATCTACGTTCCACCAGGGTGGCTGCGTTCATCTCTCCTGCCTCCTACGAGGGGCGCTCTGTTTCTTATGTCTGATTTTGCTAATGACGTCCTGGTCTGTTTTCTCGTAGTTGAATGTGTGGAGCTTTCTTCTCTGGCGTTTATTTCCGCTTTTCTCAATTAGGAGGACACATGGATAGTGATCACTTCCGTGGAATCCCAGTGCACTCCACCTGCAAACCGGTGCGAAGGTGGAAGACACCAGTGCCAGGTCTATGACACTATCAGAGTCCCCTGTTCGAGTGGCCATTCTTGTTGCCCTTCCATCATTTAAGCACACTAAATCGGCCGACACCAGAGCGTTCTCTAGGTCTTCTCCCTGCTTGTTGGTTATGACGTTGCCCCACTGGTTTCCTCTAGCATTAAAGTCTCCGCAGAAAATGACATTCTCTTCATCGAACTCGAAGAGATTCTGCCATTGTTGTGTGTTCACCTGCCCATTACAGGCATACACATTAACAATCACGAAATGGGGTCTGCACCCTAACCGCATGTACCTGCAATTCTGCATTGTTCCACGCAGACATATCAACCTCAGCTGCCACCATATTGTTGCGCACAAGGATGGCCTGCCCAAGGTGTCGTCTATTGTAAAAGCAATGAAAGCCAGGAGTACTTACTGTCCTGTCACCAAGAAGAGTTTCTTGCAAAACCATTATATCGGCGCCGCACAGTAGTTTATCAAGAATGGGCCGTCGTTGATTAATTGACCCACAATTCCAATAAGTAACGCGCACATACTTTAGGCCTAGCCTCTCACACTTTGATAGTTTAGTGCCACCCCTCTTGCCCCGTCGTGTTTTCCTTCTTCGATGATGTAGTTTGGGCTGCATCTGAAAACTTACACTTCTTACCGTCGTCTTTAAAGATGAACGTCGCTGAACGTTGTTGCTTTGGATGGCCTAGTCTCACGTGCACTTGCTCAGTCGCACGGCCTAGAACCCGTTCCACGTTATAAACTGGCCAGCTCCAGTAACTTGCTCAGCAGCACGCGGAAACACTGAGAGCTTTCTACAAATTAAATGACTTACGCGTCCTTGACAACAGACCGGCGTAAACAAACCGCCATTTTTTGACGCGTTCAATAGTGTAACAACAATAATAAGTGATGAAAGAAGGAAATTATAACAAAATGCAATGAATCAAAAGAAGCAAGGTGATTAACATCAAATAGAAAGCGCGCACACTCACATGAACCCTCAAAAAATAAATAAAAACAAACAAATAAACAGGAAATTTCACTGGAAAACAGCACTTATCTGTGAATCTTATGAATAGGCCAGCCAACAGGGCGCCATCTTGGTGCGTCCATTTTTAAAATACGTGTCCAGACTGAGTCAGTGACTCATTATAACTTTTGTCCAAGCTGGTGTGCATAGAAAGCTGACATTTTGCGAGTGGTTTCCTTCTGTAATGTAAAACCGAATTGGGAAAAGTAGTTTTTTTTCTAAATTCAAAACATGAGTAGTGAAAGGGGTGTAATGAAATTTTTATCTAAAATGAAATACTGTTTTATTAATTTCTATAAATGTATCGATTCATTTCTCCTTTATATACTCAGATTGGTGGATATGATAAAAATTCCTTACGTGTTCATTACGTTATATTGTTCTGATAAACTCAAGAGACGTTGCTACTACATCCCACGTAAAGCTCACGACACTTCTTCCCCTTCAAACCATCGGGTAATTGTTTCCCCCTTCCCCCACATTAAACTGTTGCAGCCTGGCGATAACTGGGTAGCGTGTTCACATCGCGTGTAAGAGATAACCGTGTTCACTTCGCATGTAAGAGATACCGTATTCACTTCGCAAGTAAAAGAGATACCGTGTTCACTTCGCATGTAAGAGATACCGTATTCACTTCCAGACAGCTACTTTTTTTTGTGCATGGGAGTTTTTGTTTGGTTTATCTGTTCACTGAATGTAGTGGTTGTGTCACTTTTTCTTTTCTCAAAATATATTGACGTTGTTTTAGATGGTGTTCGGGTGTGGACAGTTTACAGCGTGCGCTCTTTTTAAATATAGCGTTTACGGGATGCTTGGAATAGTGTTCTGGTGATGCCTGCTATAGTTGTTTAAGTTCTAACGGACTGGTGGATGATGAAAGTCTTGCTGATAAGTGAGGTATTCATTTTTTTTCAAACAAACTACATCTATCGACGACAGATCATTGGGTTTACTGCCTCACTGATAAATACCAATTCGTGATCGTTTGTCCTCTCTCTCTTGTGAGAGTTCGATTTTTACGGGAGTAAACTCACATAGAAAATGTGGATCCTAAAGCAGTCGGTGGTTGCATAATCTCATCAAAGTATTTCCCAGGGGTAGTCGCTTACGGTGGCTGGAACACTTAATGGAGGACTGCTTTATACATGCACTGCTATCGTCCGTTATCGGATGGCTGGCTAGTATAGAGGCACAACGTCGGCCTCTGGGTAGAAAGGAAACGCAATCCACAGGCGGTGGTAATTTGTCAAAGTAGGAACAATTAATCCGTTGTTTCTTCATAGCGTTATCTCCCCTGATGTCTTAGGTGGTGAGATCTGGTGTCTACCCCTTTCTGATAATGGCATGGCATAAGAAGGTCCCGTGTGCACTCGCGCACGTTAAAGTACCATAACAAAAAATAATTTATCGCATTTCGCAATAATCGATTCTGCTGAGGGAACTCGTAAGATCGGAGAAGAAAAGGCCGCTTGCCCAGTGCAGTAGCCGCGAGGGGTTCAGGTCTGAGGTTTTATTTGACCCCCGATAGGAAAATGCTTTTGACTACCAGGATTCGAACCCGCGCTCTCCTGATTTGGAATCCGACAAAGGTGATCGTTTCGGCCACTCGCTCTCCTTGGGTTGAAGAATCATTGACAGTTAAAAAATCGAATAGAATAGGCCATAAATGTGGCCACCTTTTGAGCAAAATTCTCAGGAAAAAACCTGCCTACACCGTTGATCCTCGGCTGTGCTACCCACTTTGTGCACATGGGTCAGGGTTTTCCTGGAATTGTCTTGAGATTCTCGAGGGTGATATCGGGCACCTATGGGTTCGGCCTATGTGCAGTGGTGATGATGATCATAACAGTAAGTGTTATCGCCTTCATTATAAAAAGTATATTGCTAGTCTGAGGGGATAAATGGTGATATTCAAAAATAGCATTGCAGCTGTTTATTAAAAGGTAGTGTAGTGAGAACCAATTTGGACGCCCGATAGGCAAAAGCACACCTGATGTTATAAACGGCGTTTGCGTTATATGCTGCTGCAACAAATATTAAGCTGTATTTTCTGGTCGTAGAGAGTTGGACAAAATGATGCTGAAATCACTTTTTTCAAGAATGTTATATTATATAGCATATTAGACTCACTTATGAGTTTTTCCAAGTCATTATCACGGTATATCTGTTAATCCAAACTTTCATGTTTGCTGATTCCAGTAACTATTTGACTATATCGGCGGAGGTTTTAATTATGCATGGTTGCTCCTTTTTGTATCCATTCTTTGTTAATTTATTTGTTCTATCATTGGCTGTAGTTGTAGATTATGAAGGGTCTCTAGGGTAACATTTAGGAGATTATTTAATGTAACAAGCTCATTGGTATATACAATTATTTGTACAGGTTCAGATTTAGTGACCACGACCTTTTAAATCTTTACAGAGAGAATGTTGGGTTGGTGAAGATGATAATATTGAGGATCAGTTATGTGAAGTCCTCAAAACAATTCTTGAAGATTAACATGTAAATTCCTGCTCATCATCATCATCACGTACCGGGCCTAGTGGCGTAGGTGATCATGTCTCTCCACAACATTCGATCTCGGCAGCTATTTATCATTTCTGTTGTTGACCTTCTGCCAGGCCATTCTCTTAAGCTGTCTGTTATTTTTTCTCTTTGCTTCCCTCTATCTCTTCGTCCCTCAATGTTTCCAGTTGTTACAATATATTCAAGTTGTTCTCTTCTCATTACATGGCAAAAAAATGATGATTGTCTCTTCCTAACATTGGAAATTAGCTCTCTTTTTGCTTTGACCTCTCTCAGAACCTCTTCGTTACTCTTCTTAGCTGTCCATGGTATTCTCAACATTCTTCTGTAAAACCACATTTCTACAGACTCCAGTGATTTTCTTGTCTGTTGTCCTATTGTCCATGATTCGCATCCGTATGTTAAGACTGGCTCTACGTAACATTTAAGAACTCTTTTTCTTGTTTCTATTGTCAAAAATGGATTGCATAGTATTTTCCTCATTTTTTGGAAAGCTGCTTTTGCCTGAACCATTCTACATCTCACCTCTTTTGTACATCTTCTGTCTGAGGTTAACAAAGTTCCCAAATATTTAAATTCATTTACCTGTTTTAATATTGTTCCACTGGTCTTTATTTTGCACTGAGGTGATGTCTTTTCCTGTGTTGTTACCATTACCTCTGTCTTTTTGCTTTTAAGGCTGAGTCCTTTATTTTTGCTTCCCTTCACTATAATGTCCAACATTTCTTGTAACTCATTTTCACTCTTAGCGATTAATACTGTATCATCAGCATACCTTAGATTATTTATAATTCCTGCTAGGGAAGTCAAACTTCGGTACAAAATCAACTTTCTCCACAGGTCAACAACCATGTCCTCCTTCGACGGGCATTTTGAAGTTCGTACAAGCCTCTTAAGCCGATCAACCCTTTCCTAACAGACACTAAAGGCATTGTGGGTTTTACTAACACTAATGGATACACCATTAAACTAATGGATCGGTTTCCGGTTGTTTCCAAAATGGAGGAATTATTTTTCTCCGGCTTGGTATTGAACCGTTGATCAGAGGTTTAACAAGCCGCTATCGTAAAAACGATGTTGTTAATGAAACGTAGACCTGATACAGAATGTGTAAATTAGCAGTAGATAGTAGTGATAGTTTTTTCGGCCCCAAAACAACAACAAAAATAGGATTCTGGAATGTGCGAACAATGGCCGCTCCGACGAAACATGCACAGGTCGCGAGCGAGATGGACAGATACGATCTAGATATTTTAGGATTAAGCGAAATGCGCTGGCTTGGAACAGGTAGGAGATCTATTGATAATAAAATAGTAGTTTTTTTCTGGAAGGGAAGATGGAAAACACCGTGAAGGAGTAGGCATAATGATGACAGACAAAGCTGCAAGAAGTTTATTAGAATGGGAACCGGTAAACAGCCGTTTGATACGAACACGATACAAAACAAAACATGGAAGACTTTCAATTATTCAATGTTATGCGCCTACTAACGAAGCTGATGATGAAGTTAAGGACGATTTTTATAACCAACTGCAACAACTTATAAACAAAATACCAAAACACGATCTTTTAATTGTAATGGGAGACTTCAACGCCAAAGTAGGACAAGATAACGCAGGAGTGGAACATGTGATGGGGAGAGAAGGCTGTAATACAACAAGTCAGAATGGAGAAAGATTAATAGAATTATGTTTAATAGAAAATTTAGTTATAGGTGGGACATTATTTCCACACAAAAATATTCACAAAACAACATGGATATCTCCTGATGATAGAACCTCAAATCAAATTGACCACCTATGTATTAAACAACAATTCAGATCATCATTAATAGATGAAAGAGCTTACAGAGGTGCTGATGTTAATAGTGACCACAACTTGTGCATTGGGAAAATAAGATTAAAATTTAGAAACCAACAGAAGAGGTCAATTACACTATCATCAATAGCCAGCAAAATTGGGCTTGAGGTCAATCATGAAAAGACTAAAGTCATGAAAAGTTTAATTCCAACAAGTGACAAAATATACATGGAAAACAAACCAGTAGAAGAGATCGATCACTTTATCTATCTTGGAAGTCACATTGATCGAGAAGGGGATACGAGCAAAGAAATTAGAATCAGACTGGCTAAAGCAGCAATGTCTTTCAGAAGCCTTGAAAAGTTGTGGAAATCAAAACTCATTAGCACAAACACAAAACTTAGGCTATTCAAATCAAATGTACTATCAACCCTTACGTATGCGTGTGAAAGCTGGAAAACAACAAGAGATATAGAAACAAAGTTGAACGCATTCGAAAATAAATGTCTAAGGAAAATACTTGGTATAGAATGGAACGAATTCAGAACAAACGAGGAAATTAGAGAAATCGCCAATCAACCACTAATATCTTCAGTAATAAAGAAAAGACGATGGTCATACGTTGGACATGTGATGAGAAGAGATAATAATCGAATAGCAAAGCAAGCCCTCATATGGGAAACAACAGGTAAAAGAAAAAGAGGAAGACCCAGGGAGACACTGAGAAGAACATTGATGAGAGAGGCAAGAGCAGCAGGAATCGGCTCCCTCAATGAGATAGAACTGCTTGCACAGAACAGAGACAGATGGCGAGATTTGATAAAATATCTTTAAAAGAAAACTGCTAGAACAAAAATTCATATAGGAGAAGGTGTATCTTGGTCTACGCCCTATGGGCCGGTTACGGCTCGAAAGGTCAATAGATAGATAGAATGGATACACACCCACGTGATAAAATATCAGTTCTTACTACAGTGCTCTCTCCCACCTTGTGATTCGTGTTCCTGGTCACATAACAAAATGACTTTACACTTTTTCAGCTATCGCTGGACCATACCCTTGACATTTACATCAAGTATCAATCCAAGATTTAACCATACTGAACAGGATGTACACTGGATATATATACATGAAAACAGCAGTTGAGTTTCGTAATTGTTACTTGTAATATTAAATTACAATGTTAGTACAAGTGAATAGATATATGTTTTACAATTATTCTTTCTTTGCAATGTCAACGGAAATGTCAACAGACAGAATTATTTTTAATGAAATGCAATACTAGTATATAGAAAGTATGATATTTTGTAAAGGATATATATATATATTGTTCTTTCGAGCCGAAGACGGCACATAGGGCAACCACAGTCTCAAAAACAGAAACCTTGCGTGCCAAAGTGGCACATATTGCAGAGATCACTCCTCTAAAATATATGGCGCTGTTTCCATAACAATACTTTTTACAATGACAGCTTGTCAAGCCATCGATCAATCTCCTTAGTCGTCTCTTACGACATGCCTGGAAGGTAACAGTGTCACTATTCTTTACTTCCCTCATAGTAAGTAAAATACTAGAGTACCCCTGTCACACCAAGTGGCGTATAGGTAATATGATGTTAGTGACCATACATTTTACAGAACTTCGGCACATGTTTTTTGGGGTAATGTGGTCGGTATTACGCCCGTGCCGCTTTACTTTCCCAGAAAAAATTCCCGTACCCATTATAGGCTGGGTGAACCCAGAAGCTGTAGGTTGGGATCGAACCCTCTTGTCCTTTGTAGTCCAGTTCACTAATCACTGAGCTATCGCGGCTCCCACACACATATATATAGTATATATATATATATATATAAAGTATATTTATATATTTATATAGCACCATATGGAATTATCATCGTATTTATATGTGGTGTGGCTAGTACAACACTAATTTTCCTATAAAATTTAGTACTTGTTTAACCTATCTCCCTGACTATACCTAGAAGTGGAAGAAAATATTTCTGCAAGTCAGTAAGGCTCACACAGATGACGTTTAGATGTTTCCTGTCGAATTAAACAAAGGACATGTTTCGATAATATTTATTTTACAAAACAAATATGACTCAAGAGAACAATGCAATGTTTGCACAATGAAGACAGTAACTAGTTACTGTCTATGTACAGAGTTTATAGCATCGGATGGGTTTGTCCCGGTTCATGTTGGCAAATCGTTCTCTCCTATTCTTTCACATTATTGCCCATTCTGTCAACCATTTCTTCATTGTGCTTCTCATTTTTGGTTTTGTTGTGTTGCTAGTATTTTCTTTTGTAAAACTGATTACCCTTGTGTGCAAGCTCCCTGGTTTGTCCAGATAATCTGACAGCATTTGTCTAGATAAAGAGGCTAATACATATTAGTAAAGACTGCCATATTGATCTTCATGTGGCTTGGTTACTTGTAACTGCAATACAGATTATCTGCCTTGAAGAATATCTACATGTTGAATTCTTCTCTCCGGTTAATTGTACAATAATCGATGATGTAATGTATACAAGCTTTATTTGTAATAGGGTCCGTTTCAACGATCGTTGAGAAGCAGCACAGACATATTTTTCACACAGATTATTGATGATTTGTAAAAGTACTGTTTTGTAAGTGTACTCCATGTCATGTATTGTAAGTGTACTCCATGTCATGTATTGTAAGTGTACTCCATGTCATGTATTATAAGTGTACTCCATGTCATGTATTGTAAGTGTACTCCATGTCATGTATTGTAAGTGTACTCCATGTCATGTATTGTAAGTGTACTCCTTGTCATGTATTGTAAGTGTACTCCATGTCATGTATTATAAGTGTACTCCATGTCATGTATTGTAAGTGTACTCCATGTCATGTATTGTAAGTGTACTCAATGTCATGTATTATAAGTGTACTCCATGTCATGTATTGTAAGTGTACTCCATGTCATGTATTATAAGTGTACTCCATGTCATGTATTATAAGTGTATTCAATGTCATGTATTTATAGTTGCATTAAATGTAATGCCTGCTGTGTACATGATCTGGCGTGTTTTACTTTCAGCGATATTTCTATAATGATTTTTTATTTCCATTTACAACATGGATGTCATTTGTCAATAATTTCTCTATTTGGGTGTCTAACGTCCAATCTCGTACTATCTTACAGCTTCTTCTCTCCACAGTTGTCAATGGTCAATATCACTAGCTGCTGTGGGAGTAAATATCATTAATGTGTGGTATATTCCTGTCTTATCTAACCCAGGAAGAAATAAAAATTATAAAAAATGGTATGTAAAAAGCTTTACGTGATAAGTGGACGACACAGACTAAACGACGTTTCGGCCAAATAGGCCTTCATCAGGAACAAACAAAAAAACACACACACAAAACTAATAACGAAACAACCTAAACAAAAACAATCGAAATGTGTTAAAGAAAACAAAATTATCTATCCCGTGTGTAAACAGAGATCAAAACTAAAAGGAAATAGCAACCAAGTGCGGCTGTCGTGAACGTACAGAAACGTGCAGAAATGTGCGCAAATGCACACAGAACCAGAGGAGTTCACACAGGGGTCAGTGTGCAAACACAAAAGGAGAAAGAATAGAACAGTAGACTAACAGGTGCTCAGAAGGCGGTAAGAGTGAGATGTCTGAGAGTGGGGTACAATAAAAACAAATGAGGGGTAAGGAGCACAGAAAAAAAGGTAAAGAGGAGAACACCGAAGTGTCTCATTAGGGACTAGAGGAGAAGAACTATAAATAGCACGGCATAGTAAGTAGACCAAAGAACCCAAATGTGTGCAGTAGAGAAGGCTATGCAAAAGGGAAGATCAACCAAAAGGAAACTATGTGTATGAGTGTGATACATTCATACCTCGTAGGGTCAGCGAACCATACTGGACTATGGGGCGATTTTCCAAAGTATAGCGGCTGCGGTAGCGGGAGTGACAAAGGACAATACCAGTGACACGGATGTCGTCTTTGCCCTTGTGATCAGGGGAGTTGAAGTGGGAAGACACCGGAGTACCAGTATTCTGTTGGACATCACGTAGATGTTCACAAAATCATTCCGCTAATCTTCTCCCAGACTCACCAATATAGGACATGTTGCATCGTTGTGGATCGAGTCTGGATAAAGCCGAGAGCTGAAGAAACCTAACAGGATGTGAGCCTGTAGGAGGAAATCTTGGTCATCCTGGCAGATGCAACGGAGACGCAATAACTGGGAGAACGGAATAGAATCACGACAAGAAGGTGAATGGGATGAAGTGTAGATAACAATGGGCGTCTGTGGGTTTATAGAAAATCGAGGTATGGAGGCCAGAAGTAACCAAAGAAACGATAAGATCCAGGACAGTGACAGAGGAAGTGGATGTACAAGATGTGAACTTGATAGCTTTGTGATAGCCACCAATGTTGTCGATAAACCTGGAGAGGTCATCCTCAGGTAGATTGGTAAGTCCGAAGCAGACATCAATATACCGAAGGTATATGATGGGAAGGGGACCTTGATATGAATTGAGAATTTGGTACTCAAGGTAGCCCATAAACAGGCAAGCATAGCTAGGGCCCATCTTGTTGCCCATGTCTACTCCACTAACCTGGTCATAGAAGTTACCATCGAACTCAAAGGTATTGAGATTGAGTATAAGCTCAGTAAGGCGGAGAAGGGTGGCAGTATCCACAGAGGGGTGTTGTCTCTGGTCAAGAAAGAAACGTAGAGCTAAGAGGCCGTCGGAGTGAGGAATAGAGGTGTAGAGGGAACAAACATCAAGGGTAAAAAGTCGGTATGAGCGACCATGGGAGAGAGAGATAGAAGAGAAGATATTAAGTGCATGGTTTGTGTCCTTGACATATGAAGGAAGACTGGCAACCGTGGGCTGGAAGACACTGTCTAGATAGTCAGATATGTGTTATTGAGTTATTGAGTTATTTGCGGGCCAACATCATTGCACTCCGAACATGTCCATAGGTGCTCAGATCCCCTCCTCAGCAATTCCCTCAGTGTCCAGCGACTGACGACTCCAGTTCTATGTTGGTTGATAAGTCTTCTTACACGGCCACCAAGTTTCTCATTTCTGGCTGTGCCCATCTTAACTCCCATTTCCATCACCCGAAGAAGTGACGTTGATCTGTGTTTGTCGAAGTCCTGTGCTCTTCCCACATCTCGAAGGGCATTGATGATGTCCGCCCTATCAATCGGTTGGCCGTCCTCAACGACAGCGCAGCTAGCCAACCTGTCCGCTCTCTCATTTCCCCGTACTCCCGCATGTCCAGGGACGTAGACAAAGGTGACCTTACGTATTTTGGATTTCTGCAACGACTCTACCCATTGCATGCGTACAAAGCCCGCCTCCACTTTTTTTATCATGCTCATCGAATCACTCAGTATACATGCGTGGGTGTAGTCTTGTGACTCTAACCATTTGAATGCCTTGGTCACTGCCATCACCTCCATTGTCATGCTACTCGTAGTCATGGCGTATGCACCACTGTCTTCCTTTGACTATTCTGCCTGCCGAGCGTGCTGTAAATGCCCATGCACTTCTTTCGTGTCGTCTTACAGATCCGTCTGTATAGATGAATGCATCTTTCTCATCGGTGTTATCGCAGATGAGACCGTTGACCTCAGCATTAACCACGACCGGGTTCTGTTCCCTACTTTTCCTGTCGAGTGTGACAATACATGAGAAAGTCCCCTTGAATGACGTAGGCACCGGTATCCACTCCTCACCAACGCTGATATTGGTAAGCCCACAGACCTGTTTGATGACATCTTCTGCTCGGCCCACCCATGATTTGCCTCTTTTTAGCCTGGTACCTTTCTCTGTGTTGAGCACGTGGTGCAATGGATGCTCTGTATCTGTACTAATCTTCAGGTATGATCGTGCTCTCCAGATCTTGATTCTGTCATCCATGGTTGGAAAGTCAAGAAGATACCTCATTGCTACACAAGGAGTGTCCCTCGTACATCCCAGGATAAAGCGCATGGCTTCATTTTGTATTTTCTCCAGCCTATCAATTTGAGTCGTACTTTCAGTAAGAATTGTCAGGGCATAATCGATTGGTGCGAGGACTAATCCCTGGAACAGAAGAGTAAGTAGCCTCTGCTCGATGTTGGCAGCTGCCATGACCTTCAAGGCGACACAGATATGTGTTCAGTCGGGCAAGCACACGCAGACACGATGGGGCGTCCTGGATAGTCGATTTTGTGAATTTTGGGGAGCATATAGAAAGATGGTTTCCCAAGACCACTATTCGGGATAATAAGGCGAGACTCGCTAGGGGGAAGGAGGTGGTCACGGATCAGTTCCTTGATGGTAGATTGGACCTGCTTATTGTGGGGGGCAGTAGCGTCGTCAGGACGGGGTTTAGAAAATAATTGTATTGGATAGTTGTTTGTTACCCTCTGGAATGTATAAGTCTCTGCGCCAAACTACCAACGCTCCCCTTTTATCGGCCGGTTTGATGACAATGTCTTCTCGGCGGCGGAGATTAGAGAGGACCCGAAGCTCAGAGGGATATAAATTAGAGCGGTGAATTTTTCTAGGGCACCGTTGTTGTATCTCACGTGATGTGACATTTATGTTGTGATCCAAGGCCTGGGATGCGCTGGGTTGAGGAGTCCAATCCGATTTATATGAGTGGAAGCGAGAAAACACGTCTACAGGGGTGGGTAAGGAGGAAGTAGCAGTAGTGCCAGAGTAATGGAGCTTCAAGCGCAAACGTCTATGGAAATCATGGACATCCTTACAAAGATTATAATGGTCACTAGAAGGACGAAAGGGGATGCATTTTATCCTTTAGAGAGAACAGACCTCTCATTATGTGAGAGATGGAGGTCGGGGGTATACAAAAAACTAAAGAGTCGGTAGCTGACGTAGCAGGTATAGAGGAGGGTGGGGCGGGGCGGAGGAAGGAGATCTTCTTGTGCTGGGAGGACATAAAAATATAGAGTTGCCTATTAAAGTCGTGGATGCTCTGTCGGATAAAATGGTCTGAACCGGTCATTAAACACCTGAGTCTCGACACCAGCCATAGACGCTGAGTGCGCAGGTGGGAGACCAGCCTGGTGAGGTTGGCTAGAACGAGCCTCATACGATGGAAACCAAGGCGTCTTTCAATACTATCAAATCGCCTAATTTCACTATGGTTAGGCTGGTGGACAAAAGGGGGGTGAACTTAGACCGGAACGCAAAAGGGAGAATCTTTAATCGTATACAATTTTGGAGGAAATTGACGTGGCAACTAAATCTGGTAAGCTTATAAGTAGTAAAGGCGAGTTCAGTGGATATAGAAGAGATGTCTGTAGGTAAATACTGGAAACTAAAAGAGTACCTCGGCGTATGGAGTTCGACAACTGTTTAGCAAGATAAAGGACAAGAACTAAAACTAAAATAAGGTATGAGTGATGATGGTGATCACAACAATGATAACAACGTTATAGGTGGCAAATGTACAGAAACTAAAGGATGATAAAAATGGCAGTCTAGTAAAAGGAATAAACTAAGATATAAATACTAAACTAAACACTAAGGACGAAATACAAACATTAAGTAGGAGCGGTATTGTACTAGTAAATGGTTAAGGCATAAAAATGCGAGACTGCAGTAAAGCTGAATGTGAGGAAAAATTTAAAAAATAGAAAAAAATGGTATGTAAGAAGCTTTACGTGATAATTGGACGACACAGACTAAACGACGTTTCTGCCCAATAGGCCTTCATCAGGAACAAACAAGAAAAAAAACACACAAAACTAATAACGAAACAACCAAAACAAAAACAATCGAAATATGTTAAAGAAAACAAAATTATCTATCCTGTGTGTAAACAGAGGTCAAAACTAAAAGGAAATAGCAACCAAGTGCAGCTGTTGAGAACGTACAGAAACGTGCAGAAATGTGCGCAAATGCACACAGAACCAGAGGCAACTCTATATTTTTATGTCCTTCCAGCACAAGAAGAAGATCCTCCGCCCCGCCCCACCCTCCTCTATACCTGCTACGTCAGCTACCGACTCTTTAGTTTTTTGTATACCCCCCGACCTCCATCTCTCACATAATGAGAGGTCTGTTCTCTCTAAAGGATTAAAATGTATCCCCCTTCGTCCTTCTAGTGACCATTATAATCTTTGTAAGGATGTCCATGATTTCCATAGACGTTTGCGCTTGAAGCTCCATTACTCTCCATTACTACTGCTACTTCCTCCTTACCCACCCGTGTAGACGCGTTTTCTCGCTTCCAATCCCGTAAATCGGATTAGACCCCCCAACCCGGCGTATCCCAGGCCTTGGTTCACTACATAAATGTCACATCACGTGAGATACAACAACGGTGCCCTAGAAAACTTCACCGCTCTAATTTATCTCCCTCTGATCTTCGGGCCCTCTCTAATCTCCGCCGCCGAGAAGACATTGTCATCAAACCGGCCGATAAAGGGGGAGCGATGGTAGTTTGGTGCAGAGATATACATTTCAGAGGGTAACAAACAACTATCCAATACCACGTTTTATAAATCCCGTCCTGACGACGCTACTGTCCCCCACAATAAGCAGGTCCAATCTACCATCAAGGAACTGATCCGTGACCACCTCCTTCCCCCTAGCGCGTCTCGCCTTATTATCCCGAATAGTGGTCTTGGGAAACCATTTTTCTATATGCTCCCCAAAATTCACAAAATCGACTATCCAGGACGCCCCATCGTGTCTGCGTGTGCTTGCCCGAGTGAACACATATCTGACTATCTAGACAGTGTCTTCCAGCCCATGGTTGCCAGTCTTCCTTCATATGTCAAGGACACTAACCATGCACTTAATATCTTCTCTTCTATCTCTCTCTCCCATGGTCGCTCATACCGACTTTTTACCCTTGATATTTGCTCCCTCTACACCTCTATTCCTCACTCCGACGGCCTCTTAGCTCTACGTTTCTTTCTTGACCAGAGACAACACCCCTCTCTACTGTGGATACTGCCACCCTCCTCTACATTATCTAGTTTGTACTCAACCTCAATACCTTTGATTTCGTTGGTAACTTCTATGACCAGGTTAGTGGAGTAGCCATGGGCACCAAGATGGGCCCTAGCTATGCTTGCCTGTTTATGGGCTACCTTGAGTACCAAATTCTCAATTCATATCAAGGTCCCCTTCCCATCATATACCTTCGGTACATTGATGACTGCTTCGGACTTACCGATCTACCTGTGGATGACCTCTCCAGGTTTATCGACCACATTGATGGCTATGACAAAGCTATCAAGTTCACATCTTGTACATCCACTTCCTCTGTCAATTTCCTAGATATTATCGTTTCTTTGGTTACTTCTGGCCTCCATACCTCGGTTTTCTATAAACCCACTGACGCCCATTGTTATCTTCTCTACACTTCATCCCATTCACCTTCTTGTCGTGATTCTAATCCGTTCTCCCAGTTATTCCGTCTCCGTCGCATCTGCCAGGATGACCTCCTACAGGCTCACCTCATGTTATGTTTCTTCAGCCGCCGGCTTTATCCAGACTCGATCCTCCAGTCTGCCCTCAAGCGGGTCCTCCTTATCTCCCGTCCCGAGGCACTCACTCCTTCCACCCGCCCCCCTCTCCCCTCCCCCCCCCGCCTTCTGAGAGAACTATACTCATCGTCACATATCATCCTCACAACTTAGCTGCTGTGAGGATACTCAACCGCTACCGTTCCATTCTCCTCTCTGATCCCACTACCCGTCTACTTTTTATTGATCCCCCAATGATCGCTTTTAAGCGCGACAGGAATCTGAGAGATATTTTGGTTAGGAGCCATCTCCCTCGCTCACACCCTCAACACTTCGGTACGACCCCTTGTGGTTGTAACTGTATCACCTGTGCCTATTGGATCCCTACTGACTCGGTCTTGTTCCCTAATGGACGGTTCGAGATCAAGCATAGCTTCACATGTGTGTCCCGCAACATCATTTATGCCATCATATGCCAACGATGCCACATGACCTATATTGGTGAGTCTGGGAGAAGATTAGCGGAAAGATTTTGTGAACATCTACGTGATGTCCAAATAAATACTGGTACTCCTGTGTCTTCCCACTTCAACTCCCCTGATCACAAGGGCAAAGACGACATCCGTGTCACTGGTATGGTCCTTTGTCACTCTGGCGACCGCAGCCACTATACTTTGGAAAATCGCCCCATAGACCAGTATGGTTCGCTGACCCTACGAGGTATGAATGTATCACACTCATACACATAGTTTCCTTTTGGTTGCTCTTCCCTTTTGCATAGCCTTCTCTACTGCACATATTTGGGTTCTTTGGTCTACTTATTATGCTATGCTATTTATAGTTCTTCTCCTCTAGTCCCTAATGAGACACTTCGGTGTTCTCTTTACCTTTTTTCTGTGCTCCTTACCCCTCATTTGTTTTTATTGTACCCCACTCTCAGACATCTCACTCTTACCGCCTTCTGAGAACCTGTTAGTCTACTGTTCTATTCTTTCTCCTTTTGTGTTTGCACACTGACCCCTGTGTGAACTCCTCTGGTTCTGTGTGCATTTGCGCACATTTCTGCACGTTTCTCTACGTTCACGACAGCTGCACTTGGTTGCTATTTCCTTTTAGTTTTGACCTCTGTTTACACACAGGATAGATAATTTTGTTTCCTTTAACACATTTCGAGTGTTTTTGTTTTGGTTGTTTCGTTATTAGTTTTGTGTGTGTTTTTTTTTGTTTGTTCCTGATGAAGGCCTATTGGGCCGAAACGTCGTTTAGTCTGTGTCGTCCACTTATCACGTAAAGCTTCTTACATACCATTTTTTTCTATTTTTTAATTTTTCCTCACATTCAGTTTTACTGCAGCTTCGCATTTTTATGCCTTAACCCCTTATCTAACCCACTTGTCGAACAAAAAGCTGTCGAATATATCTGACTCACCGGGTTTATTTATTTCATCTGTCCTTAGTTAATTACTTTTACCATGTCTTGCAATATTTGTGTTTGCCTTAAGTCAATAATATCTATATGTATGTATATCATCATCATCATCGAGTGCCGTCTCCGCAACGAAGGTTGGCTACCATGGAGCGCCATACTGCTCTGTCACTTGCTTTGATGGTGCAGGTTGTCATATGATGATTATATATATATATATATATATATATATATATATATATATATATATATATATATATATATATATATATATATATGTTTTTCAGTCTTACAACGCCTGACTCACTGACGTGTTTGTATAGCCCAACTAAACTCACTTGTCTCTAGTTTTGTTCGGCTTTTCCACTCAATACTTGTCATTTATATTTATATATATATATATATATATATATATATATATATATATATATATATATATATCACTATAAATGCATTGTTCATTTGGTCCATTACTAGACTCTCCTCTAATCCTGCTGCACTCCCTTGTACACCGGCGAGTTCCTTCTAATGAATATGTTGCTTTCTGTTGCACCATTCTAAATAGTTGTCCATTACAGTTGTGAGTACAGTATGTTGTTCATCAATTTGGTTTTGTATCGCCTGCGTGTATGTGTCAAACAAAATGGCTGGCTTATCCGGCTATATCACAAAAGTTTATATGTGTATGTATTTGATTGTCAATTGCATATGCATAATTGTATGTATCATTATCTGTAACAAATGTATTTCTCTGCAACGAACGGTTGATTGTATCTATGAATGACAAAAATATTTTATATACATTTGTTAGAACTTATCGATGTCACCAATTCAACGCAACTTCCTGTAAATGATAATTTAAATAACTGGATCCTTGCCAATATCAATCAGAATGGTTACTATCGCGTTAACTATGAGGAAGGCAACTGGCTGGCGATAATCAGGCAACTACAAACCAACCATACAGTAAGTTGTTATACTGCTTGCCTCATGCTAAGATATTATTTTATAGTTCAGTCTTATTACAAACTAATGCTGACTTTGTGTGTGAAGGGAGATTTATGGTTTTTGGAGAGTCTATTCAAAAAACAAGACATAATTAGAAACATGAAAACGTCAAAAGGTGATTTGTCTCCGTCTTCTTCATTCCTTTTTTTTTTTTTTTTTTTAAACCTCAGAGCAACAAAACAGTGGTTCGGTACGTGTCATGCTAACTTGTAGGGGACAACATTATGCCGTCCGTATCCAAACTTCACAGTAAACATCATGTTTAGCAAACACTATTCATCTCTGTTTCTACTGTCCTTATCCGCGTTGTTCCTTGCCTCTCTTTAGTCCATTGAATGTCAGCGCTTGTCATTATTTCTGGATGTTTTTCTCACTTTATCTGAGATCTATCCATTTTCTTTTTTTCTGTTATCACTGTGTACATTTAATTTTTTTTATTCTGCAAAACACGCGCCAACATAAACTGGTAAAAGCAATTAGTAAAATGTTCAGTGACTGCTTAAGAACAGACTGAACATAGACGGATACTCAGAGCTAACAACATCAAATAAATGTATATATGTTTGTACTTTGAATATCTACTACAAAAGAAATAAGAACAAGTAAATGTATATATGTTTGTACTTTGAGTATATACTACAATAGAAATAAAAACAAATAAATGTACATATATGTATTTATACTTTCAGTGTGTAATACAACTGATGTCTTAAAGCTATGCCCAGGAGAGTAAAAGGCTAAGGAAGCACACCCTAAAGTAAAATAACCCCACTGTCTCGTGGGTGAGACTTTTTAGTCAAAGACTAGCATAGCCAACTGTATACAAACCGACAGAAAGCAAAAGAAAACTACGATCGTAATTTCTTTGTACGATCATGGGTCGCGACACCAATAGAATTCCCGGCAACAACGTTAATTGGAATTCCAATGGAATACCCTCGTTCGGTAAGGGCATCATGTAGTACAGATGATACCCGACTGTCATCAAGCTAATGTAAGTAAGATGAAGATAAAACAGACTATCAAAATAGAAACTTGGAACGTAAGAACACTCATGCTAAAGGGAAAACTGGTAAACATCAAACAGGAAATGAAAAGGATGGATTTACATTTATTGGGACTATGTGAAATGAGATACACTAGAAAAGGAGAGATAGATTCTGATGAACATAAAATCATCTATTCTGGAGGCATCGAACACCAAAGAGGAGTAGGTATCATCTTGGATGCAGAAGAGCAAGAACAGCGACAGTCTTTTGGGCAATATCTGACATAGTTCTTTTAGTTAAATTGGAAATGGAAAACCAACAGAATCTCATACAAGTTATGCACCAACAGAAGACAGTACAAAGGCAACAGTTAATGAAATTTTACCACGAGCTTAATAAGACACTTCGTCAATGCAAACCACATGATAACACCATAGTTCTAGAGGATCTCAACGCAAAAGTAGGAAAATAAAGAGTTGAGGATGTTGAAGGTTATTTTGGCTTAGGCTAGAGATATGAAAGAGGTGACAAAATTATTGACTGGGCAAGAGTACACAACATGATAATAGAAAACACCTGGTTTAAGCAACATCCAAAACGTTTGTGGACATGGAAAAGCCCAGGAGACAATGCACATAATCAAATTGATTACATATTAATAAGCAATAGATTTAGAAACTGTCAGGTGTGTGTGAAAATTAGACCAGGGGAATATTACAATAGCGATCATGTACCATTTGTGGGAAAGCTAAGGGTAAAATTAAAAGCAGCAATGTGAGCCTCAGATAAATATCAATTTAAATTTAGATTTACTAAAATCAGACAAGAGGTTGCAAGACAAATATAATATCACAATTCAGAACAGGTACAATGCAATAGAGAAGATACAAATCATTTATAAACAGTGCAGATGTAGCAATCATCAAAAGAGTTCATACCACCAGTGAGGACAAATTCAGGAAAGAAATCGATGACAGATGACATTTTACAGCTAATGGATACAAGAAGAATAAATAGGATAAGAAAGACGAGTATAAGGGATTAAATAAAGAAATTCTAATAAAATACAATGAAGCAAAAGGAACATGGCTAAAACAGAGAAGCATGCAAATTGACTGAAATGCAACAAAAAAGAGATTACAAAGCTATATGCCAACAAATTGAAGAATTAACTGGAAGAAAAACGCAATCAAAAACTGGATGTTTAAGATCAAAGAAGGAGAACTGTTGATTGAACAAGAAAGCATAAGGGAACGATGGACAGAATACATTAAAGATCTTTATAATGATGAACGAACATAAGTAAATATTAAGGATAATGGAAAAGGAAGAGAAATACTTAAAGAAGAAGTGGAAGACGCCTTGCGCAATATGAAAGCAGGAAAAGCTCCTGGACCAGATAATATAACTAATGAAGAGATTGAAGCCATGGGTGATTTTAGAAATGAAATAATAACAAATGTATTGAATGATATCTACAACAGCGGATATATACCAGACGACCTGCTCAAATCAATATTCATAGCCCTACCAAAGAAATCTGGTGCGATTGAATGCCATGATCATCGCACAATAAGCCCTATGAGTCACATGACTAAAATATTACTAAAAATCATCATGCGAAGAGTGCGAAACAAAATCAGTCCAGAAATTAGCGATGAACAGTGTTGTTTTGTTAGAGGTAAAGGAACGAGCAATGCCATATACATCATAAGGTCTTTAGTGGAAAGAGTCATAGAGGTGAAAACAGATCTATACCTAAGCTTCATAGTTTATACCAAAGAATTTGACAAAGTAAAGTACCAAGAAATAATCAAAATTTTAGAAGACATAAATGTAGACAGTAAAGATCTAAGAATATTAAAGAACTTGTACTGGCAACAAACAGAGGCCATAAGAACTGAAAATCAATTGGGAATGTTTCAACAAATTAAACAGGGTGTTAGACAAGGCTGTATATATGTTTTGCAATATTTATTAATATTTTATTTATACTGTATTGATATAATCCACTCGATAACAAAGAACATTGCTAGTTTCACAGATCATCTGTTGGTTCCTCTGTGTTACAGGTCATCTCAGCCGTCAACAGAGCACAGCTTATCAATGACGCCTTCAGTTTGGCAGAGTAAGACTTTTTCCCTTTGTTTCCAACAGCCACAAATCACATTTACTGCTACAACTACAAGAATATGCATGTTTGTACTTTAATTATGATTCCAACACAAACATTATAATGTAATTTGTTTTGCTTCTCTTCGAAAAATGTAGTGGAGGTAGATGTCATGTTGAACCACATGACACACATAAATGATAAACTTAGTGTTCATCATCATAATCATCATCATCATCATCATCATCATGGAATGTAATCTCCGCAACGAAGATTGGCTACAATGAAGCACCATTCTGCTCAGTCTCTTACTTTGATGGTGCAGATTATCATAGGCTGATTTGTCCATCTTTTTATGTTACTCATCCATGTTAGTCTTGGTCTGCCTCTGCCTCTTTTGCCATTGTATTTTCCATTCCAATATTACTTTTAGTAGGATGTTGTGTCATTTAACATGGTACCAAAATCACATTTGTCTTGTTTGAATTGTGTTTAGTAGTCCACTTGTGAATTTTGAGTATTTTCTTAGTTTATAATCATAGTTTCATTTTCTTTTATATACATATCTAATCCATATTTTTTGCTTAGCATGTTTATGTCATTAATTAATTGTTGTAGATCTTTAGGATTTTCTGCTAGTAGTACAGATTCATCAGCGAATCTTAGGTTATTGATTATCTTTCCATTAATATTTAGGCCTGGTATCTCTGTGATGTTTTTAAGATTTTCTCAGTGTATAGATTGAACAAGCTTGGTAATAGGATGCGTCCCTGTCTTACTTCTCTTTTTATATCAATGGGTGTAGAGTTCTCTTTATTATATTTTATTGTTGCTGTTTGCACCAAGTATAAATTACATATTAGTCGTATGTCCATGTCACCTAGAGATCTATCTTTTTAGGCATTCTATAAGTTGTTTGTGGTGTGCTCTATCAAAAGCTTTGGTGTAGTCTATGAAGCAGACATATGTTTGTTTGTTTACTTCTGTGTACTTTTCGATTAATGTTCTCATGCAGAATGTGGTTTCTTTTGTCCCACTATTTTTACTAAATCCAAATTGCTGCTCATCTAATTCAGTATTGGCTATATTCTGAAACCTTCAGTGTATAACATCTAGCAAGATTTTTGTAACATGGCTCGTTAGGTTTATTGTTCTAAGATCACTGCATTCAACTGCACGAATCTTCTAAGGCAATGCAATGACAGTTTATATTTTTAGTTCATTTGGTATGTATCCTGTATGGTGTATGTCGTTGTATATGTATGTAATCACTTTAATGCCAAAATCTTTTAGTGCCTGTATAATTTCTATCTGTATGCTGTCATGTGCGGTTGGCTTACCACGGCAACAGCCGGGGTTCGTTCCCTGGCGAGGACACCTGGGTTTTACTAATTCCCTAAAAATTAGTAGGAGCCGCGATAGCTCAGTGGTTAGTGAACTGGACTACTACGGACAAGGGGTAGGGTTCGATCCCAACCGACGGCTCCGGGTTCACCCAGCCTTAAATGGGTACCGGATTTTTTCTGGGAAAGTAAAAGCAGCACGGGCGTAATACCGACCACATTACCCCAAAAATCATGTGCTGAAGGTCTGTAAAATATAGGGTCACTAACACCATATTTCCCTATACGCCACTTGGCGTGACGGGGGGTACTTTACTTTACTTACTTTATGCTGTCATGTCCTGCTGCTTTTCCCTTTTTCATTGTTTGTATAGTTTTTTCCACCTCAGATTGTAAGATTTAATAGCCTGGTTCTAGATTTTATAATTTGTTTCTTGTCCCTTTGATCATGAAATAGTTCTGTTATATATCCCTGCCATCTATCTATTATATCTTTATTGACTGTTAGTATATTTCCTTTTTTGTCTGCACTGCATCCGCTTTCTGTGGCTTTTAAAAATTGTTATTAGTCATTCTCTTTATTTCTGTGTGCATTCCTCTTAAGTTCTGTTTGCTCTCCATAGTTTCTATTTCTAAACAGTTTTGGCCGAGCCAGTCTTCTTTTGCCTTTTTGCACATTTTGCGTGTTTCATTAGCTTTTTTATTGTATTGGGCAGTGTTCTTCTCCTGTCTCCTTTCTTCCATTTTTTTCTAAGATGGTGTTAGTTATCCATTTTTGTTTTTGTTCTTTTCTTTTTGAGTAAGGTGTCGCAAGTTTCTTGTATGCTTTTCTTTTATGTACTGCCATTTGGTTGTGACTTTTTCATCAGGATTTTCTCTTTTGTATTGCTCAATTCCTTCTTCTAGCAGCTTCTGATATGTGTTCTTAACTCGTATTGTATAGGTATTTTAAATATCTTTTTGATTTAAACCTGTTATATCTAGTGATATTGTTGATGAATTAGGCTTTTGCTGGTTTCTCTTTAGTTTTATTTTCATTTTAATCATTACAGGATTGTGGATTTGTTTTGGCTTTCTTAACGCTGTTACCGAACCTATCTTTTCTCATTATGTAATATATTTGATTCCTCTTCTTATCTCCAGGGCATTTCCATGTGTATAATGCCTTTTCTCTTGTTCAAAGTAAGTGTTACATATTTTTGTAGCACTCTTTTTATTAGTATTCCTACCTTCTTTGATGTTCTGTTGTGTTGCCTGAGTATATAAATGTATATTTTTCGTCCTCTATATACCCACATTCTTTCCACCTTGTCTCTGGTATGCCTAAAGTATCTATTTTTAATCTCTCTGCTTCCACCATAAGATTTTCTAATTTTCCTTGTTGGTAAGGTCCTAACATTCCATGTAGCTATTTTTAATTCGTTCTTAAAACAATAGTTATAATTTCTCTCTATCGCTTTCTTTGGAGTGTTACGTGATGATGATCCAAGCTCTTTCACGGTGGCCTGCCGCATTCGTCTTTCGTGCCCTGAACGTGCCTCTCGTGTATCACAAACTTTGCTGTTTTCGCTTTCTGGGCTGTTGGTCATTGATGACTCTTCCGCCCCATCCACGGTCACTGACTTTATACAATTCGGGATGGACATTCCCGTCTGCCCGGATCGACAGTGAAAAACAATGATAATACTCAAAACCCACAAGTGGATATCAAAATAGAAGGAATAGACCTGGAGACAGCTCAGAACTACAACTACTTTGGACATACTATAACCAGTGATGGAAAATGTACAACTGAAATAAACAAAAGAATAGGAATGGCAAAAAGTAATTTTAATGCCATGAAAAATATACTAACATCAAAACAAATAACACCAGTGCTAACACTAAGAATGGCAAAATTTTACATCTTCTCAATATTCCTATATGGTGCAGAAACATGAACATTAGACAAGAAAACAGAACAGAGAATTGAAGACTTTGAAATGTGGATATATAGAAGAATAGGTAGAATTGGATGGAAGGAAAAGAAAACAAACGATGAAGTCTTAAAACAACTAAAAATGAAAAGAGAACTACTAAGCACAATTCAAACAAGACAAATGCGATTTTTAGGCCATGTTAAAAGACACAACAGCCTACTAAAAGTAATTCTGGAGGGGAAAATACAAGGTAAAAGAGACAGAGGCAGACCAAGACTAACATGGACGAGTAACATCAAAAGATGGGAAAATCAGCCTATGACAACCTGCACCATCAAAGCAAGAGACAGAGCAGAATGGTGCTACATGGTAGCCAACCTTTGTTGCGGAGACGGCACTCGATGATGATAATATCACCGGTAGGTCTATCTCGAATGAAAATAAGATAATACCCACTATCATTCTGTGATATGACTGTTCCTAGCTTTTTTCTCAGTTCTTCATTTCTAATCTTGCCTCTCAAGCTGTTTCTTGTCATTCGTCTAACACATTCCATCTCAGTAGAGGTTATTTTTCTAATTGTTCTTGCATCTAGGGTCAAGGTCTGGCACTGGTAGCACAACGTTTGGATGGAGATTGTATTGTATAGTGCCAGTTTTGCCTCTATAGTTATTTCCTTGTTGGATAATAGTGGTGATAACTGTCCAATGATTTGACAGGCTTATATACATCTTGAGTCTATCTCTGCTGCTTGTGAATTGTCGTTTGTCACTAAACATCCTATGTATTTGTATTCCTCTACAACATTTCCCTATTTGTGTAGTCTGTCATTATTGCTTGTTTCTTGTCGGACTAAACTGTCCTCACCTAATTTGATGCCAATTCTTTTTTTCACACACAATCAGCAATTGACAATTCATTCTTCTCAAAAGCAGAACAATTGAAATAGGCATGTGCTTTTGTATAAGATACACGCTCTAGGACTTCCGATCAATATGGCTGATAGGCGGGAGGAACCGTTAAGGCTCTGTCTGAAAAGTGGTCCATGTTGCAGTTTCCTCATATTCCAAGTCCGGCTTTCTGCTGGAGCTAGTGAGTTTAGTGCTGTGTGAATACAGCGAGCTGTATTTTTCGTCCTGATCGTGTTTCGATATTCTGTTTGTTTACGATGAATGATGATATCGTATGACGTAGGACAGGTCGGTTGCGTTTACTTTCTGTGCAGCCACGCTGAGTGTCTTTTACCCGTATGGTCTGGCTGCTAAGATGGGGACTGCAGCAGCCTTTCTTTGTTTGAATCCTTCAATGAGATAAGATGTTGTTTCAGATTGTTCCACTGGCACGGACGGTTGAGGAATTATGGATTTTAATTCGTTTGCAGTGATACCGGGGTCTTCGAATAAATATTACTGTAACTATATAACATGCTCTATACAACAGTTTGTTACATGTCTATCTGATGCTAAATAAAATTAAGTCAAACTATCTGAGCGACAATGCTAAATAAGATAAGTCAAGCTTGCTGAGGAACAATGCTAACCAAGATTAAGTCAAGCTGTCTGAGAGAAAAAGCTAAGCAGAATACAAATCAAGCTGTCTGAGAGACAAAGCTAAATAACATTATATCAATTGTCTGAGAGACAAAGCTAAATAACATTATATCAAGTTGTCTGAGAGACAAAGCTAAATAACATTATATCAAGTTGTCTGAGAGACAAAGCTAAACAAGATACAAGTCAAACTGTATGATAGACAATGCTAAAAAAGATTAAGTCACGCTTTCTGAGAATCACATCTGAATAAGTCCGTGTCTTTTTTATGATCATTACTTCTCTGTCCTCATATGATACAGTTGACGCTTTATCATCTACAAGGCAGCAAGACAATTGTAGATAGTACTAACCTAATGTAAGAAGTAGCAGGTAAGTTACTTGATCTGACAGGTGCCTTAGGTCGGTGTCATAAATCACATAACAAAGTCAGTGTCAGAAAATAGATGACTAAGTCAGTGTCAGAAATCAGAGACTAAGTCAGGATCATAAATCAGACGACTAAGTCAGTGTCACATATAACAAAACTAAGTCAGTGTCATATATAACAAAACTAAGTCAGTGTCACAAATCACAAAACTAAGTCAGTGTCATAAATCACATAAACTAAGAAAGTGTCATAAATCACATAAACTAAGAAAGTGTCATAAATCACATAAACTAAGAAAGTGTCATAATCACAAAACTATGTGGGTGTCATAAATCAGAAGACTAAGTCAGCGTCATAAATCACAAAACTATGTGGGTGTCATAAATAAGAAAACTAAGTCAGGGTCATAAATCAGATGACAACGTCAGTGCCAGAAAACAGATAGTAAAATCAGTTTCATAAATCAGAGACTAAGTCAGGGCCATAAATCAGATGACTAAGCCAGTGTCTTAAATCAGATAACAGAGTCAGTGTTATTGGTTATTGGTTATTGGTTATGGAAGGCCTCGGTCTCACAGCAAACGAATTAAAATCCATAATTGCTCAACCGCCCGTGCCAGTGGAATCATCCGAATTACTAACTTATCTCCCAAACAAAGAAAGGTAGCTGTAGTCTCCATCGTAGCAGTCTCAGCACATAGAGTCAGTGTGTCATAAAACAAGTGATTAAATCGGTGTCATAAATCTAATTAACTTCATATAAATCTGTTTACTTTGTGGCCTGATCACTGTCATCATGAAGAGTGTATTCCTCTGGGTCAATCATCGTCATATATCTATTTTTTGGTTCTTTCTGCAAACAGATCAGCTATTCAGCTTTCTGGTTTTGTCAAATCCTAAATTCATCATATATTTTAAAAGTAGTTTTGTTATAATTTTACCCATGTTTTTTTCAGTGACAAACCATCATACACAAAACATGGTATTTGTTATAATGCTATACAATATCAAGAAAGATTTATTTTAGCAACTTAGTTTTGTTCATCATCATCATCATGATGTGACATACCGGTTGGCGTAGGCGATCATGTCCCTCCACAATCTTCTCTCCACAGTGCATCGTATCAGTTGTATTGTTTTCTGTTTTCAATGCCATGACACCAAGCTGTCAAGTATTTTCTCTCTTTGTTGCCCGCGATCTCTCTTTCCTCTTATTTTGCCAGTTGTAACCAAGTATTCAAACTTTCCTATTCTCATGATGTGCCCGAAAAATGTTGATTCTTCTGATGCCCTTTCTGATGCCTTTCGGGAGCCACCTTTTTGTGTTGGCCTCTTTTAGAACTTCCTCATTGGTCTTTTTAGCTGTTCAGGGAACTATCAACATTCTTCTGAGAAATCCCGTCACTGTGGCCTCTAATCGTCTTTTTATTTGTTTGTCTACTGTCCATGATTCGCTTCCATAGGTCAGAATTGGTTCTATATAGCTTCACTTCTATTGACATAGATTTGTTGCATAAGATATTTTTTATTTTCTGAAATGCTGTTTTGGCCTGAGCTATTCTGCTTTTTATTTCTGTGGTGCATGTTCCATCTGATGTTGTTATTGTGCACAGATATTTTGGCGCGTTGTACTTGTTTCATTTTTGTCCTTTTTATTTTTTTGCTGCATGATAGTGATGATTGTTTTTTCGATATGACCATTACTTCTGTTTTCTTACTATTCAAACTGAGACCCTATTTATTGCTTTCTTCTACTATTATGTTTATCATTTCTTGTAGCTCATTCTCTGTCTCTGCTATTAAGACAGTGTCATCCGCATATCGCAAATTATTTATATTGTGACCGTTGACTTCAATTTTTTTTTTTGTCTACTGTTGATCTCAAAATATGTTCGCTCTAAAGTGAAAATAAATCCGGCGATAGATACAGGAGTTCATCAGAGAGTTTTAAAGTCAACAACGGAGTGACGCGGGGATGTGTCCTCGCCCCCACCCATTTCGGTATATTTTTTTTATTCTCTTATAAATTACGCCTTATAAAACAGCTCAGGAGACATTTACATTCGCAGAAGATCAGATGGCTCACTGTTCAACTTGAAACGACTAAGAGCAAAGACAAAAACAAATGTTGCCCTACTTAACTTTTATTTACTGACGATGCTGCCCTAATCGCTGATAGCGAAGCCGACCTACAATCACTGACAACCTTTGACAAAGCGTGCGACCCTTTCTTCACTGTCAAATAGTGTTCAGAAACTGTACCTCTAAGTCAAGAAGACATCATACCTGCATTAATCACTTTAAAAGATTGTCCACTTGATTCAATTCAGAAATTCACGTATCTTGGATCCACAATTACGTCAACCACTTCTCTTGATTAAATAAACAGCCGAATTGGTAAGGCAGCTATGCCTGCCGGCAAATTCAAAGAAAGGGCTTGGAACAACACGAAATTAACACTAAAGACCAAACTCTTAATGTATCAGACCTGTGTGCCCAGCACATTGTTATATGAATTTGAGTTATTCAGTTATTTGCAGGTCATCATCATTGCACTCCGAACATGTCCATAGATGCTGAGATCCCAGATCAGCAAGTCCAGCAGTGTCCAGCGATTAACGACTCCAGTTCTATGTTGGTTGATAAGTCTTCTTACACGGCCACTAAGTTTCCCATTTCTGGCTGTGCCCATCTTAACTCCCATCTCCATCATCCGAAGAAGTGACGTGGATCTGTGTTTGTCGAAGTCCTGTGCTCTTCCCACATCTCGGAGGGCATTGATGATGTCCGCCCGATCCATTGGTCGACCGTCCTCAACGACAGCGCAGCTAGCCAACCTGTCCGCTCTTTCATTTCCCCGTACTCCTGCAATTCCAGGGACTTAGACAAAGGTGACCTTACGTATTTTTGACTTCTGCAATGACTCTAACCATTGCATGCGGACAAGGCCCGCCTCCACTTTTTTGTATCACGCACATCGAATCACTCAGTATACATGCGTGGGTGTAGTCTTGTGACTCTAACCATTTGAATGCCTTGGTCACTGCCATCACCTCCATTGTCACGCTACTCGTGGTCATGTATATCATGGCGTATGCACCACGGTCTTCTTTGACTATTCTGCCTGCCGAGCGTGCTGTAAATGCCCATGCACTTCTTTGGTGTCGTATTACAGATCCATCTGTATAGATGACAGCATCTTTCTCATCTGTGTTATCGCAGATGAGACCATTGACCTCCGCATTAACCACGGCCGAGTTCTGTTCGTTACTTTTCCTGTCGAGTGTAACAATACACGAGAAAGTCCCCCTGAATAACGTAGGCACCGGTATCCACTCCTCGCCAACGTTGATATTAGTAAGCCCACAGACCTGTTTGATAACATCCTCTCCTCGGCCCACCCATGATTTGCCTCTTTTTAACCAAACACCTTTCCCTGTGATGAGTACGTGGTGCATTGGATACTCTTTATCTGCACTAATCTTCAGGTATGCTCATGCTCTCCATATCTTGATTCTGTTTTCCATAGTTGGAAAGTCAAGAAGATACCTCATTGCTACACAGAGAGTGTCCCTTGGTAAAAAAATGGCGGTTTGTTTTCGCCGGTCTGTCGTCAAGGACGCTTAATTCATTTAATTTGTAAAAGGCTCACAGTGTTTCCGCGTGATGCTGAGCGATTTACTAGAGTTGGCCAGTGTATAACGTGGAAACGGGTTCTGGTCCGTGCGACTGAGTGAGTGTACGTTAGTCTAGACCATCCACAGCACAGACGTTAAGCGACAAAATCATATGGATCTGAAACCTGGACAACATGCTCAAATCACGAAAAAAGACTAAATATCTTCCACATATGATGTCTCTGCAGAATAATGCACATCAAATGGCAGGATAAACAAACCAACGTAGCTATCTTGAAACGCGCTAAGAGCCCGTAAATGCTCAGAAGCCGAAGGTTAAGATGTTTGGGGCACTGCCAGCGAATGGAAGAAACCCGCATTACTAAGCACATACTATATGGTGAACTAAAGGGAGCCGCGATAACTTAGTGGTTAGTGAACTGGACTACAAAGGACAAGAGGTAGGGTTCGATCCCAACCGACCCCCGGGTTCACCCAGCCTTTAATGGGTACCGGATTTTTTTCTGGGAAAGTAAAACGGCACAGGCGTAATACCGACCGCATTACCCAAAAAATATGTCACTAACGCCATATTCCCTATACACAACTTGGCGTGACGGGGGTACTTTACTACCTATATGGTGAACTAATACATGGAAAAAGGCAAATCGACAGACCTAAACTACAATATAGAGATATATGTAAATCATCTGTGAATAACTTCTACATCTGTGAAGATTGACTGGGAACACCTGGTAAGAGATCGTACATCATGACAACATGAATATATAATGGCATAACATCATTTGAGGCTGTATTGTGGCACAACATGACAGAGAAAAGACTCATAAACAAAGATGGAAAACCCTGCGGTTGTGCCTGACTTGTACATTCTTTGGCGCGGTTTGTTTGTCAAACATTGTTAGAATGTGCCACAGGGAAGCTATTCGACAAAAACAAAAGCTGCAAAAAAATGTGTACAACAGTCTTCACTAAACCGTCTTGCAAGACGAAAAAGGCCATATATGGAATATTGATATTTACATTATATTAATTTATGTTATAAATATTGCAGGAATATAGTTTATGTGTACTTTTAAGCTTAGTGCTGTATACGAGCAATTAATATTTTCTTTAAATTCCATGAAATGTGTTCATTAATTTCTATGAACATTGTTTTTAAATTTTATGAAGTCTGTTCATTTATTTATATAAAGTTTGTTCTTTAATTTCTATTAAATGTGTTCATTAATTTCTATGAAATTTTCTATTTAATTCTCATTAAATTTGTTCTTTAATTTCTATGAAATTTGTTCCTTAATTTTTATCAAGTATTTCTTTAATCTGGTGAGAGCAACATTTAGAACAACCAAAAACAAAATAAAATTACACATTATACAATGCTATGCACCAACCAACGATAAAGATGACTCAGTTAAAGATGATTTTTATAAACAGCTACAATGCCAGATGGATGCAAGACGAGCCAAGGATATTATAATCTTGATGGGAGACCTAAATGCTAAGGTAGGATCAGACAACAGAGGCTTCGAAGAGATTATGGGAAAACATGGACTTGGAGATATAAACGAGAATGGAGAGATATTTGTGAATTTCTGCGCCCTTAATCAAATGAGCCTAGGAGGAACAATATTCCAACATAAAAGAATACACAAAGCTACATGGGTGTCACCAGATCATAGAACGGAAAATCAAATTGATCACATATGTATTAATAATAAGTTTAAGTCATCCTTACAGGATGTAAAAGTATATAGAGGGGCAGATATAGCTTCTGATCATCATCTTCTGTTAGCCAAACTTAAAATTACATTAAAAAGGTATACTACAACGAATAAGGGCAGAAAGTATTTCAATGTAGGGTTTCTTAAAGAACAAGGAATTAAAGATAAATTCGCAGTCACAATATCAAACAAATACCAAGTCCTCCAACAAATAGAAAATACAATAAATATAGAAGATCATTGGAAACAGGTAAAAAATATATGGAAAGAGACATGCGAAGAAACACTGGGGAGAGGGGAGCGCCAGAATAAGGCATGGGTGACAGCGGAGACCCTGGATGAAGTTGGAGAGGGAGAGAGCGGGAGGGCAGACGTAAGTAAAAGCAAAACAAGAAGTAATAGGGCCAGGACACGGGAGGCTTGCACGGGGGTGGACGGAGGGGTGAGGGGATGCATTGAGGGGGATAAGAGGAAATATATAGATGAATTGGCTGGAGAGGCATAGGAGGCGGCAGGTAAAGGGAATATGAAAGAACTTTGCAACAGCACAAAGAAATTAGGTGGAGAGTGCAAACAGATCGGCGCCTTTATCGGAGATAAGAAAGGAAATCTGCTTAGTAATATAAGGGAACAAATGGAGAGATGGAAAGAGCACTTTGAAGAACTTTTGAACAGATCCGGCTCAAATAATCCTCCAGATATACTACCAGCAGAAGAGGAGTTACACGTTGGCTGCGGAAAACCAAGCAGAGAGGAAATAATGAAAGCCATCAAACTATTAAAAGATGGTAGGGCCACGGGACCGGATGAGGTTCCTTCGGGGGCCGTCGGGGCAGATATTATCACCTCTGCCGGGATGTTGCGTGATCTATTTGATGGGATTTGGGAGAGGGAAGGGATGCCTAAAGACTGGAGAGAAGGTTATATGATCAAACTACCAAAGAGGGGAAGTTTACAGGAGTGCACAAATTATAGGGGAATTGTGCTGCTATCAGTGCCAGGAAAAATATTAGGCAGAATCATTCTGGAGAGACTAAAAGAGACTATGGAGAGACACTTGAGAGATGGGCAGGCAGGTTTTAGGAAGAACAGATCATGTGCTGATCAAATAACTACTCTACGTATAATAGTTGAACAAAGTTTAGAACTAAAATCCCCACTTTGTATTGGATTCATGGATTACGAAAAGGCATTTGATAGTTTGGACAGAAGAGTGCTTTGGGGGTTGCTGAGTCATTATGGAATCCCGATGAAGTTTATTGACCTGATGGAAACAATGTGTGAAGGAGCAAAGTGTAGTGTGGTGCGTGAAGGACAGCTTACAGAAGCATTTGAAATAAGAACAGGAGTAAGGCAAGGATGCCTTCTGTCTCCATTTCTCTTTCTGCTGGCCATAGATTGGATTATGAAAGTAGCTCAAGGCAACAGGAATGGGATCCAGTGGTCACTGACCAAACAACTTGATGATTTAGACTTTGCTGTTGACATAGCTCTCCTATCACACAGCCACCAACAGATGCAAGATAAAATGAGTATATTAGATGAGAGATCACAACAGCTAGGACTAAAGATTAATAGAGATAAGACCAACATTATGAGAATTAATGCAGTTGGCAGTAACCAAATGGAACTAGGAGAAATGCCTCTACTAGACGTACAATCTTATATATATCTGGGCGGTAATATAGATAGAGAGGGAGGAACAGAAAACGATGCCAAAATGGGGATGTCAGGGGCAAGAGGGGCTTTCATTGCACTGGGAAACATATGGAAATCCAAAGAAATTAGGCTAAATACAAAAATACAAATTTTCAACTCCAATGTTGAGTCGGTTCTATTATATGGCTGTGAAACATGGAGAATAACAAAATTGACAATCACGAAGGTACAGAATTTCATTAATGGATGCTTGCGCAGAATAAAGGGATGGAAATGGCAGGACAAAGTCACAAACGTGGAATTATGGAAATGTACCGGTCAAATACCAGTGGATAAAGAAATACAGCGAAGACGATGGCGATGGATAGGACACACACTACGGAAACCAACTGAGAGTATTACACAACAGGCCCTTTTTTGGAATCCCCAGGGGAAAAGACAAAGAGGAAGACCAAGGAATTCTTGGAGAAGACAGATTGAAGCAGAGATGAAGATGATGGGGAAGACATTGAATGACCTTAAAAGAATTGCAAAAAACAGAACGACTTGGAAAGTGTTTGTTGAAGACCTATGCTCCACTGGGAGCTAAAAGGTAGAAGAAGAAGAATTTCTTTAATCTCCATGAAATTTGTCTTTAATTTCTATGAAATTAGTTCCTTAATATATATGAAATTTGTTCTTTAATTTCTATACAGTTTGTTCTTTAATTTCTATGAAATCTAAATGTGCAGCTAAATCATTATTTAAAATCTTTAAAATTCTAATTATCAAAATAGGTATTTTCTTTTGCATAAAAAAAAAATAATTTGTTCAAGCAAAAATAACATAAAAGCACTAGATTTTATAACGCATGTTATTATATTTTCATTGCATCATTCTCATTTAAAAAAAAATTCAAGATCTGGTCACATTGGATATCATTTAGTGTTGACAATATTACAATATATGGGAGCGGAGCAAGAATATACCGTTTGGAAATCAGCGACAAATAATTTGATTGAAATAAATAACATGCTTATGGAAACATCTGTTTTTGATGGATATAAGGTAAGTGCCTGTCTGTTGTCAATTGTACAGTAATTTGTATTTTGTTATATTTCTGCACAAATAAAAACAATGATTCTCAACATGTTATGTTCAAAATTTGGAATAGAGTAGAATTTCTAAGGGTGACGAAAAGCATATTTTCTACAGCTTGAATATTTTTAGGCGAGACGCGATAGCTCAGTGGTTAGTGAACTGAACTACAATGGACATGGGTCTGGTTCAATCCTGATATACGGCTTCCAGATTCACCCAGCCTTAAATGAGTGCTGGAATTTTATTCTGTGAAAGTAAAGCGGCACGGACTTAAAAGTGGCCACATTGTCCCAAAAAACATGTGCCTGCTGTCTATAAAATGTATTGTAACTAACATTGTATATTCCGTATACATCACGTGACGGGGACTTTACTTCTTTTCTTTTCACTGAAATATGTTTAACACATTATTTAAATGCTACTTATATAAATGTTTTTTTATATGTCACGAGACTGTTCAATAATAACTATGAATTAAATTGTATCAATGTAAAGTCGTTCATTTAAAAAAAAAGTTATTTCTTGACGACGTACTTACCTCCCATTAAAAAAGAAATTATACAATTAATTTTCTGTTTATTGTTTAAAAGAAAAAAAATGTCACGAGACTTTTCAATAATAATTATTAATTAAATTTTAACAATTTAAAGTCTTTAATTTAAAAAAAAAAAAAGTTATTTCTTGACGACTTACTTACCTCCCTTAAAAACAATTAAACAATTAATTATGTTTATTGTTTAAATAAATAAAAGCTGGCTATTTCATCAGTTGTAACGCTGAAACACAAACGATTACAGAGACAATTTATTTGAACGTAGAACAAGAAAGGCATTATCACTTGATAAATTATTTACTTAATTAACTCTAAACAAACGTCGCTTTCATAGTAAAAGGGATATTGTGAATGTAAGTCAATATTCACGAGAAAAAATTGTGTTTATATATATATATATATATAAATATATATATATATATATATATATATATATATATATATATATATATATATATATATATATATAATGATATATGTACTAGTGTGATAAAATATATTTAATTTTTAAATAGCACCAATCAAATCCAATCTTAATTTCTGAAATGAATGAATTAAGAAAAAAACTGGACTGCCAAGCACAAGTGTGTCTACTGGTCACAATGAGAATTGTTGTTGTTGTTTTCTTCCTTTCTGAAAATAGGTGAGACCTCAGGTCATTAATTTGTTTTATCCCATTCTAATGCCAGACCTATAACTACAACATTAGCATGAAAAATTGTTGCCACATTCGAGTAATGTTAAATAGAAGCCTAATATTTAAAAAAAAAACGTATTGTCATTAGAGTATTTATTTTAAAATATGCCTACACATTGTTTAATTCTTATATTACAGTGATTACGAATAGTTTTTTTCTTTATATGCAAATACATCTTGTTAGAGAGCAAATATCGCTTGATCATATGAACCCATATTGTGCATCTACATCACCATCATCATCAGGTCGTATGTTTTTTTTTTTTTGGTTTTTTTTTCAGAACGTTACACTAATTACAGCCCGTTTGAAAAATATCTCTGTCTCAAGCCAGATCTCCCACTTCTTCCATTGCCATGTTCAATGTCTCCTTGGTGTGAGATTTGTTCTTTTTAGCTGTCATGATTTATCGGCAGTCCGAAATCATTAGTTTGCCGTTGATTTCTGATTGGCTCTGGCCACATAACACCTTAGGTAAACAAATCCGACTACATGGCGATTATATGCTAGATACCCAAGACAGGAGATAAGAAAAAGTTCACTTCCTGTTGTTCCAGAGCGTGGTCAGCCTCCGAATAGACTAAAATGAGAGGGCGGGATGAACAACTATGCATCTCACTGACTAGGCAGTCAGGCGAGAAGACGGAACGGAAGGATTCTAAAAATATGGGGAGGTGGGTACAAGATATGTATAAACTGTGCATATCTAACTCTGTGTGTGCACACCGAACCGATGTGTAAAAAACTTGTGTATATAACAATACATTCGTACCAGCATAAATCCGTATATATATTGCCATAAAGTCCACAAAAGAAAACACAAAGGTGTCTAAATGTGCCAATACATACGTAGACAAATATATATACATGTATAGGTTCGGTAGCACATGGGGGTAAGACATGTGTAGTAGGTGTCTTATGTGTATGAGAGCGATATGTTCATACCTTGAGGGGACAGCGAATCCAACTGGGCAATGAGGCGATTCTCAAGAGCGAACCGACTGCGATTACTGGATTGACACGAGGGGACAGCGAATCCAACTGGGCAATGAGGCGATTCTCAAGAGCGAACCGGCTGCGATTACTGGATTGATACGAGGCAATGCCAGTGACTAGCACGTCAGCTTTACCACTATGGCCAGGGGAGTTGAAATGGGCAGACACCGGTCTGCCAGTCTTTTGCTCAACATCACGAAGATGCTCACAAAATCTGTAACAAAAGCGTCTACCAGACTCACCCACTTACATCATCCGGAAATGCTTACATATTATGGCGTAGATAATATTCCGTGACACACAAGTAAACACCTCCTTGATATCAAATCGCCTATTAGGGAACAACACGGAATCGGTGCAAAGCACGTAGTCTCAAAAGTTCTGCATATTCGACGTCCACAACGAACAGTACCAAGGTGTTTGTGGTTTGAGTGGGGGAGACGGCTCGTGACAAGTATGTCTCCCAGACTCCTGTCGCGTTTGAAGGCTACGAGTATCTAGCATATAATCGCCATGTAGTTGGATTTGTTTACATATCCTTATATATATTTTTAACAATCATCATGCGAAGAGTGTGAAACAAAATCAGTCCAGAAATTAGCGATGAACAGTGTGGTTTTGTTGGAGGTAAAGAACGAGCAAAGATATAATAAGATCTTTAGTAGAAAGAGCCATAGAGGTGAAAACAGATCTATCCCTATGTTTCATAGATTCTACCAAAGCATTTGACAAAGTAAAGCACCAAGAAATAATCAAAATTTTAGAAAGCATAAATGTAGACAGCAAAGATCTAAGAATAATAAAGAACATGTACTGGCAACAAACAGCGGCCACAAAAAATAGAAACCAATTGGGAATGTTTCAACAAATAAAACAAAAACAGAGTGTTAGACAAGGTTGTGTGCTGTCACCAGATTTGTTTAATATTTATAGTGAGCTTATTTTAAGATCCATAAGGGGCATGCCTGGAATAACAATTGGAGGTTATAATATAAATAATCTAAGGTATGCTGATGATACAGTCTTAATAGCTAAGAGTGAAAATGAGTTACAAGAAATGTTGGACATTATAGTGAAAGAAAGCACAAATAAAGGACTCAGCCTTAAAAGCAAAAAGACAGAAGTAATGGTAACAACAAAGAAAAAGACATCACCTCAGTGCAAAATAAAGACCAGTGGAACAGTATTAAAACAGGTAAATGAAATTAAATATTTGGGAACTTTGTTAACCTCAGACGGAAGATGTACAAAAGAGGTGCGATGCTGAATGGCTCAGGCAAAAACAGCTTTACAGAAAATGAGGAAGATACTATGCAATCCATTTTTGACAATAGATACAAGAAAAAGAGTTCTTAAATGTTATGTAGAGCCTGTCTTAACATATAGATGTGAATCATTGGACAATAGGACAACAGATAGGAAAATAACTGGAGTCTGTAGAAATGTGGTTTTACAGAAGAATGATGAGAATACCATGGACATCTAAGAAGAGTAATGAAAATGTTCTGAATGATGTCAAAGCAAAAGGAGAGCTAATTTCCAATATTAGGAAGAAACAATCATCATTTTTTGGCCATGTAGTAAGAAGAGAACAACTGGAATATATTGTAACAACTGGAAAAATTGAGGGACGAATAGACAGAGGGAATCAAAGAGAAAAAATACCAGACAGCTTAAGAGAATGGCTTGGCAGAAAGTCAACAACAGAAATGATAAAAAAATGTCGAGATCGAAATTGTGGAGAGACATGATCGCCTGCGCCATTAGGCCCGGTACTTGATGATGATATATATTTTGTGTGTTGTTGTTTGTTGTTCCAGCTGAAGGCCTACTTGGCCGAAGCGTCGATTTTTGTTTTGTCCATTACCACGTAAAGCTGCCACTATACCACTTTTTTTTTTAGAATTTCTTTTATCATCAGCTTTACAGCAGCTTCGCATCTCTATGCACCTCGGTGCATCTTGATACTTTACTTCTTTACTAACACCTTAGGTCACCGGTCTACCCTGAGTGCGATTCCACGCCGTTCCAGCTGCTGCCTTAAAGACCGTTGTCGACTGAGTCTATCCTCCGGCCTTTCTGCCAGCAGTTGTGTGTACAATAGATGTGTACTATAGATGTGTACTATAGATGTGTACTATCCACAGCTGAAGTTAAACATGGTCTCATGCATTTGAATATATTAACTTAACTTGATATTGTTCGATCTACTTTCATTTTGCACATAGAAGATGTGTTTTACTTTGTTGAAGTGATTAATTCTTGGTCTGTTTAACGTTTTCTCGCTCACTTATTTTGATTTCGCACCAGAATAGTGTCATTCATTCTCTTTGACTCAATACCATCAACTGACATTCCGAGTAATGTCCTATTAGGATAGGCGGGTCTTCTCTTTTTGAACTCATTAGTCAAATACCACATACTGAAACTGAGAAGGCTTTTGCGATAGTGGGAAAGACAGAGGTAAACGAAACAATGGTAGACAGGTAGACATTTTATTTTTAAAAATATCATCTAAAGAGCTGAAATAGTCGTTAAACAGTTGTTAGTTAAAGTACCTCCTTTTCAATACAACAAAATATAATCGACAATGTAGTATGAATGTTCAGCCAAAAAACTCTTTATTTCCTTAATTCCTTGTATTAAATTATTATTTCCTTAATTAACTTTCCTTTATTAAATTATTAATACAAAATAATTGTCATGACTATGTATGGCTATTTCCAGAGATACGCGGGAGACATTCTAAAAGATTCCTTTCATCATTATAAATTGGCAAACGTCGTTCAAGACCAGGGTGATTTGTAAGTTTTCTTGTAGATCTTTTTCTCTTCCTTCGATTGCTTTCTGCAAAAGAAGTAATTGTTTTCTTTCCACAGTTTATTGTTTGCACGATTCATTCTCCTATTGGCTGTTTACCTGTCATACTATTCCCTTTTTAAAAGTTACTGTTAAAATGAATTCCTGCTTATATATGCAACTGTTAGAGTATCTTCTTCTCCTTTTTTCTCTTTCACTGATACCTAAAAGGTGTCGTGATTTATATCATTAGTCGTTCTTGTGCTGCTCGAATTGTCTGAATTAGTGATTTTCCTTTGTTGTTACATGTCTCTGTCACTGCATCTATCCATCTTCTTCTGGGTCTTCCTCTTGGTCTTTTCCCATGCATTCTCGAGAAGAACGCCCTTGATGGTGATTGGTGAGGATTCATTCTGACCAGGTGGCCGAACCATTTAAGTTGTTGTTGTTCTATATATTCTTGGCAGGGTTTTGCTCCTACCATTTTTCTTATGGTTTCATTTGGTATTCTATCTCTTCTTGTGTTGTTTGTTACTTTTCTCAAGCATCGCATCTCACATGTATTGATCTTTCTTAAATGGGATTTAGAAAGGGTCCATGTTTGACTTTCATAGCACAAAGTTGGTATGAAGATGCTATTTATCATTTGTTGTTTAGCTGGCATAGAAATGTTTGGATGTCTTAACAATGGTGAAAGCTGGTATGTGACAGCATTTGCTTTTTGTATTCTCATGTCAATTTCTCTATCTAGTTTTCCATCTTCTGTGAACATTGCGCCTAAATACTTGAATTCTATAAAGAAGTTCTCTGTATACCAAAGACAGTTTAAAAAGCCGATCAAGTAAATTGAAAAGAAAATTGTTTGATGAAAACAGTCACGGCTAAAATATAAAGGAATCAACGTTCCGATTCAACGTACGAACACATAGCTATAAAGGAAACTCCAAGAAAATTGTGTGTCGGCTGGGCAATTTAGAAACAGTTTAAAAATTATTGAGAGCAGAAAAGTTTGTGTGGACCAGATAAGATACAGGCAGGAGGTAAACAAAATGACAAAGATGTTTTTGGACGTGACATTTTGAAAATGTTTGAATCGAATCAACTTGTTACACTGCACAAATTTAAAGTTCGTCTGCAATTAGAATGTTTATTGAAATCTCAAAAACGACGCTTCGGAAGATCGTATGATGCGTTAGTTTCACTTTTCGAAAATCTTCTAGTGGAAGAAATATTGTTTGTGAAAAACAACACCTGATAGCTGCCCGAAGCAAATACCTGAGGCAGATCCGTGAGCGACGAATGGAAGACTACGATATAGTATATTTGGATGAAACGTGGGTCAATGCTCATCATACATATGAGAAAGAATGGCAATCAGTTGACAGAGAAAATAAAAGAAGCATTCACAGCAGTAAAGGACAACACATTATATTGGTACATGCTGGCAGTAGAGAAAATGGTCTTGTTAATGAGACACAACTTATTTTTCAATCAAAGTCTACAGACAATAGGGACTATTACACTGAAATGAAATGAAGCATTTTCAGAGACTGGATAAAGAACACTCTACTCTCCATTCTGGATAGACCTTCATGTCTTGTAATGGACAATGCATTCTATCATTATGCGGTAGCACTGAAGAACAAAGTTCCTAATTCGTCAACACAACAGATCAGATCATTACATGGCTTAGAAAAATGTTTCCTTTCAAAACACCCAGTTAAAACCAGAGTTGTTGTAACTTGTTAGACAAACTAAGAAGACAAAGTTATATCAAATTGATAAGATAATTGCAAAGAACACATCTCTTCGCATCCCACCTCATCATTCGCACTTCAACCCATTATAGCTTGTGTGGGCTAAAGTCAAAGGGGCAAGTCGCTGCGCAGAACACGACGTTTACAATTTGTAATGTTAAAGAATTGACGCGTGATGCCCTCTCAACGATAGGCATTGGATACTGGAGAAAATATGGCGACCATGTGCTTGGAGAAGAGGAACAATACTGGCAACGAGATGGATATGCAGTTTGTCCAACCGATAACAACCTCGTAGAGACTTCTGATTCGGAATGACATTTGTATGACATGTGCACAATTTTGTTGATGACACTCTTACTATTTGCTGACTATGTGTTTTTGATGTTCTGGTTGTTCCATATAGTCGGTGAAAATATAAGATTTCATGAAAAAGAATTACAGAAATTCATCAAACAGTTTCCGAGATAATTGATAAAATCTGTGGGCACGAATCTCTGAACGAACTATACCAACCTGCCATACCTCCAAAACAGACGCGCAACAGTCCACCGTTCCTGGGCGGTACACGCTTACAATACAGCAGCCATTTTGTTACTGCGCTGCGCATGCGACGCCCAGCGTCCCAAATCTAACCAAATCATTATGCTAGTGTTTAGTAAGTAAAGTAAACGCCCCGTCACGCCAAGCGGCGTATAGGGAATATGATGTTAGTGATCGTAATTTTTACAGACCTTCGGAACATGATTTTTGGGGTAATGTGACGGTATTACGCCCGTGTCGTTTTACTTTCCCAGAAAAAAAAATGCGGTACCCATTTAAAGCAGGGTGAACCCGGAAGCCGTCGATAAGGATCGAACTCTTTTGTCCTTTGTAGGCCAGTTCAGTAACCAATGACCTGTCGCGGCTGCCAAGTTAGTGTTAGTCGTCGGATTATCCTCATTGCACGTCGAACAACAGTCCATAGGCACTTAAATCTCCTCCTCGACAAATCCCAAAACGATGAACTGATTCACAAGTACAATCCCCGATATCCTTGATTAATTCAGTCGACGGGGAATCCTCATTGCACATCGAACAGTTCCTTGAGTGCTCACATCTCCCAGTATATCCTGACATTATGTGTGGAGACTGATGACTCCAGTTCTGTGTTGGTTTGATATTCGTCTGTGCCTTTCTGCGCAGGGCTCCATTATGGCACACGCAGTTTTGACCTCATAAATATCCGCGTAGCTCCCCTGAATCTAGACATTATCCCTCTTGACTAGCATGAAGATTCGGGAGTGTATCAGGGCTGCAAATTTATGAGCAGCATCGAAATCTCTATCATCTAGCCCTTTATTTCGAGCTTACAGCCAGGTTAGGATGTACGATCGTTCATCATGATGAGGTAGCACACACAACAATGGTTGCGCCAGTAAGGTCAGATTCACTCAAAAGAATGCAGCCAAAACGCACGAAACACCGTAGCAATGATGCAGAATCCTTAAAGTGGAACCTTCGATCAATTTTTCAGATGAATCCATATTAAGGAGCTGTAAGTAGTTGATGCCGAACAGACCCAAATACGGTTATTGAACAGCTCTCAATGCATGACGTAAACCACATATCGACTTCACGACGGAGGAAGGTCGCATTCACAACATTTGATTAGACAAAAAGATGTGATCAGGTCACACCGGCTCCGTAGCACCAGCGCGAATCCGCTAAGTGGAACCATCGGGTTGGCTTCAGCGCAACGATCTACATAACAGAGGTAACCGCAATCAGCTTCCAAATGCAAATTCTATTCCACCATCTTGGAACCGAAAATACCTTTTAAAGTTGGATGTTCCTACCAACAAATTGCACATTTAGAAGACAGCAGTAACATTTCCTGCAAAACCTGAAACACTTTGTGACGTATCCTTTTACATAAAAAGAAAGAACGCACGAAAGACCTGACACCTGTTGAATGTATTTGTTTAATGATTTTTACTTAAATTATTTAGATGACCAATTTTCACATAATTCCATTATCATCATCATCGTGTGCCATCTCCGCAACGAAGATTGGCTGCCATGGATCGCCATTCTACTCTGTTTCTTGCTTTGATGGTGCAGGCTGTCATAGATTGACTTGTCCATCTTTTGATGTTACTCGTCCATGTTAGTCTTGGCCTGCCTCTGCCTCTTTTACCTTGTATTTTTCCTTCCAATATTACTTTTAGTAGGCTGTTGTGTCTTTTAACGTGCCCCAAAAATGTAATTTGTCTTGTCTTTATTGTGTTCAGCAGTTCTCTTTTTATTTTCAGTTGTTTTAAAACTTCATCGTTTGTTATCTTTTGTTTCCATCTAATTCTACCTATTCTTCTATAAATCCACATTTCAAAGGCTTCAATTTTCTGTTCTGGTTTCTTGTCTAATGTCCATGTTTCTGCACCATACAGGAATATTGAGAAGATGTAACATTTTGCCATTCTTAGTTTCAGCCCTGCTGATATTTGTTTTGTTGTTAGTATATTTTTCATGGCATTAAAATTACTTTTTGCCATACCTATTCTTTTGTTTATTTCAGTTGTGCATTTTCCATCATTGGTTATAGTATGTCCCAGGTAGTTGTAACTCTGGACTGTCTCCAGATGTGTTCCCTCAACTGTGATATTTAATTGTAGGTCTTGCGAATTTTCTTTGTTTATGATCATAGTTTTAGTCTTTTTGATATTCATTTCTAGTCCATATTTTTTGCTTGTTGTGTTTATCACATTAAGTAAGTGTTGTAGGTCTTTAGGATTTTCTGCTAGTAGAACAGTATCATCAGCATATCTTAGGTTATTGATTATCTTTCCATTAATATTTAGGCCTGGTATCTCTGAGATGTTTTTAAAGATTTGCTCAGTGTATAGATTGAACAAGCTTGGTAATAGGATGCATCCTTGTCTTACTCCTCTTTTTATGTCCATGGGTGTAGAATTCTCTTTGTTATATCTTATTATTGCTGTTTGCTCCCAGTACAAATTACATATTAGTCGTATGTCTGCGTCATCTAGATTTATATCCTTTAGGCAGTCTATGAGTTGGTTATGGTGTATTCTATCGAAAGCTTTGGTGTAGTCTATAAAGCAGGCATATATTGGTTTGTTTACTTCTGTGTACTTTTCAATCAATGTTCTCATGCTGAATATGGCTTCTTTTGTCCCACTGTTTTTCTTGAATCCAAATTGTTGCTCCTCTAATTCAGTATTGATTTTATTCTGAATCCTTCCCTGTATAACTTTAGTAAAATTTTTGTTACCTGGCTCATTAGGCTTATTGTTCTGAAGTCACTGCATTCAACTGCACCATTCTTTTTAGGCAATGCAATGAAAGATGATGTTTTTAGATCGGTTGGTATGTATCCTGTATAGTATATGTCATTACATATGTCTGTGATCACTTCGACGCCAAACTCTTCTAGATCCAGTATCATCTCTATCTGTATATTGTCAGGCCCTGCTGCTTTTCCCTTTTTCATTGTTTTTATGGCTTTTTCTACTTCGGATTTCAGGATTTTATAGTTGTATGTACATTTTATGTCTGGCTTTTTGTCCCTTTCGTCATGAAATAATTCTGTTATATATTCTTGCCATCTAACCATTATATCTTTGTTGTCTGATAGCATTCTTCCCTCTTTGTTTGCTATACATCCGATTCCTGCAGCTTTTCTGTCTTTATTCGTCATTCTCTTTATTTCTGTATGCATCTATCTCTCTTAAGTTTTGTTTACTTTCCATAGTTCTCTGTTATTTCTTTTTCCTAGACCATGATTTCCTATTATTGTCTTATATTTACCTTTTCCTACTTTAGCGTTCATATCACCCATTATAATCAAGATGTCTGTTGATTTCACTTGCTTCATAACTGTGTTTAGATCTTCATAGTATGCCTCTATTTGTTCGTCTGTATAGTCTTGAGTAGGTGCGTATGTCTGTAATATTGCTATGTCGAATGGTTTTGCCTTCATTTTTATTAGTATATTCCTATCATTATATGTCAATTGAGTATTTATATATTTTTGTAGTTCTCGTTTTATTAGAATTCCTACTCCTCTTTGATGTTCTTTTGTGTTTCCTGAATATATAAATGTATATTTATCGTCTTGTATGTATCCACTTTCCTTCCATCTTGTTTCCGAGATTCCTAAGATATCTATGTTTAGTCGTTCTGCTTCTACCATAAGATTTTCTAGTTTTCCTTGTTGGTATAAGGTCCTAACATTCCATGTAGCTATTTTTAATTCGTTCTTAATACGGTAGTTAGAATTTCTCTCCATGGCTGACCAACAGATGAGTTAATTTAATATACAACCTTCCTACACGTGTTTCTATTCGTTTTAATATATGTTCCCCTTTATTTCACAGCCTCTTTGGCACCGAGTCAAAACGGTCTTTAATAGCGGATCCGTCATGTTATTATGGCGTTAGAGCATGTCTTGATGAGGCCAGTAAACTGTTTTGTTCCTGGATGGCAAACAAGAGCCATAACACGTAAGCAAAAACATAAAACCCTTGAATAAAATTAATTCCTGAAAGTTAATTGAAAATGTAATGGATGTTTGTATGGTACCGAAAAGATTGTTGTTCAGTTAAAGCAATGACGTGACTAGATATGTGGAAATAAGTCGTCTGTCTGTGTTGTAGTATGCTGATTTATGGAACTAGTTGGAAAAAGAAGAAATAGTGAAACGATGAAGTTACGCGGCGAAACTTTTGCTGCAATCTCAGAAATCCGAAACAGGGATGTTGATAGCTCGTTGCTATGTCAAAGCAACTGTAACTTTGGTTATTTTTTAACTCAGCGATAAACGAGTCCTAATTCACTAGCTGTAACCGTGTCAAATTTGTTTCATTCGTCCAGAACATCGTTCTGTCAAGACAAAGCCAATCTTCACCCTTAATATTCACCTACAATCTTCACCCCCAATCTTCACTCCCAATCATCACCTTCAATCTTTAACCCCAATCTTCACTCATAATGTTCACTCCCAAACTTCACTCCTAATCTTCATCCCTAATCTTCACCCCAATCTTTACCCCAATCTTCACCCCTAATCTTCATCCCTAATCTTTACCCCAATCTTTACCCCTAATCTTCATTCCCATCTTCAACCCTAATCTTCACCCCCAATCTTCACCCCTAATCTTCACCCCTAATCTTCACCCCCAATCTTTACCCCTAATCTTCATTCCCATCTTTACCCCTAATCTTCATTCCCATCTTCACCCCTAATCTTCACGCCCAATCTTCACCCCTAATCTTCACCCCTAATCTTCACCCCCAATCTTTACCCCTAATCTTCATTCCCATCTTTACCCCTAATCTTCATTCCCATCTTTACCCCTAATCTTCACCCCCAATCTTCACCCCTAATCTTCACCCCTAATCTTTACCCCTAATCTTTACCCCTAATCTTCACTCCCATCTTCAACCCTAATCTTCACCCCTAATCTTCACCCCTAATCTTTACCCCTAATCTTCATTCCCATCTTCAACCCTAATCTTCACCCTAATCTTCACCCCTAATCTTTACCCCTAATCTTCATTCCCATCTTTACCCCTAATCTTCATTCCCATCTTCAACCCTAATCTTCATTCCCATCTTCAACCCTAATCTTCACCCCCAATCGGATAAAAACCGCACATGAAGGGAGAAAAGTCTATCAAAACTAGCCGTCGTCGGCCATGCAGCCCTCCCGTAAATGACTGGCTATGAACTGACTGGAACTTACAGCGCGAGGAGAGGAGACTATCAGCTGAACACGTGACAAGTAACGCGTATATGATTGGGTATACGAAACTGACCACAGGGTGGCGATTATCGGTGGACTTTTGTACGGGATGGAGCGATGTGTTGTAAGGCGAATGTTTACTTTCCAAATCTATTAACGTGTCGTGGTTCTAAAACTGGGGGGAAATCGGTATTGCAGACTGATGTAAGTATGTTGTGTGTCATGTGTTTATAATTTGAGGAAAGGAGCACCTGATTCAGTGGTTATCTCTCTCTCTCTCTCTCTCTCTCTCTCTCTCTCTCTCTCTCTTTCTCTCCTCATTAGGACAGTACCTTTCTTCATTCATCGGTTTTAGTGTTACTCCAAAACTTCCCTCTACTGTAACACTTTAGTAATTGAATATCTAAAAACTATTTTACGACACGTAGTACCATTGCTGATGTATGTCGGGGGACAACGATAGAACCCGAGGGTTAAAAGGCCGCTTGGTCAAGCAGTCGCCACGACGAGTGAGACTCCGGATTTTTATTTCAACCCCGATAGAAAAAATCCTTTCTGTCTACCGTGGGCGCTTCGCACACCGTACGTCAGCTTTTCAGCTAGCGGAACAGTGGTTTTAGCCACACGGCCACATGCACCTCTTTTTGAATATCAAAGGCAATAAATAAGAGATAAAATTCCTCCTTTAACCTGGATCACAAAGACATTATACCCATCGACCACGTCAACTTTGTGTGTTGATATTATAAATTCTCATCGTCATGTACCATCATCAACATGTGCCACCATACTCTACCCTCCATCAAAAGCATCATCATGTGCCAGTATCATCAACATGTACCCATCATCTCTTCATGTCCCACTATCATGTGTAATCAGCATCATGACTTAATCATCATCATGTACCGTCCCACTTCAGCGACAGCATATCACCATAATGTGCTCTCAACATCATCATCATCAAGTGCCAACCCGGGTGGTGTAGAATGATCATCCACAACTTTTCATCTCGTAGTCTAAATAGTGAGTGGGGTTGTAAGTGGACGTGTTTGAGTGGCTATCCGTTAAGGTATCTGCTGATAGTGGTTGTGTGCTGATATTGGTGACCATAAGGCCAGGTGTGCAAATCTATTTAAATAACGTGTTGGTTGTGATGATTCTAAAAATGGAGAAAAGGGGGTATTCCTTTCGCTTGTTCGTTGAGGCTGTAAATATGTTGTCGGTGTTATTGGTGTCGAAATGTTATTATCGCTGACCTGGTAACTTAACGTCGTCATCATCATGTGTCATAGAGGTTGGCGTGTCTTGTAGTAACGTGGTAACGTGCTCGGTTTGTAAATCAGCTAATCTTGGAAATCTAACAGTAACTTTAAATAGTGATGGTCTCTCTCTCTCTCTCTCTCTCTCTCTCTCTCTCTCTGACATTCGAATTAACAAAGTAAAAAAAATAAAACAAGATACAGCCTTTTCCCCATTGCCATCAAACCCTTTAAAACAACTAACGGGAAAGGTACTCTACAACCGGCTGGGATTAACTTCCTTCCTTCCATTCTGATTTCCTCTCTCCATCCTATCCTGTCACTGTTGGTATTGGTATTGGTCGAATTGTAGTGTGATTGAATGATGGAAGGTCAACCAGAATGGGTTATTCGAACAGGGGAGTCTGAAAGTATATCATAGACCTGATGTCGTCTGTCTTCAAACACGGTTTGTAAGTGGAATGTAGTAGAATGCCACGGAAGTGATCACTACTCATGTATCCTCGTAATTAAGAAAAGTATAAACCAAAAAACCAACTTCAACACATTCCACTATGAGAACACAGACCAAGACATTATTACCAAAAATCAGATAGGAACCAGGGCCCACCTGTCATGGAACAAGACACAAACAGTCAAAACACGCACACTTCATTGGGCTTTCCATCACGACCTGACTGATCCCATCGATGATCCCGACAAATCCCCACCACCTAGGACACAAAAGTTCTCGGAGGGTAGCAGCCACTAATTTTATTACCAGAAGCCGTCTTTCCATTTGCAGAAGACGGGTATAAAACTGTTAGAAGGCGTGACAGAGGCCTTCTGTTCCAGGAACTAGTCCTCACACCCCCCCCCCCCCCCCACAATCGACTATGCCCCGACAACTCTTTCTGTCACTACGACACAAATTGATAAATTGGTGAAAATACAGAACGAAGCGCACAATATCTTGGGTGTGTATGAGGGGACACTCCCTGTGTAGCAATGAGGTATCTTCTTGACGTTCCAAACATGGATGAGAAAAAATCAAGATCTGGAGTAAAGATAAGTACAGATAAAGAGCAACTATTCCACCATGAACTCATCATCACAAGCTAACGGGTGGGGAAGGAGATAGGAAGGAAGGAAGCAACCACTAAGGTTAACCAGTGTGTCCCATGTTCTTGATAAAATGTATTCACTCAGTATACATCCACTCATTTATCCTTGCCACAGGAATGTCTTGATTTCAGCTGTGTCCCATGTTCTTGATAAAATGTATTCACTCAGTATACATCCACTCATTTATCCTTGCCACAGGAATGTCTTGATTTCAGCTGTGTCTCATGTTCATGATAAAATGTATTCACTCAGTATACATCCACTCATTTATCCTTGCCACAGGAATGTCTTGATTTCAGCTGTGTCCCATGTTCATGATAAAATGTATTCACTCAGTATACATCCACTCATTTATCCTTGCCACAGGAATGTCTTGATTTCAGCTGTGGACCAAATACGAGTATTATAATTTTCAGAACATTAACTTCATCTTCTTCTTATTCTTCTTCTATCCTTCCTCTATTGCCGTCGCCTTTTTTGGCGTCGAGGGGAGATACAATCTGCGATTCTTTGCTCTTTTGTTTGCTTCTTCTGGTGTTATCCCTCCCAGTGATTCTAGTATTCCCTTTATCCATCTATTTCTCGGTCTTCTTCTTAATCTGGCTTTTTTGTAGCGTTTAGTTAAGGCTCTTTGACTTATTGTTAGTTCTTTTTGTCTTGTTATATGGCGAACCAATTTATCTGCTGTTTCTTTATGTATTCGATGGCTGGTTCAATTTCGAGTTTCTTCCTCAGGTCGGTGTTTCTTACTCTGTCCCTTAAGCTGTTTCCTGTCATTCTTCTGACACATTTGATTTCGGTGGTCGTTATCTTCTTATTGTTCTAGAGTCCAGCATCCAATTCTGGCACTGATAGCACAGAGTTGGTAGAAAAATTGATTTGTATATTGCCCTCTTTGCTTCCGTAGTTATTGCTTTGTTTTTCAATAGTGTTGATACTTGGCCCATAACCTGGCATGCTTTGTTGCACCTTATATCTATCTCTGTCTCTTGGTTATTGTCTTGTGTTAACGTGCTACCCAGATATTTAAAATTATCTACTTGCTTCAGAGTCGCATTACCTATTATGATGTTTAGTTTTACTTTCTTTCTCACTATTGCCATTACTTCGGTTTTGTTTATGTTGATCTCCATGTTGTATTGTTTACAAGTGTTGTTTAGCCTGTGGATATGTTCTTGCAGGTCCTATGTTGTTTCATGTATCAGAACGTGGTCGTCTGCAAATAGTATTTCATTTATTTCTTCCTCTCTTCTGCTGTTTTCTGGTACGTATATTTCGTTCTCTTTTGTATTATCGCTTGTTATCATCCTTGTTGGTATACATCCTTTGATTGGGCATGCTAATTTGCATATATTGTCCATATATGTGATGAACAGTAAAGGGGAAAGCAAGCAGCTTTGTCTTACTCCGGAGTTAATGGTGAACTGTTTAGAGTAGCCTGCTGAAGATCCTTCATTAACTTCGGAAAAAAAAACTATTCTTACCCCTTACCAAAAATGTTAAATGATCGCCCTCTCGCAGGCAAATCCAGGTTATGAAAAGACGTAATCTGTGTTTCACTTGTGAAGATATATCTCCCCACATGTATATGAAGGACCAATCGCATTCAGGTATTCATTCACGCGCATGGGCAGACATATAACAATATGTAATTCAAAAGTCGTCTCACTGTAATTCAAAAGCCGCCTCACTGTAATTCAAAAGTCATATCACTGTAATTCAAAAGTCGTCTCACTGTAATTCAAAAGTCATATCACTGTAATTCAAAAGTCGTCTCACTGTAATTCAAAAGTCATATCACTGTAATTCAAAAGTCGTCTCACTGTAATTCAAAAGTCATATCACTGTAATTTAAAAGTCGTCTCACTGTAATTCAAAAGTCGCCTCACTGTAATTCAAAAGTCGTCTCACTGTAAATTCAATTTACCAAGCTATGACTTTTATTGGACTGACTTAACAAGCGAGTTGGAAAGTTTTATACTTCTCATCATCTGTTCGTAAGTTCTACTTGATAATTATTTTGCTAGCTCATCTTAATCTTCTCGAATTACAAGGTTTTGATTGTCAAACTCTAGTTACATTAACATCAAAACTTTCGTAGTATGGCTAACTAGTTTTTGGAGTAAATTCAAGTTCAGAAGCCGAGGAGAGTGATAAAAGCTCCGAGATTAGAGGTGTAGAGAATTCCGATCAGGAGATAGATTATGAGGGAGTTACCGCGCGGTGGAATGAAATCTACCCTACTTTCATCACCACTTCCACTCAACCAGACGAGACAAAAGCTATAATTAACACGGTATGTATTTTATTCGCTGCACATTTCTTGGTTTAATTTAGTATTAAGTGTGTTTTATAGTCCGCTATAACAACAGCAAACCCACAGGTGTCGGTCGTTAATTTCATGACTTAACAGATATTTATATAATTCCAATATTTCTAAACATAGACATTCAAGCTACTTATAGATATATATACCAAAAATGTTCTAACGGTAATATAAATTTTGTATTCTTAAAATTAAATGCCGATAATGTACAGTGATTAACTATGTTAATGATATTTTCATTAAACCTTATACGACATTGTGAACAGATTAGTGTTTGGTTACTGTTTAATAATGCACTTTATCAAATAAGGGTATTTCTTTTACAGTGTATTTTCATTTCGAATAGATCGATTCCTTAGCGATTGCGTATATTTCTTCTTCTTCTTCTTCTTGTCCTTATGTTCGCTTTGACGCGGCTCCTGTTATTATTTCATTTCTTGATCTGGAAGACGGGGACCTCAGATCTCATTGGCATCAATTTTAGATAGACCGCGAACGTTTTGAAAGACGTGTACTAGAATGTGACAATATTATCTCTCCTGCTCTGGAGTCTGGTCACAGAGCAAATGTTTTAGCAGCTAGGCTGAATCCGTGATAACTTACTGGCACCATTTTCATTCGTCCCTCGCACAGACAAGCTTACATGTCTCAACACGCCTGATAACGTATTGCGTTAGTTACTATAAATACACATGGTTCGAGACCTTTAAATCATCATTACACATTTATAATTGTGGGAAAAGAATTATATAGTAAGCAACATACGTGTTTGTTCTATTTGACTTGGATTACTGAAAGTATCTCAAATACGATGGTTACAAACGTGGGGTAAATAACATGACCAGCGACTCTGGATTATACCAGTAAATAACAGTTCATTTCTCTCTCTGATACACTAGGTTAGTCATCGCTTATAAGACTTGAAATGTTTCTTACACGTCTTACTCGTTCATAAGTTTGTACACACACATTCTACGAACAGTCAACGGTCACGAACCTCGTTGAGAACCTAAGCAATTCAATTACTTTAAGCCAAAATAATAACGTAATGCCTGAAAAAAAATAAGAAAATAATGAGCAAAGAGGGGTAGAATTGAGTATAGATGAGTTGTTATATGTCTGTGCATGTGCACGAATGAATACATGGATGCGAATTGTCCTTCATATCATATGGGGAGATATATCTTCACACGTGAAGCACAGGTTCTGTCTTTTCATAACCTGGATTTGTCTGCGAGAGGTCGATCATTTAACATTTTGGTAGGGGTAAATTTTTTTTTTTCCGAAGTTAATGTTCTGAAAATTATAATATTTGGTCCACAGCTGAAATCAAAACATTCCTGTCGTAAGGATAAATGAGTAGATGTATACTGAGTGAATACATTTTATCATGAACATGAGACACAGCTGAAATCAAGACTTTCCTGTGGTAAGGATAAATGAGTGGATGTATACTGAGTGAATACATTTTATCAAGAACATGGGACACACTGGTTAACCTTAGTGGTTGCTTCATTCCTTCCTATCTCCTTCCCCACCCGTTAGCTTGTGATGATGAGTTCATGGTGGAATAGTTGCTCTTTATCTGTACTTATCTTTACTCCAACTTTGTGTTGTGTGTAGCTGAAGCTTTTACCTGCCAGATAATTGCCATTATATAGTTGTTGTGGTTGAATTCTGAAAGATTGTCTTGTCACTAGAGATTGACTGTTGGGGATATGTCTTTATGTCTTATCAGAGCTAAAATAATGTTCACCGCGCACTTGTCTGCTGGCTGAGCTAAGTGAATTGGAGCTATATGTGAACATAACTAATTATAATTGGTAAGAACTTGCTTGAAATAGTCATGTCTGGCTAGATATGAACATAACTAACTGGCAAGAACTTGCTTGAAATAAACAGGTCTGGCTAGATATGAACATAACTAACTGGGAAGAGCTTGCTTGAAAACGCAGGTCTGGTTAGATATGAACATAACTAACTGGGAAGAGCTTGCTTGAAATAGGCAGGTCTGGCTACATATGAACATAACTAACTGAGAAGAACATTCTTGAAATAAACAGGTCAGGCTAGATATGAACATAACTAACTGAATATAACTTGCTTGAAATAGGCATGTCCAACTAGATATGAAGATAACTAACTGGGAAGAACTTGCTTGTCCGGATAGATGTGAGCATGACTATTACAGCATTATAATTCAGTACTACAACATAACATCACATTCACAGAGTTGACTTCATTAAGCTAACTTCTGAGCTGTGTTAGCCTTCTGGAATCAAGGAGTGAAATAAATATATCCTAGATTCCTTATGCTTTTACCAAGTTCAGAGTTGCTCTAGTCCATCTCAGACCAAGCACAGCACGTTAGTGCAAGGATTGTCTATCTACCCTGTGGTGGGTCTGTGGTCTATGTTTTACACACCATCCAAGGGATGATACTTTAGTGGGGGAAATCTGTGTAACTATCTATCTGTCAACTTTTCGAGCCGTAATCGGCCCATAGGGCATAGACGCAGATACTCTTTCACTATTTCAACATTTTCTTTCTAACAGTCTCAGTCCTTGCAAAGATCGTTTATCGAATCTAACCATTTTTTTCAGTTCTCTGCAAGCATCTCGATCTCATTGAGGGAGCCGATTCCTGCTGTCTTCACCTTTCTGATCAATGTTCTTCTCAGTATTTCTCTGGGTCAGTCTCTTTTCCTCCTACCTGTTGTTTCCCACTTGATGGCTTGCTTTGCTATTTGATTATTATCTCTTCTCATTACATGTTCAACATATGTCAGTCTTTCTTGATTCCTGATGATATTAGTGGTTGATTGGCGATTTCTTTAATTTCCTCATTTGTTTTGAATTCATTCCACCCTATACCAATTATTTGGCTTGTTGCAGGAGCTACTGAGTTAGGGGCTCTATGCACACAGTGAACTGTGTGTTTCATCCGTTTTGAACAAGTTTCGATATTCCATATTTTTGTTTACGATGAATGATGATATCGTATGACAGGGAACAGTTGGCTGTGGCTGTGTTCACTTTCTGTGCGGTTTCGCCTTATGTCTTTAGGCGTGTGCTAAGACTGCTATGATGGGGACTACAGCTACCTTTCTTTGTTTGATAGATGAGTTAGTAATTAGGATGATTCCACTGACACGGGCAGTTGAGCAATTATGGATTTTAATTCGTTTGCTGTGATACAGAGGCATTCCATAACCAAAGAACCATAACCACTATTTACTCCAGGTCTTGATTTTTTTTCTCATCCATGTTTGGAACGTCAAAAAGATACCTCATTGCTACACAACAGGAAGTGTCCCTTCATACACACCCAAGATATTGTGCGCTTCGTTCTGTATTTTCTCCAATCTTTCGATTTGTGTCGTAGTGACAGAAAGAGTTGTCAGGGGCATAGTCGATTTGGGGGGGGGGGGGATGAGGACTAGTTCCTGGAACAGAAGGCTTCTGTCACGCCTTCTACCAGTTTTAAACCCGTCTTCTGCAAATGGAAAGACGGCCTCTGGTAATAAAATTAGAGAATGCTTCCCTCCGAGACTTATGTGACCTATGTGGTGGGGATTTGTCGGGATCATCGATGGGATCAGTCAGGTCGTGATGGAATGTCCAATGAAGTGTGCGTGTTTTGACTGTTTTTGTCTTGTTCCATGAGAGGTGGGCCCTGGTTCCTATCTGATTTTTGGTAATAATGTCTTGGTCTGTGTTCTCATAGTGGAATATGTTGAAGTTGGTTTTTTGTTTATACTTTTCTCAATTACGAGGATACATGAGTAGTGATAACTTCCGGGCATTCTACTACACTCCACTTACAAACCGAGTGCGAAGGCAGACGACATCAGGTCTATGATATACTATCAGACTCTCCTGTTCGAATAGCCCATTATGATTGACCTTCCATCATTCAATCACACTACAATTCGACCAATACCACCAATTGGATGGAGAGAGGAAATCAGAAAGGAAGGAAGGAAGTTAATCCCAGCCGGTTGTAGAGTACCTATCCGTTAATTTTTTTAAAGGGTTTGATGGCAATGGGGAAAAGGCTGTATCTTGTTTGTTTTTTTTTTTACTTGGTTAATTCGATTGTCAGAGAGAGAGAGAGAGAGAGAGAGCAATAGAGAGAGAGAAGAGAGAGAGACCATCACTATTTAAAGTTACTGTTTGATTTCCAAGATTAGCTGATTTACAAACCGAGCACGTTACCACGTTACTACAAGACACGCCAACCGCTATGACACATGATGATGACGGCGTTAAGTTACCAGGGCAGCGATAATAACATTTCGACACCAATAACACCGACAACATATTTACAGCCTCAACGAACAAGCGAAAGGAACACCCCCTTTTCTCCATTTTTAGAATCATCACAACCAACACGTAATTTAAATAGATTTGCACACCCAACCTTATGGTCACCAATATCAGCACACAACCACTATCAGCAGATACCTTAACGGATAGCCACTCAACCACGTCCACGTACAACCCCACTCACTATTTAGACTACGAGATCAAAAGTTGTGGATGATCATTATACACCAACCGTGGTGGTACTTGATGATGATGATGTTGAGAGCACATTATGGTACATAATGATGATTAAGTCATGATGCTGATTATACATGATAGTGGGACATGAAGATATGATGGGTACATGTTGATGATAATGGCACATGATGACGCTGTTGAGGGGAAGGTAGAGTATGGTGGCACATGTTGGCGATGGTACATGACGATGAGATTTGAGAATTTATAATATCAACACGTAAAGTTGACGTGGGCGATGGGTATACTGTCTCTGTGATCCAGGTTCTAGGAGGAATCTTATCTCTTATTTATTGCACTTGGTATTGAAGTACTAAACTGTTACAGTTGTGGGAAGTTATGTAGTAACACTAAAACCGATGAAGAAGAAAGGTCCAGTCCAGGTCTAACGAGGAGAGAAAGAGAGAGAGACAGATAACCACTGCATCAGGTGCTCCTTTCCTCAGATTATAATCACATGACACACAACATATTTACATCAGCCCTGCAATACCGCTTTCCCCCCATTTTTAGAACCACGACATGTTAATAGATTTGGAAAGTAAACATTCAGCTGATAGTCCCCTCGCTTTGTAAGTTCCGGTCAGTTCATAGCCAGTCATATAGGGGAGGGCTGCATTGGTTAACAACGGTTAGGTTTTGTTAGACTTTTCTCCCTGCATATGCAGTTTTTATCGAATCATATATAATATGTATCACCTACATTTTTTATTGTAATACATTTTCCTTTTGCGCTATTTCGCTATACTTAACGTTTCTACTACTTCTGATTTGCTGTTCATGCAATCGTCAATGATGATGAGGGTATTTACGCTTGTCACATAACAAAAACAAATATAACTAAATATCATTGCTACAACATTTAAAATATATATCCAATTAAATTACTTCATTTTATTTAAGTGTAGCATTTAAAAAAAAAAAAATCACTTCTATTAATTCTCGGTACATCATTAACAAATATTTTCACAACTTTATAATTCCTGATGTTCTTTTATTTAAGTGTAAATTTTAAAATCCATCTTTAAAATTAACTTTTATATTTTGCGCTACATCATTTAAAAATTCACAACATTAAAATTCCCCCATTTATTTTATTTGAGTAACATTGTAAAAAAATTCACTTTCATTAATCAATTTTTAGAACCACTGTATTTAGAAAGATTTTTTATTTACGACTTTCACTTTTATTATTTCGATGGTACAGCATTTAAAATTCACAACTTTAAAATCCCTTTCAAAAGTTCCTACACATCCCGAGCGATAACAAGGTTACACAACCGCACGCTAAACAATAACAAGGTCACCGAGACACATGACCGATAACAATGTTACATCCCCCAGCGAGATAACGCTCACACCGCGTCCGATGAGGTCACCGGGTCACGCCGAACCCGGTCACGCATGTTTGCACAGTTGAACGAATGCATCGTCGTGCATAGAACATGCACGAATAGGCCGTATATAAGGAAACATTAGTGCAAACGGTGGTTAAAAAGCGGTACAATTACTACTATTTATATATTGATCAATGTGTAAAATCAATAAAAATTAAAATAATTTGTGAAAACAACATTGTTTATTACAAACGTTTAGCAACTATCGTTTGCTTGTTCTCTCCATGGCTACACGATCATCTAGAATTGACGTCAATATCAGGAACACTGTCTACAAATACGCCGTCAGCCATGGTGGATGGAGTGAATGGAACTTTGCTTTAGAGGTAGGTGTACCCGAGCTAATGGACTGAAATAAAAAAAATGGGAGGTATTGGCAGATGTCGAAAGAAAGATAGACACCAGTAATTACGAGCATAAAATGTTGTAATTAATGCAGGTAAAATAAAAGGTGCAACTGTCTTAAGAGCAAAGACAGAGAATGAACTACAAGAAATAATGGACATAATAGTAAAAGAAGGCAACAAGAAAGGTCTCAGTCTGAATAATAAGAAAACAAAAGTCTGACAAATCTGATACAAGTGCAAGGCATCAAAAACTTGGGCACAATAACAACATCAGATGGAAGATGCACCACATAAATAAAAATCAGAATAGCTCAGGCCAAAATAGCATTTGAAAAAAATAAAAAAATCTCTTATGCAACAAATTTATGTCAATAGAAATGAGAAAGTGGATGAAAGATGGGTTCATCTGTGCTTTATAGAACCAATGCTGACCTATGGAAGCGAATCACGGACAGTAGACAAACAAATGAAAAGATTATTATAAGCCACAGAGATGGGATTTCTCAGTAGAATGTTGACAGTTTCCTGGACAGCGGAAAAGACCAACAAGGAAGTTCCCAAAGAGACCAACACAAAAAGGGAGCTCCTAAGAAACATCAGAAAGAAACAATCAACATTTTTCATGCACATCATGAGAAGAGGAAAGTTGGAATACTTGGTTACAACTGGCAAAATAAAAGGAAAGAGAGATCGCGGACGACAAAGAGAGAAAATACTTGATAGCTTGGTGTCGTGGCATGGAAAATAGTCAACAACAGAACTGATACGATGCACTATAGATAGAAGATTGTGGAAGGACATAATCGCATACGACAACCGGTATGGCACATGATGATAAAAAGGTGGTTAAGTAATTGGGAAAGGGAAGATACTAGCCCAACAACGACAGTTAGAAATAAAATGAATTTTCTGAAATAAAATTAAATTTAGTATTTACATTATATAAAATTAAATAATTCAGAAAAGTAAATCCCTTTAAAAAGCAAGTAATTTTTGTCACTTTTATAAATACGCACTACAGCTAAAGAAAGTCTTCTTTCGTCAACATATTTGTTTTGTGTACTTCCTGCTAAGTTTAGTTAAGGAAAGTGCAAATTTGTTTATACTGTTTCTAGATGGTGTGTTATGTGAATTGTCTCTCTCTGTCCTAAGATATTGATGTTTTCTTCAATAACTATGTTTTGTCCACTTGATTGAAGGTTTGCTAAGAAACCATCCTTTTAGTGAAGGTTAAGTCTGAGTTGAACACGTGCGGTTAAACTCCATTTACTTTGTTAAGGAGGGGATGGATAATGTGGGCAGCATTGATATTCTTTTATTAATGTTTTCCTGAAGAGTTTGTTATTTCTCTATGTAAACAATGCTTATATATTGTCAGCGTTTCACGGCATTCGTCTGCTGCACGCTAAAAAAATAAAAACTGGGGACCATGCCAAAATGACCGGCAATTTGAAATTAACTTGGTACACTGTACCATCTTGGAGTACATCAATTTTGCCTTCTTGAAATCAGCACACTCAGTGACTTTGCTGAACAAATATACCATCTGATGAACAAGGAGATTAAATAACCAATGACATAGAACATAATCAATCATTCCGAAATGTTACCACTTTTTAAGAGTAAAATGTCACGTTACCTACCCTGTTCATCACGTGACTTAAACAAAATGGTTGGAGATCCAAAATGCTCAGCAACTACAGAAAAAATAAAACTGTTCAAATCCCGTGTGATAGTACTATCTTGAGTATTTGCTCCAGATCGAGAAAACAAACCTAATTGCTCTAGAAACAAATATTATAGACTCCTAAACGTCAATTAGATAGACTATAAATCCTAGAAACTAATTAAAAGAAAGGAAACCAACCAAGACAATGTGTCAAATTATTGAAGCGGCTGATTTTGTGTTAGTCATGTGATCAGAATGGATGATAGATGACTTCCACGTTATGTCTTTATGTTGACATTGAATGGTGAAATAAAATAAGGACCGAAAAGAAACTGTGGTAAAACAATGCATGACTCAATTATAAACTTCAGAATGAACCAAGACCTGCAGGAAATAACCGTAAACCGATAGACATATCATATCTGTCCCATGTTCCATTTCTGGTCTACGAGAAAATGACAAATAACAAAACATCTGTACATGAAAGCTGCAGACGTGTTTCATCCACACAAAATCTTGGTTTCAAATTGTAACACTAGACACAAGTTCAATTGTTTGCTGAAATTAATATTTATGTATGAATCACATTGTTGTAAGAACCTCGGTGGCTGAGTGGTTAGTGTGCTCGCTTCCTGACCAGAAGAGTCCGGGGTCGATCCCGGACTGACAAGGGTTCGGGGTTCACCCAGCTTCTAAAAATAGGTACCATAGATTTTTCTGTGAAGTAAAGGCGGCCTGGCGTGATACCGACCACATCACCCAACAAATGTGCCATGGTCATAGAAAAATATGGTCACTAACACCATATTCCACATACGCTTGGCAAGGCATTCTGACACATAGATTCTTCTAATTACTTTAAATGTATAATAACAAAAAAGTATGTGTATTTGATCATAATAGAAGTTTATAAAAAAGAGCGAATCAATTACAGTATCAGGGACAGAGAACTCTCTTGTCATGATTTATCCAGAGGAATTGTTTTATGAGTCATAGTTTTCGCACTTGGAGACAGCGCTATTTAAGAACAATTACACACCTTTCTTGGTTGGAAATAACAAGCCCTACTTAGAAATGATGAATTGCTTACAGCCAATATACATTTTGGAAACATGAACTGCCTACAGCCAATAAACAGTTTGGAAACATGAACTGCCTTTAGCCAATAAACAGTTTGGAAACATGAACTGCATACAGCCAATAAACATTTTGGAAACGTGAACTGCATACAGCCAAAAAACAGCATGGAAACGTGAACTGCATACAGCCAATAAACAGTTTGTAAACGTGAACTGCATACAGCCAATAAACAGCATGGAAACGTGAACTGCCTTCAATCAATAAACTGTTTGGAAACATGAACTGCCTTCGGTCAATAAACAGTTTGGAAACATGAACTGCTTACAGCCAATAAACAGTTTGGAAACATAAACTGCCTAAAGCCAATAAACAGGTTATACGATCGTTACTTAACATCAGCGATTGAAATAATCGACCGTTTTTGTTCATACCTTTATGTAATAACTCCAGGCAGTAGTCCATCAGTTAAGAGTGTCACTTCATTTAAAAAAAGCCAGAAATAAAATGTAACTGCGCTTTTTTTTTTTATTTTTTTTTTGCTTATCTTTTGAGAGAACTCTACAAGAATTATTCGTATGGAACACATACTTTAAGTTCTTAGTATTCTTTCTGCAAAAACACTTGCTATGTGAGAAACATTTATGCATTACCTTCATGTTGCATTAGTAAGAATGTAAATAATAGCCTGAATCAGGATATGGGTATGTCAAATACTTTTGCATATGTTTTTGAAGTATTTTTTAAATTGATTTTAAACACATTATTCTTGTTTCTAGCGCCACGTATTAAATGGCCACACTCCAACACAATAAGCTTTATTAACAACGTTTCATAAACACATTCTCACTTATTGAAGTATTTGTTTACATTCAGCGGTTCAAAGAAGATACAGATTCAAAAGAATCACATTTACTTTTGTCCGCCTTGGCAACTTCTCAACAGCCAGAGATTCTAAACCAGTAAGTTACATTGTGTTGACTATTATTACTTTATGTCGTGTGTGATGCTCTTTATTTGAAATTGAGGAGAAATTATATTTATATATATATATATATATATATATATATATATATATATATATATATATATATATATACGTATATATATATATATATATATATATATAGAGAGAGAGAGAGAGAGAAAATGGTATGGTTAAAGTTCCATGTAACAAGTGGACAACACAAACCAGAACGACGTTTCGGCTCAAGAGGCTTTCAACGTGAAGAAACATACAACACACGTACAAATATGTATTACACATTTAAAAAAAATAATAACAAAATATACTAATTTAGAACTAGAAGGAGAAATGAATGAAAAATAAGAATAAAGTCTTCCCTGTATGATCTGAAGTGGCAAAAACTGAAGTGCGCACGTGGGATGTGTGCGTGCACGAAGTGAGAATGTGCGCACACAGCACGCATACAAAAAGCGCAAGAAAAAGACTAGAAAAAACATTATGATAAGAGTTATAGGGGAGAGACGAAGTGTCGCAGTGTGGACTAGAAGAGGAGAGATGTGAATAGCAGAGCATGTCTATATAATAATGTGCTCAAACTTGAGCCACATTGAATATGTAATAAGGAAGGGGCAGCCACCGGGAAACTATGTGTAAGAGTGCGATACATTAATGCTGCCTTGTGGTGTCAACGAATGAAATTACACTATAAGGCGATTCTTCAAGGCAATACCGCGGTCGCTGAAGTGGCAGAGGACAATACCAGTGATGTAGATGTCAACTTTGCCTTTGTGGTCCGATGGACAAAATTGGAGTGTCAATATTCTGTTGTACATCTCGAAGATGTTCACAATACCGTTCTGCTGAACGTCGACCTGATTCGCCAATATAAGTCATGTAACATCGTTGGCATATGATGGCATGAATTATAATGAGGGACACACATGTGAAACCATCCCTGATTTCGAATCTTCCGTTAGGGACTGTGGACGTAACTGTATAACCTGTTCTTATGTGCTCCGCACAGACTCTAGCATTTCTTTGTCTTGATCCTTCGTTGATATTGTCGCTCCGACTAACTCTGTGTAAAAATATGGATTTGCCTCCCTTTCTTCTTCTTTATTTATATTTATATTTAACGTTTAGAATCACAAGACCCTTTTTTAATTGTCAAATTGTATGTTTCATTGCAAATTTTATTACCTTCGATTATTTCAACTATCGTCTACAGATTTTCATTTCATTTTATGCATATGCCCTCCTTTGTCATCTTGACAGACGGTTGGTAGCAAGAAATCATGATGTCAGTAGTTTGGTAAAATATCAGTGTCTTATGCTGGATGTTGTTTTTGTTGAACAGTTTCTCTCGTGGCTGAATCTACCAATATTGATAGACAGATTAAATCGCAGAATGAACAAGATGTATTCGTGGTGCCTCGCTTCATTTCCTTTCTCCTGCACCTTTTGACTTCTGAATTGAATATGAACGCTGCCTCCATGTTGCTGTGCCATATTTTATTTTTGTTCTCCGTGTGCTACGATCTGCAACCAGCTCTTACCACTCACAGTATACTTTACAAGTTAAATAAAGAGATATTTCTTCATTTTCAAGATTTACATATTTTAAAAAAGTAATTGCAACTACAATTTTCTTATGCCGCAGTAATGTCAAAACATTACATACAACTAAGGGAAAAAGTGCTCTCCTGTATGAGATTATGTGTATAAGCAGTTACTGCTGCCGGCGAATGGGTTGTTACTGTCAGAGAATGGATTACTGCCAAAGAATGGGTAGTTACTGCTGGAGAACAGGTTGTTACTGTCAGAGAATGGTGGTTGCTGCGAGCCCGTCAGAAACCTTCTAATTTGACTTCCGTGCCAGACGATCAATCTATGCCTGTCTAAAACAACGGTTAGGTTAGTATTGAAGATCTCAACATTAATTAACTGGCAGGACAATTTGTCCAATGTAATTCTGTATATATCTGTCTATTAAACTCTACTAAATATATGCTTTTCTTTTTCCTTTGTTTTCATTCATTTTCCTCCAAAGAATTACTTCCACCTTTGTCATTTTTATTTTCAGTTGTAGCTCATCGTCTTTACTTCTTAAAAAAAAAAAAAAAGTAAAGAGCTCCCGTCACGCCAAGTGGCGTATAGGGAATATGGTGTTAGTGACCATAAATTTTACAGACCTTCGGCACATGATTTTTGGGGTAATGTGGTCGGTATCACGCCCGTGCCGCTTTACTTTCCCAGAAAAAAATCCGGTGCCCATAAAAGGCTAAGTGAACCGGAAGTCGTCGTTTGGGATCTAACTCTACATCTTGTCCTTTGTAGCTCAGTTCACTAACCACTGAGCTGTCGCGGCTCCCGCTTTACTTCTTATTGTACTTTTATTTTTTGTCAAATTTTCAGCCCTTGATTTCCTCCTTTGTTAAGTGGAACCGAAATATGAACTTTTTTTTCACCAGCTTCTTGGATCTCCTCCAGCAGACGAATTCTTCCTTTGATGGGCTCAATACCCTAGTCGCTTTATATTATTTGTCATTGAACAAGAAATACTTCGCCTGGGACTTCTTCCAAAGCAATTATGACACACTGATAACAAAGTAAGTTATGTCAAGTCTGCCCATTATGTGCAGATATAATAATAAATGGATATTATTTTGGAGGGAAACATCCGAGGTCATAGATCAGCGAATCATTTCAACGGAAGGGGTATGTTTACTACACTCGGAAAAAAAATATCACAAATAATAAACAACACAAAAAAAAACAAAGAACAATAGACAACCAGAAGCAGGTTCGAACCCGTACACTTCAACACAGCTCAAATTGCCATGCGAAACAACTAGAGTACACGGCCAAATAAGTTACCTAGATTATGTGTGGCAAATACAAAGTATGTAATATCCATAAACACATAAATATATAACACTGTACAGTTTTGAAATGGTCTTTAGTTTCACTTTGGCAGCTCGTTTCATCATGTACACATGGAATTGACACCTTAACACATACACATAGAGGCATGCACGCACAAACACATGCATGTACAATCAAACACATGCATGCACAATCAAACACATGCATGCATGCATGCAGACATGGCGTGCATGGTCTCACACACATACTTGCACAGATACTCTCTTTATATATATATATATATATATATATATATATATATATATATATGGCCTTTGGCGTCTTGACAGACGGTTGGTAGCAAGCAATCATGATAAGCCAGTAGTTTGGTAAAGCATTAGTGTATCATATCGGGTGCTGCTTTACTGAACATCTTTTCTCGTGGCTGAATTTGCCAATCCTGGACAGACAGATCCATCCACAGAACGAGCAAGGTGTACCCGCGGTACCCGGCCTTGTCTCATTTCTCTTGCTTCTTTTGTCTTCTGAATTTGACATCAGCACTGTCTCGAAATTTGACATCAGCACTGTCTCATTAGCACTGCTAAGCAGGCTAAGGATGCCAAATGGGATGACTTCTGTAAAAAAGTGTGCTCAGAAAAATCGCTCGCCACATTCTGGCGCCTTCATCAGTGCATGAATGGCACACCACGACACAGAGGTATACCAGACTTTCAGAGCACAGGCCAGATATGGCATAAATCTGATGAGAGCAAAGGGAAGGCCCTGCTTGCCCGCTACATTGAGCAGACGGACCAAAGAAATGAGGCTGTAAGAATGAGGATACGGGGATCGCTGTCAAATTTGTGTAAGGATGTAGGGCTGGAAGAAGATCTCACAATCACAACCGATACCATTCGCACGACACTTAAAAAGGTCACACAACACTGCTCCTGGTCCAGATGGTGTTCGGTATGATGACATAGGCGATTTAGCTGATGACGACTTGACAACACTGGCCAATGAGTTTAATGCCAGTATTCGGAGTGGCCAGATTAAGGAGGAGTGGATACACAGCTACTTACTACCGCTACCGAAACCAAACAAGGACCATTCTCAGATCAGTGCCTACAGAATCATCACAATGCAGAACACTGCGGGCAAGCTGCTGGAGAAAATAGTTGCCCGCGTCCTCACCTGTCGCCTTGAACAGAAACGCGTATTCCCATCCACACTCGGAGGTTACAGATATAACAAAGAGACATGGCTCAATGCGGCAGTATTTGCCTATGACGTCTTCGAAGGCTTCCACAGACGAGAGGAGACATGTGCTGCTGCTATAGATCTGGAGGATGCATACAACAGGGTACCATTTGAATATCTCATGCATATGCTTCTCAAACTGGCGGTGAACCCCTTCCTCATTAGATGGATCGCCGCGGCACTGTTTCAGAGGAAGGTGATACTCAGATGTGGAAGTTGGTCTTCCGAGCCAACATCCATTTGTCCTGGGCTGCCACAAGGCTCACCATTGTCACCAGTTCTATTTAACGTCTACACAATAACGATCACGGAACAACAGCTGGATGGGAGGGGAAGAACTATGACTTTTGCTGATGATATTCTGGTATATCGACAGGGAAGAGACAGACGGGGAATCGCCCCCACAATGCAAGACTAACTCGATCGCATTTCTTCCTGGTGTGGAGTTTCAGGTGCCTTGGTTAATCCTAATAAAGCATCAGTTTCATGGTTCTCCCTTAACAATCATATCGTCAATACGACCACACCGGTAGTACGAATGGGAGTTGATGAGGTGACCAGGGACAAGTTGATGACATACCTCGGAGTTAAGTTTGATCGCAGCCTGTGTTTTCGGGACCACGTCGACCATGTGATAACAAAATCCCGCAAAGGATGCTGGCCTCCATGGCCTTGAAGGTCATGGCAGCTGCCAACATCGCGGAGAAGCTACTTACTCTTATGTTCCAGGGATTAGTCCTCGCACCAATCGAGTATGCCCTGACCATTCTTACTGTCAGTACGACTCAAATTGATAGGCTGGAAAAAATACAAAATGAAGCTATGCGCATTATTCTGGAATGTACGAGGGACACTCCCTGTGTAGCAATGAGGTATCTTCTTGACTTTCCAACCATGGATGACAGAATCAAGATCTGGAGAGCACGAGCATACCTGAAGATTAGTACAGATACAGGGCATCCATTGCACCATGTGCTCAACACAGAGAAAGGTACCAGGCTAAAAAGAGGCAAATCATGGGTGGGCCGGGCAGAAGATGTCATCAAACAGGTCTGTGGGCTTACCAATATCAGCGTTGGTGCCTACGTCATTCAAGGGAACTTTCTCGTGTATTGTCACACTTGACAGGAAAAGTAGGGAACAGAACCCGGTCGTGGTTAATGCAGAGGTCAAAGGTCTCATCTGCGATAATACCGATGAGAAAGATGCAGTCATCTATACAGACGGATCTGTAAGACGACACGAAAGAAGCGCATGGGCATTTACAGCACGCTCGGCAGGCAGAATAGCCAAGGAAGACAGTGGTGCATACGCCATGACCACGAGTAGCATGACAATGGAGGTGATGGCAGTGACCAAGGCATTCAAATGGTTAGAGTCACAAGACTACATCCACGCATGTATACTGAGTGATTCGATGAACATGATAAAAGAAGTGGAGGCGGGCTTTGTACGCATGCAATGGGTAGAGTCGTTGCAGAAATCCAAAATACGTGAGGTCACCTTTGTCTATGTCCCTGGACATGCGGGAGTACGGGGAAATGAGAGAGCGGACAGGTTGGCTAGCTGCGCTGTCGTTGAGGACGGGCAACCGATGGATCGGGCGGACATCATCAATGCCCTTCGAGATGTTGGAAGAGCACAGGACTTCGACAAACACAGATCAACGTCACTTCTTCGGATGATGGAAATGGGAGTTAAGATGGGCACGGCCAGAAATGAGAAACTTGGTGGCCGTGTAAGAAGACTTATCAACCAACATAGAACTGGAGGTGTCAGTCGCTGGACACTGAGGGAATTGCTGAGGAGGGAATCTGAGCAACTATGGACATGTTCGGAGTGCAATGATGATGACCCGCAAATAACTAAATAAATAAATAACTGTCTCGAAAGTTGCTGTGCCAATTTTTATGTTTGCTCTCCATGTGCTACGATCCGCAGCCACATTTTCCCAGTTCCTTTCACTTATAGAAAATTGCCTCAAGGAATCCATGCAAACATCCGTATATCTCAGCACTGGTCTGTACTTTGGTCTCTATCCATCCCTAAGTTCGCCATACAATATTTGTTTGGGAATACGATTGTTTGCCAATCGTCTTACATGACCCAGCCACCTTAGCCTAATAATACACCACCGACTGCCTTATATGTGTGTGTGTGTGTGTGCGTGCGTGCGTGTGTGTGCGTGCGTGTGTGTGTGTGTGTTACGTATACAGTGGAGCCCTGCTTGTTAAATGCACTTTTTTTTAGGAGGCTGTCTTAAGTTAAATTATATTTTACAGTGTTCCTTATAATCTACTTCATCTTCATCGTGCCATAAGCCTGGGGGACGTTGGGACACCACTAACAGACCTCGTCATCTTCAGTTATTCTTTTAAGCTACAAACTCGAGACCTGTCAATTCCTTGATGATATCTTCCATTCTAATTACCTTCCAACCTCTCCTTCTCACGCCTTCCACAGTTGCTTCCAGAGTTGTCTTCGCGTGGCCAGATAATCGAGACATGTCGCCAAACTATTTCATTATTAATAATAGTATTAGACTTTTATTGCTAAGCATAAAACAACGCATTATAGTATGTGGCAACTAAGAGCAAACACATAAAGCAATGACCTTTACAAGCTGGAACAAAGTGTATGAAGATTTGTTTTTACCTAAGCCTTAACATTTCCCTTTCGGCGGGACTGTAAACGTGGAAGGTGAAGAGGAGAAGCGGAGCTGATGGTGTGAGTGGAAGGTGGAGAGGAGTAGAGGAGCTGATGGTGTAAGTTAAAGGTGGAGAAGAGTAGAGGAGCTGATGGTGTAAGTTAAAGGTGGAGAAGAGTAGAGGAGCTGATGGTGTGAGTGGAAGGTGGAGAAGAGTAGAGGAGCTGATGGTGTAAGTTAAAGGTGGAGAAGAGTAGAGGAGCTGATGGTGTAAGTTAAAGGTGGAGAAGAGTAGAGGAGCTGATGGTGTGAGTGGAAGGTGGAGAAGAGTAGAGGAGCTGATGGTGTGAGTGGAAGGTGGAGAAGTGTAGAGGAGTTGATGGTGTGTGTGGAATGTGGAGAAGAGTAGAGGAGTTGATGGTGTGAGTGGAAGGTGGAGAAGAGTAGAGGAGTTGATGGTGTGAGTGGAAGGTGGAGAAGAGTAGAGGAGCTGATGGCGTAAGTGGAAGGTGGAGAGGAGTAGAGGAGTTGATGGTGTGAGTGGAAGGTGGAGAAGAGTAGAGGAGCTGATGGCGTAAGTGGAAGGTGGAGAGGAGTAGAGGAGTTGATGGTGTGAGTGGAAGGTGGAGAGGAGTAGAGGAGCTGATGGTGTAAGTTAAAGGTGGAGAAGAGTAGAGGAGCTGATGGTGTAAGTTAAAGGTGGAGAAGAGTAGAGGAGCTGATGGTGTGAGTGGAAGGTGGAGAAGAGTAGAGGAGCTGATGGTGTAAGTTAAAGGTGGAGAAGAGTAGAGGAGCTGATGGTGTAAGTTAAAGGTGGAGAAGAGTAGAGGAGCTGATGGTGTGAGTGGAAGGTGGAGAAGAGTAGAGGAGCTGATGGTGTGAGTGGAAGGTGGAGAAGTGTAGAGGAGTTGATGGTGTGTGTGGAATGTGGAGAAGAGTAGAGGAGTTGATGGTGTGAGTGGAAGGTGGAGAAGAGTAGAGGAGTTGATGGTGTGAGTGGAAGGTGGAGAAGAGTAGAGGAGCTGATGGCGTAAGTGGAAGGTGGAGAGGAGTAGAGGAGTTGATGGTGTGAGTGGAAGGTGGAGAAGAGTAGAGGAGCTGATGGCGTAAGTGGAAGGTGGAGAGGAGTAGAGGAGTTGATGGTGTGAGTGGAAGGTGGAGAAGAGTAGAGGAGCTGATGGTGTGAGTAGAAGGTGGAGAGGAGTAGAGGAGCTGATGGTGTGAGTGGAAGGTGGAGAAAAGTAGAGGAGTTGATGGTGTGAGTGGAAGGTAGAGAGGAGTAGAGGAGCTGATGGTGTGAGTTGAAGGTGGAGAGGAGTAGAGGAGTTGATGGTGTGAGTGGAAGGTGGAGAAGAGTAGAGGAGCTGATGTTGTGAGTTGAAGGTGGAGAGGAGTAGAGGAGCTGATGGTGTGAGTGGAAGGTGGAGAAGAGTAGAGGAGTTGATGGTGTGAGTGGAAGGTGGAGAGGAGTAGAGAAGCTGATGGTGTGAGTGGAAGGTTTAGAAGATTAGAGGAGCTGATGGCGTAAGTGGAAGGTGGAGAAAAGTAGAGGAGCTGATGGCGTAAGTGGAAGGTGGAGAAGAGTAGAGGAGCTGATGGTGTGAGTGGAAGGTGGAAAGAGAATGCGGTGTTTGGAAGGGGGTTACTTTTCATGAAAAAGTTACGAAAAGCCTTCCGTGCTCTTTTTTTTTACCCTAGAAAACGCCAAACTCTTGTAATTTAGATGATATAAGGTTTTAGGATTTTTTTTCTTAATGACGATATCTGTCTGTAACTCACTTGTTTACGATACAGCAGTAAAATTTGCTACCACTTACATGTAACATTTCGATTTTGTAAAATCAAATTTTTTTTATTAACTTTTGCTACACAGCTGAGTGTTCACCAAAGGAGAGACATGATAATCCGAAGTGGTAATCCTTTCGTGCCTTAAGGTTTATTTTTTAGCCAGAAACGCAACCGCATGCCCCCTCTTCCCCCCCCCCCCCTCTCCTCACCCCGGGTTCTGTTGCTTATTTATACGGCGGCCGTAAACCACCAGATCAGCCCGTGTGCTCGGCCCCCTCTTGCCGTTATGCCCTGACTCTTCCGTGTACAAAGCTTTATTTGATATCAACGCTGATGACTGACAAGATACCCCACCTCATGAGGAAAAAAAAGGAAAAAAATAATGAATTTCTTAACAAAAATTGGCGGAATTTAAAATAAAAACTTTGCATCTTCTATGATACCGTAGTAGTTTTTACTACGCGATGAACTACAAAAAAATCCAACATCAAACATAAAAAGTAAACAGTCAAGGGTTACCGTTAGTGATAATTATGAAGGTATAGGGAAGGAGGAATGTTAGCCATAAAAAAAAACAGGCACTCTACAATACAATCTTCATCCCACCGTTGTGCAACCAATGCCAGTCCTGGACCTTAGATACAAAAACAATTAGAAAAATAACTGTTTCTGAGATGAAAAGTGTTAGACGAATGACAGGTAACAGCCTGAGTGATAAGTTCATAAATGAAGATCTCCAAAATAGCTAGGAATAATCCCCGCCATAGAACATCTAAAATAACATACAAAATGGTTTAGCCAAGCGACAAGCTGAAAGATCAAAACACAATACAACGAACCTTCAATAACCGTTGCGAGAACACCAGACCCACAGGCCGACAAAAAAAGACGAATTGATGGAATATTAGAAATACTAGGAAATATGACAGCAGCAAAGGCGAACAGAAGAGCAAAGTACAGCAGGTTTTATCTCCCCTCGACGCTGATAGACAAATGCAGTAGGAAAGAAGGAAAGAGGAAGACGAATAAACTTACACCGTCGTTTTTATTGGCCATGGCAGCTTCCCCATGCATTACGACATTCATCATCATCATGTGCCATACGGGTTGGTGTAGGCGATCATGTTCTTCTACAAACTTCTATCTACCATGCATCGTATCAGTTCTGTTGTTGACTGTTTTCCATGCTATGACAAGAAGCTTATCAGTATTTTCTCTCATTGTCGTCCGCGATCTTTCTTTTCCTCTATTTTGCTAGTTGTAACCAAATATTCCAACTTTCCTCTTCTCATGATGTGTCCAAAAAATGTTGATTTTGTTGGACTGAGAATTTCGCCCGTGCGCTGCCGGGGCCCGAAAGGGAAGTAAAGAATAGCGGCGCTGTACCCTACCAGGCATGTTCGTAAGAGGCGAGAAAGGAGGGTTAGGCATGGGACTGGCTATCCCATACTGTAAAAAAATAAGCCGAAAAAAACTTCACAAACATGAACAAGTCAAAGAAAGATAAAGTAAATCCGTCAACCAGGAAAGAGAAGGGCTCTCTGTCTAAGAGACGTATGACGCAATCCGGAGAAAGCCATAAGGAGTCCGGGTTGCCGACTCACCCTTTGTCTACCAGGAGATCATCCAGAATTGGCACCTGGAATGTTCGTACCCTTAACGAACAGGGAAAGGCGGCACAAGTGGCAGCAGAAATGAACAACTACAAGATAGATGTTCTGGGAATGTGTGAAACAAGATGGCTGGGAGCGGAGAGAATAAGATTGAATACAGGGGAGGTGATTTTGTCATCGGGGCACCGGGAACCAGGAGCACAACATAGCGAAGGGGTAGCTATAATGCTGTCGGGGAATGCACGGAGGACACTGATAGAATGGGAGGCAGTGGGACCAAGACTGGTGAGAGCAACATTTGGAACAACCAAAAACAAAATAAAATTACACATTGTACAATGCTATGCACCAACCAACGATAAAGATGACTCAGTTAAAGATGATTTTTATAAACAGCTACAATGCCAGATGGATGCAGGACGAGCCAGGGATGTTGTAATCTTGATGGGAGACCTGAATGCTAAGGTAGGATCAGACGGCAGAGGCTTTGAAGAGATTATGGGAAAACATGGACTTGGAGATATAAACGAGAATGGAGAGATATTTGTGAATTTCTGCGCCCTTAATCAAGTGAGCCTAGGAGGAACAATATTCCAACATAAAAGAATACACAAAGCTACATGGGTGTCACCAGATCATAGAACGGAAAATCAAATTGATCACATATGTATTAATAATAAGTTTAAGTCATCCTTACAGGATGTAAAAGTATATAGAGGGGCAGATATAGCTTCTGATCATCATCTTCTGTTAGCCAAACTTAAAATTAAATTAAAAAGGTATACTACAGCGAGTGAGGGCAGAACGTATTTCAATGTAGGGTTTCTTAAAGAACGGGGAATTAAAGATAAATTCGCAGTCACAATGTCAAACAAATACCAAGTCCTCCAACAACTAGAAAATACAATAAATATAGAAGATCATTGGAGGCAGGTAAAGGATATATGGAAAGAGACATGCGGGGAAACACTGGGGAAAAGGGGGCGCCGGAGTGGGGCATGGATGACAGCAGAGACCCTGGATAAAATTAAAGAGGGAAAGAACGGGAAAGCGGACATGGATAAAAGCAAAACGAGAGGTAATAAAGCCAGGACACAGGAAGCTTGCGCAGAGGTGAACAGAGAAGTGAGAGGATGCATTAAAAGGGATGAGAGGAAATGTATAGATGAATTGGCTAAAGAGGCAGAGGAAGCGGCAAATAAAGGGAATATGAAAGAACTGTACAACAGCACAAAGAAATTAGGTGGAAAATACAAACAGATCAACGCCTTTATCAAAGATAAGAAAGGAAATCTGCTTAGTAATATAAAGGAACAAATGGAGAGATGGAGGGAGCACTTTGAAGAACTTTTGAACAGACCTGGCTCAAATGATCCTCCAGATATACTACCAGCGGAGGAAGAATTACGCGTTAACTGCGGAAAACCAAGCAAAGAAGAAATAATGAAAGCCATCAAACTGTTAAAAGATGGTAAAGCCACAGGACCAGATGAAATTCCTTCGGAAGCCATCAAAGCAGATATTGTCACCTCTACCAAGATGTTACATAATCTATTGGATAAAATTTGGGAGAGGGAAGAAATACCTAAAGACTGGAGAGAAGGTTATATGATCAAACTACCAAAGAAAGGAAGTTTACAGGAGTGCACAAATTATAGGGGAATTATGCTACTATCAGTGCCAGGAAAAATATTAGGCAGAATCATTCTGGAGAGACTAAAAGAGGCTATAGAGAAACACTTGAGAGATGAACAAGCAGGTTTTAGGAAGAACAGATCATGTGCTGATCAAATAACTACTCTACGTATAATAGTTGAACAAAGTTTAGAACTAAAATCCCCACTTTATATTGGATTCATAGATTACGAAAAGGCATTTGATAGTTTAGACAGAAGAATGCTTTGGAAGTTGCTGAGTCATTATGGAATCCCCATAAAGTTTATTAACCTGATAAAAACAATGTATGAAGGAACAAAATGTAGTGTGGTGCATGAAGGACAGCTTACAGAAGCATTTGAAATAAGAACAGGAGTAAGGCAAGGATGCCTTCTGTCTCCATTTCTCTTTCTACTGGCCATAGATTGGATTATGAAAATATCTCTAAACAACAGAAATGGGATCCAGTGGTCACTGACCAAACAACTTGATGATTTAGACTTTGCTGATGACATAGCTCTCCTATCACACAGCCACCAACAGATGCAAGATAAAATGAGTATATTAGATGAGAGATCACAACAGCTAGGACTAAAGATTAATAGAGATAAGACCAACATTATGAGAATTAATGCAGTTGGCAATAACCAAATAAAACTAGGAGAAATACCTCTACTAGACGTACAATCTTATATATATCTGGGCAGTAATATAGATAAAGAGGGAGGAACAGAAAACGATACCAAAATAAGGATATCAAAAGCAAGAGGAGCTTTCATTGCACTGGGAAACATATGGAAATCCAAAGAAATTAGGCTAAATACAAAAATACAAATTTTCAACTCCAATGTTAAGTCGGTTCTATTATATGGCTGTGAAACATGGAGAATAACAAAATTGACAATCACGAAGGTACAGACTTTCATTAATGGATGCTTGCGCAGAATAAAGGGATGGAAATGGCAGGACAAAGTCACAAACGTGGAATTATGGAAATGTACCGGTCAAATACCAGTGGATAAAGAAATACAGCGAAGACGATGGCGATGGATAGGACACACACTACGGAAACCAACTGAGAGTATTACACAACAGGCCCTTTTTTGGAATCCCCAGGGGGAAAGACAAAGAGGAAGACCAAGGAATTCTTGGAGAAGACAGATTGAAGCAGAGATGAAGATGATGGGGAAGACATGGAATGATCTTAAAAGAATTGCAAAAAACAGAACGACTTGGAAAGTGTTTGTTGAAGACCTATGCTCCACTGGGAGCTAAAAGGTAGAAGAAGAAGAAGAGAATTTCCTCATTGGTTTTTTTTAGCTGTCCAGGAAACTTTGAACATTCTTCTGCGAAATCCCATCTCTGTGGCCTCTAATCGTCTTTTCATTTGTTTGTTTACTGTCCATGATTCGCATCCATAGGTCAGAATTGGCTCTATATAGCACAGATGAACTCTCTTTCTCACTTCTATTTACATAAACTTGCTGTATAAGACGTTTTTCATTTTCTGAAATACTGTTTTGGTCTGAGCTATTTTGCCCTTTATTTCTGTGGTGCCCAAGTATTTGACGCTTTGCACTTGTTTCAGATTTGTCTCGTTTATTTTTATGTTGCATGATGGTGATGATTGTTTCTTCGATATGACAATTACTTCTGTTTTCTTACTATTCAGACGGAGACCTTTCTTGTTTCTTTCTTTTACTAGCATGTCTACCATTTCTTGTAGTTCGATCTCTGTCTCAGATATTAAGACTGTGTCATCCGCATATCACAAATTGTTTATGTTGTGACCGTTGTCTTCAATTACTTTTATATCTACTATATACGAATAGATATTATGAAGAAATTGGCAGGAACAGACTGGGGAGCAGAGAGCAATATCTTAAAACAACTATACGTAGGAAGAGTAAGACCAGTCCTAGAGCATGGAGTCACAGCCTGGGCTACAGCTTCCAAAACACAGCTTAGCAAAATTGACAGAACACAAAACCAGGCTGCCCGTATCATCACTGGTGCTATGAAATCTAAACCTATCGTGACTCTAGAAACAGTTACAGGTTTACAACCCTTAGAAGATAGACGGAAAACTAAAGTAATGCAACAAGCGGAGAATTATAAAAGGCTCCTTAGCCATGCACCAAAAAATAACTGGTTTCGGAAAAGTAAGACTAAAGAGGAGCAACATCGTTGCAATCTCCAAAGAACTGGCAACTAGTGACCCAGTACTGTCCCAAACAATAACGAAACACGTATGCCCATCTGATATGACTCCTCATGGGAAACACAAAATACCAGAACTTAAAGAAGACATAATAGGAATCATGAAAAAAAGGCACACAAACAGACAAGGTGAGAAAACACATGGCAGAAAAACACACAAACAGCAACTGCCCACAGGACTCCTGGTCACACATATACACAGATGGCTCCACTATAAATGCCCTCAGAAATAGAGGAGGAGGTGTGTTCCTGAGGCTGAAAAATAAGAATGAGATCACCAAATCAATAGCTACTGGGAAATTCTCAAACAACTATGAAGCAGAAAGTGAAAACCTCAAAGATGCTGCAAAACTGGCTATCCAACACAAAAATAACATGCACAAGAAATTGGTGATACTGACTGATGCACTGTCTGTCATAACAGCTCTAAAAAACACAGGAACAGTGAGCTCAATAACTTGAGAACAACCCTGGACCAACTATGCAATAACTTCCATAGAGTGGTCATCCAGTGCATACCATCACACTGTAATAAACACCGAAACGAACGCGCAGACAAATTAGCTAAAGAGGGAGGGAGATTACCACAAGAGAGCCATCTGGTCAGCTACGACGAAGCCAAATCCATCATCAATGGCCAGTTCCATGAAAAATGGAAACCAGAACACCCAAAGTGTAACGAGAGGGACGGATACCACCAACTATCAAGGAGGGACCAAGTCATCATACTTCGCCTACGCACTGGCCACAACAGAATGAGAAATCACATGTTCAACAAACTCAAAATAGGTACTACCAGCCAATGCCACTGTACACTGGACAACATGACAACAAAATATGTTCTACAGGATTGGCCCCAGTACACAGACCTGAGAAGGACAATGTGGTCCACACCCACCTCCCTTGGAGAGAAACTATACTGGACAACCGAATCACTTAAACAGACAGATGACTTCATAAGAAAGTCCGGAATCCTACTCTGAATGAGCCACGATCGCAGAAGAAGAGGATTATCTACTATTGATCTCATAATATGTTCGCTGTAAAGTGAAAACAAATCCAGCGACAGCCTTGTCTGACTCCTTGCTTTATATATTGAAATTGTCCTGTTTGTTTGTTAATTCTAATGGCTGCTGTTTCCTGCCAGTACATGATTTGTATGATCTTAGTTTTTTTGCCATCAATGTTTAATTTCTCCAGCATATTGCTATTTCTACATGTTTTACTTTGTCAAATGCGTGTGTGTAGTCTATAAATCACATATATAGATCTTTCTTTACCTCTGTAGCGCTTTTTATCCATTTTCTCAGGATGTATATTGCATTATTGGCGCCATTTCATTCCACAAATCCACATTGTTTCTCACCTATTTCTGGTTTTATTTTGTTCCTTACACGTCTCATGATGATCTTTAGTAATATTTTCGTCATATGGCTCATGAGACTAATAGTGCGATGGTTCTCACAATCATTGGAGCCTGACATATTCGGTATTGCTACAAAGATAGAATTTAGAAGATCTGCGGGTTTGGTGACAACTGTTAATTATGTCATTGAGTAGTTTAGTTACGACTTGTACTCCCAACTCTTCTAATGCATTTATCTCTTCGATTGGTATATTGTCGGGGCATGGACCTTTGCCTCTTTTCATGTGTTGAATTGCCTTATCCACTTCTTGAGTTATTGAGTTATTTGCGGGTCATCATCATTGCACTCTGAACATGTCCATAGGTGCTCAGATCCCCTTCTCAGCAAGTCCCGCAGTGTCCAGCGACTGACGAATCCAGTTCTGTGTTGGTTGATAAGTCTTCTTACACGCCCACTAAGTTTCTCATGTCTGGCTGTGCCCATCTTAACTCCCATTTCTTTCATCTGAAGGAGTGGTGTGGACTCATGGTCGTCGAAGTCCTGTGCTCCCACATCTTGGAGGGTATTGATTATGTCCGCTCGATCCATTGGTCGACCGTCCTCAACGACAGCGCAGTTAGCCATCCTGTCCGCTCTTTCATTTCCCCGTACTCCCGCATGTCCAGGGGCATAGAGAAAGGTGATCTTACGTATTTTGGATTTCTGCAATGGCTCTACCCATTGCATGCGTACAGAGCCTGCCTCTACTTTTGTTATCATGCTCATCGAGTCACTCAGTATACATGCGTGGGTGTAGTCTTATGACTCTAACCATTTGAATGCCTTGGTCACTGCCATCACCTCCATCATCATGCTACTTTTGGTCATGACGTATGCACCACTGTCTTCTTTGACTATTCTTCCTAACGACCGTGCTGTAAATGTACTTCTTTGGTGTCGTCTTACAGATCCGTCTGTATAGATGACTGCGTCTATCTCATCGGTGTTATCGCAGATGAGACCGTTGACCTCAGCATTAACCACGACTGAGTTATGTTCTCTACTTTTACTGTCTAGTGTGACAATACACGAGAATGTTCCCTTGTATGACGTAGGCATAGGTATCCACTACTCGCCAACGTTGATACTGGTATGCCCACAGACCTGTTTGATGACATCTTCTGCTCGGCCCACCCATGATTTGCCTTTTTTTAACCTGACACCTTTCCCTGTGTTGACCTCATGGTGCAATGGATGCTCTTTATCTGCAATAATCTTCAGGTAGTCTCGTGTCCTCCAGATCTTGATTATGTCTTTCATGGTTGGAAATTCAAGAAGATACCTCATTGCTGCAAAGGGAGTGTCTTTCATACACCCCAAGATAATGCGCACGGCTTCATTCTGTATTTTCTCCAGCCTGTCAATTTGAGTCGTACTGACAGTAAGAATTGCCAGGGAATACTCGATTGGTGCGAGGACTAATCCCTGGAACAGAAGAGTAAGTAGCCTCTGCTCAATGTCGGCAGCAGCCATCGCTCAATGTCGACAGCAGCCATGACATTCAAGGCGGCTATTCCTTTGCAAGATTATGTTATCACATGGTCAACATGGTTCCGAAAACACAGGATGCGATCAAACTTAACTCCAAGGCATCAACTTGTCTCTGGTCACCTCATCAGCTCCGATTAGTACTACCGGTGTGTCCGTATTAAATATATGATTGTTACGACAGAACCATGCAAATGATGCTTTATTATGACCACATAATTATTATAACCAAAGCACCTGAATCCCCACACCAGGAGGAAATGCGATCGAGTTCGTCTTGCATTGTGGAGGCGATTCCCCGTCTGTCTCTTCCCTGTCCATATACCAGAATATCATCATCAAAAGTCATAGTTCTTCCCCTCCCACCCAGCTGTTGTTCCGTGATCGTTATTGTGTACACGTTAAATAGAACTAGTGACAATGGTGAGCCTTGTGGCAGCCCTGGACAAATGGATGTTGGCTCAGAAGACCAACTTCCACATCTGTGTATCACTTTCCTCTGAAACAGTGCCGCGGCGATCCATCTAATGAGGAAGGGGTGCACCGCCAGTTTGAGAAGCATACGCATGAGGTATTCAAATGGTATCCTTTTGTATGCATCCTGCAGATCTATAATAGCAGCATATGTCTTCTCTCGTCTGTGGAAGCCTCCGAAAACGTCATAGGCAAAGACTGCCGCATTGAGCCCTGTCTCTTTGTTATGTCTATAACCTCCGAGTGTGGGCGGGAATGCGCGTTTCTGTTCAAGGTGACAGGTGAAGACACGGGCAACTATTTTCTCCAGCAGCTTGCCCGCATTGTTCTGCATTGTAATGATTCTGTAGGCACTGATCTGAGAATAGTCCTTGTTTGGCTTCGGTAGCGGTAGTAAGTAGCTATGTAACCACTCTTCCTTAATGTGGCCATTCCGAATGGTGACATTAAACTCTTTGTCCAGTTTTTTCAAGTCGTCGCCACCTAAATCGCCTATGTCGTCACACCGAACACCATCTCGATCAGGAGCAGTGTTGTGGGACCTTTTAAGTGTCGCACGAATGGTATCGGTTGTGATTGTGAGATCTTCTCCCAGCACTGCATCCTCACACATTTCTGACAGCGACCCCATATCCTTATTCTTACAGCCCCATTTCTTTGGAAAAATTGAAAAAAAAGAAAAAATGGTATGTTAGTAGCTTTACGTGATTAGTAGACGACACAGATTCGAACGACGTTTCGGCTCAATGTGCCTTCAACAGGAACAAACAAACAACATACACACACAGATATGTGAATAAATAAAACGAATCCTACATAGCTAACTAGTAATGAAACATCAAAAACAAAATAATCGAAATATGTTGACTTCCTTGTGTGTCGTGGACTGTGGTCAGGCTAGGAAAGGAATTTCTCACGGGTGTAGTTGTAATTTATACCCTGTGGTCAGAGGTGAAGGGTTCTAAAAATACACGAGTCGGGGGGAACGCTATCTAAGTACGTCGACTACAAAGGCACACGCAACATCTGAAAGTATCTAAGGGCCCATAAACACATGTATGCACGCACACAGATGCGTGTATACATATGTACACGTGCAAGAAGACGTGCACATACTAATACATATCAACATACACATACATATACACACATACATGTGTATACATACAAGCAAGAGCACATATACATGCATGTATATGCGTATACATATATATACCAATACCCGTGCCTATGAACACATACATGCATGTGCACATCCATACGGGGACACTCATATGTGTGGAAGAGTTCACACCGGGGTCACAGTGCAAACTCGAAGGAGAAAGAATAGAACAGTAGAATGACAGGTACTCAAAAGGCGGAAAGAGTGGGATGTATGAGAGTGGGGTGCAATAAAAACATATGAGGGGTAAGTAGCGCAGAAAAAAAGGTATATAGGAGAACACCGAAGTGCCTCAACGGGACTAGTGGAGAAGAACTAAGAATAGTGTGGCATAGTAGATAAACTAAAGAGCCACAACATGGGTGGAAGAGAGGGCTATGCAAGAGGGAAGGAGCAGCCGAAAGGAAACTATGTGTATGAGTGTGATACATTCATGCCTCGTGGGGTCAGCGAACCATACTGGACTATGAGGCGATTTTCCAAAGTATATCGGCTGCGGTCGCCAGAGTGACAGAGGACAATACCAGTGACACCGATGTCGTCTTTGCCCTTGTGATCTGGGGAGTTGAAATGGGAAGAAACTGGAGTGCCAGTATTCTGTTGGACATATCGTAGATGTTCACAAAATCTTTCCGCTAATCTTCTACCAGACTCGCCAATATAGGTCATGTGGCATCGTTGGCATTTAATGGCATAAATGGTGTTGCGGGACACACATGTGAAGCCATGCTTGATCTCGAACCGTCCATTGGGGAATAAGACCGAGTCAGTAGGGAGCACATAGGCACAGGTGATACAGTTACGACCACAAGGGGCCGTACCGAAGTGTTGAGGGTAGGAGCGAGGGAGATGGCTCCTAACCAGAATGTCACCCAAATTCCTGTCGCGCTTGAAAGCGATAATCGGGAGATCACTAAAAAGTAGACGGGTAGAGGGATCAGAGAGGAGAATGGAACGGTAGCGGTTGAGTATCTTCACAGCTGCTAAGTTGTGAGGATGATAAGTGAGGGTCAGTATAGTTCTCTAGAGGGGGGGGGGGGGCGGTCGGAAGGAGTGAGTGCCTCGGGACGGGTGATAAGGAGGACCCGCTGGAGGGCAGACTGGAGGATCGAATCTGGATAAAGCCGGCGGCTGAAGAAACCTAACATGAGGTGAGCCTGTCGGAGGAAATCTTTGTCATCCTGGCAGATGCGACGGAGACGCAATAACTGTGAGCATGGAATAGAGTCGCGACAAGAAGGTGAATGGGATGAAGAATAGAGAAGGTAGCAGTGGGCGTCTGTGGGTTTATAGAAAACCGAGGTGTGGAGGCCAGAAGTACCCAAAGAAACAATAAGATCTAGGAAGGTGACGGAGGAAGTGGATATACAAGATGTCATCTTGATAGCTTTGTGATAGCTACCAATATAGTCGATAAACCTGGAGAGGTCATCCTCAGGTAGATCGGTGAGTCCGGATCAGTCATCAATGTACCGAAGGTATATGATGGGAAGAGGACCTTGATAAGAATTGAGAATTTGGTACTCCAGGTGACCCATGAATAGGCAAGCATAGCTAGGGCCCATCTTGGTGCCCATGGCTACTCCACTGACTTGGTCATAGAAGTTACCATTAAACTCAAAGGTGTTGAGGTTGAGTACAAGCTCAGTAAGGCGGAGAAGAGTTGCAGTATCAACAGAGGGGTGTTGTCTCTGGTCAAGAAAGAAACGTAGAGCCAGGAGGCCGTCGGAGTGAGGAATATAGGTGTAGAGAGAGCAAACATCAAGGGTTAAAAGTCGGTATGAGTGACCTCGGGAGAGAGAGATGGAAGAGAAGATACTCAATGCATGGTTAGTGTCCTTGACATATGAGGGAAGACTAACGACCATAGGCTGGAAGACACTGTCTAGATAGTCAGATATGTGTTCAGTCGGGCAAGCACACGCTGACACGATGGGGCGTCCTGGATTGTCGATTTTGTGAATTTTGGGGAGCATGTAGAAAGATGGTTTCCCAAGACCACTATTGTGGATAATGAGGCGGGACGCGCTAGGAGGGAGCAGGTTGGTTCGGGTCAGTTCCTTGATGGTAGATTTGACCTGCTTATTGTGGAGGACAGTGGCGTCGTCAGGGCGGGGTTTATAAAAAGTGGTATTGGATAGTTGTTTGTTGCCCTCAGAAATATATAAGTCTTTGCGCCAAACTACCACCGCTCCCCCCTGTCTGCCGGTTTGATAACAATGTCCTCCCGGCGGCAGAGATTAGAAAGGGCCCGAAGCTCAGAGGGAGATAGATTAGAGCGGTGAAGTTTTCTAGGGCACAGTTGTTGTATCTCACGTGAGGTGACATTTATGTAGTGATCCAAAGCCTGTGATGCGCCGGGTGGTGGTGTCCAATCTGATTTGCGAGAGTGGAAGCGAGAGGACTCATCTACAGGGGTGGGTGAGGAAGAAGTAGCAGTAGTGCCAGAGAAACGGTGCTTCAAGCGCATACGTCTATGGAAATCATGGACGTCCTTGCAAAGATTGTAGTGGTTACTGGAAGGACGAAGCGGGATAAATTTTAAACCTTTAGAGAGAACAGACCTCTCATCATGTGAGAGGTGGAGGTCGGGGGGTATGCAGAAAACTAAATAGTCGGGGGCCGATGTGGCGGGTGTGGGGGAGGGGGGGACGGGGCGAAGGTGGGAGATCTTCTTGTGCTGGGAGGACATAAAAGTGTAGAGTTGCCTATTGAAGTCGTGGATGATCTGGCGGATAACATTGTCGTTGCCGGTAATTAAACACCTGAGTCTCGCTACCAGTTGGAGGCGTCGAGTGCGCAGGTGGGAGACTAGCCTGGTGTGGTTAGCTAGGACGAGCCTCATACGATGGAAACCCAGGCGTCTTTCAATACTGTCAAATCGTCTAATTTCACTAGGGTTAGGCTGGTGGACAAAAGGGGTGAATTTAGAACGGAACCCATGTGGGAGAATCTTAAATCGTATACAATTATGGAGAAAGTTAACATGGCAACTGAATCTGAGGACATACAAGTTTAGAGTTGCCTATTGAAGTCGTGGATGATCTGACGGATAAAAGTTTGGCGCAAAGACTTATATATTTCTGAGGGCAACAAACAGCTATCCAATACCACTTTTTTATAAACCCCGCCCTGACGACGTCACTGTCCTCCACAATAAGCAGGTCAAATCTACCATCAAAGAACTGATCCGAACCAACCTGCTCCCTCCTAGCGCGTCCCGCCTCATTATCCACAATAGTGGTCTTGGGAAACCATCTTTCTACATGCTCCCCAAAATTCACAAAATCGACAATCTAGGACGCCCCATCGTGTCAGTTGTGCATGCCCGACTGAACACATATCTGACTATCTAGACAGTGTCTTCTAGACCATGGTCGTTAGTCTTCCCTCATATGTCAAGGACACTAACCATGCATTGAGTATCTTCTCTTCCATCTCTCTCTCCCGAGGTCGCTCATACCGACTTTTAACCCTTGATGTTTGCTCTCTCTACACCTCTATTCCTCACTCCGACGGCCTCCTGGCTCTACGTTTCTTTCTTGACCAGAGATAACACCCCTCTGTTGATACTGCAACTCTTCTCCGCCTTACTGAGCTTGTACTCAACCTCAACACCTTTGAGTTTAATGGTAACTTCAATGACCAAGTCAGTGGAGTAGCCATGGGCACCAAGATGGGCCCTAGCTATGCTTGCCTATTCATGGGTTACCTGGAGTACCAAATTCTCAATTCTTATCAAGGTCCTCTTCCCATCATATACCTTCGGTACATTGATGACTGCTTCGGACTCACCGATCTACCTGAGGATGACCTCTCCAGGTTTATCGACTATATTGGTAGCTATCACAAAGCTATCATGATCACATCTTGTATATCCACTTCCTCCGTCACCTTCCTAGATATTATTGTTTCTTTGGGTACTTCTGGCCTCCACACCTCGGTTTTCTATAAACCCACAAACGCCCACTGCTACCTTCTCTATTCTTCATCACATTCATCTTCTTGTCGCGACTCTATTCCATTCTCACAGTTATTGCGTCTCCGTCGCATCTGCCAGGATGACAAAGATTTCCTCCGACAGGCTCACCTCATGTTAGGTTTCTTCAGCCGCCGGCTTTATCCAGATTCGATCCTCCAGTCTGCCCTCCAGCGGGTCCTCCTTATCACCCGTCCCGAGGCACTCACTCCTTCCGACCGCCCCCCCCCCCCTCTAGAGAACTATACTCACCCTCACTTATCATCATCACAACTTAGCAGCTGTGAAGATACTCAACCGCTACGGTTCCATTCTCCTCTCTGATCCCACTACCCGTCTACATTTTAGTGATCCCCCGATGATCGCTTTCAAGCGCGACAGGAATTTGGGTGACATTCTGGTTAGGAGCCATCTCCCTCGCTCCTACCCTCAACACTTCGGTACGGCCCCTTGTGGTCGTAACTGTATCACCTGTGCCTATGTGCTCCCTACTGACTCGGTCTTATTCCCCAATGGACGGTTCGAGATCAAGCATGGCTTCACATGTGTGTCCCGCAACATCATGTATGCCATTATATGCCAACGATGCCACATGACCTATATTGGCGAGTCTGGTAGAAGATTAGCGGAAAGATTTTGTGAACATCTACGAGATGTCCAACAGAATACTGGCACTCCAGTTTCTTCCCATTTCAACTCCCCAGATCACAAGGGCAAAGACGACATCCGTGTCACTGGTATTGTCCTCTGTCACTCTGGCGACCGCAGCCGATATACTTTGAAAAATCGCCTCATAATCCAGTATGGTTCGCTGACCCCCGTGGCATGAATGTATCACACTCATACACATAGTTTCCTTTCGGCTGCTCCTTCCCTCTTGCATAGCCCTCTCTACCACCCATGTTGTGGCTCTTTAGTCTATCTACTATGCCACGCTATTCTTAGTTCTTCTCCACTAGTCCCCGTTGAGGCACTTCGGTGTTCTCCTATATACCTTTTTTTCTGCGCTACTTACCCCTCATATGTTTTTATTGCACCCCACTCTCATACATCCCACTCTTTCCGCCTTTTGAGTACCTGTCATTCTGCTGTTCTATTCTTTCTCCTTCGAGTTTTCACACTGACCCCGGTGTGAACTCTTCCACACATATGACTGTCCCCGTATGGATGTTACATGCATGTATGTGTTCATAGGCACGGGTATTGGTATATATATGTATACGCATATACATGCATGTATATGTGCTCTTGCTTGTATGCTTACACATGTATGTGTATGTATATGTATGTGTATGTTGATATGTATTAGTATGTGCACGTCTTCTTGCACGTGTACATATGTATACACGCATCTGTGTGTGTGTATACATGTATTTATGGGCCCTTAGATACTTTCAGATATTGCGTGTGCCTTTGTAGTCGACGTACTTAGATAGCGTTCCCCCCACTCGTGTATTCTTAGAACCCTTCATCTCTGACCACAGGGTATAAATTACAGCTACACCCCTGAGAAATTCCTTTCCTAGCCTGACCACAGTCCACGACACACAGGGAAGTCAACATATTTCGATTATTTTGTTTTTGATGTTTCATTACTAGTTAGCTATGTAGGATTCGTCTTATTTATTCACATATCTGTGTGTGTATGTTGTTTGTTTGTTCCTGCTGAAGGCCTATTGAGCCGAAACGTCGTTCGAATCTGTGTCGTCTACTAATCACGTAAAGCTTCTAACAGACCATTTTTTTCTTTTTTTTTCAATTTTTCCTCGCATTCAACTTTACTGCAGCTTCGCATTTTTATGCATTCACTTGCATTTCTTTGCCTTAACCCCATTTCTTTGGTCAGTCTGCTCAATGTAGCGGGCAAGCATGGCCTTCCCTTTGCTCTCATCAGATTGTGCCATATCCGGCCTGTGCTCTGAAAGTCTGGTACTCTGTATGGCAATTAGTGTTTGTGCCATTCATGCTCTGATGAAGGCGCCAGAATGTGACTAAGTGATTTTTCTGAGCAACTTTTTTACAGAAATCATTTCACTTGGCATCATTAGCCTGCTTAGCACTTTTTAGTAGACATCTTCATTCAGACGTTTCAATGGTCACTTCACTTTTCCTTATTAGCGGTCTTGTGTCTTTGTTTGAATTGTCTAGCTGTGGTATTTCTTCGTCGTAGTGTTACCTGATATATTCTGTCCATCTTTCCATTATCTTCTCCTGTCCAATTATTATATTATCTTCCTTTTATTTCCCACATCCTGAAATTTTGACTTGTTTTCTTTCTGTTAATTCATTTAACTGGTTATGCGCATATTGTGTCTTTCTTTTGTTGTGTTTCCGTTTCTTCACATTTCTGCTTTAACCATCCTTCCTTTGCTTCTATGAATTTGTTATGGATTTCTTTGTGATATATTTTATATTTCCATTCTTCTTTCTTATGTTTTCATCTTCCGCTCATTATTATTTTTTTTATTTTTTTTTTTAATCAATTTCTTTTTGTTGAATCTTATAGTCACTGGTAACTCTTCTTTGAAATCGTCAATAAACTACTAATATTTTCAGAAATTAAGAAAAGACGATGGTTATATGTTGGACATGTGATGAGGAGAGATAATAACCGAATAACGCAGTAAGCCCTCATGCGGAAAACAACAGGTAGGAGGAAAAGAGGCCGACCCAGAGACACACTGAGAAGAATATTGATCAGAGAAGCAGAAATCGGCTCCCTCAGTGAGATAGAGTTGCTTGCACAGAACAGAGACAAATGGCGAGATTTGATAAAAGATATTTACAAGGATTGAAAACTGCTAGAATAAAAGTGTAGAGTATCACGAGAAAGAGTATCTGGGTCTATGCCCTATAGGTCGGCTACAGCTTGAAAGGTCAATAGATAAATAGATAGATGGATGGATGGATGGATGGATGGATGGATGGATGGATGGATGGATGGATGGATGGATGGATGAATGAATGTATGGATGGATGAATGTATGGATGGATGGATGAATGTATGGATGGATGAATGAATGTATGGATGGATGAATGTATGGATGGATAGACAGGCGGGCGGTCGAAACGACGGACGGAACGACGGACGGACAGACAGACAGACAGACAGACAGACAGACAGACAGACAGGCAGGCAGGCAGGCAGGCAGGCAGGCAGACAGACAGACAGATATACTTCTTTTAATGTTTGTTGAAACAATTATTTGAGCATTTCCCATTGCCCCTGGTTTCTTCTCAATAGCATTATATAGATATTGTACTATCTGCTGTACTTATCACTCTTCTGTCTACCTACTCTAAGAATATCTAGATCCAATTTCATATTTCTTGGTGATTTATGTGTCTTTCGCAGTGTTCTCTAGCCAGGGAATAATATTTACATTTGAAGCTAACTCATTGCCATATATAGGTCATCTCTTGTTTCTCATTGCTATTGCTCTTGAAGTAATTCCCCCCCCCCCCATATAACGTCGTATCCGCATCGAAGGCTTACTACCATTGAGTGCCATTACACCCTGTCTCTAGCTTTGATGGTGTAGATTTTCATAGGCTGAGTTGTCCATCTTTTTATGTTACTCGTCCATGTTATTCTTGGTCTACTTCTGCCTCTTTTACATTGTATTTTTCCTTCCAATATTATTTTTAGCTATCGTGTCTTTTAACATGCCCCAAAAATCTCATTGGTCTTGTTCGGACTGTGTTTAGTAATTCTATTTTAATTTTTAGCTGTTTTAAGACTTCATCATTTGTTGTATTTTATTTCCATCCCATTATTTTTTTCTTCCATATATTCACATTCCAAATGATGTAATTGGCTGGTTATAAATTTTATGCTCATAGTTTTCTTGGGACTCCTCACAAGAAAGTTGAAAGTTCCATGGACAGCTAAAGAGACCAACGAGGAAATTCTCAAAGAGGCCAACACAAAACGGTAGCTCCTAAGAAATATCAGAAAAAAAACAATCAACATTTTTCGGGGGCACATCATGAGAAAAAGAAAGTTGGAATGCTTGGTTACAACTGGCAAAATACAGGACAGAAAGATTGCGGAAGATAAAGAGAGAAAATACTGGATAGATTGGTGTCATGGCATGGAAAACAGTCAACATAATTTGTATAATGCACGGTAGATAGAAGATTATGGAAAAACACGATCGCCTACGCCAACCGGTGTGGCACATGATGATGATGATGTTGATTTTCTCATTGCTATTTATTTTGAATTGGTGATCTCATAGTTTTCTCATGGTTAAAAAGTGTATGTCTTTGCCTGGAACCGCTTTTTTAGAAGCAACAGCATGAGCAATTAGGACCAGCCTAACTCGTTTATACAAATGAATCCGATACAAACATTTGTTAAAGTACGGATGGAAAGTATCATTTCGTACCATACAATGTGTCATGTTTTCACATAATTTGTATGTAGTTGTATGAACAAACTATAAAATAGTTAGTGTAGTATATCTATAAAAATATATGGAATGTACATTTTAAATGTGAAATGCCGTTAAAGATTGATCATCGCAGTTGTCTGGTTAAAGGTCTCTGAAAAATAAACTTAATATACTGTTAAAACTATGTTAATATACTGTTAAAATAATATACGGTTAAAATAATGTTAATATACTGTTAAAATAATGTTAATATACTGTTAATATACTGTTAAAATAATGTTAAAATAATGTTAATATACTGTTAAAATACTGTTAATAAACTGTTAAATTACTATTAATATACTGTTAAAATACTATTAATGTACTGTTAAAATACTATTAATATACTGTTAAAATACTGTTAACTAAAAAAAACGATCTTTACGACACATAGATCCATTGCTGGTGTATGTCGGGGGGCAACGATAGAACCCGAGGGATTAAGGCCGCTTGGTCAAGCAGTCGCCACGATGTGTGAGACTCGGGATTTTTATTTCACCCCCGATAGAAAAAATCCTTTTTGTCTACCGCCGGCTTCGAACACCGTACGCCGGCTTTTCAGCTAGCGGAACAATGGTTTTAGCCGCACGGCCACGCGCACCTCTAGAATAAGAATACTGTTAACATACAGTTAAAATACTGTTAATATACTGTTAGAATACTATTACAGTTAAATTACTGTTAATATACTGTAAACAAAAGTTAAGAATGAATATAAAGTGCTCTATTTTTGCTGTTCAATTATACATTGCAGTACTATTTTTCATGAACAACGAAACTAATCTACCTAGACAATTACGTCTCATTATAGATTAACTCTCTTGTTAAATGTTGAGTTATTTGCGGTTCATCATCATTACACTCCAAACATGTCCATAGGTGCTCAGATCGCCCCCTCAGCAAGTCCCGCAGTATACAGCGACTGACGATTCCAGTTCTATGTTGGTTAATAAGTATTCTTACACGGCCACTAAGCTTCTCATTCTTCTGGCTGTGCCCATATTAACTCCCATTTTCATCATCCGAAGATGTGACGTGGATCTGTGTTTGTTAAAGTCCTGTGCTCTTCCCACATCTCGGAGGGCATTGGTTATGTCAGCCCCATCCATTGGTTGCCCGTCCTCAACGACAGCGCAGCTAGCCATCCTGTCCGCTCTTTCATTTCCCCGTACTCCCGCATGTCCAGGAACATAGACAAAGGTGACCTTAGGTATTTTGGACTTCTGCAACGACTCTACCCATTGCATGCGTACAGAGTCTGCCTCCACTTTTTTTTATCATGCTCATCGAATCACTCAGTATACATGCGTGGGTGTAGTCTTGTGACTCTAACCATTTGAATGCCTTGGTCACTGCCATCGCCTCCATTGTCACGCTACTCGTGGTCATGACGTATGAACCACTGTCCTCTTTGACTATTCTTCATACCGAGCGTGCTGTAAATGCCCATGCACTTCTTTGGTGTCGTCTTACAGATCCGTCTGTAGAGATGACTGCATCTTTCTCATCGGTGTTATCGCAGATGAGACCATTGACCTCAGCATTAACCACGACCGGCTTCTGTTCCCTACTTTTTCTGTCGAGTGTGACAATACACGAGAAAGTCCCCTTGAATGACGTAGGCACCGGTATCCACTCCTTACCAACGCTGATATTGGTAAGCCCACAGACCTGTTTGATGACATCCTCTGCTCGGCCCACCCATGATTTGCTTCTTTTTAGCCTGTAACCTTTACCTGTACTGAGCACGTGGTGCAATGGATGCTCTTTAGCTGTAATAATCTTCAGACAGTGTCGTGCTCTCCAGACCTTGATTCTGTCATCCATGGTTGGAAAATCAAGAAGATACCTCATTGCTACACAGGGAGTATCCCTTGTACATCCCAAAATAATGCGCATGACGTTATTTTGTATTTTCTCCAGCCTATCAATTTGAGTCGTAATGACAGTAAGAATTGCCAGGGCATACTCGATTGGTGCGAGGACTAATCCCTGGAACAGAAGAGTAAGTAGCCTCTGCTCGATGTTGGCAGCTGCCATGACCTTCAAGGCGATTAATCCTTTCGGGATTTTGTATCACTAGGTCGACGTTGTCCCAAAAACACAGGCTGCGATCAAACTTAACTCTGAGGTATGTCATCCACTTGTCCCTGGACGCCTCATCAGCTCCCATTGGTATTACCGGTGTGGTCGCATTAACTATATGATTGTTAAGGGAGAACCATGCTACTGATGCTTTATTAGGATTAACCAAAGCACCTGAAACCCTACACCAGGAAGAAATACGATCGAGTTAGTCTTGCATTGTGGAGGCGATTTTCCTTCTATCTCTTACCTGTCGATGCACCAGAATATCATCATCAAAAGTCATAGACTTTCCCTCCCATCCAGCTGTTGTTCCGTGATCGTTATTGTGTACACGTTAAATAGAACTGGTGACAATGGTGAGCCTTGTGGAAGCCCGGACAAATGAATGTTGGCTCGGAAGACAAACTTCCACATCTGAGTATCACCTTCCCCTGAAACAGTGCAACAGCGATCCATCTTATGAGGAAGGAGTGCAGCGCCAGTTTGAGGAGCATATGCATGAGATATTCAAATGGTACCCTGTTGTATGCATCCTCCAGATCTATAGCAGAAGCACATGTCTCCTCTCGTCTGTGGAAGCCTTCGAAGACGTCATAGGCGAAGACTGCCGCATTGAGCCATGTCTCTTTGGTATATCTATAACCTCCGAGTGTGGGTGGGAATGCGCGTTTCTGTTCAAGGCGACACGTGAGGACACGGGCAACTATTTTTTTCCAGCAGCTTGCCCGCAGTGTTCTGCATTGTGATGATTCTGTAGGCACTGATCTGAGAATGGTCCTTGTTTGGCTTCGGTAGCGGTAGTAAGTAGCTGTGTAGTCACCCCTCCTTAAATTGGCCACTCCGAATGCTGGCATTAAACTCATTGGCTAGTTTTGTCAAGTCATCGTCAGCTAAATCGCCCATGTCATCGTACCTAACACCACCTGGACCAGGAGCAGGGTTGTGCGACCTTTTTAGTGTTGTCCGGATGGTATCGGTTGTGATTGTGAGATCTTCTTCCAGCACTACATCCATACACAATTTTGACAGCGATCCCCGTATCCTCATACTTACAGCCTCATTTCTTTGGTCCGTCTGCTCAATGTAGCGGGCAAGCAGGGCCTTCCCTTTGCTCTCATCAGATTTGTGCCATATCCGGCCTGTGCTATGAAAGTCTGATATGCCTCTGTGTCGTGTTGTGTCATTCATGCTGTGATGAAGGCGCCAGAATGTGGCTAGCGATTATTCTGAGCACACTTTTCTACAGAAATAATTTCATTTGGCATCCTTAGCCTGCTTAGATTCTTCTTCTCTTGCTCTTTTCTCTTTTCACTGATACCTAAAATGTGTCGTGGTTTATATCATTTGTTGTTCTTGAGCTGCTCGAATTGTCTAAATTAGTGATTTTCCTTTGTTGTTACATGTCTCTGTCACTGCATCTATCCATCTTCTTCTGGGTCTTTCTCTTGGTCTTTTTCCATGCATTCTCGAGAAGAACGCCCTTGATGGTAATTGGTGAGGATTCATTCTGACCAGGTGGCCAAACCATTTAAGTTGTTGTTGTTCTAAATATTCTTGGCAGGGTTTTGTTCCTACAATTTTTCTTATGGTTTCATTTGGTATTCTATCTCTTCTTGTGTTGTTTGTTACTTTTCTCAAGTATCGCACCTCACATGTATTTATCTTTCTTAATTGTGATTTAGAAAGGGTCCATGTTTAACTTTCATAGCACAAAGTTGGTATGAAAATGCTATTTATCATTTGATGTTTAGCTGGGATAGAAATGTTTGGATGTCTTTGCAATGGTGAAAGCTGGTATGTGACAGCATTTGCTTTTTGTATTTTCATGTCAATTTCTCTGTCTAGTTTTCCATCTTCTGTGAACATTGTGCCCAAATACTAGAATTCTTCTACTTGTTTTATTTCTTTATCTTTGATCTTAATGTTTAATGTGTGTCTAAATTTGCTTATCCTCATAGCCTGCTTAGCACATAGTTTAAAGAGCTTCATTTTATGGTCGACCTCTACTTTCAGACACTTCAAGAGCTCATGTTGTGTTTTTCCATTCTTTCTGGCATTCTGCCATGTCTTGACCGTTTGTCTCTTGTACCGCCAAGCTTCCTCGACTTCTACGTTCGACCAGGGTGGCTGCGTCCATCTCTCCTGCCTCCTACGAGGGGCGCTCTGTTTCCTATGTCTGATTTTGCTAATGACGTCCTGGTCTGTTTTCTCGTAGTGGAATGTGTGAAGCTTTTTTTTCTGGCTTCTAGTCCTACATTTCTCAATTAGGAGGACACATGGATAGTGATCACATCCGTGCGCCCTCCCCCCCCCCCCCAGTGCATTCCACCTGCAAACTGGTGCGAAAGTGGAAGTCACCAGTGCCAAGTCTATGACACTATCAGAGTCCCCTGTTCGAGTGGCCATTCTTGTTGCCCTTTCATCATTGAAGCACACTAAATCGGCTGACACTAGTGCGTTCTCTAGGTCTTCTCCCTGCTTGTTGGTTATGACGTTACCCCACTGGTTGCCTCTAGTGTTAAAGTCTCAGCAGAAAATGACACTCCCTTCATCGAACTCGAAGAGATTCTGCCATTGTTGTGTTTCCACCTTCCCATTACAGGCATACACATTAACAATTACGAAATGAACTGGGGTCTGCACCCTAACCGCATGTACCTGCAATTCTGCACTGTCCCACGCATATTGTTGCGCACAAGAATGGCCTGCCCAAGGTGTCGCCTATTGTAGAAACAATGAAATCCAGGAGTACTTACTGTCCTGACACCAAGAAGTGTTTCTTGCAAAACCATTATATCGGCGTCGCACAGTAGCTTATCAAGAATGGGCCGTCGTTGATTTATGGACCCACAATTCCAATAAGTAACGCGCATATACTTTAGGCCTAGCCTCTCACATTTCGACAGTTTAATGCCACCTCTCTTACCTTGCGTGTTTTCCTTCTTCGATGTTGTCGTTTGGGTTGCATCTAAATACTTACCGTCGTCGTAGTATTATAGATGATTTTGTCGCTGAACGTCGATGCTATGGATGGTCTAGATTCACGTGCACTCACTCAGTCGCACAGTTCAGATCCCGTTTCCATGTTATAGACTGGCCAACTCCAGTAAATCGCTCTGCAGTACGCGGATACACTGTGAGCTCTTTACAAATTAAATGAATTACGCGTCCTTGACGACAGACCGGCGAAAACAAACCGCCATTTTGTCACGCGTTCAATAGCGCATTCAACAACAAAGATGAGTATAAGTGATCAAATAAAGAAATTGTAACAAAATGCAATGAAACAAAACAAGCAACATGATTTACATCAAATAGAAAGCGCGTATAATCACACCATCCCTTCAAATATCAATAATTAAAAAAACAAATGAACAGAACAGTTCACTGAAAATCAGCACTTATCTGTGAGTCCTCTGAAGAAGCCAGAGAACAGGGAGCCATATTCCCCGGAAGTCTGTTAAATATGTATGTGCTTAGATATTCATCAACAATTTGAAATACAATTTCTCTATAGTTGTGGTCTCTCTTATGTTGTTTATCAATGTGTTTCATTGAGTTTCAAACCATTTATATATCGTGCAGAAGCAACAGAAAACAAGTGCAGACTTTCGCTACTTTGTTATCAGCAAACTTTAATTCACACGCTGATCTGAAAAAGGTATATTATGAAGTTCATGTGATTACAATTTTGGTGTAAGTTATAATAACACCTTTTTGCTACTTAGAGAATATTCTTGTATATTCAAATAAAGTTGTTTTACAATTAATAATTGCTATTTAATTTTCTTTTTCTGCATGTATTGTCAACTTTTTCTTGATATATATACCACTTTTTTGACTGCTTTTGGGTGTAGGCTTATAACATTTTTTTTCTTTATTTTCCCAAATTTCTTTCCATTTTCCTTTATCTAACCATTAATAATTAAGAAAGGTTATATCAACTCTTTCGCATTACTATTATTAATAATAATATGTTGATATTAATTCTCTCTCGTTACTACTAATAATAGTAATAAGTTGATATTAATTCTCTCTCGTTACTACTAATAATAGTAATAAGTTAATATTAATTCTCTCTCGTTACTACTAATAATAGTAATAAGTTGATATTAATTCTCTCTCATTGCTACTAATAATAGTAATAAGTTGATATTAATTCTCTCTCATTGCTACTAATAATAGTAATAAGTTGATATTAATTCTCTCTCGTTACTATTATTAATAATAATAAGGTAATATTAACTCTCTCATTACTACTAATAATAGTAATAAGTTGATATAATTCTCTCTCATTAATATTAATAATCTTTCTTTATTTTCTTTCATTCCTAATTTTGCATTTCGGTGCCTAGGGGAGACATGTTTTGTGGTTTCTTGCTCTTCTATTGACTTCTGCCGTTATACTTCCGAGTGATTCTAGTATTCCGTTTGTCCACATTTTTCTTTGTCGGCCTCTTGGTCTGGTGTTCGTGTATCGTTTGATGGTAAATCGATTTTAGATTTAGTTCTTTGTGTTTCATCATATGCCCGAACCACTTGTTCTGGTGTCGCTTTATGTAATCAATAGCTGGTTCCGTTCCTAGGCTTTTTTCCCATAACTCTTCATGTATAACTTGATCTCTCATGCAGTTTCCTGTTATGCGTCTGATATACTTCATTCTGAGCTGGTTGTTTTTCAAATTGCTCTTGAGTCTAATGCCCATGTCTGGCACTGATAGCACAACGTTGGGGTACAGGTAGTCTTATAAATAGCTGGCTTGGCTTCTAACGTTACATCTTTATTAGACTGTTGTGGTGAAATATGTCTAATAACTTGGCACACTTTGGTGCATCAATAATTATCATAAGGTAATATTAGTTCTTTATCATTACTACCATTACCACTTGGCTTGTTCTTCTTTTCTGTTGTTCATGATTGATATTCGTAAATATTTTTTTTTTAATTATGTATATTTACAATCATCATCTTCATGTACCACGCCTGCTGACTTAGGTGATCATGTCTCCCCACAACTTTCGATTTCGACAGTTTTTTATCATTTTTGCTGTTGACCTTCTGCCAAGCAATTCTCTTAAGCTGTCGGGAAACTTTTCTCTTTGCCTGCTCTATCTCTTCGTCCCTCAATTTTCCCAGTTGTCACAATATATTCCAGTTGTTCCCTTTTCAATATATGACCAAACAATTATGATTGTTTCTTCATAGTATTGCATATTAGCTGTCTTTTTGCTTTGGCTCTCTCAGAACGTTTTCATTACTCTTGTTAGCTGTCCATAGTATTCTCTGCATTCTTCTATAAAATCACATTTCTGCAGTTCCCATTGAATTTCTTTTCTTTTGTCATATTGTCTATGAATCACATCCATATGTTAAGTACTGGTTCTACAAAACATTTAAGAACTCTTTTTCTGGTTTACATTATCAACATGCATTGCAGAGTATCTTCCTAATTTTCTGGAAAGTTGCTTTTGCATATTTACAAAATATTTATAAAGAAATTGTTAAATAAACACTCTTAAACTATTCAAAAGAAAAAAACAAAATGTAGATTGAACACACATGTGACAATTGCTACTTTAGGAAACATTATGTTACGAAAATAATAGTAATTCTGTGTAAACTAATCATTGACGCAACAATTCTGTGTAAACCAATCCTTGACGTAACAATTCTATGTAAACTAATCATTGATGTAACAATTATATCTAAACCGATCCTTTATGCAACAATTCTGTTTAAATCAATCATTCATGTAACATTTCTGTGTAAATCAATCATTGATGTAACAATTTTGTGTAAGCCAATCCTTGATGTAACAATTATATGTAAACCAGTCCTTGATGTAACAATTCTATGTAAACCAATCATTTATGCAACAATTCTGTGTAAATCAATCCTTGACGTAACAATTCTGTGTAAACCAATCCTTCATGCAACATTTCTATGTAAATCAATCATTGTTGTAACAATTTTGTGTAAATCAATCCTTGATGTAACAATTCTATCTAAACCAATCCTTGATGTAACTATTCTGTCAACTAATCCTTGATGTAACAATTCTATGTAAATCAATCCTTGATGTAACAATGATGAAGTTTTTAAACATAATCTCCAATAATAATTCCAGATTGAAGAACTCGGGACAAACCGTACTGAGGACGCTAAAACATTCAACAACATTCGGGTCAAGGTTTTGAAAAACATCAAGTGGATGGATCAAAACTTGCCAAACATTGCCAAGTGGCTGCAGGACAATGAGTTTTTAGTCAACGCTTCATAGACTCAGCGGCTGTTTTCTGGGATCGGTTGACTTTCACTATAAGAAGTCCATAGTATTATCCTGTCCATAGTATTCTATTTTGTGCCTGTGCTGTACTACTAATTATGATTGTACCGATTAGTTCATAGCACATAGAGTTGAAACAAAGACTCTCCAGGTTCGAGAAAATGTACTTTAGACCTTAGCCACACAATAACAAAAATTAGACTAATATTATTTTAGAGATTATTAATTACACTACTTTAACCTGCAGCCTTTCTGTGTTAACCTGTGTTAGTATCTGTAGTATGCTACCTAAAGTTTTCACAACCCATAGTCTGTAATTCTAGATATCTTTCATAACGTAAATCAGTTGTTCGTTTTTCACATCCTTAAAACCAGTATTACTTGTTTATTTCTTCTACTTCTTCTTCTTTTCATCTTTATGTGCCTTTCAGTGCGAGGGGAGATCAAATTTGCGGTCTTTTGCTCTTTTGTTCGCCTCTGCTGCTGTTATGTTTCCTTGTGTTTCTAATATTCCATCAATCCATCTTTTTCTTAGTCGACCCTTGGGTCTGGTATTCTCGCAACGTTTATTGAATGCTCGTTTTGTTGTGGTTTGATCTTTCAGCTTCTCACGTGGCCAAACCATTTTGTCTATTGTTTCTTTATATATTTAATGGCGAGGGTTATTCTAAGCTGTTTTTGTTAGTTCTTCAATTCTGATCTCATCTCTCAGGCTGTTTCATGTTATCCGCCAAATATATTTAATCTCAGTAGATGATATTTTTCTTATTGTCCTTGCATTTAGGGTCCCGGTCTAGCGTTGTAGTACAACGGTGGGATGACGATTGTATTGTAGAGTGCCCGTTTTGTCTAGTTATTACCTTGTTGGACAATAGTAATTATACCTGTCCAATGATTTGACAAGCTTTGTTGCATCTTGAGTCTATTTCTGCTGTTTATGAAATGTTATTTGTTACTACATTTCCTAGATATCTGAATTCCTCTACTTGTTTTGGTTGTCTGCCGTCTATAATTATGTTGGTGTTCTTTTGCTCTTTTACGATATTCATGACTTCAGTTTTGTTGATGTTGATTTTCATGTTATATTTTGTACCTGTGCTGTTGAGTTTATTTCCCTATTCTTGTAAGTCTTCCATTTGTTCACGTATTAGTGCCTGATCGTCTGCAAATAGAAGTCCGTTGATCTTCTCTGTAAATCTGGTACTAGGAGCATGGATATTTCTAAAGAAAGCATTTCATAAGGTATGGAAGGAAGGGCTTTTAAAGAAATTGAGAAATTACCGAGTAAATGTCAGGATGTACAAATGGTTCAAAACATACCTGCATTACATGAGAGCCAGAGTGCAACTGGATGGTCTTAAGAGTAGGAAGGTCTTACTGCGCCAGGGCATCCCACAGGGAGGGGTACTGTCTCCAGCACTTTTTCTAGTCTACAGCAATGACCTAGTTATTGAACTACCACATGGTATCAAAGTGGCAATGTATGCAGATGACTTGGCAGAGTGGTGCACAGAGGAGTATGTAACAGTGGCCTCCAATGTGTTACAAGGAGCTATGAATGCACTGAATTCATGGACAAATAGATGGTGTATCAGCATCAATACAGACAAATGCATTACTACACTTTTCACTCTCTACTCCAAAACAAAATGCAGGAGCCATCTACGTAAACAATGAGACTGCGAAAGAAGACATAGAAGCTATGTACCTCGGAGTTACATTTGATAACAAACTATCTTGGAAACAGCAGATAAATAAGACAGCCCAAAAAGCAAGGAGAAAGTTGTCTATTTTGCTGGTGTTATAGATTTATTTTACAACAAATTATTGCACCAAGTTTGAAAGAATAAATAATGTTAAAACGTTTTGTTTTTACAATTATTGACTTGTCTACATGCATCTCCTTAAAGACCAATACTTTTTTTTCAGACCTAACATTTGGATGTTTCCGATCCCCAGCTGTGGTCGTTGTGTCTTTCGTGTGGCTGTGCTACCATAGTGCATCTGTGTTGCTGCATTTATTGTTGACACGTTTGTGGTTCTATTTGAAACATTTTTCTTATACATGGAAATTGTTTTTAACATTTCAAGGTTAATAGCATTTGTAATATTTTATAGTTTGTTTGTGGCTTAAAATGAATTTTCTTGGTTCACTAATGTCACAAATTCTGTTCGCTTCCTTAAATACCTCTTCGGGCAGAGAAAGCTTCTTGGCTGTCAAAGGAGATAGAGTTCTAGTTCTTGCCCTTCGTCAGTCTTTGTTAGTTGATGTTGTAGCGTTTCTGGGATGGTGTCGATACTTCTTATGCTGGGTCTACCACTGGCTCTTCTTTAATTTCCTCTTTTAAATGTATGTTGTGTTTTGTGTAGAATCTCTTGACATTCTTTAAGGATGGGCAAAACATTTCATATGTTGTTTGTGTATGTAATTCAGAGTTCAATGCCCAGTTTCTCTCTTACGACACCATTTCTTAGTCTGTCACTTCTAGTCAAACCAAGACCTTTTCTTGAGCATACCATCTCTATGGTAACTAGTAATGGTACATATCAATCTTATGAAATAGATAAATAATGAAATTATGTAAAGAGTGTTATCGTGGAAAGGAATTAATTTTATATTTTCACAAATGTGTACCTATGTGGAATATTTCCTGGTTTATCTGCACTTTTACTTACCACTTTGATAGACAATATCACAGATCAGCCAGGGTAGATTGTATGGTTCTCAAAATTAAGAAAAGTTGGAGAAACATCAGTGCTGGAACATTACCAAGGTAAAAAATTAAATTGTTTGGACAAGAGACCAATCACCAACTGACAGCATCCCTCACAGTAAATTAACACTCGCAAACAATGGAATGAGGGAAACAATGTAGACTTAGAAGTAAATGGAATAGCAAACACCAAGATGAGCACAATGCAAGAGAGAAAGAGAAAGTAATCAGCACTCAATTTTCTCTCGACGAGGAAAGACAACAGATAGAGAGAAGTAATAATGCGAGTCGATGTGGGACACTTTCATAGGAAATCGTTATTTAATAAGGCAGACGGCAATATTATGTATCATTGTCAAGATTGAAATTTCCCCTCTAGCATGTTTGGTGCATGGGATAGAGTATGAAAGAGAATCAGGATTTTATTAAAGAAATGGAGATGTGTTTTGAAAGTGAAGAATGTTGCAAGATGCGTACCGTCTGGACAGGTGAATGTACAGCCACGCACATAAAGAGAAAAGAGAGAGAGAGAGAGAGAGAGAGAGAGAGAGAGAGAGAGAGAGAGAGAGAGGCTAAAGTAATACCAAATATCAGGAACGTGCTTTGACTCATTTATACTAAATTGCAACACGTTTTTAACGGATATTAGTCCAGCCTGATAGATAACTGTTTCAGTTTCTTGCAAAAAAAGTATTTCATACTGCGCCCCACGCTCCCCATGTACCCCAGGTACACCATGTAATCGTGGATAATGCACGTCATTAATGTATTTATACGACACATCATTGCCGTCTGCTGTAACAATTACTTAGGAAAATAACTCTTTGACCGACTAAGGTGTTCTCAATCATGAAACCTTCACAACTCAGTTATTGCTTAATGACAACAGTGTTCTGAGTACGATGAACGGATTTGGAGTGACTTAGACAGCACGAAAATTATCGTATTCATCAAAGATTAAATCCTATAAGAAAGTGTCATTAACGGGAGCACAGCAGAATTATAAGCATGCATTTGCACTGACAATTACAGTCATTACTCCATTTATTTTCCTCTCAGGCAGAAGACAGCACGTAGGGCGGAAGTTATAACCCTCTACCCCTGACGTTTTGTTGCTAATTCTTGTATGTCTTGGTTGTTTCTTAATCCCAAGGTTCTGCCTTCTCTAGTAATTGTTCTGCATAGCGATTCTCTTGCTTTTACTTGTTTTCTTTTACCAGATGGTTTCATGTTTAATCCCTAATTGAGAAGTCGTTCTTCAGTCGTTCTGGGTATATTGTCGATGTACCTCCAACCCCTTATTTTTATAAAGCTCGTCGTGTATTTTTGTTCAGATTCCCCTCTTATCAGTTCGTTGAAATATATTTTTTTTTCTAGCTTATTTGATATTCTGTGTCAACATTTTTTTTTCAAATGACATTTAATTTGTTTTCTAAAGTCTTGGTGGACTACGGCGGGTTAGTTGTCATTTATTTGATTGATGCCAATTGTAAGTGTTGTCAGACAATTATCTATATGTGATTTATAACCAATTACTAATAATAAATGAGGAAATTTGTATGTGGAAAACTCTGAGGTAATGGACAAACATGAGCTGCACTGAAAATGTGTATTTTTACAGTACGTTTTATAAAATGGATAGTTTTGGTTGCCTAATATTTTGTTTGACCTCTGTTGTTAAATTGTTAAGCTTCCTCTAAAATACTTATTTTCCTTGCAGCTTGTGCTTTTCTTCGCAGTTTGATGTTTTCTTTTTGTTGTTTTAAATTGTGTTATATTTGGCCCAATGCGACGTTTAATATTTGGGCAAGTATGTGGGTTTTCTGCCCTCTGTGTTTCTTTTCATAACATCAAGTGTGCAACCATTGGTAAGATCTGTCATGTTTTGTTTATTCGTGTACCGAAGCAACAGTATATAGTCAACACAAGCTTATTTATTTTCAAGTGAAATGGTATTTTCACATGCTCAACGTCCACATGAGATGTATGGTATTTAGTCTTTTTGTGATAGTAGGTTGTATGTGAACTATATCTACCCGGATCTACCATCAAGGGTCACTGAATGGAACATAATTTGAGAATAGATTCGTCTTTGTCACGTTAAATGTCGCACGGATCCACTTGCAGTTTCCAAAAACAAAAGAGATATAGCTTGGAAAATAAGTTAGCGTTATCTTGCCTTCTGCCTTTTCATGCACTTGTTTTCCTTTCGCAAGTTTATTTACATTTATCATAGTTAATTATATAGTGGTGATTTCTATAATTATATTGCAGAGATTATATTTATATATTGTGATTTTAATCATATGTAATGACACAAGCGTACATTTTAAGCATTTAATTGTGAAAATACTTTTACATTATGTTGATCATTTTATCACAGTGATCATATTTTGAACTAAGCCTTTTATGATTATATTCAAGAAAATAAATATTCTAGAAATAGTATCGTGTTATTTATTGTCTCATTGAATTAATTAACCCTGATGTGAAAACTTTCTAGTGAATGCTCAAGACCGTTATGTTTCATCTCATCCAATTCTCCTGCCATCGGGAGTCGGGAGATCTCAGAAATGAAATCCCTAATGATAGCTCTTTTCCATGACTTAAATTAAAGTTAATATTGCTCATTCTAAAAATAATCCGTTCACAGTTACCGTACTATGAAACTTTATATCTTCGCACCAGGAGGTAATCTGATCATCAGACGCCGAGATCATCAAAGCAAGTGTTTCAATCATTTTGTTTCTTGCCACTCTAGGGGAGGTAGGTGCAGGCTGAGTTATAACTCCTAGGCGGAAACGTTTTGAAGTAAACTCGAAGGTGTACACTATATTCGGCATCATGAGTACATCCTAGCAATTCTCAGTCAGTACGACGCAAATTGACAGACTAGAGAAAATACACTGAGAGAAGACACGAGCATGCCAGAAGATAATTGTGGATAAAGAGCTCGCTAATGAGGAGTGGAAACCCGTGCCTACGTCGTTCAGAGGAACATTCTCGTGTATTGTCACACTCGACACAAAATGTAGGGAACAAAACTTTTCTTTTCTTTTTTTTTTTCGTTACCCACCTTTTACCTCTGACGAAGTCCTTAGAGACTAGGAACTGAAATGTGCGTGTTAATCCATTTTACCCTGTCAGCCGTGTGCACAGGGTCCCTCATCTCACAGGCAGATAACTCCGACTTCGGAGGTAATCATATTTTTTCCGTCGATGAGTAATTGACATTTCATGCTGCGCATCGCTGTTGAGACCAGGGGTGGTTGCCGCAGAGAGGACTCATAAATAAAAATCCCAACAGGTGCGGCCGGGATTTGAACCCACAACCTCTCTGTCTCGAGGCTGGCGTCTTGCCTCGAGACCAACCATTCCCCGAACAGAACTCAGGCGTGGTCAATGCGGAGGTCAACGGTCCCGTCTGGGATAACACCGATTTGACAGATGCGGATCTGTAATATGACACCAACGGAGTGCATGGGCATTTACAGCACGTTCGGCTGTCAGAACAGTCAAAGAGGACAGTGATGCATACGTTATGGTCACGAGTGATGGTAGTGACCAGGACATTCATCTGTTAGTGTCACAAGACTGCACCCATGTCTGCATGCTGAGTGATTCAACAAGCATGATAAGAAAAGTGGAGGCAGACACTGTACGCATACAATGGGTAGAGTCATTGCAGAAGTCAAAATTACGCAAGGTCACCTTTTTGAACCATGTCCCTGGACATGTGGGAGTACGTGTAAATGAAAGAGCGGACAGGTTGGCTAGCTGCGTTGTAGTTGAAGACGACGATCAATCAATGGATCGAGTGGACATCATCAATGCCTTCCGAGATGTGTGAAGGGCACAAGACTTCGAAACTATGAATCCACGTAACTCCTTCGAATGAAAGTGATAGGAGTTAATATGGGCACAGCCAGAAACGAGAAACTTAGTGGGTGTATGAGAAAAATTATCAACCAACAAAGAACTGGAGTCGTCAGCTGCTGGACACTGCGTGACTTGCTGAGGAGGGGATCTGAACACCCATGGACATGTTTGGAGGGTAATGATAATTACCCACAAATAACTCGGCAGAAAAAGAGGCAAATCATGGATGGGCCGAGCAGAAGATGTCATCAAACAGGTCTGTGGGCTTACCAATATCAGTGTTGGTGAGGAGTAAATACCGGTCACTACGTTATTCAAGGAGACGTTCTCGTGTATTGTCAGACTCGACAGGAAAAGTAGAGAACAGAACCCGGTCGAGGTTAATGCTGAGGTCAAAAGTCTCATTTGCGATAACACCGATGAGAAAGATGCAGTCATCTATACAGACGGATCTGTAAAACGACACCAAAGAAGTGCATGGACATTTACAACACATTCGTGAGGTAGAATAGAAAAAGAAGATACACGCATGTATACTGAGTGATTCGATGAGCACGATAAAAAAAAATGGATGCAGGCTCTGTACGCATGCAATGGGTAGAGTCATTGCCGAAGTCCAATATACGTAAGGTCACTTTTGTCTATGTCCCTGGACATGCGGGAGTACGTGGAAATGAAAGAGCGGACATGTTGGCTAGCTGCACTGTCGTTGAGGACGGGCAACCAATAGATCGGACGGACATCATCAATGCCCTCCGAGATGTGGGAAGAGCACAGGACTTCGACAAACACAGATCCACATCACTTCTTCGGATGATGGAAATGAGAGTTAAGATGGGCACAGCAAGAAAGGAGAAACCTAGTGGCCGTGTAAGAAGACTTAACAACCAACATAAAACTGGAGTCGTCAGTTGTTGGACACTGAGGGAATTGCTGAGGAGGGGATCTGAGCACCTATGGACATTTTCGGAGTGCAATGATGATGACACGCAAATAACTCAATAACTCAATAACTCGGCATATATTTTTTTTTTTATAAACCTATACTTCGCAATACTTTTGATCAAAACCATACCGGGTCGCACAAGACTGTTTTAGCTTTAACCTGTCATATTGATGTTTATTCGTCGTGGTGGCGGCAATCTTAATTGGCTTTAATTCTGCGTGACGTCCTTTATACACACTTACATGGATGCTTCTTATCGTGGTGAATTAGACAAGGTGGGACAGGTTGGTAGCTTATAGTAGGTATTATAGATACATCGGGCTGGGAACTTCATTCTTTTGATTAGCTGGTACTGCAGACGTGGGGTAGGGGCGGTTGATGCTGTAACTTCTTATAATTTCAGCGGCCGGATATTAAAGGATTAAATTGTAGATATACTGTTGACGTTAATGGGAGTCAGGAGCGGTCGTTGTGTAATGTATGTTAATTAAGCAACCATCTGAGCCTCAGAATATTCTGGGATTGTTGATATGCCTGGGCTTCGCTAAAGACGGTATGAAGCTCTTTCGGCTGACTCTGCAATAGTCGGCATTGTTCTACCTCTTATTCGTAATAATGGAGACTTCAAGAAAACGGTAAACAAGAGAAAAGTGAAATGAGTTTAAATGTCTCGCTGAAAGAATACTGTAGACGCACTGTAGGCATATAAGTGCTCAAGGAAGAAAAAAGCAAGAAAGTGTATTGACAACTTCTAAATGGAGGAGCAGGAGTAGTTCAGTAGTAAAGACAGTGTATACATAGTATGAAATGTCAATTTTAAATGAAAATAAAAACGACTTAAACGTATTAAACTTGTAGTACATAAACAAAAAAGTAAGAAGTCTATTATTACATTATAATTTTGCGGATTAGTATAATCAATCCAAGCCATTCCGGTCCTTTTTCTGAGCACAAGTCAGTCTCTCCATCCATCCGTGTTTTTGGATTTCTACTTCCTTCCAGTTTAGAGCAGTGCTACTCAGCTCAACTAATCTGGAATATCGGACCTGCAGCGTCATGTTAGCTTTGACTGTATGCATTCATACTCTTTGTTTTCACACTCACTCACTTTCTAAGAGTACATTAGCTGATATACTTGCATGCATTTTTGTAACTAGTGAAATATTTGTAAAGGTAACAAGTTGGGAAGGTAACAGGTAAATTACAGAGCAAATAAAGTGATATATAAAACAAAAACATTAAATCAGTTATGATGGCCTGTCTACTCTGAAGCATTTGACGAACAGGTGCTAAAAATAAAACCACTCCAAAAACCATCAACTTTAAAAGTACGGACCTGAGAATAATAAAAAATGTTTACAGACCTCAAGCAGTGGCAGTGTTGTAAATATATTGGTCATGTGATATGAATGGATAACAGAAGACTCCCCCACAGCTATTCATATGGAAACCATCTGGTAAAAGAAAACAAGGAAGACCAAGAGAAACACCAACAAAGATCAATTACAAGGAAAGGTTCAATCAAGGGACTAAGCAACAAACTTTCCCAACACCAATTAGCAGCATATCAGCACTTGTGGAGATCTATGACTTTCTCCTAAGATGCCGTCTTCTGCTCAAGAAGAACGAAGCAGTTGCTTGAACTCAAAAATTAAAATTTCAACAAATAAATAAGACAATCACACAATTAGTTGCTGTCTTGAAGTAATATTCAGTCAGACACTGACATAACTTTTTAGATCCATCGATGGCGTGTTAGCAATTAAAAACATAAATAAATATTTTCTCGAAAGAAAAAATAATCTATAAAAATGCAATCGAGTACCAGTAAAATAAGTTACTTTAAATACCTTGGCACAATAATAATTTCATCTTTGAGATTCAGTTCTAAAAAGGACAATACTGACAGCATTCCACAAAATACAAATACTTTTTAGGTAGAGCATTGTTGTGGAAGAGATAGACAATAGAAGCTCTTCACAGTGTTACATTAGATCCAATCCTGTCATATTTCTGTGAGTCATGATTATTCCATGAATAAGCAAACACAATGTTGAAAACAGAAGAAATGATACTCGAGAGAATATACAATCAAAAGGGAAAAGTGAAGTTGTCTTAAATAATGTCAGTGTAAGAAGAAAACTTGTTGAACAGCAATAGAAAAATAGAAATCTGCCAGCCCTTGTCATTTCAAAAGTAGTAGTCTTGAAACCATTGTAGCAGGGAGAAAAATAGAATAGAAGGCAAGAGAGACAAATAAAGGAATGCCGGTAACTACTAGACAGTTGAGGAGTTTGACATGCAAAGATATCAAGGATAAATCTTATAAGGAACGGTCGGGGCAGAAATATGTAATGGATGATGTAATTCTTCTTATATTATTTTTTTTAACATTTTAGGGGAATCACTAACCAACAGCAGTAGAGCTTCTTACAGAATGATGTGGACAGAAATGTCATGAATTCTTCCTGGTAACACCACCCTGTGAACCACAGAGAATAAAACTATACACATTCTCTCTCTCTCTCTCTCTCTCTCTCTCTCTCTCTCTCTCTCTGCGATCAGGACTCAATCAGAGTAGGATTCCAAACTCTCACACGAAGTCAGCTGTCAGGTTAAGTGTGTTGATCGCCCCCACAGTCCGAATATCACAATTAGAGTCTGCCAGATACACATTCAAAACTATACACATTCAAAATAACACACTCGAGGGGTGGGGGGGGGGGAATTATGAAACAAAAAGACGGGAATCATCTTCATTAAAAGTAAAGTACCCCCGTCACGCCAAGTGGCGTTTAGGGAAATATGGTGTTAGTGACCCTATATCTTACAGACCTTCAGCACATGCTTTTTTGGGGTAATGTGGTAAAACCGGTACCCATTTAAGGCTGATGAACCCGGAAGCCGTCGGTTGGGCTCGAACCCCCTTGTCCTTTGTAGTCCAGTTCACTAATCACTGAGCTATCCGCGGCCCCCCATCATCTTCATTGCTAATCTAATTTGTGACCAAAACTTAATATATCTCTAGATGAAAGTCTGGACTATTTTGGTTTCCTTTTTCTTTCCCTTTTTTTTTTAGAGAGAATACTTTTTAGATGTTTTCCATTTCACTTTCAGTTGTGGGATTGGTGTTTTGGCAGGTGATTTTTCCGTCTTGGTTTTTGTGTCCGTGTTAAAATGTCAGAACTGATGTCTAGCTCCCGTGATGAATGTACGCGTCTCACATTCTTCTATCACCTCTATCCATGCATTATTTTGTCTATCGCCCTCTTCAGATGAAACACTCTTTATGTTTTATTTTATTGTTTCTTGTGTTGAAGCTGTCTTTGGTTTAAATTTTGGCTCCTGTCTTGTTACTATCGATGTTGTTTTTTCCTATTTTCTTGGGCTTGACTCTAATTGTGCCCACATTATTTGCGCCTTCTTTGATTTATTGTTTGTCTCGGGAGAGGCGATCTTCTTAAGTGTCTGGCATCTACTCTTTCGTGTATTCTCCACTTCGCTGACATCATCCGTGGTGTCGCTGTTCTCTGTATGCTGTATGCGTAAATCTTTGGGCTGTTTTTGTAGTTCATTGGGCTGTTCTCGTAGTTCAGTGGACTGTTCCTATTGTTGGGTGGTTTATATTTTGCGCACGCTAACGTTATCTCTGTATTCTATTACTTCTGACGTAATCTTGAATCCGAGGGGACATTAACCTTCCCAGTACATCACCGTCTACGCACAAATCACACAGTGCGAAAAAGAAGAAGAAGGAATGGTGTTTGTCATCTAGCAACTACTTGTAACAATCCAAACAGGATGGATGTCTTAACTTTAAATTTGACAAACATAACGTGTCTAGCAAACTCTAGTTTACTTGAAACATATCAGGTTTCTCTGCTTCGTCCACTGAGAACTGAGAAGAGAAAGTACTCCCCCTCATATCGGAAATTGGCAGTTTTAAAGAAGCTCAGAATGCCTACGTTACTTTAGGAAGTTTGCCAACTGCTTGTCTAATCGAAACGTATAACTTTCAGTAGGTAGAGCTTGCAGAATTGGTCAAAAACGTTTTGATTCTTTAGTCGTATTTTGTTACTTGCTGGGATCATTTCTTCTACTTCTTTTCTGTCTCATTTGACTTTCAAACATGTTCTACAGGACTGCGCCCAGTACACAGACCTGAGAAGGACAACGTGGTCCACACCCACCTCCTTGAAAGAGAACCTATATGAGGCAATCGAATCACTTAAACTGACAGCTGACTTCAAAAGAAAGTCTGGAATCCAACTCTGATTGAGACTTGATCGCACAGAGAGAGAGAGAGAGAGAGAGAGAGAGAGAGAGAGAGAGAGAGAGAGAGCGATTTGCCTTTCAGCGTCGAAGGAGATATAATTTGCGGACTTTTGCTCTTCTGTTGGCCTCTGCTGCTGTAATGTTTTCTGGTGTTTCTAACATTCCATCAATACGTTGTTTTCGTGATCTGCCCCTGGCCCCGGCCTTATTGCAACGTTTATTGAAGGCTCGCTGTGTTGTGTGTTGATATTTCTGCGTTTTCACGTGGTCAAAATATGTTATGTTTTCTTCTTTATATATTCTATGGCTGGAGTTATTCCTAGAATTTTTCTCAGTTCTTCATTTCTGATCTTATCTCTCATGCTGTTTCCTGTCATTCGTCTAACACATTTCATCTCTGTAGAGGTTACTGTTCTTATTGTTCTTGCATCTAGTCTAGGACTGGCATTTGCAGCACTACTGTGTGCTGAAGATTGTATTTTTAAGTGTACGTTTTGCCTCTTGAGTTATTTCCTTGTTGGACAATAGTAGTAATAGCTGTCCAATGATTTAACAAGCTTTGTACCATCTTGAGTATTTTGCTGCTGTTTGTGTATTGTCGTTTATCACTAGATTTCCTAGATATTTAAATTTCTCTACTTGTTTTAGTTGTCTGCCGTCTATAGTTATTTTGACGTTCTGTTTCTCTTTTGAGATTATCATGTCTTCTGTTTTGTTGATTTTCATGATGTTCCTGTAATGTTGAGTTTATTTAAGTGTTTTAGTAGGCCTTCTATTTATTCATGCATTAGTGTCCGATTATCTGCCAATAAAATCTCATTGATATTCTCTATCTCTGATGGGTTGGCTAACTTGCAGATATGGAGCCAGTAGTGTGGTATGATAAACATTCCAATGAATGGTGATACCAACACATGGTGTCTCTCTCTCTCTCTCTCTCTCTCTCTCTCTCTCTCTCTACGATCAGGACTCAATCAGAGAAGGATTCCAGACTCTCACATGAAGTCATCTGTCAGGTTAAGTGTGTTGATCGCCCCCACAGACAGAACATCATAATTATAGTTTGCCAGATCCGCTCTGATTGAACACCCTTTAAAACGTTTCACTGTGTTCTGCGCCAGTGGCCCAGTGCATCCGATTTCAGCCAGCATTTTATTCAGGTTTGCTTTCCTTAGCCTTTGATTGTCCCCAGTCTTCCTGCAAGGCAGCAGATTGGCTTTTCTGTAAAGGGATTCTGCCCTTAGATGGTCCGCCATCCCAGGTTTACCAGCACCATCTGCCCGAGTCTCTAGTGGTGACTAACACAGACATGCACACACAAAGATATGAGATGTGACTAACACAGACATGTACAAAGTGATACGAGGCATGACTAACACTGACACACATCACGATATGAGATATGACTAACACAGACATACTCGCAAATATATGACCCATGGCTAACATAGAGATGCACACACAAAGATATGAGATGTGACTTGTATAAACATGCACACAAAGATATGACACAATACTAACACAGATACACACTAAGAAATGAGATATGACTAGACACAGACACACAAAAAGATATGAGGCATGATTAACACGAACATACCAAGATATGAAATATGACTAACAATACACACGCCAAGATATGAGCCATGGCCCGCACACATACACAAAAGCTAAGATATGAGCCATGGCTAGCACAGAAACACACTAAGATATGAGCCATGGTTAGCACAGAAACACACTAAGATATGAGCCATGGCTAGCACAGAAACACACTAAGATATGAGCCATGGCTAGCACAGAAACACATTAATATATGAGCCATGGCTAGCACAGAAACACACTAAGATATGAGCCATGGCTAGCACAGAAACACACTAAGATATGAGCCATGGCTAGCACAGAAACACACTAAGATATGAGCCATGGCTAGTACAGAAACACACTAAGATATGAGCCATGGCTAGCACAGTAACACACTAAGATATGAACCATGGCTAGCACAGAAACACACTAAGATATGAGCCATGGCTAGCACAGAAACACACTAAGATATGAGCCATGGCTAGCACAGAAACACACTAAGATATGAGCCATGGCTAGCACAGAAACAATAATAAAACACCCACGGTCTGTGCCAATATTACAAACCTTCTCGTTCAAAGGTGGATGTCTTAACTCTATACCAGTTGTTCCAATCATTAATTGACCCATGAACTTCATTTAAGGGAAAATAAGTAACTCAACTCGCCCTGGAAATCTGAAATCCTTCCTCTATTCAAGTCTCTAGAAAGCCAAACTGTGAAACCAAACTGAGCTACATAAAAAAATGATTTTAGATTTATTATAGGAAGATATTTAGAACGTCCTGCACGTATGACAACAGGATCTAGAAACTGAACAAGAGTCTATTTCTTCTTTTTCTTCAGTGTCCACTCATTAGGTGGGGTTAGATACACTGTAGCTAGTCAACGATGTCTACACCTTTCAGATCGATACATCATCCTCATCATCAAGATTAATATAAAGAATATGCTAACTGCACTGCTCCTATTCTCAGCGCCTCAGCCAAGTTTTTTTTTTTTTGTGACGCAGCAAAACAACAATAACAACGAAGTGTAAAAGGCACATTTCTTCGAATATATTTTTAAAAAGTTTTAAGCAACAAAGAAACATAACATTGTGGATACCATCTGTGGCTCTGAGACCTGCCTTGTAGACAGAATACGATTTAATTGACAGCACTGGTCTTATCTTCGACACTGCAACCAACTAGGTTCTCTGTGATTCAAAGATGGTAAGCTATTAAATGATAGACAGACGAGACAGGGCATGATAAAAAGACAGGACGGTAGAATTGAACAATCAGAATAAATAAGGCAGACAAACATAACAGACATCAGTCAGTGCATACAATACAGACAGACAAACATGACTGGATACGCTAGACAGACAGAAGCGGGCAGAACAGACAAACACGGGCAAGACCAAGAAATGCACATCAATGCATAAAATTGTGAAGCTGCAGTGAAGCTAATTGTGAGGAGAAATTGAAAAAATAAATATAGAAAATAAAAAGAAAAAATAAATATGGAAAAGAAAAAAGAAAAAAAAAAATATAGAAAAAAAAATAAATATAGAAAATAAAATGAAAAACATAAAAATAGAAAATAAAATGAAAAAAAAACTGTATGATTAAGGCTTTACAAAACAATAGGACAACACAAACCAGAACGACGTTTCGGCACAACAGGCCTTCAGCAGAAAAAAAACACATACAATACGCACACAAATATGTATTTAGTATAAAAAATAATTTTAAAAATATAATAATTTCGAACGAGAAGAAGATATAAACGGAAAACTAAAAATCTAAAATCTTCCCTGTATAATCTGATGTGTAAGAATGTTAGTGCGCTGGGGTGTGTGTGTGAGTGCACAACAGTGAACATGTGCGCATACAGCACGCAGTAACATAGGTTTCCGAAACAGGTCAGTGTGCATACACAAAACACAAAAACTGACTAGAAGAATATAAGGTACCCGAGAGTAGATAGAGGTGTCGTAGAGTGGGGTAAGAGATATAGTGGATGGACGAAGTGATGCAGTGTGGACTAGCAGAAGGGGGATGTGAATAGCATAGCATGTAAATATAATAATATGCTCAAACATGTGAAAAAGGGAGAATATGCATTAGGGGAAGGGACAAACACGTGGAAATTATGTGTAAGAGTGTGATACATTAATTCCTCTCGGTGTCAGCGAAACCAATTGGACTATAAGGAGATTCTCCAAGGCAAACAGATTGCGTTCCCTGGAGTGGCAATTGACAACACCAGTGATACGAATGTCATCTTTGCTTTATATCTCACTCACCATTTAGTCTTACACTTTTCATTACATCTTTTCCTCTCTTATTTATTTGCCTGTCTCTTCTCTTCTCTTCTCTTCTCTTATTGATTTGCCCTCGTCTTAATCGCTCCCTGCAAGTTTATATGAAAGTCAAGTTTCACTTGTTCCATCCACCTCCGCTGATGGCAGCGCATTCGTCATCAGCCTTGAGATTTGGATCCATTCTAAGTACAATGGAACACAGTGACAAAACAAATAACATGATTTGAAATTTTAGTCATTTTTTTTCATCAACATGATTTTACTTTCTAACAACATACAAGTATACATATTTATATTTAATAGTATAAGATTGTGCACATCATTGTCGTACAATGTTCACAACAAGCATACAATTATTGAGACATATTGTCTTCTTCTTTCCTGTCTCATTTGCCTTTCAGCGTTGAGGTGCTTTTTGTTGACCTCTCCTGTTGTTATGTTTTATAGTATTTCTAATACTCTATCAACCCATTATTTTCATGGTCGGCTCTTTGGTCTGGTCTTCTCGTAGCTTTTCAAACTCTCAGCTCGTTGTGTCATATTTTGATCTTTCTGTCTAACTATTCTGTCTGTTGTTTCTCTAGAAAACATACTACCCCCTTACATTAAAACTATATAACGCTTCATCTTACGATCATTTAAAACTCAATCTGACATATATTGGAAATTTAGCTTTGATTCACTTTATAGGATGGGATGCATGTCATAGCTTTTGAATTATGAACAGGATACCGGTAGACGTTACGAATGTTCTTTTTTCAAATTGTTTATCTGACATATTTATAAAGTATGATGCTTTGTGAGATTGTATTGTTCCCTTACACGATTTCTTACTAATCTGGCCCATAGCTTTTTTGATTGTACAACATGTACGATGTATGTTACATACCAATAGAAAGTCAATCAAAAAAATCAGGTACCCATTAAAGGCTGGGCTAGACCTGAAAGCCGTCGATCAGTATCGAGCCCGACCTCTTGTCCTTTGTAGTTCACTAAACACTGAGTTATGCACGCTGATATAGAGTTTGACCTGGTGCAGACTGACGGTACGTTGACATAGAGTTTGACCAGGTGCAGACTGACCGTACGCTGACATAGAGTTTGACCTGGTGCAGACTGACCGTACGTTGACATAGAGTTTGACCAGGTGCAGACTGACCGTACGCTGATATTGAGTTGACCTGGTGCAGACTGATCGTACGTTAACATAGAATTTGAGATAATTGTTTGATGAAGCTTGGTCACCCTGTTTTGTGAACATAAATAAAAATATTTGATTTATGAAAATAGTTTTTGGTAGAGACAGACTCTACCTGAAATAGGTCAACATTTGGGACAAAGTTAGGTCTACATGTACCTGATACAGAGGTGAATTTTTTTTCCTAATACTTTCACTTCTTTGTTCGAACATTTTATGGAATGGTACCTGCGTATCTTCACTATGGATCTTAGTGGAAACGTTTACACATATCAAATAACGTTTAGATTTACTCGAATATATCGAAAACAACAAAGTGTAAGACAACGAAAGCACCCTGTCGATGATATATTTGTTAATCAAAGACTGAAAGAATAACATGCAGGGTAAGACGCTAAGTTATAACGACAAAACAAACAAACAGCAAATAAATATATATAAATCCTGGATAGATTTCAATCGCAAATAATTTATATAACATGAGAATACATACACGTCAAAGGAAAACAGAGTGTATTATAAATATTTAGAACAAATAACAGATATATGCAAATAAAACACAAGGGGGCGTTTGATCGTGTCTAGAAGCACATAAACACTGGTAAGAGAAAACATCTTCACTCCTAAAACAACTGCTCATAGAAAAAAACAGAAACCCATTATTGATACAAGGAAATTTAACATTTTTTTTCATTGAACTTCTAAAACAAGTACTAATCAGACGATCAATGTAAATAAACATGAATTCTATGTAAAGTAAAAGCAAAGGGAATCCAGTATATTATTTTAAAAGATCGAACATGTTGAAAGGCAATACACATGAAAAAGTAAAATGGTGCATTTGTACGTCACTGGTTTTACGAAATATTTACTTTAGCCCGGAAAGAAAAAAAAACAGGAGTCACGACAACTGACAAAGCCAACATTGTTCTAATGTGAAAAAAATAGGAATAGTAAAACAGAGTAGGGAAACACAAAGCAGCAGGGCATTTCACTACTAGGTAGTTGTATGCAAATGCAATAGGCACAGTTCAAATAACTAAATCAATTCAGAGATCTTTGATGAAGTGGCAAGGTTCTTGTGAGCAATCCATCTAACAGGAGAACTTCTTGCAATTCCGCTAGAAATTGTGTGTTAGACTAGTATAAGAGAGGTAACTCTGATTGCAAGCAACTATCACCTTGCATGGAGGGCAAGAAAAACTACAGTTTAGGAAGGCAGTTACCTCATGTGGAGCAAACAAAAGGATCCTGAAGGCAAATCTACATCGGAGTAGTCGACCCATCATGGAATATACGTCAAGCTCCTGGGCAACAACGGCCAAGACGAACCTGGGAAAGTTAGACAAAGTCCAAATCATGACACTCAGAACAAGCATGGGAGCAATGAAAAGCGCCCTCATTACAATGTCTACAAAATGTCTAATATTTGCTAAGCGCTAAAGACTTCTCTGACAGATGACTTCTTTGTCTGCACCATTCAAGTGGGTCTAGATGCGATTATGACAAACTGAAAAATGCGCCAATTCTTTCCCGACACATTTGATTTTGGCGTGTGTAGATTTATAAATTTAATATCTTCCTGGCCAGCGGTCTCTTTGGCCTACTCTTTTCGAATGCCAAGATTCCTTTAACGTGCGCATTTTGCTTCCGGGATCTTTTTTTTTACATGCGGGATCTCCTGCTTTGTTGCCGTTATCAGAGAGAGCTACACATCAGATCTTATTTACCAAAAGACCAGGGTGGGTGGAGGGACGGGGAAAGCTACAAAAAACCATAGATGCAAAGAGATAAATTCCCATCGGCCAAGGTAGAATTCTAATAAACACAGCTTACATATTTTAAGGGGAGCCGCGATAGCACAGTGGTTAGTGAACCGGACTACAAAGGACTTGTTGAGTTCCTAATTTTCGCCACAAAACATCATCCAACATTCTTGTCACGCAACATAGACACATAATTGTAATCAACATCACTGTCTTCGGAATTGTGACCAATTAACCACTTCATTTCGTGAACTGTATATACGTCACATCACATAATCATTCTTGCACTTCCCACAGCACACAATTACAAGCGTTTATTAGTTGCTTGTTTCTTCAATAATGGTCTATCATTTCCGTTGAGTATCGTCGGAACATCTTCTATTGGCCTGCTCAATCCAATTCCTTGACAACAGTCTCAAAATAAACGCCATCTTGGTATTGTTGGTACCACCAGCACAGCCCACACCTACCCACAATGTGACTGGACTCTGACCTTGCACTTTGTGACCTGTGTTTTGTGAGAATGTCCAGTCCAAGGATTCCTGTTTTTATTAGGTTGCTTATTTACCAAACAAAGTTCTCTTTCTGCATGGAGCTTGGAATGGGTTTTCACACTTAAGCCTTATTTATGATTGAATCAGATGTTGGATATTTGTAGACATCTTTCATTTTACCACGTAATGTAATGCGCTTGTTCGTGTTTTGTTCTCTCTGTTTTGGTTTTCAGTGTTTTTTTTTTTTTAATCTGTGTGATTAGTGTTTTGTTTTGTTTGATCAGCCTTCATTGGCTATTCTTTTTGTCCATAATTTGCATATTTTTGATATAGGTAGTGACCTATATAAAGATAATGCAGAATTTTATTTTGGAATGTCGACTCTTTAAATATCTCATCTGGCCATGTCACATGATCACATTTTAGGGTGTGCCTTCTTACACCGATATATTCAAGCTCTATATCTTTCTGCGACTTTACGTTTTTTTCGAATTTTCATAGCTTTTAATGTTTGTTTATTTTACGTTCGTGAGCTTTGGATGGTCTAGACTCAAGTGCACTTACTCAGTAGCACAGTCCAGAACCCGTTTCCACGTTATAAACTGGCCAACTCCAGTAAATATCTCTACAGCACGCGGATTTCGTGAGCTGTGCTCAACACAGAGATAGGTGACAGGCTAAAAAAGAGGCAAATCATGGGTGGGCCGAGCAGAAGATGTCATCAAACAGGTCTGTGGGCTTACCAATATCAGCGTTGGTGAGGAGAGGATACCGGTGCCTACGTCATTCAAGGGGACTTTCTCGTGTATTGTCAAACTCGACAGGAAATGTAGGGAACAGAACCCGGTCGTGGTTAATGCTGAGGTCAACGGTCTCATCTGCGATAACACCGATGAGAAAGATGCAGTCATCTATACAGACGGATCTGTAAGACGACACCAAAAAAGTGCATGGGCATTTATAGCACGCTCGGCAGGCAGAATAGTCTACGAAGACTGTGGTGCATACGTCGTGACCACAAGTAGCATGACAATGGAGGCGATGGCAGTGACCAAGGCATTCACATGGTTAGAGTCACAAGACTACACCCACGCATGTATACTGAGTGATTCGATGAGCATGATAAAAAAAGTGGAGGCGGGCTCTGTACGCATGCAATGGGTAGAGTCGTTGCAGAAATCCATAATACGTAAGGTAACCTTTGTCTATGTGCCTGGACATGCGGGAGTACAGGGAAATGAAAGGGCGGACAGGTTGGCTAGCTGCGCTGTCGTTGAGGACGGGCAACCAATGGATGGGGAGGACATCATCAATGCCCTCTGAGATGTGGGAAGAGCACAGGACTTCGACAAACACAGATCCACGTCACTTCTTCGGATTATGGAAATGGGAGTTAAGTTGGGCACAGCCAGAAATGAGACACTTAGTGGCCGTATAAGAAGACTTATCAACCAACAGAACTGGAGTCGTCAGTCGCTGGACACTGAGTGAATTGCTTAGGAGGGGATCTGAGCACCTATGGACATGTTCGGAGTGCAATGATGATGACCCGCAAATAACTCAAGAACTCAATAACTTTCGGGAGTTAACATTTCAAATAAAAGTGGTATTTTTTCAGCCTTGTCATATTTAAATCTTCATTGTGCATTCAGTGCATTCCAGCTATCGTTAAGGTAATTATAAGGAGACTTGGTACAATAATTATTGTGAGAATTGGTACTTCTTTCATGAGATATGTGTCTCAATGTCTTTTTTTTATTGCATGTTAGTGTTTTTGCCAGCATGTAACGCCAATATCAGTAGGTGCACGCAGTAGAAGGTGATTTTAATGGAATCTGTTAATTACACATCTCATCGATGTGCATCAATGATACCGATTTACATGAACTAAAGCTGAACTTTGCGGTCTGTCAGGGAAAGTCGCAGACATTATTCCAATGAAACACTTTTAACGCGATATCTAGTTTTTATTGAGTATACTTTAACGTTGAAAGACAAAAACACTTGCATATGCACACATATGTACTACCAAATAATGGCAGTAATTCAATTGAAAATGTTTGTAGTCTGGAAAAAGACGGCCTCTAGTTACGATTCTCCAAAAGTACTCATCAATATCACAGAATAAGTACATTTGCAACAGAGAGTAGAGACAGCATTTAATTGACTATCAGTAGAAGCGAACGAGATTGAGGAGAAATGGAAGGAGTGATAACACACACTTCGTAACAGGGAAACAATTCTGTGGAAAATGACAGAGAGGAAAAAAAACACTTTATGTTTATGGTTGTGTGAAAAAAAAGTTAAAGAAGCAGTAAGGAATAACAATACAAGTATTGAAAACAATCAAAGAGAGAAACATATTATATAACTTATAGATATCAATGATGAGAAATCAAGAAGAAGATCAAGGAGCAAATTAAAATCCTTGAAGCGATTTGGAGAGTCATTAGTAGAAAACGAGGTAGTCAAGAGCGTACTACAAAGAGATGAGAACTATAAGCCCTTGACAATAATCAATGTCAAAAAAGTAAGATGGACATTAGATCTATTTTAAATAACAGAGTGAAGGAAGGACGGAGCCCTCCAACCAGACGGGAGATAATCCGATTATAACACTGCAAGACAATATCATCATCATCATCATCAAGTACCGGGCCTAGTGGCGTAGGTGATCATGTCTCTCCACAACTTTCGATCTCGGCAGCTATTTATCATTTCTGTTGTTGACCGTCTGCCAAGTCATTCTCTTAAGCTGTCTGTTATTTTTTCTCTTTGCTTCCCTCTAACTCTTCGTCCTTCAATTTTTCCAGTTGTCACAATATATTCAAGTTGTTCTCTTCTCATTACATGGCCAAAAAATGATGATTGTCTCTTCTTAACATTGGAAATTAGCTCTCTTTTTGCTTTGACCTCTCTCAGAACCTCTTCATTACTCTTCTTAGCTGTCCATGGTATTCTCAACATTCTTCTGTAAGACCACATTTCTACAGACTCCAGTGATTTTCTTGTCTGTTGTCCTATAGTCCATGACTCGCATCCATATGTTAAGACTGGCTCTACGTAACATTTAAGAACTCTTTTTCCTGTTTCTATTGTCAAAAATGGATTGCATAGTATTTTCTTCATTTTCTGGAAAGCTGATTTTCCCTGAGCCATTCTACATCTCACCTCTTTTGTACATCTTCCGTCTGAGGTTAACAAAGTTCCCAAATATTTAAATTCATTTACCTTTTTTAATATTGTTCCACTTGTCTTTATTTTGCACTGAGGTGATGTCTTTTGGCGATTCATGATTATACAAAGAAATTACGACGGTGGTTTTCTGTTGCCTTCAGTCGGTTTGTTTACGGTTGGCTCCGCTAGCCTTTGACTAAAAAGTCTCACCACAAGGCAGTGGGGTTGTTTTACTTCGGGGTACCCTCCCTTTAGCCTTTTACTCTCCCGAGCTTACCTGCAAGGCAGCAGGGCAGCCATAGTTTGTACTGTTTACTGCATACAGTAGCAGGTAAAATTACCCGACCTGACAATTGACAATATAGTATTACTAATAGTAATAATATTAGAAGTTGTAGACAAAACTATAGCTCGTTTCAAATCACTTGCCCAACTTCAAAACGCTATTGCTCAGTAACCGTTTGTTAAAAACTGTTGAAGTTTTCCAAATGTTATTAGAATGCAAAAGACCCTTTAAATGTATATTTAACAAATATCTTGCAGCTGCAGTTTTCTTAAAGCGGCGAATTTCTTTGATGTTTGTCAAAATTGTAAATTGTGAACCCCTAAATAATAGAAATTACCGTAGTTGCTGGTCTATGATTAATTTTCACTAGGTAAAGGCGTGGCCGTAATGGGGAAATACCAGGAGAATTATTGTCTTCTCAGTTCGAGGACGGACGATAATATCAAGTATACCTGTATGTCCAATTTTCATAGTTGTGTGGTCCTGAAAAGGACCGTTTGTTGAACTAATTTAAGGTAATATAGGGGCCAACATTGTGGGGGCTATATACTTTCATTCTGAATCAGACGAGTCTAAAAGATTAATAACTGTTTGGGGTTGAACATTCCACAAACCATCATTTTTCCAATATTCCTCTTCCTGTTTTAAGACGTGGTCTTCACATTTAGCCCAATAATCTTTGTCTATATTTAATAAAGCGAGATTAGCAAGAGTCTTTACATCGCATATTTTGAATGTTGTATTTTCATCTGCCACTTGTCCTTTTAATTTTGCCCAGATTAGTTCTATTGGATTTAAATGAGCATGGTAAGGTGGCAGCCTCAAACTTATATGACCGTGCTCTTGGATAATCTTATCTATTTGAAAAATCTTTGTCCTTTGTTTTTGCTTTACTAGAGATAGTAATTCAGGTTTTAAGTACATGTTATTAAATTGTATATGCTCCTTTGTGAGCCATATCTTAATAGCATCTTTTGTACTGGATGACGTCGGGACTTTATCTTCAAGTGCAACAATGTTGTGGTACGCTGCATTGTCCATTATTTGGCAAGATGGTCGATCTAGTGATGGGAGAACATAATTTTCAATCCAATGTCTAAATATGTGACCATTCATCTCAGAGTGATAATCCCGATTGTCTATGGATTTTGAAAGAAGAATGAGCTCTGCAATCTGTATTAGTCCATGTTGTCGACTACCTGCATGCGCAATTATCAAGCGCTGTCCTTTGCTAGGTATTAATCTCTTAATCTTTCCATCTGATGACTGCCATTCCCTTTGGTTAGTGTGGTGAGCATTGATCCATGTTTCATCCAAGTACACAATATCATAACCTTGCTTGCGCACCTCTTTTACTTCACGTAAGTACTTGCTTCTCATGACTACTATATGTGGCTTCTCACAGATGATGTTTCGTCCATTGGAATACTTTTTGAATGTAAAGCCTGCAGCTCTCACATTCCTCCATAATTTAGACTTTGATATTCAATACTGTTGTTCTTTTCAGCGAAATTTTTAATTTTCTTATTGTGACAGCTTCATTCATACCCAACATTTTGCGAATTTCACTTCTAATAAGTTCACTGTCGAAATTATCCAACATTTTTGCTCTTCCTTGTGATTTTGTACATTTTGAACATTGACGGTCACGTGCTTGAATCCAGCGATTAAATGACCGTTTAGATAAATCCAAAATGTGTCTTGTCCTATTCTCAGGGTTTTCTAAAGAATGAAATAATCTTCCTCGTTTAGCCTCTTTGCAAAAATAGTCATACATTTTTATTGCGATGTTTTGTAAACTGCAGAATTTCATTTTAAGACTCATGATAAATGTTATCGTTCCACGTCTACACCTATGAATGAACGGAAATGGAACACACAATTTCTCAAGTGTCTAATTGTGTCAAAAAAACCACGGCGAAAGCGTGCAAACACGTCAATTTTACAGTGTATGGATTTTTACTCGCTATTTTAAACTTAAAATACTGTAAACATTAAGTTTTGACTACATCAATGGGTCGTTATAAATTTATATAAATCAAATAAGCAACAATAATAACCAAATGTTTTTTTTTAATTAAATTAATTCCCTGTTGGGTTCTAATCATTATAACTTTACATGCAAATTTTGAACAACTTACAACAAGCAGTTAAAAAGCTATCGATTTTAAAAGTTGGGCACAAGTTATGAAACAAGCTATAGGCGATTTCCTAAATGTAAAGCATCAGGAGTTGATGGACAACCAGCAGAAAGTCAAAGCAGCGTGGGGAAGCTCAGGTGGCTACACAGAATCTTGGATGGAGTCAACAAACTGTATTTATTAATTTGTAGCAAGCAATACTTATACCACAATGAATAAAACAAAGGAAATAAACAAGAATGTTCATAACATTGTTATCTCGCTTTTGAAGCCAAGTAGGCAACATTTTTGTTAAATAATAGAAACGAAATTAAGGCTAGATATGTAACTGCTGTTGTAATAAGAATACATGGGCTTTGGAAAAATAGAAGCTAAACACGGGTTTAAGTGTTAAGTGACTCAGGTGTTCATTAAACAACTTAGTGTTGAGTGTCTCCAGATGTTCATTAAACAACTTAGTGTTGAGTGTCTCCAGATGTTCATTAAACAACTTAGTGTTGAGTGACTCTAGATGTTCATTAAACAACTTAGTGTTGAGTGTCACCAGATGTTCATTACACAACTTATTGGTGAGTGTCTCCAGATGTTCATTACATAACTTAGTGTTGAGTGTCTCCAGATGTTCATTAAACAACATAATGTTGAGTGTCTCCAGATGTTCATTACACAACTTAGTGTTGAGTGTCTCCAGATATTCATTACACAACTTAGTGTTGAGTGTCTCCAGATGTTCATTACACAACTTATTGTTGAGTGTCTCCAGATGCTCATTACACAACTTATTGTTGAGTGTCTCCAGATGTTCATTACACAACTTAGTGTTGAGTGTCTCCAGATGTTCATTACACAACTTATTGTTGAGTGTCTCCAGATGTTCATTACACAACTTAGTGTTGAGTGTCTCCAGATGTTCATTACATAACTTAGTGTTGAGTGTCTCTAGATGTTCATTACACAACTTATTGTTGAGTGTCTCCAGATGTTCATTACATAACTTAGTGTTGAGTGTCTCCAGATGTCATTAAACAACTTAGTGTTGAGTGTCTCCAGATGTTCATTACACAACTTAGTGTTGAGTGTCTCCAGATGTTCGTTACATAACTTAGTGTTGAGTGTCTCCAGATGTTCATTACACAACTTAGTGTTGAGTGTCTCCAGATGTTCATTACACAACTTAGTGTTGAGTGTCTCCAGATGTTCATTACATAACTTAGTGTTGAGTGTCTCCAGATGTTCAGTACACAACTTAGTGTTGAATGTCTCCAGATGTTCATTACACAATTTAGTGTTAAGTGACTCCAGATGTTCATTACACAACTTAGTGTTGAGTGTCTTAAAGATATTCATTACACAACTTAGTGTTGAGTGTCTCCAGATGTTCATTACACAACTTAGTGTTGAGTGTCTTAAAGATATTCATTACACAACTTTGTGTTGAATGTCTCCAGATGTTCATTACACAACTTTATGTTGAGTGTCTCCAGCATTGCAAATTCCACTCAGAATTCAATATTTTAATTCCACAACTTCAATGAGCTACTCTTCGCAGATGACCAATGCCTAATATATGAGGATGAAAACCTGCTACAACAGCATTTAACATCTCTAGATAAAAGCTGCACAAACTACAGTATGAAAATTAACACAGCAAAAACAGAGGCTATAAGAATAAGCAAATTGAGACACCCATTAAACATCAAGATCAAAGTCAAAGAAATAAAACAAGTAGAGGAATTCAAGTATTTAGGCGCAATGTTCACAGAAGATGGAAAACTAGACAGAGAAATTGACATGAGAATACAAAAAGCAAATGCTGTCACATACCAGCTTTCACCATTGTTAAGACATCCAAACATTTCTATGCCAGCTAAACAACAAATGATAAATAGCATCTTCATACCAACTTTGTGCTATGAAAGTCAAACATGGACCCTTTTTAAATCCCATTTAAGAAAGATCAATACATGTGAGATGCGATGCTTGAGAAAAGTAACAAAAAACACAAGAAGAGATAGAATACCAAATGAAACCATAAGAAAAATGGTAGGAACAAAACCCTGCAAAGAATATATAGAACAACAACAACTTAAATGGTTCGGCCACCTGGTCAGAATGAATCCTCACCAATCACCATCAAGGGCATTCTTCTCGAGAATGCATGGGAAAAGACCAAGAGGAAGACCCAGAAGAAGATGGATAGATGCAGTGACAGAGACATGTAACAACAAAGGAAATCACTAATTCAGACAATTCGAGCAGCACAAGAACGACAAATGATATAAATCACGACACCTTTTAGGTATCAGTGAAAGAGAAAAGAAGAAGAAAGAAGAAGAATTCCACGAATCAAGAGTTGCTAAACAAGTGTAAAGCCAAGCCAGGGATAACCACGCGGACTCAGCATACATCTCTTGTGTCGTCAGTCACGCCACAAAACTGTGCGATCGTTAACCACACATTACTAGACACTTTAAAAGGGAAGAGATTGTGAATGCAGTAGGTCTTTGCTTGTGTGGAGCAAGTCAGCTGTAGTTGTGCCTCGTTGCAGGTGAGATACATGACTATCTCCTTGTGTTATCTTCTATCTTCTGTTTGTTGATAATTGTCTAGAAGCAACTTTTAATTTAATTAACAACAGCGACACAGAAGTTAACACATTTCTAAATTTAATAAAATTCTTGATTTGAATCGTCAAACATAAAGAAGTTATTATTTGTGCCCAACCTTCTGTCTTCGGGTAGAGAGAAACTAACTGCAGATGCTGAACTGACAAGTACGCTGTCATGGAAACGGTGGGCTGGGTGGTGTAGAGGTAACGCGTCGGCCTCTCAGTACAAGAAGCTACCCGTTTCACAGGCGCTGGGAGCTTTTCTCTTCGAATCTGTCTTTTCTCGTTGGCTTGGCTTTCCCCTGTCTCTTGGTAGCGAGATCCCATGTCTATAACTCCCGGATGTTATTGTTTCATTTTTTCTCTGTTGTTGTTATTTTCTCTCTGTTAATGTTTACTTTTTCTCTGTTATTGTTTAAGTTTTCTCTGTTATTGTTTCATTTGTTCTCTGTTATTGTTTCATTTTTCTTTTATTGTTTCTTTTTTTTCTCTGTTATTGTTTCATTTTTTCTCTGTTATTGTTTCATTTTCTCTCTGTTATTGTTTCTTTTTTTCTCTGTTATTGTTTCATTAAGTGTAAAGTCTCTATAATATATACATAAATACGAATCTTCGGAGGCATTAATTTTCAAAAGCCAACACCTCGTTTCTAGATCTTGTGTGGACTTCAATCTCTCGCATCAATATGGAAACATTATTATCACACAATCATTTATAAGTTTTCAAAATTGACGTGGAGTATATATATATATATATATATATATATATATATATATATATATATATATATATATAAGTTATAATAATATAGTTAATTAGAGCGTACAAATTTGTGTTACAAATATTTAAAAGCGAAAGATTATATAGTTAATAAGCATACATACTATGGGAGGGTAGCAAATTGTACAAATGTAATCTTATTGCATTTGATATGAAACGAGTTCTCCTCTATTTCACCTGAAATTACTCTCTATATATTTATTATCACTCAACTGGTTTTAAAGTCTAAAAACTAATTGTGTCTTTGTCTTAATTATATAACCTTTAGGTTTTTTCTTCTAATTTTCTACTGCTGTAAATCCATTTCCTCTCTACTCTCTATCAGTTTCAAATGACATATCAAGCAGTCAGTGTAGTAAATGATATACGATTCAACGGATTCAGGTCAATGCGATATTTGTGAAATAATAGACTTACAAATACACAAATAAAAGTACAGGATGTAATTTTGGGAGCCGATTTACTAAAATGCAAAGTTCGTGACATAAAGGTTCTTCACAAATTATGCATAACAACAATCCACTTACCACTTCACTCATTTCTCTCTAACATACCAATAACACATTTATATCTACAGTTAAATATCAATGTCGTCCTTATTTATACATATTTATATAATATCCTACCATTTTTATGATACATTTTAATGATATGCTAAATTGCAGCTAGAGTACTGTACGATTACACTTTCTGACAGATAATTCAAATGATTACACGCGATCTGTGTTCAGAATTTTTAAGTTTAGCAATATTGATAATAAATACCCGGGATTTGTCAATTATTGTTTCAATGTAAAAGGTTCTGGTTTCTACCCGAATTCGATCAGAAAATTATAGTTATAAGAATTGCAATGTTTATCCGCTAAAAATTGTCATTTGATCAGTTTTGTTTCTTTGGTTTTGTCCTCAGAAAAAAAGACAACGATTGCACGTTATATATCTGCTCTCATCAAGCGTCAAACCAGAACTGACATTCTTCAACTTTGATGAAAGTACTTTCAGACCAGTTGTGGTGGTTGCATTCATTTAGAGCCAAGAACTGCAAGTTGTAGTAGACCAGTGTTACATTTGATGGCTCAACAAGACTATGAGTTAGCAGACATGTTTCAAACTAAGCCAACCGTAAATAAAGGTAAGAAGAAAGCAGGACTTCACATCAGCCCAACTTTGGGCCTCATGCTGGTGTTACTGGCCCTGTGTGTGGCTGTGGGCGAGGGTGCCATTGTTCACAATATTGGAGGGCATAAAGAGATGATCTATCCGTGGCCGCCATCGGCGATCGAGAAGAGAGCATTGGACATCGCGAACAAACTGTCAGTCGCCACAGACACATCGTCGGATGAACCTTTGGCGTCAGACATCCAGAGGATCCGTCATAAGCGATCTCTGCAAGAAGGAGGTAGTAGTTGTGTGTGTATGTGTGGTGTAATTATTGGATGTCTCTTGAATATTGGAATGATTATATGGGCAGAAGGGAGCGTTAAATTGGGATATTGGTTGAGTGGAGATGATATGAATACATAGATTGTAAGAATTGGATTTATGTTGTACTATCTTTATGTGTGTTGATAATATAGTTTGTTTGTACTATCTTTATGTGTGTTGATAATATCGTTGTTTTTGTACTATCTTTATGTGTGTTGATAATATCGTTGTTTTTGTACTATCTTTATGTGTGTTGATAATATCGTTGTTTTTGTACTATCTTTATGTGTGTTGATAATATCGTTGTTTTTGTACTATCTTTTTGTGTGTTAATAATATAGTTTGTTTGTTCTATCTTTTTGTGTGTTGATAATATCGTTGTTTTTGTTCTATCTTTATGTGTGTTGATAATATCGTTGTTTTTGTTCTATCTTTTAGTGTGTTGATAATATCGTTGTTTTTGTTCTATCTTTATGTGTGTTGATAATATCGTTGTTTTTGTTCTATCTTTATGTGTGTTGATAATATAGTTTGTTTGTTCTATCTTTTTGTGTGTTGATAATATCGTTGTTTTTATTCTATCTTTATGTGCGTTGATAATATCGTTGTTTTTGTTCTATCTTTTTAGTGTGTTGATAATATCGTTGTTTTTGTTCTATCTTTATGTGTGTTGATAATATAGTTTGTTTGTTCTATCTTTTTGTGTGTTGATAATATCGTTGTTTTTGTTCTATCTTTGTGTGTGTTGATAATATCGTTGTTTTTGTTCTATCTTTATGTGTGTTGATAATATAGTTTGTTTGTTCTATCTTTTTGTGTGTTGATAATATCGTTGTTTAGGTACAACCATAGGACAGCTGCAGCTGCCTTCGTCAAGTTTACCATTATCCATGACTCACAGCACCATCCGCACAGGCAGGTCATTTCACTTTCAAGATCTCCAGCCACTTTCTCCCTATTTCTTTTATTTTGAGGAGATAACAAATTTACAACTGATTAATCACTCACGATTTCAACAGCTTATCTAAAAGATACAATTATTCAGATGTAAAGAATAGATGACATTAAGTAGAAAAAAACATCAACGGTATGAACAAATCTTCATCTGTTAAATAGACTGATCGCACTGGGCTATTACTTTCTTTAGAATCGCCACACTTTGGCGACTCCGAGCCAACTTTGTTGAGCAAACCAACAGCTCTATACATGTTCTCTTTACATCATTTGTGAAGTGAGACCAGTTAGATTTGTGAAGTGAGGCCAGTTAGAGTTGTGAAGTGAGACCAGTTAGAGTTGTGAAGTGAGACCAGTTAGAGTTGTGAAGTGAGGCCAGTTAGAGTTGTGAAGTGAGACCAGTTAGAGTTGTGAAGTGAGACCAGTTAGAGTTGTGAAGTGAGGCCAGTTAGAGTTGTGAAGTGAGACCAGTTAGAGTTGTGAAGTGAGGCCAGTTAGAGTTGTGAAGTGAGACCAGTTAGAGTTGTGAAGTGAGACCAGTTAGAGTTGTGAAGTGAGGCCAGTTAGAGTTGTGAAGTGAGACCAGTTAGAGTTGTGAAGTGAGACCAGTTAGAGTTGTGAAGTGAGACCAGTTAGAGTTGTGAAGTGAGGCCAGTTAGAGTTGTGAAGTGAGACCAGTTAGAGTTGTGAAGTGAGGCCAGTTAGAGTTGTGAAGTGAGACCAGTTAGAGTTGTGAAGTGAGACCAGTTAGAGTTGTGAAGTGAGGCCAGTTAGAGTTGTGAAGTGAGAGCACTGTTAAAGATGTGAAGTGAGAGCACTGTTATAGTTGTGAAGTGAGACCAGTTAGATTTGTGAAATGAGACCAGTTAGAGTTGTGAAGTGAGACCAGTTAGAGTTGTGAAGTGAGAGCACTGGTAGAGTTGTGAAGTGAGAGCACTGTTAGAGATGTGAAGTGAGCGCACTGTTAGAGTTGTGAAGTGAGACCAGTTAGAGTTGTGAAATGAGAGCACTGTTAGTGATGTGAAGTGAGAGCACTGTTAGAGTTGTGAAGTGAGAGCACTGTTAGAGATGTGAAGTGAGCGCACTGTTAGAGTTGTGAAGTGAGACCAGTTAGAGTTGTGAAATGAGAGCACTGTTAGAGATGTGAAGTGAGAGCACTGTTAGAGTTGTGAAGTGAGACCAGTTAGAGTTGTGAAATGAGAGCATTGTTAGAGTTGTGAAGTGAGAGCACTGTTAGAGTTGTGAAGTGAGAGCACTGTTAGAGTTGTGAAGTGAGAGCAGTTAGAGTTGGGAAGTCAGAGTACTGTTAGAGTTGTGAATTGAAAGCACTGTTTGAGTTGTGAAGTGAGAGCACTGTTAGAGTTGTGATGTAAGAGCACTGTTAGAGTTGTGAAGTGAGAGCACTGTTAGAGATATGAAATGAGAGCACTGTTAGAGTTGTGAAGTTAGAGCACTGTTCGAGCTGTGATGTTAGAGAATGTTAGAGTTATAAAGTGAGAGCACTGTTTGAGTTGTGAAGCGAGAGCACTGTTAGAGTTGTGATGTGAGAGCACTGTTCGAGCTGTGGTGTGAGAGAATGTTAAAATTATGAAATGAGAGCACTGCTAGAGTTGTGAAAGAGCTGACTGGTACAACTTTTTACTACATACAACTATTGTGAGACACGTAATGCACGCATGTAATATTTACGTGTCACATTTTATCATAATATTCATATTAGTGTGTGATAGAATGGAATGTATATCTGAACTCAAGGGAAACACTAGAGACAATATGTAGCAATGTGTCCATAAACGTTCCTCCTAATAATTAACAATTAACATTTCAACCACTCATGCAACACAAGTCTGGACATCTTTTCCCATTTACTCCTGGCTTGAGCTTACATGTTTATTTCATTAACTGCCCATCTCTTTCTGCCCTTAATTCTCTTCTCCTGATATTTCACTGTTTCAATTTGTGTCTATTCATTGTTTGTGAATTTTGGAAAATTGCTTTGCTGTGACTCTTGATTTAACTTTTTTACCATATTTCCTTACCACATTTATGACTGCTGTATTTTCCAACTACTTGTTTTACATTTTCGTCTCAATAACTGTTTTAATAGCTGTTTTCCTTATTACAAGCGCCTTCTCAATTACACAATACACATCTAATCTTAAATGCAAGCAGATCATAAATGATATTACTACGATGTTCTCTCCAGCAACCACCACAAGCGCCACACCAGGTATCCTCACAACAGGTGCCACAAATTCTCCAGGACCTCAAAGGGTCACCGATGTCCGCCTACCAAGATCAGTGTACCCCCTCCACTATGATTTGTTTCTGCAGCCATACATGCATGATCCTGACCCACGTAATTTTACATACAAGGTAGGCCATCTCTAAATACGTTCAGGGTACGTTCACGCTACGTTCAGGGTACGTTCAGGGTATGTTCACGGTATGTTCAGGGTACGTTCATGGTATGTTCACGGAATGTTCAGGGTATGTTCACGGTATGTTCAGGGTACGTTCACGCTACGTTCAGGGTACGTTCACGGTACGTTCAGGGTACTTTCACGGTACGTTCAGGGTACGTTCAGGGTACTTTCACGGTACGTTCAGGGTAGGTTCATGGTACGTTCAGGGTAGGTTCAGGGTACGTTCAGGGTAGGTTCATGGTACATTCAGGGTAGGTTCAGGGTACGTTTAGGGTAGGTTCATGGTACGTTCAGGGTAGGTTTATGGTACTTTCAGGGTACGTTCAGGGTAGGTTCAGGGTAAGTTCAGCGTACGTTCAGGGTAGGTTCAGGGTACGTTCAAGGTAGGTTCAGGGTACGTTCAGGGTAAGTTCAAGGTAGGTTCAGGGTACGTTCTGGGTAGGTTCATGGTACGTTCAGGGTACGTTCAGGGTAGGTTCAGGGTAGGTTCATGGTACGTTCAGGGTACTTTCAGTGTAGGTTCAAGGTACGTTAAGTGTAGGTTCAGGGTACGTTCAGGGTAGGTTCATGGTACATTCAAGGTAGGTTCATGGTACGTTCAGGGTAGGTTCAGGGTACGTTCAGGGTACGTTCATGATACGTTGAGGGTACGTTGAGCGTTCGTTAAGGTTACGTTCAGACTACATTCAGGGTACGTTCAGGGTACTTTCACGGTACGTTCAGGGTACGTTCAGTGTACGTTGAGGGTACGTTCAAGGTACGTTCAGGTTACGTCCAATGTACGTTCAGGGTTCAGGATCTAACTTCGGAAATATTTAATTCATTCATAATCCCATATGGCCGAAGATGGTACATAAACGACGGAAGTCATACATCTTCACAACTGACAATTTACTGCTAGTTCTTTGCTGGTCCTGGTTGTTTAAGTCACATTTTTGAGCTAGCCATAGTAATTGATCAAAAAGTTGTACTCTTGGCCTGGTTTCTCTACCTTTACGAGATAGTTTCAACATGAATGTCTGATGGGGAAGTCTTTCTTCATTCATTCTTAGCACATGATCGATGCAATTCCAACGTCTTCTTCTTATAAACTTCTTCTTCTGGACATGTATTCTGATCAGTTTCGTTTCTTATTAGTTTTTTTTTTATGTTGTCACTCCAATTTCTATTTTGGGATTCTACTGTGACATTTCATCTTCTAAAAGGTATTTATTGGCATATCTAAAGTGTGGACGGATTTTCAGGTCTCAGCAACAATATGTTAACGATGGAATCACACATGAACAGACACACTCTATGATTTGTTCCTTTACTGGGCATTTTGAATCTCCACATGTTCATCAGTTTCTTGAAAATTTTCGACGCTGGTGTAATGCGTCCCATAACTTCTGATGTATGTCTCCATCTGTGGACATTTTATTGCCTAGTTAAGTAAAAATCGGTAACACTATGTAACATGTCATATTTAGTTGTTATATCAGAAACTACTTCATGCAACTTTGCTCAAAATATAATTTCAGAAATTGAAAAACATCTTGTGCAACAAGTCTGTGTCAATAGAAGTGAGAAAGAGATTTTATGAGTGCTAGGGTGTGTTCAGGGTAGGTTCAGGGTACTTTCAGGGTACACCCAACTCTGACTTATGGAAGCGAATCACGAATAGTAGATAAACAAGCGAATAGACAATTAACTGCAGAGATGATATTTCTCAGAAGAATTTTGAGAGTTACCTGGACAGCTAAAAAACTAAACGAAGAAATTCTCAAAAAGAGCCCAACACATAAAGGGAGCTCCTAAAAACATCAGAAAGAAACAATCAACATTTTTGGGTCACTTCATGAGAAGAAGTATGTTGGAATACTTGGCTACAACTGGCAACATACAGGGTAAGAGAGAACGTGAACGAGAAAGAGAGGAGACCTAGATAGCTTGATATCGTGGCACGGAAAACAGTCAACAACAGAAATGATTCTAAGTTCTGTGTATAGAAGATTGTGGAAGACGTGATCGCCTCAACCAACCTGTATGGCACATGATGATGATGAACAGAAACTATTTCGGCCTTGTTCAGAACTTCCGTTTTGGTTGTTGTGAATCTGGAGGCCTATTCCACAAGAAATGTGACTTCGGTCTATTTTTTCTTGAACATCTGGATGTTTTAGCTCACTAGTGTCGAGTAGCCTGCAAAACGAGATCTTCTAAAATTGTGTTATCATTCTATATAATGATGTTTTGTCTGTTTTATATGAGCCAATCAATTGCAATTCTGATTATTAGTGGTGATTTGGCACATCCTCTGAAAGATTTATACGGAAGGTAACATTTGATACCAAACATGATATGTAATTATTGCAGTGTAGATTTTGGATGTGATCCATAGATACCCAATTTTACGGTGGGTTTTAAAGCTTATCCTTCGTAAGAGGGAGGTCGAAACTCTTAGCAACATCTATTTGGGTTATATTCGCTCTATTTTGGAACATGGTAGCTCGTTACTAGTAACATGCAACACGTCAACCAATGTGTCACATAACAGGATACAAAACAGTGTACTACGGCTCATCAGTGGCGGAATGTGGTCCAAATCGAAGGCAGCATGCAAAATACACTGCAATATAGAATTTCTAGAGATGAGAAGAGATAAGGCCACTATGGTGCTCTACGAACGACCAAAAAAAAAGAATGGAGAAGGACCATCCTAACAGACAATACATGGTTTACTAACTAAAGAATCAAACACATCTCAACTTTGCAGCATGTCAGAAATAAACAAGAAAAATACCACCTACCTGAAAGACGTCAACAAACATCAAGAGTAATCAAAGAACTGTCACCAAATACAAATTATATAAACCCAGAAATTTGTATAGAAATATTTGACAGAATAGACAAAAATGCTGACCCAGTATCAATAACAACCACCACAAGGAAGAACATCGATACTTATCCAGATGACTGGTACGTACTGATGGTGCAGCCACAAAGGGAACTATCAAAGCTGAATGTGAGATTTTGATACATTGTCAAGATGGAACAGCAGAACTCTGTGTCCCATGTTGTGAAGTCTGCAAAGATTATGAAATAGAAATAACATCTTTAGAAACATCAGTGTACCATCTGAAAACTATTTTTGATAATATACCATGAAATATAATATATATAGAAATATAAATATATAGAAATATAAACATATAGAAAAATAATCATATTTGCTGATTCCAAATTAGCCCTGCAGTCACTAGGAAGTAATATAAACACAGCTCACCATAGACATAGATAACTTCATTAACACGCATGACATAAGGCTAGTGAAGCAATGGATCCGAGGACACTCCAACAAACCAAGAAATGATAAGACAGATACATTTGCTAAGAGAAGATCCAAACAAACACAATTTAACACAGACATCTCATTAAACACAGCCAAACAAATCACTAACTCCGCTAGCAGAGATTGGCTGATTGGATGGTTCATGGGAAAAACAGGGAGAGATAATTAAAATAAATGCCAAGGTCAAACCCCCATGGCAACATTAACAATTTTAAAAGCAGAGATCAAACCACCATCTTCAGACTAAGAACCGGTCATTTGGTTATTGGGTTTGGTTATTTGGCTACGGAAGGCCCCGGTATCACTGCAAACGAATTAAAATCCATAATTGCTCAACCGCCCGTGCCAGTGGAATCATCCGAATTACTAACTCATCTCCCAAACAATGAAAGGTAGCTGCAGTCCCCATCATAGCAGTCTCAGCACACGCCAAAAGACATAAGGCGAAACCGCACAGAAAGTGAACACGGCCAACTGTTCCCTGTCATACGATATCAGCAGTCATCGTAAGGAATTGAAATATTGGAAAATGATCAAAACGGATGAAATACACAACTCACGGTGTGCACAGAGCACTTAACTCAGTAGCTCCTGCAACAAGCCGGACTTGGAATATGAACCGGTCATGTACCATTCAACAATTACACCAATAGAATTCAACGAAACCAAACTCAGCATGTCCACTCTGAACACTCACATGAAACAGGAAAACATCACCTTTCTCAATGTCCTAAGCTCATTGACATCAGAGCAACTCTACTTCCTGAAAGACATGATCATTGGGTCCTTATACGGAACGGCAAGTTAACTCAGAAATAATTGCAGATATCACTACATGGCAATGGGCCGAAGGGCGCCAGCTCACAGGCTTCAGGATCCATAACAACATAAGAAGGATGCCCACAAATCGAATACATTGATAATGTGGTGTCATGGGAAAAGAAAATATATGTTGATTTAGAGTAGAACAAGAAAGCAAACAAAATCAGTGAGCATGTAACACTAATTATAAATAATACAAGTGTCAATTCACACAAAATGAACACTGTACGACGAGATGTGTTCTGGCAACAATGTGTTATCAATGGCAAACAAAGACGTTATCAGCATGAGAATAAAAGAAAATATAACTAATTGGAAGAATATTGAATGTAACAATAACACTGTTTAAAGCTGATGTTGATTATATCCAAAAAGAAGGAATGAAATTTTGTGTGAACAAGTGGCATGAAAAAGACTTTTAGCGAGATTACTTGATGATACCATTGTCTTGTAAAAGTTTACTTTTTAGAAAATCTGGTGACGATTCACTCTGGCAGGATGAGATAACCAATCTTAGTGGTTGTAATCAAGTAAATATAATTGTTCTGTAACGGGACAATCCATTTACAAATATAGATATGTGACTGCTTACAATGTGTTCGTTAGGACTGAATGATTAATAGAAACCTTGAACAACGAGGTCAGCTATTTTTAAAAGACTAAAAATACAAAGTTAGCTTTCTCATTCACTCAATTGTACTGACATCTGTTTATATTTTTTCTCAGGGCGGAGTGAAGATCCTAATAAGATGTAACTCAGCCACAAACAACATCACTCTGCACAAGATAGTTCTCACCATCAACACAACTAGTGTCCGCTTCAGGGCAGAGACACCCTCCACCTCCGGTGACCCACAGATCACGGGCTTTGAGAATGACACGGCCAGAGAGTTCTTCATTGTGAGGCTGGACAGAAACCTGGAGGTAAGCATTGCTGGTTGAGTGTAAGTACTTCCATTGACTATAAATGAACAAAAATACAAAACATATTAGCATATTTCAGTGATTAGAAAAACAAAAGTTCATTCTATTTACATACACATTTTACGAATCATGGTATGTTTCAAATAAACTGTCCAAACACAGGCACACTAATGTTAATTCATTAATAGACGTCTCATGAATTGAATTTGATAGACAGCGTAGTGTCTGTGAGCCACTTTTATTCACGGTAGTGGGGCACACAGTTTAGTTGTAACTAAAGTTTTCTTTATCTCCTATGTTTCTATTCTCTATGTTTCTATTCTCAATGTTTCTTTTCACTCATTCTCCTATTCCATTTCGATTCATTTTTCCCGCTTTTTTGTTTGTTTACAAAGCCGACCTGTTGGGTATAGAGTGATAGCATCAAATGTGACAGTTGGCCAGGGCATGCTGGGACTAGTTATTTGAAAACGTGGTAGTTCATTAACTCTCTTTATGTACAATCACACATCTCAAATGTACGTTACCCCTATCAGTCTTGCTTGTTCACTTAAATATAGTCATAAATGTAACCATAAATGTAACCACAACTGTAACAATAAATGTAACCATAAATGTAACCATAAATGTAACCACAACTGTAACAATAAATGTAACCATGGCAAAAACAAAATACAATATTTATTCTAACAAACACTGTGCATTTCTTATAGATACCTATGTTCTTGGCAATGACTAAGGACTGCACTTTCCTGACATGTCGAATATTTTTTTCAGACGCGTATTTTTGAAATCCAAGTTAAATTTAACATGTCATGCCTGTTTATAGTCTCATATAAATTCTACAACGTACTATACAATTATATCACTACACTGTACTAGACTTTTGTATTGATCTCTACATCTACCGCGTACTCCTACCACTCAGAACTGTATACTGTACCACTCAATCCTGTATACTGTTCCACTCAGTATTGTATATTTCATGAATATCCTATTTACTCTACTCCACTGTCATAAACCTAATACAGGACAGTCTTTATTTTCAATTTTCCCTTTATTTCTTCTTCTCGTTTGAAATTATTGTATATATATATATATAACGTACACATTTTAAAAAATCATTTCTTTTTTATTTTAATTACATATTTGTGTGTTTTCGTTTTTGTGTGTTTCACCCGACTGCCTTGTGGGTGAGACTTTTTAGTCAAAGGCAATCGGAGCCAACCTTAAACAAACCGACGGAAGGCAACAGAAAACCACCGTCGTAACTTCTTTGCACAATCATGAATCGCCACAACAATATAAATCACGACAACAACGTTAAGGGGGATTCCAATGGAAAACCCTCGTTCGGTAGGGGACATCATGTGCTACAGGTGATACTCGCTCGTCATCAAGCTACTGAAAGCAAAAAAAAAAAAAAAAAAAGATAAAACAGACTCTAAAGATAGGAACTTGGAAGGTAAACAGGAAAACATCATACAAGAAATGAAAAGAATGGGTTTATATTTACAGCGTCTTTGCGAAATGAGAAACATCGGATCAGGGGAGATATTTTCTGATAAACATAAAATAATATTTTCTGGAGGTACTGTACTACACCATGGACAGATAAGAAGAGTAACGCAAACGTTCTGAAAGAGGCCAACGCAAAAAGAGAGCTAATTTCCAATATTAGGAAGAAACAATCATCATTTTTTGCCATGTAATGAGAAGAGAACAACTGGAATATATTGTAACAACTGGGAAAATTGAGGGACGAAGAGACTGAGGAAAGCAAAGAGAAAAAATAACAGACAGCTTAAGAGAATGGCTTGGCAGAAGGTGAACCACAGAAATGATAAACAACTGTCGAGATCGAAAATTGGGGACAGACATCATCACCTACGCCAGCAGGCTTCATACTTGATGATGATGAATTGTGTGTGTGCTGTATGTTTGTTCCTTGCTCTAGGCCTATTGAGCCGAAACGTTGTGTTGTATGTTTGTTCCTTGCTCTAGGCCTTTTGAGCCGAAACGTTGTGTTGTATGTTTGTTCCTTGCTGAAGGTCTATTGAGCCGAAACGTTGTATTGTATGTTTGTTCCTTGCTGAAGTCCTATTGAGCCGAAACGTTGTGCTGTATGTTTGTTCCTTGCTCTAGGCCTTTTGAGCCGAAACGTTGTGTTGTATGTTTGTTCCTTGCTGAAGGTCTGTTGAGCCGAAACGTTGTATTGTATGTTTGTTCCTTGCTGAAGTCCTATTGAGCCGAAACGTTGTGCTGTATGTTTGTTCCTTGCTGAAGGCCTATTGAGCCGAAACGTTGTGTTGTATGTTTGTTCTTTGTTGAAGGCCTATTGAGCCGAAACGTTGTGTTGTATGTTTGTTCCTTGCTGAAGTTCTATTGAGCCGAAACGTTGTGTTGTATGTTTGTTCCTTGCTGAAGGCCTATTGAGCCGAAACGTTGTGTTGTATGTTTGTTCCTTGCTCTAGGCCTATTGAGACGAAACGTTGTGTTGTATGTTTGTTCCTTGCTGAAGTTCTATTGAGCCGAAACGTTGTGTTGTATGTTTGTTCCTTGCTGAAGGCCTATTGAGCCGAAACGTTGTGCTGTATGTTTGTTCCTTGCTGAAGGCCTATTGAGCCGAAACGTTGTGTTGTCCTCTTGTTGCGTAAAGCTTTAACCATACCATTTTATAAATATTATTTTGTCTACTTCTATTGTTGTCATTTCTCCTCACAATTAGCTTCACTGTTGCTTCCCAATGTTATGCCTGTATGTGCATTTCTTTGCCTTGACCTCACTGTCAGAAACCTGGAGCCGCCAAAGCTCAGTGATTGGTGAACTGGACTACAAAAGACAAGAGGTTGGGTTCGATTCTGATCGACAGTTTCCAGGTTCACCCAGCCTTAAATGGGTACCGTATTTTTCTCTGGAAAAAATAAACCTGCACGGGTGTAATGCTGACACCATTACCCCAACAATCATGTGCCGAAGGTCTGTAAAAATTATATTCAGAAAGACCATATTTCTTAATCGCCACTTGACGTGACGGGGCTCTTTACTTTACTTTTTACGGTCACAAACGTAATCTGTAATCTGTTTCACTACCACTTACACGTACAATCTGTTACTTTCTGTCACTTCAACTCCACTTTACAGCATTCTATTAAACATTCATTCTATTCGATGACAGACATCTCCAACATTTGTGATTTTTTTCAAATGCATTACCAGGTAAATAAGAATTACACTCTTGAGATGAACTTCACATCCCCACTGAGGGATGATCTGTTTGGTTTGTACTACAGCAAGTATACTCAAGACGGGAACACTATGTAAGCCACATCACATTTCCTTCATAAAGTTTGTGGCAGACTATATAAGTCACATCTCACATCCTTCATTATGTTTGCAGTAGCCTATATGAGCCACATCGCACTTCTTTCATTGTTTTTGTGGTAGTCTGTATAAGCCGCATCTTACTTCCTTCATTATGTTTGTGGCAGTGGCGTATGCTCTGTGCTACCGTAGCTACCGCCGGTAACCTGAACATATTAACGACATACAAAAGGAAATAATTTATTATATTTTTTTCATAATTATATAACACATTTTCGAATATTCTATTACACATTTCGTAGGCCAATATGATTTATTTGCTTTGATTTGCATTTATTAAAGCAAGGTTTTCCTATGGCCACTATAACATTTGCGAATGAAATCGAAACTACTCTAAGAGTGCCTGAAACTGCTAATAAGCAACGATACAGTTCTCTTCTTTCCGACTTAGAATTAATGACGTTAACATCCAAAAATTCCCGTCATAATAAAACGGCGAAACCTACCGCTAAAGGAATGCGGTTTCATGGGTTATTTTTAACTCTAGCCAATCACTTACGCCAACACGGGGCAAAGTGAAAGTGAAACTATGTCTCGATACCGGAACTTACTAACCTATTTACAACTACGTTATGCGCATCAGCATCTGTTGAAAGAACTGTTTCTGCTCTCAAGAGAATCAAATCTTATTGTCGCCCAAATCAGACACAAGAACGCTTATCTGGTTTGGAAATATTGTCCATTGAGAAATCATTCCTTCAGAAACTTAGAAACCAACCCAACAGTGCTTTCAATGACAAAGTCGTGGAGACATTTTCGTCCCAAACAAGACGGTTAGAGTTTACATATAAATAAGTAAGTAAATTAAAATGTAGTGATGTCATTAACAAATATTACATGATAATGTAGTGATGTCATTAACAAATATTACATCGTGTTAGCCTACTGAATGTCTTTATTTATTATGTCAGCGGTAGCCCAGATCCCTAAACCAGTATACGCCACTGGTTTGTGATAGTCTATAGAAGTCACATCTCACTTCTTTTATTATGTTTGTGGTAGTCTATATAAGCCACATCTCAATTCCTTCATCATGTTTTTCCTAGTCTATATAAGTCACATCTCACTTCCTTAAAAATGTTTTTGCTAGTCTATATAAGCCACATCTCACTTCCTTCATTATGTTTGTGGTAGTCTATATAAGCCACATCTCACTTTCTTCATTATGTTTGTAGTGGTCTATATAAGCCACATCTCAGTTCCTTCATTAAGTTAGTGGTAGTCTATATAAGCCACATCTCACTTCCTTCATTAAGTTTTGGCTAGTCTAAAAAAGTCACACCTCACTTCCTTCTTTAAGTTTTTGTTAGTCTAAAAAAGTCACACCTCACTTCCTTCATTAAGTTTTTGTTAGTCTAAAAAGTCACACCTCACTTCCTTCATTAAGTTTTTGCTAGTCTAAAAAAGTCACACCTCACTTCCTTCATTAAGTTTTTGCTAGTCTAAAAAAGTCACACCTCACTTCCTTCATTAAGTTTTTGTTAGTCTAAAAAAGTCACACCTCACTTCCTTCATTAAGTTTTTGCTAGTCTAAAAAAGTCACATCCAACTTCCTTCATTAAGTTTTTGTTAGTCTAAAAAAGTCACATCTCACTTCCTTCATTAAGTTTTTGTTAGTCTAAAAAAGTCACACCTCACTTCCTTCATATAGTTTTTGCTAGTCTAAAAAGTCACACCTTACTTCCTTCATATAGTTTTTGCTAGTCTAAATAAGCCACATCTCACTTTCTTCATTACGTTTTTGCTAGTCTATATAAGTCACATCTCACCTCCTTCATTATGATTGTAGTGGTCTATATAAGCCACATCTCACTTCCTTCATTATGTTTTTGCTAGTCTAAATAAGCCACATCTCACTTCCTTCATTAAGTTTTTGCTAGTCTAAATAAGCCACATCTCACTTGCTTCATTAAGTTTTTGCTAGTCTAATTAAGCCACATCTCACTTCCTTTATTAAGTTTTTGCTAGTCTAAAAAAGTCACACCTCACTTCCTTCAATAAGTTTTTGCTAGTCTAAAAAAGTCACACCTCACTTTTTTCATTAAGTTTTTGCTAGTCTATATAAGCCACATCTCACTTCCTTCATTAAGTTTTTGCTAGTCTAAATATGCCACATCTCACTTTCTTCATTACGTTTTTGCTAGTCTATATAAGTCACATCTCACCTACTTCATTATGTTTGTAGTGGTCTATATAAGCCACACCTCACTTCCTTCATTAAGTTTTTGCTAGTCTAAATAAGCCACATCTGACTTGCTTCATTAAATTTTTGCTAGTCTAAATAAGTCACATCTCACTTGCTTCATTAAGTTTTTACTAGTCTAAATAAGCCACATCTCACTTCCTTCATTAAGTTTTTGCTAGTCTAAATAAGCCACATCTCACTTCCTTCATTAAGTTTTTGCTAGTCTAAATAAGCCACCCCTCACTTCCTTCATTAAATTTTAGTTAGTCTAAATAAGCCACATCTGACTTGCTTCATTAAGTTTTTGCTAGTCTAAATAAGTCACATCTCACTTGCTTCATTAAGTTTTTGCTAGTCTAAAAAAAGTCACACCTCACTTCCTTCATTAAGTTTTTGCTAGTCTAAAAAAGTCACACCTCACTTCCTTCATTAAGTTTTTTTAGTCTAAAAAAGTCACACCTCACTTCCTTCATTAAGTTGTTATTAGTCTAATAAAGTCACACCTCACTTCCTTCATTAAGTTTTTGCTAGTCTAAAAAAGTCACACCTCACTTCCTTCATTAAGTTTTTGCTAGTCTATATAAGCCACATCTCACTTCCTTCATTAAGTTTTTGCTAGTCTAAATAAGCCACATCTCACTTTCTTCATTACGTTTTTGTTAGTCTATATAAGTCACATCTCACCTCCTTCATTATGTTTGTATTAGTCTATATAAGCCACATCTCACTTTCTTCATTACGTTTTTGCTAGTCTATATAAGTCACATCTCACCTCCTTCATTATGTTTGTAGTGGTCTATATAAGTCACATCTCACCTCCTTTATTATGTTTGTAGTGGTCTATATATGTCTATATATTATGTCTACATAAGTCACATCTCACCTCCTTCATTATGTTTGTAGTGGTCTATATAAGTCACATCTCACCTCCTTTATTATGTTTGTAGTGGTCTATATATGTCACATCTCACCTCCTTTATTATGTTTGTAGTGGTCTATATAAGTCACATCTCACCTCCTTCATTATGTTTGTAGTGGTCTATATAAGTCACATCTCACTTCCTTTATTATGTTTGTAGTGGTCTATATAAGCCACATCTCACCTCCTTTATTATGTTTTTGCTAGTCTATATAAGTCACATCTCACTTGCTTCATTTAGTATTTGCTAGTCTAAATAAGCCACATCTCACTTGCTTCATTTAGTTTTTGCTAGTCTAAATAAGCCACATCTCACTTGCTTCATTTAGTTTTTGCTAGTCTATATAAGCCACATCTCACTTGCTTCATTAAGTTTTTGCTAGTCTAAAAAAGTCACACCTCACTTCCTTCATTAAGTTTTTGCTAGTCTAAAAAAGTCACACCTCACTTCGTTCATTAAGTTTTTGTTAGTCTAAAAAAGTCACACCTCACTTCCTTCATTAAGTTTTTGTTAGTCTAAAAAAAGTCACACCTCACTTCCTTCATCAAGTTTTTGCTAGTCTAAAAAAGTCACACCTCACTTCCTTCATTAAGTTTTTGCTAGTCTAAAAAAGTCACATCTCACTTCCTTCATTAAGTTTTTGCTAGTCTAAAAAAGTCACACCTCACTTCCTTCATATAGTTTTTGTTAGTCTAAAAAAGTCACACCTCACTTCCTTCATATAGTTTTTGCTAGTCTAAAAAAGTCACACCTCACTTCCTTCATATAGTTTTTGCTAGTCTAAAAAAGTCACACCTCACTTCCTTCATATAGTTTTTGCTAGTCTAAAAAAGTCACACCTCACTTCCTTCATATAGTTTTTGCTAGTCTAAAAATGTCACACCTCACTTCCTTCATATAGTTTTTGCTAGTCTAAATAAGCCACATCTCACTTTCTTCATTACGTTTTTGGTAGTCTATATAAGTCACATCTCACCTCCTTCATTATGATTGTAGTGGTCTATATAAGCCACATCTCACTTCCTTCATTATGTTTTTGCTAGTCTAAATAAGCCACATCTCACTTCCTTCATTAAGTTTTTGCTAGTCTAATTAAGCCACATCTCACTTCCTTTATTAAGTTTTTGCTAGTCTAAAAAAGTCACACCTCACTTCCTTCAATAAGTTTTTGCTAGTCTAAAAAAGTCACACCTCACTTTCTTCATTAAGTTTTTGCTAGTCTATATAAGCCACATCTCACTTCCTTCATTAAGTTTTTGCTAGTCTAAATAAGCCACATCTCACTTTCTTCATTACGTTTTTGCTAGTCTATATAAGTCACATCTCACCTGCTTCATTATGTTTGTAGTGGTCTATATAAGCCACATCTCACTTGCTTCATTAAGTTTTTGCTAGTCTAAAAAAGTCACACCTCACTTCCTTCATTAAGTTTTTGCTAGTCTAAATAAGCCACATATCACTTCCTTCATTAAGTTTTTGCTAGTCTAAAAAAGTCACATCTCACTTGCTTCAGTTAGTATTTGCTAGTCTAAATAAGCCACATCTCACTTGCTTCATTTAGTTTTTGCTAGTCTAAATAAGCCACATCTCACTTGCTTCATTTAGTTTTTGCTAGTCTATATAAGCCACATCTCACTTGCTTCATTAAGTTTTTGCTAGTCTAAAAAAGTCACACCTCACTTCCTTCATTAAGTTTTTGCTAGTCTAAAAAAGTCACACCTCACTTCCTTCATTAAGTTTTTGTTAGTCTAAAAAAGTCACACTTCACTTCCTTCATTAAGTTTTTGTTAGTCTAAAAAAAGTCACACCTCACTTCCTTCATCAAGTTTTTGCTAGTCTAAAAAAGTCACACCTCACTTCCTTCATTAAGTTTTTGCTAGTCTAAAAAAGTCACATCTCACTTCCTTCATTAAGTTTTTGCTAGTCTAAAAAAGTCACACCTCACTTCCTTCATATAGTTTTTGTTAGTCTAAAAAAGTCACACCTCACTTCATTCATATAGTTTTTGCTAGTCTAAAAAAGTCACACCTCACTTCCTTCATATAGTTTTTGCTAGTCTAAAAAAGTCACACCTCACTTCCTTCATATAGTTTTTGCTAGTCTAAAAAGTCACACCTCACTTCCTTCATATAGTTTTTGCTAGTCTAAAAAAGTCACACCTCACTTCCTTCATATAGTTTTTGCTAGTCTAAATAAGCCACATCTCACTTTCTTCATTACGTTTTTGGTAGTCTATATAAGTCACATCTCACCTCCTTCATTATGATTGTAGTGGTCTATATAAGCCACATCTCACTTCCTTCATTATGTTTTTGCTAGTCTAAATAAGCCACATCTCACTTGCTTCATTAAGTTTTTGCTAGTCTAATTAAGCCACATCTCACTTCCTTTATTAAGTTTTTGCTAGTCTAAAAAAGTCACACCTCACTTCCTTCAATAAGTTTTTGCTAGTCTAAAAAAGTCACACCTCACTTTCTTCATTAAGTTTTTGCTAGTCTATATAAGCCACATCTCACTTCCTTCATTAAGTTTTTGCTAGTCTAAATAAGCCACATCTCACTTTCTTCATTACGTTTTTGCTAGTCTATATAAGACACATCTCACCTACTTCATTATGTTTGTAGTGGTCTATATAAGCCACACCTCACTTCCTTCATTAAGTTTTTGCTAGTCTAAATAAGCCACATCTGACTTGCTTCATTAAGTTTTTGCTAGTCTAAATAAGTCACATCTCACTTGCTTCATTAAGTTTTTGCTAGTCTAATTAAGCCACATCTCACTTCCTTTATTAAGTGTTTGCTAGTCTAAAAAAGTCACACCTCACTTCCTTCAATAAGTTTTTGCTAGTCTAGAAAAGTCACACCTCACTTTCTTCATTAAGTTTTTGCTAGTCTATATAAGCCACATCTCACTTCCTTCATTAGGTTTTTGCTAGTCTAAATAAGCCACATCTCACTTTCTTCATTACGTTTTTGTTAGTCTATATAAGTCACATCTCACCTCCTTCATTATGTTTGTAGTAGTCTATATATGCCACATCTCACTTTCTTCATTACGTTTTTGCTTGTCTATATAAGTCACATCTCACCTCCTTCATTATGTTTGTAGTGGTCTATATAAGTCACATCTCACCTCCTTTATTATGTTTGTAGTGGTCTATATATGTCTCATCTCACCTCCTTTATTATGTTTGTAGTGGTCTACCTAAGTCACATCTCACCTCCTTCATTATGTTTGTAGTGGTCTATATAAGTCACATCTCACCTCCTTTATTATGTTTGTAGTGGTCTATATATGTCACATCTCACCTCCTTTATTATGTTTGTAGTGGTCTATATAAGTCACATCTCACCTCCTTCATTATGTTTGTAGTGGTCTATATAAGTCACATCTCACTTCCTTTATTATGTTTGTAGTGGTCTATATAAGCCACATCTCACCTCCTTTATTATGTTTTTGCTAGTCTATATAAGTCACATCTCACTTGCTTCATTTAGTATTTGCTAGTCTAAATAAGCCACATCTCACTTGCTTCATTTAGTTTTTGCTAGTCTAAATAAGCCACATCTCACTTGCTTCATTTAGTTTTTGCTAATCTATATAAGCCACATCTCACTTGCTTCATTAAGTTTTTGCTAGTCTAAAAAAGTCACACCTCACTTCCTTCATTAAGTTTTTGCTAGTCTAAAAAAGTCACACCTCACTTCCTTCATTAAGTTTTTGTTAGTCTAAAAAAGTCACACCTCACTTCCTTCATTAAGTTTTTGTTAGTCTAAAAAAAGTCACACCTCACTTCCTTCATCAAGTTTTTGCTAGTCTAAAAAAGTCACACCTCACTTCCTTTTATTAAGTTTTTGCTAGTCTAAAAAAGTCACACCTCACTTCCTTCATTAAGTTTTTGTTAGTCTAAAAAAGTCACACCTCACTTCCTTCATTAAGTTTTTGCTAGTTTAAAAAAGTCACATTTCACTTCCTTCATTAAGTTTTTGCTAGTCTAAAAAAGTCACACCTCACTTCCTTCATATAGTTTTTGTTAGTCTAAAAAAGTCACACCTCACTTCCTTCATATATTTTTTTTGCTAGTCTAAAAAAGTCACACCTCACTTCCTTCATATAGTTTTTGCTAGTTTAAAAAAGTCACACCTCACTTCCTTCATATAGTTTTTGCTAGTCTAAAAAAGTCACACCTCACTTCCTTCATATAGTTTTTGCTAGTCTAAAAAAGTCACTCCTCACTTCCTTCATATAGTTTTTGCTAGTCTAAATAAGCCACATCTCACTTTCTTCATTACGTTTTTGGTAGTCTATATAAGTCACATCTCACCTCCTTCATTATGATTGTAGTGGTCTATATAAGCCACATCTCACTTCCTTCATTATGTTTTTGCTAGTCTAAAAAAGCCACATCTCACTTCCTTCATTAAGTTTTTGCTAGTCTAAATAAGCCACATCTCACTTCCTTCATAAAGTTTTTGCTAGTCTAAATAAGCCACATATCACTTCCTTCATTAAGTTTTTGCTAGTCTAAAAAAGTCACACCTCACTTCCTTCATTAAGTTTTAGTTAGTCTAAATAAGCCACATCTCACTTGCTTCATTAAGTTTTTGCTAGTCTAATTAAGCCACATCTCACTTCCTTTATTAAGTTTTTGCTAGTCTAAAAAAGTCACACCTCACTTCCTTCAATAAGTTTTTGCTAGTCTAAAAAGTCACACCTCACTTTCTTCATTAAGTTTTTGCTAGTCTATATAAGCCACATCTCACTTCCTTCATTAAGTTTTTGCTAGTCTAAATAAGCCACATCTCACTTTCTTCATTACGTTTTTGCTAGTCTATTATATAAGTCACATCTCACCTACTTCATTATGTTTGTAGTGGTCTATATAAGCCACACCTCACTTCCTTCATTAAGTTTTTGCTAGTCTAAATAAGTCACATCTCACTTGCTTCATTAAGTTTTTGCTAGTCTAAAAAAAGTCACACCTCACTTCCTTCATTAAGTTTTTGCTAGTCTAAAAAAGTCACACCTCACTTCCTTCATTAAGTTTTTTTTAGTCTAAAAAAGTCACACCTCACTTCCTTCATTAAGTTGTTATTAGTCTAATAAAGTCACACCTCACTTCCTTCATTAAGTTTTTGCTAGTCTATAAAAGTCACACCTCACTTCCTTCATTAAGTTTTTGCTAGTCTATATAAGCCACATCTCACTTCCTTCATTAAGTTTTTGCTAGTCTAAATAAGCCACATCTCACTTCCTTCATTACGTTTTTGTTAGTCTATATAAGTCACATCTCACCTCCTTCATTATGTTTGTAGTAGTCTATATAAGCCACATCTCACTTTCTTCATTACGTTTTTGGAAGTCTATATAAGTCACATCTCACCTCCTTCATTATGTTTGTAGTGGTCTATATAAGTCACATCTCACCTCCTTTATTATGTTTGTAGTGGTCTATATATGTCACATCTCACCTCCTTTATTATGTTTGTAGTGGTCTACATAAGTCACATCTCACCTCCTTCATTATGTTTGTAGTGGTCTATATAAGTCACATCTCACCTCCTTTATTATGTTTGTAGTGGTCTATATATGTCACATCTCACCTCCTTTATTATGTTTGTAGTGGTCTACATAAGTCACATCTCACCTCCTTCATTATGTTTGTAGTGGTCTATATAAGTCACATCTCACCTCCTTTATTATGTTTGTAGTGGTCTATATATGTCACATCTCACCTCCTTTATTATGTTTGTAGTGGTCTATATAAGTCACATCTCACCTCCTTCATTATGTTTGTAGTGGTCTATATAAGTCACATCTGACTTCCTTTATTATGTTTGTAGTGGTCTATATAAGCCACATCTCACCTCCTTTATTATGTTTTTGCTAGTCTATATAAGTCACATCTCACTTGCTTCATTTAGTATTTGCTAGTCTAAATAAGCCACATCTCACTTGCTTCATTTAGTTTTTGCTAGTCTAAATAAGCCACATCTCACTTGCTTCATTTAGTTTTTGCTAGTCTATATAAGCCACATCTCACTTGCTTCATTAAGTTTTTGCTAGTCTAAAAAAGTCACACCTCACTTCCTTCATTAAGTTTTTGTTAGTCTAAAAAAAGTCACACCTCACTTCCTTCATCAAGTTTTTGCTAGTCTAAAAAAGTCACACCTCACTTCCTTCATTAAGTTTTTGCTAGTCTAAAAAAGTCACACCTCACTTCCTTCATTAAGTTTTTGTTAGTCTAAAAAAGTCACACCTCACTTCCTTCATTAAGTTTTTGCTAGTTTAAAAAGTCACATCTCACTTCCTTCATTAAGTTTTTGCTAGTCTAAAAAGTCACATCTCACTTCCTTCATTAAGTTTTTGTTAGTCTAAAAAAGTCACACCTCACTTCCTTCATATAGTTTTTGCTAGTCTAAATAAGCCACATCTCACTTTCTTCATTATGTTTGTAGTAGTCTAAATAAGTCACATCTCACCTCCTTTGTTATGTTTGTAGTGGTCTATATAAGCCACATCTCACTTCCTTCATTATGTTTTTGCTAGTCTAAATAAGCCACATCTCACTTCCTTCATTAAGTTTTTGCTAGTCTAAATAAGCCACATCTCACTTCCTTCATTAAGTTTTTGCTAGTCTAAATAAGCCACATTTCACTTCCTTCATTAAGTTTTTGCTAGTCTAAAAAAGTCACTCCTCACTTCCTTCATATAGTTTTTGTTAGTCTAAAAAAGTCACACCTCACTTCCTTCATATAGTTTTTGCTAGTCTAAAAAAGTCACACCTCACTTCCTTCATATAGTTTTTGCTAGTCTAAAAAAGTCACACCTCACTTCCTTCATATAGTTTTTGCTAGTCTAAAAAAGTCACACCTCACTTCCTTCATATAGTTTTTGCTAGTCTAAAAAAGTCACACCTCACTTCCTTCATATAGTTTTTGCTAGTCTAAATAAGCTACATCTCACTTTCTTCATTACGTTTTTGGTAGTCTATATAAGTCACATCTCACCTCCTTCATTATGATTGTAGTGGTCTATATAAGCCACATCTCACTTCCTTCATTATATTTTGCTAGTCTAAAAAAGCCACATCTCACTTCCTTCATTAAGTTTTTGCTAGTCTAAATAAGCCACATCTCACTTCCTTCATTAAGTTTTTGCTAGTCTAAATAAGCCACATATCACTTCCTTCATTAAGTTTTTGCTAGTCTAAAAAAGTCACACCTCACTTCCTTCATTAAGTTTTAGTTAGTCTAAATAAGCCACATCTCACTTGCTTCATTAAGTTTTTGCTAGTCTAATTAAGCCACATCTCACTTCCTTTATTAAGTTTTTGCTAGTCTAAAAAAGTCACACCTCACTTCCTTCAATAAGTTTTTGCTAGTCTAAAAAAGTCACACCTCACTTTCTTCATTAAGTTTTTGCTAGTCTATATAAGCCACATCTCACTTCCTTCATTAAGTTTTTGCTAGTCTAAATAAGCCACATCTCACTTTCTTCATTACGTTTTTGCTAGTCTATATAAGTCACATCTCACCTACTTCATTATGTTTGTAGTGGTCTATATAAGTCACACCTCACTTCCTTCATTAAGTTTTTGCTAGTCTAAATAAGCCACATCTCACTTGCTTCATTAAGTTTTTGCTAGTCTAAATAAGTCACATCTCACTTGCTTCATTAAGTTTTTGCTAGTCTAATTAAGCCACATCTCACTTCCTTTATTAAGTGTTTGCTAGTCTAAAAAAGTCACACCTCACTTCCTTCAATAAGTTTTTGCTAGTCTAAAAAAGTCACACCTCACTTTCTTCATTAAGTTTTTGCTAGTCTATATAAGCCACATCTCACTTCCTTCATTAAGTTTTTGCTAGTCTAAATAAGCCACATCTCACTTTCTTCATTACGTTTTTGTTAGTCTATATAAGTCACATCTCACCTCCTTCATTATGTTTGTAGTAGTCTATATAAGCCACATCTCACTTTCTTCATTACGTTTTTGCTTGTCTATATAAGTCACATCTCACCTCCTTTATTATGTTTGTAGTGGTCTATATATGTCACATCTCACCTCCTTTATTATGTTTGTAGTGGTCTATATAAGTCACATCTCACCTCCTTCATTATGTTTGTAGTGGTCTATATAAGTCACATCTCACTTCCTTTATTATGTTTGTAGTGGTCTATATAAGTCACATCTCACCTCCTTTATTATGTTTTTGCTAGTCTATATAAGTCACATCTCACTTGCTTCATTTAGTATTTGCTAGTCTAAATAAGCCACATCTCACTTGCTTCATTTAGTTTTTGCTAGTCTAAATAAGCCACATCTCACTTGCTTCATTTAGTTTTTGCTAGTCTATATAAGCCACATCTCACTTGCTTCATTAAGTTTTGCTAGTCTAAAAAAGTCACACCTCACTTCCTTCATTAAGTTTTTGCTAGTCTAAAAAAGTCACACCTCACTTCCTTCATTAAGTTTTTGTTAGTCTAAAAAAGTCACACCTCACTTCCTTCATTAAGTTTTTGTTAGTCTAAAAAAGTCACACCTCACTTCCTTCATCAAGTTTTTGCTAGTCTAAAAAAGTCACACCTCACTTCCTTCATTAAGTTTTTGCTAGTCTAAAAAAGTCACATCTCACTTCCTTCATTAAGTTTTTGCTAGTCTAAAAAAGTCACACCTCACTTCCTTCATATAGTTTTTGTTAGTCTAAAAAAGTCACACCTCACTTCCTTCATATAGTTTTTGCTAGTCTAAAAAAGTCACACCTCACTTCCTTCATATAGTTTTTGCTAGTCTAAAAAAGTCACACCTCACTTCCTTCATATAGTTTTTGCTAGTCTAAAAAAGTCACACCTCACTTCCTTCATATAGTTTTTGCTAGTCTAAAAAGTCACACCTCACTTCCTTCATATAGTTTTTGCTAGTCTAAATAAGCCACATCTCACTTTCTTCATTACGTTTTTGGTAGTCTATATAAGTCACATCTCACCTCCTTCATTATGTTGTAGTGGTCTATATAAGCCACATCTCACTTCCTTCATTATGTTTTTGCTAGTCTAAATAAGCCACATCTCACTTCCTTCATTAAGTTTTTGCTAGTCTAATTAAGCCACATCTCACTTCCTTTATTAAGTTTTTGCTAGTCTAAAAAAGTCACACCTCACTTCCTTCAATAAGTTTTTGCTAGTCTAAAAAAGTCACACCTCACTTCTTCATTAAGTTTTTGCTAGTCTATATAAGCCACATCTCACTTCCTTCATTAAGTTTTTGCTAGTCTAAATAAGCCACATCTCACTTTCTTCATTACGTTTTTGCTAGTCTATATAAGTCACATCTCACCTCCTTCATTATGTTTGTAGTGGTCTATATAAGCCACATCTCACTTGCTTCATTAAGTTTTTGCTAGTCTAAAAAAGTCACACCTCACTTCCTTCATTAAGTTTTTGCTAGTCTAAATAAGCCACATATCACTTCCTTCATTAAGTTTTTGCTAGTCTAAAAAAGTCACATCTCACTTGCTTCATTAGTATTTGCTAGTCTAAATAAGCCACATCTCACTTGCTTCATTTAGTTTTTGCTAGTCTAAATAAGCCACATCTCACTTGCTTCATTTAGTTTTTGCTAGTCTATATAAGCCACATCTCACTTGCTTCATTAAGTTTTTGCTAGTCTAAAAAAGTCACACCTCACTTCCTTCATTAAGTTTTTGCTAGTCTAAAAAAGTCACACCTCACTTCCTTCATTAAGTTTTTGTTAGTCTAAAAAAGTCACACTTCACTTCCTTCATTAAGTTTTTGTTAGTCTAAAAAAGTCACACCTCACTTCCTTCATCAAGTTTTTGCTAGTCTAAAAAAGTCACACCTCACTTCCTTCATTAAGTTTTTGCTAGTCTAAAAAAGTCACATCTCACTTCCTTCATTAAGTTTTTGCTAGTCTAAAAAAGTCACACCTCACTTCCTTCATATAGTTTTTGCTAGTCTAAAAAAGTCACACCTCACTTCCTTCATATAGTTTTTGCTAGTCTAAAAAAGTCACACCTCACTTCCTTCATATAGTTTTTGCTAGTCTAAAAAAGTCACACCTCACTTCCTTCATATAGTTTTTGCTAGTCTAAAAAAGTCACACCTCACTTCCTTCATATAGTTTTTGCTAGTCTAAAAAAGTCACACCTCACTTCCTTCATATAGTTTTTGCTAGTCTAAATAAGCCACATCTCACTTTCTTCATTACGTTTTTGGTAGTCTATATAAGTCACATCTCACCTCCTTCATTATGATTGTAGTGGTCTATATAAGCCACATCTCACTTCCTTCATTATGTTTTTGCTAGTCTAAATAAGCCACATCTCACTTGCTTCATTAAGTTTTTGCTAGTCTAATTAAGCCACATCTCACTTCCTTTATTAAGTTTTTGCTAGTCTAAAAAAGTCACACCTCACTTCCTTCAATAAGTTTTTGCTAGTCTAAAAAAGTCACACCTCACTTTCTTCATTAAGTTTTTGCTAGTCTATATAAGCCACATCTCACTTCCTTCATTAAGTTTTTGCTAGTCTAAATAAGCCACATCTCACTTTCTTCATTACGTTTTTGCTAGTCTATATAAGACACATCTCACCTACTTCATTATGTTTGTAGTGGTCTATATAAGCCACACCTCACTTCCTTCATTAAGTTTTGCTAGTCTAAATAAGCCACATCTGACTTGTTTCATTAAGTTTTTGCTAGTCTAAATAAGTCACATCTCACTTGCTTCATTAAGTTTTTGCTAGTCTAATTAAGCCACATCTCACTTCCTTTATTAAGTGTTTGCTAGTCTAAAAAAGTCACACCTCACTTCCTTCAATAAGTTTTTGCTAGTCTAGAAAAGTCACACCTCACTTTCTTCATTAAGTTTTTGCTAGTCTATATAAGCCACATCTCACTTCCTTCATTAGGTTTTTGCTAGTCTAAATAAGCCACATCTCACTTTCTTCATTACGTTTTTGTTAGTCTATATAAGTCACATCTCACCTCCTTCATTATGTTTGTAGTAGTCTATATATGCCACATCTCACTTTCTTCATTACGTTTTGCTTGTCTATATAAGTCACATCTCACCTCCTTCATTATGTTTGTAGTGGTCTATATAAGTCACATCTCACCTCCTTTATTATGTTTGTAGTGGTCTATATATGTCTCATCTCACCTCCTTTATTATGTTTGTAGTGGTCTACCTAAGTCACATCTCACCTCCTTCATTATGTTTGTAGTGGTCTATATAAGTCACATCTCACCTCCTTTATTATGTTTGTAGTGGTCTATATATGTCACATCTCACCTCCTTTATTATGTTTGTAGTGGTCTATATAAGTCACATCTCACCTCCTTCATTATGTTTGTAGTGGTCTATATAAGTCACATCTCACTTCCTTTATTATGTTTGTAGTGGTCTATATAAGCCACATCTCACCTCCTTTATTATGTTTTTGCTAGTCTATATAAGTCACATCTCACTTGCTTCATTTAGTATTTGCTAGTCTAAATAAGCCACATCTCACTTGCTTCATTTAGTTTTTGCTAGTCTAAATAAGCCACATCTCACTTGCTTCATTTAGTTTTTGCTAATCTATATAAGCCACATCTCACTTGCTTCATTAAGTTTTTGCTAGTCTAAAAAAGTCACACCTCACTTCCTTCATTAAGTTTTTGCTAGTCTAAAAAAGTCACACCTCACTTCCTTCATTAAGTTTTTGTTAGTCTAAAAAAGTCACACCTCACTTCCTTCATTAAGTTTTTGTTAGTCTAAAAAAAGTCACACCTCACTTCCTTCATCAAGTTTTTGCTAGTCTAAAAAAGTCACACCTCACTTCCTTTATTAAGTTTTTGCTAGTCTAAAAAAGTCACACCTCACTTCCTTCATTAAGTTTTTGTTAGTCTAAAAAAGTCACACCTCACTTCCTTCATTAAGTTTTTGCTAGTTTAAAAAAGTCACATTTCACTTCCTTCATTAAGTTTTTGCTAGTCTAAAAAAGTCACACCTCACTTCCTTCATATAGTTTTTGTTAGTCTAAAAAAGTCACACCTCACTTCCTTCATATATTTTTTGCTAGTCTAAAAAAGTCACACCTCACTTCCTTCATATAGTTTTTGCTAGTTTAAAAAAGTCACACCTCACTTCCTTCATATAGTTTTTGCTAGTCTAAAAAAGTCACACCTCACTTCCTTCATATAGTTTTTGCTAGTCTAAAAAAGTCACTCCTCACTTCCTTCATATAGTTTTTGCTAGTCTAAATAAGCCACATCTCACTTTCTTCATTACGTTTTTGGTAGTCTATATAAGTCACATCTCACCTCCTTCATTATGATTGTAGTGGTCTATATAAGCCACATCTCACTTCCTTCATTATGTTTTTGCTAGTCTAAAAAAGCCACATCTCACTTCCTTCATTAAGTTTTTGCTAGTCTAAATAAGCCACATCTCACTTCCTTCATTAAGTTTTTGCTAGTCTAAATAAGCCACATATCACTTCCTTCATTAAGTTTTTGCTAGTCTAAAAAAGTCACACCTCACTTCCTTCATTAAGTTTTAGTTAGTCTAAATAAGCCACATCTCACTTGCTTCATTAAGTTTTTGCTAGTCTAATTAAGCCACATCTCACTTCCTTTATTAAGTTTTTGCTAGTCTAAAAAAGTCACACCTCACTTCCTTCAATAAGTTTTTGCTAGTCTAAAAAAGTCACACCTCACTTTCTTCATTAAGTTTTTGCTAGTCTATATAAGCCACATCTCACTTCCTTCATTAAGTTTTTGCTAGTCTAAATAAGCCACATCTCACTTTCTTCATTACGTTTTTGCTAGTCTATTATATAAGTCACATCTCACCTACTTCATTATGTTTGTAGTGGTCTATATAAGCCACACCTCACTTCCTTCATTAAGTTTTTGCTAGTCTAAATAAGTCACATCTCACTTGCTTCATTAAGTTTTTGCTAGTCTAAAAAAAGTCACACCTCACTTCCTTCATTAAGTTTTTGCTAGTCTAAAAAAGTCACACCTCACTTCCTTCATTAAGTTTTTTTTAGTCTAAAAAAGTCACACCTCACTTCCTTCATTAAGTTGTTATTAGTCTAATAAAGTCACACCTCACTTCCTTCATTAAGTTTTTGCTAGTCTATAAAAGTCACACCTCACTTCCTTCATTAAGTTTTTGCTAGTCTATATAAGCCACATCTCACTTCCTTCATTAAGTTTTTGCTAGTCTAAATAAGCCACATCTCACTTCCTTCATTACGTTTTTGTTAGTCTATATAAGTCACATCTCACCTCCTTCATTATGTTTGTAGTAGTCTATATAAGCCACATCTCACTTTCTTCATTACGTTTTTGGAAGTCTATATAAGTCACATCTCACCTCCTTCATTATGTTTGTAGTGGTCTATATAAGTCACATCTCACCTCCTTTATTATGTTTGTAGTGGTCTATATATGTCACATCTCACCTCCTTTATTATGTTTGTAGTGGTCTACATAAGTCACATCTCACCTCCTTCATTATGTTTGTAGTGGTCTATATAAGTCACATCTCACCTCCTTTATTATGTTTGTAGTGGTCTATATATGTCACATCTCACCTCCTTTATTATGTTTGTAGTGGTCTACATAAGTCACATCTCACCTCCTTCATTATGTTTGTAGTGGTCTATATAAGTCACATCTCACCTCCTTTATTATGTTTGTAGTGGTCTATATATGTCACATCTCACCTCCTTTATTATGTTTGTAGTGGTCTATATAAGTCACATCTCACCTCCTTCATTATGTTTGTAGTGGTCTATATAAGTCACATCTGACTTCCTTTATTATGTTTGTAGTGGTCTATATAAGCCACATCTCACCTCCTTATTATGTTTTTGCTAGTCTATATAAGTCACATCTCACTTGCTTCATTTAGTATTTGCTAGTCTAAATAAGCCACATCTCACTTGCTTCATTTAGTTTTTGCTAGTCTAAATAAGCCACATCTCACTTGCTTCATTTAGTTTTTGCTAGTCTATATAAGCCACATCTCACTTGCTTCATTAAGTTTTTGCTAGTCTAAAAAAGTCACACCTCACTTCCTTCATTAAGTTTTTGTTAGTCTAAAAAAGTCACACCTCACTTCCTTCATCAAGTTTTTGCTAGTCTAAAAAAGTCACACCTCACTTCCTTCATTAAGTTTTTGCTAGTCTAAAAAAGTCACACCTCACTTCCTTCATTAAGTTTTTGTTAGTCTAAAAAAGTCACACCTCACTTCCTTCATTAAGTTTTTGCTAGTTTAAAAAAGTCACATCTCACTTCCTTCATTAAGTTTTTGCTAGTCTAAAAAAGTCACATCTCACTTCCTTCATTAAGTTTTTGTTAGTCTAAAAAAGTCACACCTCACTTCCTTCATATAGTTTTTGCTAGTCTAAATAAGCCACATCTCACTTTCTTCATTATGTTTGTAGTAGTCTAAATAAGTCACATCTCACCTCCTTTGTTATGTTTGTAGTGGTCTATATAAGCCACATCTCACTTCCTTCATTATGTTTTTGCTAGTCTAAATAAGCCACATCTCACTTCCTTCATTAAGTTTTTGCTAGTCTAAATAAGCCACATCTCACTTCCTTCATTAAGTTTTTGCTAGTCTAAATAAGCCACATTTCACTTCCTTCATTAAGTTTTTGCTAGTCTAAAAAAGTCACACCTCACTTCCTTCATATAGTTTTTGTTAGTCTAAAAAAGTCACACCTCACTTCCTTCATATAGTTTTTGCTAGTCTAAAAAAGTCACACCTCACTTCCTTCATATAGTTTTTGCTAGTCTAAAAAAGTCACACCTCACTTCCTTCATATAGTTTTTGCTAGTCTAAAAAAGTCACACCTCACTTCCTTCATATAGTTTTTGCTAGTCTAAAAAAGTCACACCTCACTTCCTTCATATAGTTTTTGCTAGTCTAAATAAGCTACATCTCACTTTCTTCATTACGTTTTTGGTAGTCTATATAAGTCACATCTCACCTCCTTCATTATGATTGTAGTGGTCTATATAAGCCACATCTCACTTCCTTCATTATATTTTGCTAGTCTAAAAAAGCCACATCTCACTTCCTTCATTAAGTTTTTGCTAGTCTAAATAAGCCACATCTCACTTCCTTCATTAAGTTTTTGCTAGTCTAAATAAGCCACATATCACTTCCTTCATTAAGTTTTTGCTAGTCTAAAAAAGTCACACCTCACTTCCTTCATTAAGTTTTAGTTAGTCTAAATAAGCCACATCTCACTTGCTTCATTAAGTTTTTGCTAGTCTAATTAAGCCACATCTCACTTCCTTTATTAAGTTTTTGCTAGTCTAAAAAAGTCACACCTCACTTCCTTCAATAAGTTTTTGCTAGTCTAAAAAAGTCACACCTCACTTTCTTCATTAAGTTTTTGCTAGTCTATATAAGCCACATCTCACTTCCTTCATTAAGTTTTTGCTAGTCTAAATAAGCCACATCTCACTTTCTTCATTACGTTTTTGCTAGTCTATATAAGTCACATCTCACCTACTTCATTATGTTTGTAGTGGTCTATATAAGTCACACCTCACTTCCTTCATTAAGTTTTTGCTAGTCTAAATAAGCCACATCTCACTTGCTTCATTAAGTTTTTGCTAGTCTAAATAAGTCACATCTCACTTGCTTCATTAAGTTTTTGCTAGTCTAATTAAGCCACATCTCACTTCCTTTATTAAGTGTTTGCTAGTCTAAAAAAGTCACACCTCACTTCCTTCAATAAGTTTTTGCTAGTCTAAAAAAGTCACACCTCACTTTCTTCATTAAGTTTTTGCTAGTCTATATAAGCCACATCTCACTTCCTTCATTAAGTTTTTGCTAGTCTAAATAAGCCACATCTCACTTTCTTCATTACGTTTTTGTTAGTCTATATAAGTCACATCTCACCTCCTTCATTATGTTTGTAGTAGTCTATATAAGCCACATCTCACTTTCTTCATTACGTTTTTGCTTGTCTATATAAGTCACATCTCACCTCCTTCATTATGTTTGTAGTGGTCTATATAAGTCACATCTCACCTCCTTTATTATGTTTGTAGTGGTCTATATATGTCTCATCTCACCTCCTTATTATGTTTGTAGTGGTCTACCTAAGTCACATCTCACCTCCTTCATTATGTTTGTAGTGGTCTATATAAGTCACATCTCACCTCCTTTATTATGTTTGTAGTGGTCTATATATGTCACATCTCACCTCCTTATTATGTTTGTAGTGGTCTATATAAGTCACATCTCACCTCCTTCATTATGTTTGTAGTGGTCTATATAAGTCACATCTCACTTCCTTTATTATGTTTGTAGTGGTCTATATAAGCCACATCTCACTCCTTATTATGTTTTTGCTAGTCTATATAAGTCACATCTCACTTGCTTCATTTAGTATTTGCTAGTCTAAATAAGCCACATCTCACTTGCTTCATTAGTTTTTGCTAGTCTAAATAAGCCACATCTCACTTGCTTCATTTAGTTTTTGCTAGTCTATATAAGCCACATCTCACTTGCTTCATTAAGTTTTTGCTAGTCTAAAAAAGTCACACCTCACTTCCTTCATTAAGTTTTTGCTAGTCTAAAAAAGTCACACCTCACTTCCTTCATTAAGTTTTTGTTAGTCTAAAAAAGTCACACCTCACTTCCTTCATTAAGTTTTTGTTAGTCTAAAAAAGTCACACCTCACTTCCTTCATTAAGTTTTTGCTAGTCTAAAAAGTCACACCTCACTTCCTTCATTAAGTTTTTGCTAGTCTAAAAAAGTCACACCTCACTTCCTTCATTAAGTTTTTGTTAGTCTAAAAAAGTCACACCTCACTTCCTTCATTAAGTTTTTGCTAGTTTAAAAAGTCACATTTCACTTCCTTCATTAAGTTTTTGCTAGTCTAAAAAAGTCACACCTCACTTCCTTCATATAGTTTTTGTTAGTCTAAAAAAGTCACACCTCACTTCCTTCATATAGTTTTTGCTAGTCTAAAAAAGTCACACCTCACTTCCTTCATATAGTTTTTGCTAGTTTAAAAAAGTCACACCTCACTTCCTTCATATAGTTTTTGCTAGTCTAAAAAAGTCACACCTCACTTCCTTCATATAGTTTTTGCTAGTCTAAAAAAGTCACTCCTCACTTCCTTCATATAGTTTTTGCTAGTCTAAATAAGCCACATCTCACTTTCTTCATTACGTTTTTGGTAGTCTATATAAGTCACATCTCACCTCCTTCATTATGATTGTAGTGGTCTATATAAGCCACATCTCACTTCCTTCATTATGTTTTTGCTAGTCTAAAAAAGCCACATCTCACTTCCTTCATTAAGTTTTTGCTAGTCTAAATAAGCCACATCTCACTTCCTTCATTAAGTTTTTGCTAGTCTAAATAAGCCACATATCACTTCCTTCATTAAGTTTTTGCTAGTCTAAAAAAGTCACACATCACTTCCTTCATTAAGTTTTAGTTAGTCTAAATAAGCCACATCTCACTTGCTTCATTAAGTTTTTGCTAGTCTAATTAAGCCACATCTCACTTCCTTTATTAAGTTTTTGCTAGTCTAAAAAAGTCACACCTCACTTCCTTCAATAAGTTTTTGCTAGTCTAAAAAAGTCACACCTCACTTTCTTCATTAAGTTTTTGCTAGTCTATATAAGCCACATCTCACTTCCTTCATTAAGTTTTTGCTAGTCTAAATAAGCCACATCTCACTTTCTTCATTACGTTTTTGCTAGTCTATTATATAAGTCACATCTCACCTACTTCATTATGTTTGTAGTGGTCTATATAAGCCACACCTCACTTTCTTCATTACGTTTTTGGAAGTCTTAATAAGTCACATCTCACCTCCTTCATTATGTTTGTAGTGGTCTATATAAGTCACATCTCACCTCCTTCATTATGTTTGTAGTGGTCTATATATGTCACATCTCACCTCCTTTATTATGTTTGTAGTGGTCTACATAAGTCACATCTCACCTCCTTCATTATGTTTGTAGTGGTCTATATAAGTCACATCTCACCTCCTTTATTATGTTTGTAGTGGTCTATATATGTCACATCTCACCTCCTTTATTATGTTTGTAGTGGTCTACATAAGTCACATCTCACCTCCTTCATTATGTTTGTAGTGGTCTATATAAGTCACATCTCACCTCCTTTATTATGTTTGTAGTGGTCTATATATGTCACATCTCACCTCCTTTATTATGTTTGTAGTGGTCTATATAAGTCACATCTCACCTCCTTCATTATGTTTGTAGTGGTCTATATAAGTCACATCTCACTTCCTTTATTATGTTTGTAGTGGTCTATATAAGCCACATCTCACTCCTTTATTATGTTTTTGCTAGTCTATATAAGTCACATCTCACTTGCTTCATTAGTATTTGCTAGTCTAAATAAGCCACATCTCACTTGCTTCATTTAGTTTTTGCTAGTCTAAATAAGCCACATCTCACTTGCTTCATTTAGTTTTTGCTAATCTATATAAGCCACATCTCACTTGCTTCATTAAGTTTTTGCTAGTCTAAAAAAGTCACACCTCACTTCCTTCATTAAGTTTTTGCTAGTCTAAAAAAGTCACACCTCACTTCCTTCATTAAGTTTTTGTTAGTCTAAAAAAGTCACACCTCACTTCCTTCATTAAGTTTTTGTTAGTCTAAAAAAGTCACACCTCACTTCCTTCATCAAGTTTTTGCTAGTCTAAAAAAGTCACACCTCACTTCCTTCATTAAGTTTTTGCTAGTCTAAAAAAGTCACACCTCACTTCCTTCATTAAGTTTTTGTTAGTCTAAAAAAGTCACACCTCACTTCCTTCATTAAGTTTTTGCTAGTTTAAAAAAGTCACATTTCACTTCCTTCATTAAGTTTTTGCTAGTCTAAAAAAGTCACACCTCACTTCCTTCATATAGTTTTTGTTAGTCTAAAAAAGTCACACCTCACTTCCTTCATATAGTTTTTGCTAGTCTAAAAAAGTCACACCTCACTTCCTTCATATAGTTTTTGCTAGTTTAAAAAAGTCACACCTCACTTCCTTCATATAGTTTTTGCTAGTCTAAAAAAGTCACACCTCACTTCCTTCATATAGTTTTTGCTAGTCTAAAAAAGTCACTCCTCACTTCCTTCATATAGTTTTTGCTAGTCTAAATAAGCCACATCTCACTTTCTTCATTACGTTTTTGGTAGTCTATATAAGTCACATCTCACCTCCTTCATTATGATTGTAGTGGTCTATATAAGCCACATCTCACTTCCTTCATTATGTTTTTGCTAGTCTAAAAAAGCCACATCTCACTTCCTTCATTAAGTTTTTGCTAGTCTAAATAAGCCACATCTCACTTCCTTCATTAAGTTTTTGCTAGTCTAAATAAGCCACATATCACTTCCTTCATTAAGTTTTTGCTAGTCTAAAAAAGTCACACCTCACTTCCTTCATTAAGTTTTAGTTAGTCTAAATAAGCCACATCTCACTTGCTTCATTAAGTTTTTGCTAGTCTAATTAAGCCACATCTCACTTCCTTTATTAAGTTTTTGCTAGTCTAAAAAAGTCACATCTCACTTCCTTCAATAAGTTTTTGCTAGTCTAAAAAAGTCACACCTCACTTTCTTCATTAAGTTTTTGCTAGTCTATATAAGCCACATCTCACTTCCTTCATTAAGTTTTTGCTAGTCTAAAAAAGCCACATCTCACTTTCTTCATTTCGTTTTTGCTAGTCTATTATATAAGTCACATCTCACCTACTTCATTATGTTTGTAGTGGTCTATATAAGCCACACCTCACTTTCTTCATTACGTTTTTGGAAGTCTATATAAGTCACATCTCACCTCCTTCATTATGTTTGTAGTGGTCTATATAAGTCACATCTCACCTCCTTTATTATGTTTGTAGTGGTCTATATATGTCACATCTCACCTCCTTTATTATGTTTGTAGTGGTCTACATAAGTCACATCTCACCTCCTTCATTATGTTTGTAGTGGTCTATATAAGTCACATCTCACCTCCTTTATTATGTTTGTAGTGGTCTATATATGTCACATCTCACCTCCTTTATTATGTTTGTAGTGGTCTACATAAGTCACATCTCACCTCCTTCATTATGTTTGTAGTGTCTATATAAGTCACATCTCACCTCCTTTATTATGTTTGTAGTGGTCTATATATGTCACATCTCACCTCCTTTATTATGTTTGTAGTGGTCTATATAAGTCACATCTCACCTCCTTCATTATGTTTGTAGTGGTCTATATAAGTCACATCTGACTTCCTTTATTATGTTTGTAGTGGTCTATATAAGCCACATCTCACCTCCTTTATTATGTTTTTGCTAGTCTATATAAGTCACATCTCACTTGCTTCATTTAGTATTTGCTAGTCTAAATAAGCCACATCTCACTTGCTTCATTTAGTTTTTGCTAGTCTAAATAAGCCACATCTCACTTGCTTCATTTAGTTTTTGCTAGTCTATATAAGCCACATCTCACTTGCTTCATTAAGTTTTTGCTAGTCTAAAAAGTCACACCTCACTTCCTTCATTAAGTTTTTGTTAGTCTAAAAAAGTCACACCTCACTTCCTTCATCAAGTTTTTGCTAGTCTAAAAAAGTCACACCTCACTTCCTTCATTAAGTTTTTGCTAGTCTAAAAAAGTCACACCTCACTTCCTTCATTAAGTTTTTGTAGTCTAAAAAAGTCACACCTCACTTCCTTCATTAAGTTTTTGCTAGTTTAAAAAAGTCACATCTCACTTCCTTCATTAAGTTTTTGCTAGTCTAAAAAGTCACATCTCACTTCCTTCATTAAGTTTTTGTTAGTCTAAAAAAGTCACACCTCACTTCCTTCATATAGTTTTTGCTAGTCTAAATAAGCCACATCTCACTTTCTTCATTATGTTTGTAGTAGTCTAAATAAGTCACATCTCACCTCCTTTGTTATGTTTGTAGTGGTCTATATAAGCCACATCTCACTTCCTTCATTATGTTTTTGCTAGTCTAAATAAGCCACATCTCACTTCCTTCATTAAGTTTTTGCTAGTCTAAATAAGCCACATCTCACTTCCTTCATTAAGTTTTTGCTAGTCTAAATAAGCCACATTTCACTTCCTTCATTAAGTTTTTGCTAGTCTAAAAAAGTCACACCTCACTTCCTTCATATAGTTTTTGTTAGTCTAAAAAAGTCACACCTCACTTCCTTCATATAGTTTTTGCTAGTCTAAAAAAGTCACACCTCACTTCCTTCATATAGTTTTTGCTAGTCTAAAAAGTCACACCTCACTTCCTTCATATAGTTTTTGCTAGTCTAAAAAAGTCACACCTCACTTCCTTCATATAGTTTTTGCTAGTCTAAAAAAGTCACTCCTCACTTCCTTCATATAGTTTTTGCTAGTCTAAATAAGCCACATCTCACTTTCTTCATTACGTTTTTGGTAGTCTATATAAGTCACATCTCACCTCCTTCATTATGATTGTAGTGGTCTATATAAGCCACATCTCACTTCCTTCATTATGTTTTTGCTAGTCTAAAAAAGCCACATCTCACTTCCTTCATTAAGTTTTTGCTAGTCTAAATAAGCCACATCTCACTTCCTTCATTAAGTTTTTGCTAGTCTAAATAAGCCACATATCACTTCCTTCATTAAGTTTTTGCTAGTCTAAAAAAGTCACACATCACTTCCTTCATTAAGTTTTAGTTAGTCTAAATAAGCCACATCTCACTTGCTTCATTAAGTTTTTGCTAGTCTAATTAAGCCACATCTCACTTCCTTTATTAAGTTTTTGCTAGTCTAAAAAAGTCACACCTCACTTCCTTCAATAAGTTTTTGCTAGTCTAAAAAAGTCACACCTCACTTTCTTCATTAAGTTTTTGCTAGTCTATATAAGCCACATCTCACTTCCTTCATTAAGTTTTTGCTAGTCTAAATAAGCCACATTTCACTTCCTTCATTAAGTTTTTGCTAGTCTAAAAAAGTCACACCTCACTTCCTTCATATATTTTTTGTTAGTCTAAAAAAGTCACACCTCACTTCCTTCATATAGTTTTTGCTAGTCTAAAAAAGTCACACCTCACTTCCTTCATATAGTTTTTGCTAGTTTAAAAAGTCACACCTCACTTCCTTCATATAGTTTTTGCTAGTCTAAAAAAGTCACACCTCACTTCCTTCATATAGTTTTTGCTAGTCTAAAAAAGTCACTCCTCACTTCCTTCATATAGTTTTTGCTAGTCTAAATAAGCCACATCTCACTTTCTTCATTACGTTTTTGGTAGTCTATATAAGTCACATCTCACCTCCTTCATTATGATTGTAGTGGTCTATATAAGCCACATCTCACTTCCTTCATTATGTTTTTGCTAGTCTAAAAAAGCCACATCTCACTTCCTTCATTAAGTTTTTGCTAGTCTAAATAAGCCACATCTCACTTCCTTCATTAAGTTTTTGCTAGTCTAAATAAGCCACATATCACTTCCTTCATTAAGTTTTTGCTAGTCTAAAAAAGTCACACATCACTTCCTTCATTAAGTTTTAGTTAGTCTAAATAAGCCACATCTCACTTGCTTCATTAAGTTTTTGCTAGTCTAATTAAGCCACATCTCACTTCCTTTATTAAGTTTTTGCTAGTCTAAAAAAGTCACACCTCACTTCCTTCAATAAGTTTTTGCTAGTCTAAAAAAGTCACACCTCACTTTCTTCATTAAGTTTTTGCTAGTCTATATAAGCCACATCTCACTTCCTTCATTAAGTTTTTGCTAGTCTAAATAAGCCACATCTCACTTTCTTCATTACGTTTTTGCTAGTCTATTATATAAGTCACATCTCACCTACTTCATTATGTTTGTAGTGGTCTATATAAGCCACACCTCACTTTCTTCATTACGTTTTTGGAGTCTATATAAGTCACATCTCACCTCCTTCATTATGTTTGTAGTGGTCTATATAAGTCACATCTCACCTCCTTTATTATGTTTGTAGTGGTCTATATATGTCACATCTCACCTCCTTTATTATGTTTGTAGTGGTCTACATAAGTCACATCTCACCTCCTTCATTATGTTTGTAGTGGTCTATATAAGTCACATCTCACCTCCTTTATTATGTTTGTAGTGGTCTATATATGTCACATCTCACCTCCTTTATTATGTTTGTAGTGGTCTACATAAGTCACATCTCACCTCCTTCATTATGTTTGTAGTGGTCTATATAAGTCACATCTCACCTCCTTTATTATGTTTGTAGTGGTCTATATATGTCACATCTCACCTCCTTTATTATGTTTGTAGTGGTCTATATAAGTCACATCTCACCTCCTTCATTATGTTTGTAGTGGTCTATATAAGTCACATCTCACTTCCTTTATTATGTTTGTAGTGGTCTATATAAGCCACATCTCACCTCCTTTATTATGTTTTTGCTAGTCTATATAAGTCACATCTCACTTGCTTCATTTAGTATTGCTAGTCTAAATAAGCCACATCTCACTTGCTTCATTTAGTTTTTGCTAGTCTAAATAAGCCACATCTCACTTGCTTCATTTAGTTTTTGCTAGTCTATATAAGCCACATCTCACTTGCTTCATTAAGTTTTTGCTAGTCTAAAAAAGTCACACCTCACTTCCTTCATTAAGTTTTTGTTAGTCTAAAAAAGTCACACCTCACTTCCTTCATCAAGTTTTTGCTAGTCTAAAAAAGTCACACCTCACTTCCTTCATTAAGTTTTTGCTAGTCTAAAAAAGTCACACCTCACTTCCTTCATTAAGTTTTTGTTAGTCTAAAAAAGTCACACCTCACTTCCTTCATTAAGTTTTTGCTAGTTAAAAAAGTCACATCTCACTTCCTTCATTAAGTTTTTGCTAGTCTAAAAAAGTCACATCTCACTTCCTTCATTAAGTTTTTGTTAGTCTAAAAAAGTCACACCTCACTTCCTTCATATAGTTTTTGCTAGTCTAAATAAGCCACATCTCACTTTCTTCATTATGTTTGTAGTAGTCTAAATAAGTCACATCTCACCTCCTTTGTTATGTTTGTAGTGGTCTATATAAGCCACATCTCACTTCCTTCATTATGTTTTTGCTAGTCTAAATAAGCCACATCTCACTTCCTTCATTAAGTTTTTGCTAGTCTAAATAAGCCACATCTCACTTCCTTCATTAAGTTTTTGCTAGTCTAAATAAGCCACATTTCACTTCCTTCATTAAGTTTTTGCTAGTCTAAAAAAGTCACACCTCACTTCCTTCATATAGTTTTGTTAGTCTAAAAAAGTCACACCTCACTTCCTTCATATAGTTTTTGCTAGTCTAAAAAGTCACACCTCACTTCCTTCATATAGTTTTTGCTAGTTTAAAAAAGTCACACCTCACTTCCTTCATATAGTTTTTGCTAGTCTAAAAAAGTCACACCTCACTTCCTTCATATAGTTTTTGCTAGTCTAAAAAAGTCACTCCTCACTTCCTTCATATAGTTTTTGCTAGTCTAAATAAGCCACATCTCACTTTCTTCATTACGTTTTTGGTAGTCTATATAAGTCACATCTCACCTCCTTCATTATGATTGTAGTGGTCTATATAAGCCACATCTCACTTCCTTCATTATGTTTTGCTAGTCTAAAAAAGCCACATCTCACTTCCTTCATTAAGTTTTTGCTAGTCTAAATAAGCCACATCTCACTTCCTTCATTAAGTTTTTGCTAGTCTAAATAAGCCACATATCACTTCCTTCATTAAGTTTTTGCTAGTCTAAAAAAGTCACATCTCACTTCCTTCATTAAGTTTTAGTTAGTCTAAATAAGCCACATCTCACTTGCTTCATTAAGTTTTTGCTAGTCTAATTAAGCCACATCTCACTTCCTTTATTAAGTTTTTGCTAGTCTAAAAAAGTCACACCTCACTTCCTTCAATAAGTTTTTGCTAGTCTAAAAAAGTCACACCTCACTTTCTTCATTAAGTTTTTGCTAGTCTATATAAGCCACATCTCACTTCCTTCATTAAGTTTTTGCTAGTCTAAATAAGCCACATTTCACTTCCTTCATTAAGTTTTTGCTAGTCTAAAAAAGTCACACCTCACTTCCTTCATATATTTTTTGTTAGTCTAAAAAAGTCACACCTCACTTCCTTCATATAGTTTTTGCTAGTCTAAAAAGTCACACCTCACTTCCTTCATATAGTTTTTGCTAGTTTAAAAAAGTCACACCTCACTTCCTTCATATAGTTTTTGCTAGTCTAAAAAAGTCACACCTCACTTCCTTCATATAGTTTTTGCTAGTCTAAAAAAGTCACTCCTCACTTCCTTCATATAGTTTTTGCTAGTCTAAATAAGCCACATCTCACTTTCTTCATTACGTTTTTGGTAGTCTATATAAGTCACATCTCACCTCCTTCATTATGATTGTAGTGGTCTATATAAGCCACATCTCACTTCCTTCATTATGTTTTTGCTAGTCTAAAAAGCCACATCTCACTTCCTTCATTAAGTTTTTGCTAGTCTAAATAAGCCACATCTCACTTCCTTCATTAAGTTTTTGCTAGTCTAAATAAGCCACATCTCACTTCCTTCATTAAGTTTTTGCTAGTCTAAAAAAGTCACACCTCACTTCCTTCATTAAGTTTTAGTTAGTCTAAATAAGCCACATCTCACTTGCTTCATTAAGTTTTTGCTAGTCTAATTAAGCCACATCTCACTTCCTTTATTAAGTTTTTGCTAGTCTAAAAAAGTCACACCTCACTTCCTTCAATAAGTTTTTGCTAGTCTAAAAAAGTCACACCTCACTTTCTTCATTAAGTTTTTGCTAGTCTATATAAGCCACATCTCACTTCCTTCATTAAGTTTTTGCTAGTCTAAATAAGCCACATCTCACTTTCTTCATTACGTTTTTGCTAGTCTATTATATAAGTCACATCTCACCTACTTCATTATGTTTGTAGTGGTCTATATAAGCCACACCTCACTTTCTTCATTACGTTTTTGGAAGTCTATATAAGTCACATCTCACCTCCTTCATTATGTTTGTAGTGGTCTATATAAGTCACATCTCACCTCCTTTATTATGTTTGTAGTGGTCTATATATGTCACATCTCACCTCCTTTATTATGTTTGTAGTGGTCTACATAAGTCACATCTCACCTCCTTCATTATGTTTGTAGTGGTCTATATAAGTCACATCTCACCTCCTTTATTATGTTTGTAGTGGTCTATATATGTCACATCTCACCTCCTTTATTATGTTTGTAGTGGTCTACATAAGTCACATCTCACCTCCTTCATTATGTTTGTAGTGGTCTATATAAGTCACATCTCACCTCCTTTATTATGTTTGTAGTGGTCTATATATGTCACATCTCACCTCCTTTATTATGTTTGTAGTGGTCTATATAAGTCACATCTCACCTCCTTCATTATGTTTGTAGTGGTCTATATAAGTCACATCTGACTTCCTTTATTATGTTTGTAGTGGTCTATATAAGCCACATCTCACCTCCTTTATTATGTTTTTGCTAGTCTATATAAGTCACATCTCACTTGCTTCATTTAGTATTTGCTAGTCTAAATAAGCCACATCTCACTTGCTTCATTTAGTTTTTGCTAGTCTAAATAAGCCACATCTCACTTGCTTCATTTAGTTTTTGCTAATCTATATAAGCCACATCTCACTTGCTTCATTAAGTTTTTGCTAGTCTAAAAAAGTCACACCTCACTTCCTTCATTAAGTTTTTGCTAGTCTAAAAAAGTCACACCTCACTTCCTTCATTAAGTTTTTGTTAGTCTAAAAAAGTCACACCTCACTTCCTTCATTAAGTTTTTGTTAGTCTAAAAAAAGTCACACCTCACTTCCTTCATCAAGTTTTTGCTAGTCTAAAAAAGTCACACCTCACTTCCTTCATTAAGTTTTTGCTAGTCTAAAAAAGTCACACCTCACTTCCTTCATTAAGTTTTTGTTAGTCTAAAAAAGTCACACCTCACTTCCTTCATTAAGTTTTTGCTAGTTTAAAAAAGTCACATTTCACTTCCTTCATTAAGTTTTTGCTAGTCTAAAAAAGTCACACCTCACTTCCTTCATATAGTTTTTGTTAGTCTAAAAAAGTCACACCTCACTTCCTTCATATAGTTTTTGCTAGTCTAAAAAAGTCACACCTCACTTCCTTCATATAGTTTTTGCTAGTTTAAAAAAGTCACACCTCACTTCCTTCATATAGTTTTTGCTAGTCTAAAAAAGTCACACCTCACTTCCTTCATATAGTTTTTGCTAGTCTAAAAAAGTCACTCCTCACTTCCTTCATATAGTTTTTGCTAGTCTAAATAAGCCACATCTCACTTTCTTCATTACGTTTTTGGTAGTCTATATAAGTCACATCTCACCTCCTTCATTATGATTGTAGTGGTCTATATAAGCCACATCTCACTTCCTTCATTATGTTTTTGCTAGTCTAAAAAAGCCACATCTCACTTCCTTCATTAAGTTTTTGCTAGTCTAAATAAGCCACATATCACTTCCTTCATTAAGTTTTTGCTAGTCTAAAAAAGTCACACCTCACTTCCTTCATTAAGTTTTAGTTAGTCTAAATAAGCCACATCTCACTTGCTTCATTAAGTTTTTGCTAGTCTAATTAAGCCACATCTCACTTCCTTTATTAAGTTTTTGCTAGTCTAAAAAAGTCACACCTCACTTCCTTCAATAAGTTTTTGCTAGTCTAAAAAAGTCACACCTCACTTTCTTCATTAAGTTTTTGCTAGTCTATATAAGCCACATCTCACTTCCTTCATTAAGTTTTTGCTAGTCTAAATAAGCCACATCTCACTTTCTTCATTTCGTTTTTGCTAGTCTATTATATAAGTCACATCTCACCTACTTCATTATGTTTGTAGTGGTCTATATAAGCCACACCTCACTTTCTTCATTACGTTTTTGGAAGTCTATATAAGTCACATCTCACCTCCTTCATTATGTTTGTAGTGGTCTATATAAGTCACATCTCACCTCCTTTATTATGTTTGTAGTGGTCTATATATGTCACATCTCACCTCCTTTATTATGTTTGTAGTGGTCTACATAAGTCACATCTCACCTCCTTCATTATGTTTGTAGTGGTCTATATAAGTCACATCTCACCTCCTTTATTATGTTTGTAGTGGTCTATATATGTCACATCTCACCTCCTTTATTATGTTTGTAGTGGTCTACATAAGTCACATCTCACCTCCTTCATTATGTTTGTAGTGGTCTATATAAGTCACATCTCACCTCCTTTATTATGTTTGTAGTGGTCTATATATGTCACATCTCACCTCCTTTATTATGTTTGTAGTGGTCTATATAAGTCACATCTCACCTCCTTCATTATGTTTGTAGTGGTCTATATAAGTCACATCTGACTTCCTTTATTATGTTTGTAGTGGTCTATATAAGCCACATCTCACCTCCTTTATTATGTTTTTGCTAGTCTATATAAGTCACATCTCACTTGCTTCATTTAGTATTTGCTAGTCTAAATAAGCCACATCTCACTTGCTTCATTTAGTTTTTGCTAGTCTAAATAAGCCACATCTCACTTGCTTCATTTAGTTTTTGCTAGTCTATATAAGCCACATCTCACTTGCTTCATTAAGTTTTTGCTAGTCTAAAAAAGTCACACCTCACTTCCTTCATTAAGTTTTTGTTAGTCTAAAAAAGTCACACCTCACTTCCTTCATCAAGTTTTTGCTAGTCTAAAAAAGTCACACCTCACTTCCTTCATTAAGTTTTTGCTAGTCTAAAAAAGTCACACCTCACTTCCTTCATTAAGTTTTTGTTAGTCTAAAAAAGTCACACCTCACTTCCTTCATTAAGTTTTTGCTAGTTTAAAAAAGTCACATCTCACTTCCTTCATTAAGTTTTTGCTAGTCTAAAAAAGTCACATCTCACTTCCTTCATTAAGTTTTTGTTAGTCTAAAAAAGTCACACCTCACTTCCTTCATATAGTTTTTGCTAGTCTAAATAAGCCACATCTCACTTTCTTCATTATGTTTGTAGTAGTCTAAATAAGTCACATCTCACCTCCTTTGTTATGTTTGTAGTGGTCTATATAAGCCACATCTCACTTCCTTCATTATGTTTTTGCTAGTCTAAATAAGCCACATCTCACTTCCTTCATTAAGTTTTTGCTAGTCTAAATAAGCCACATCTCACTTCCTTCATTAAGTTTTTGCTAGTCTAAATAAGCCACATTTCACTTCCTTCATTAAGTTTTTGCTAGTCTAAAAAAGTCACACCTCACTTCCTTCATATAGTTTTTGTTAGTCTAAAAAAGTCACACCTCACTTCCTTCATATAGTTTTTGCTAGTCTAAAAAAGTCACACCTCACTTCCTTCATATAGTTTTTGCTAGTCTAAAAAAGTCACACCTCACTTCCTTCATATAGTTTTTGCTAGTCTAAAAAAGTCACACCTCACTTCCTTCATATAGTTTTTGCTAGTCTAAAAAAGTCACACCTCACTTCCTTCATATAGTTTTTGCTAGTCTAAATAAGCCACATCTCACTTTCTTCATTACGTTTTTGGTAGTCTATATAAGTCACATCTCACCTCCTTCATTATGATTGTAGTGGTCTATATAAGCCACATCTCACTTCCTTCATTATGTTTTTGCTAGTCTAAAAAAGCCACATCTCACTTCCTTCATTAAGTTTTTGCTAGTCTAAATAAGCCACATCTCACTTCCTTCATTAAGTTTTTGCTAGTCTAAATAAGCCACATATCACTTCCTTCATTAAGTTTTTGCTAGTCTAAAAAAGTCACACCTCACTTCCTTCATTAAGTTTTAGTTAGTCTAAATACGCCACATCTCACTTGCTTCATTAAGTTTTTGCTAGTCTAATTAAGCCACATCTCACTTCCTTTATTAAGTTTTTGCTAGTCTAAAAAAGTCACACCTCACTTCCTTCAATAAGTTTTTGCTAGTCTAAAAAAGTCACACCTCACTTTCTTCATTAAGTTTTTGCTAGTCTATATAAGCCACATCTCACTTCCTTCATTAAGTTTTTGCTAGTCTAAATAAGCCACATCTCACTTTCTTCATTACGTTTTTGCTAGTCTATATAAGTCACATCTCACCTACTTCATTATGTTTGTAGTGGTCTATATAAGCCACACCTCACTTCCTTCATTAAGTTTTTGCTAGTCTAAATAAGCCACATCTGACTTGCTTCATTAAGTTTTTGCTAGTCTAAATAAGTCACATCTCACTTGCTTCATTAAGTGTTTGCTAGTCTAAAAAAGTCACACCTCACTTCCTTCAATAAGTTTTTGCTAGTCTAAAAAAGTCACACCTCACTTTCTTCATTGAGTTTTTGCTAGTCTATATAAGCCACATCTCACTTCCTTCATTAAGTTTTTGCTAGTCTAAATAAGCCACATCTCACTTTCTTCATTACGTTTTTGTTAGTCTATATAAGTCACATCTCACCTCCTTCATTATGTTTGTAGTAGTCTATATAAGCCACATCTCACTTTCTTCATTACGTTTTTGCTTGTCTATATAAGTCACATCTCACCTCCTTCATTATGTTTGTAGTGGTCTATATAAGTCACATCTCACCTCCTTTATTATGTTTGTAGTGGTCTATATATGTCTCATCTCACCTCCTTTATTATGTTTGTAGTGGTCTACCTAAGTCACACCTCACCTCCTTCATTATGTTTGTAGTGGTCTATATAAGTCACATCTCACCTCCTTTATTATGTTTGTAGTGGTCTATATATGTCACATCTCACCTCCTTTATTATGTTTGTAGTGGTCTATATAAGTCACATCTCACCTCCTTCATTATGTTTGTAGTGGTCTATATAAGTCACATCTCACTTCCTTTATTATGTTTGTAGTGGTCTATATAAGCCACATCTCACCTCCTTTATTATGTTTTTGCTAGTCTATATAAGTCACATCTCACTTGCTTCATTTAGTATTTGCTAGTCTAAATAAGCCACATCTCACTTGCTTCATTTAGTTTTTGCTAGTCTAAATAAGCCACATCTCACTTGCTTCATTTAGTTTTTGCTAATCTATATAAGCCACATCTCACTTGCTTCATTAAGTTTTTGCTAGTCTAAAAAGTCACACCTCACTTCCTTCATTAAGTTTTTGCTAGTCTAAAAAAGTCACACCTCACTTCCTTCATTAAGTTTTTGTTAGTCTAAAAAAGTCACACCTCACTTCCTTCATTAAGTTTTTGTTAGTCTAAAAAAAGTCACACCTCACTTCCTTCATCAAGTTTTTGCTAGTCTAAAAAAGTCACACCTCACTTCCTTCATTAAGTTTTTGCTAGTCTAAAAAAGTCACACCTCACTTCCTTCATTAAGTTTTTGTTAGTCTAAAAAAGTCACACCTCACTTCCTTCATTAAGTTTTTGCTAGTTTAAAAAAGTCACATTTCACTTCCTTCATTAAGTTTTTGCTAGTCTAAAAAAGTCACACCTCACTTCCTTCATATAGTTTTTGTTAGTCTAAAAAAGTCACACCTCACTTCCTTCATATAGTTTTTGCTAGTCTAAAAAAGTCACACCTCACTTCCTTCATATAGTTTTTGCTAGTTTAAAAAAGTCACACCTCACTTCCTTCATATAGTTTTTGCTAGTCTAAAAAAGTCACACCTCACTTCCTTCATATAGTTTTTGCTAGTCTAAAAAGTCACTCCTCACTTCCTTCATATAGTTTTTGCTAGTCTAAATAAGCCACATCTCACTTTCTTCATTACGTTTTTGGTAGTCTATATAAGTCACATCTCACCTCCTTCATTATGATTGTAGTGGTCTATATAAGCCACATCTCACTTCCTTCATTATGTTTTTGCAAGTCTAAAAAAGCCACATCTCACTTGCTTCATTAAGTTTTTGCTAGTCTAAATAAGTCACATCTCACTTCCTTCATTAAGTTTTTGCTAGTCTAAATAAGCCACATATCACTTCCTTCATTAAGTTTTTGCTAGTCTAAAAAAGTCACACCTCACTTCCTTCATTAAGTTTTAGTTAGTCTAAATAAGCCACATCTCACTTGCTTCATTAAGTTTTTGCTAGTCTAATTAAGCCACATCTCACTTCCTTTATTAAGTTTTTGCTAGTCTAAAAAAGTCACACCTCACTTCCTTCAATAAGTTTTTGCTAGTCTAAAAAAGTCACACCTCACTTTCTTCATTAAGTTTTTGCTAGTCTATATAAGCCACATCTCACTTCCTTCATTAAGTTTTTGCTAGTCTAAATAAGCCACATCTCACTTTCTTCATTACGTTTTTGCTAGTCTATTATATAAGTCACATCTCACCTACTTCATTATGTTTGTAGTGGTCTATATAAGCCACACCTCACTTCCTTCATTAAGTTTTTGCTAGTCTAAATAAGTCACATCTCACTTGCTTCATTAAGTTTTTGCTAGTCTAAAAAAAGTCACACCTCACTTCCTTCATTAAGTTTTTGCTAGTCTAAAAAAGTCACACCTCACTTCCTTCATTAAGTTTTTTTTAGTCTAAAAAAGTCACACCTCACTTCCTTCATTAAGTTGTTATTAGTCTAATAAAGTCACACCTCACTTCCTTCATTAAGTTTTTGCTAGTCTATAAAAGTCACACCTCACTTCCTTCATTAAGTTTTTGCTAGTCTATATAAGCCACATCTCACTTCCTTCATTAAGTTTTTGCTAGTCTAAATAAGCCACATCTCACTTCCTTCATTACGTTTTTGTTAGTCTATATAAGTCACATCTCACCTCCTTCATTATGTTTGTAGTAGTCTATATAAGCCACATCTCACTTTCTTCATTACGTTTTTCGAAGTCTATATAAGTCACATCTCACCTCCTTCATTATGATTGTAGTGGTCTATATAAGCCACATCTCACTTCCTTCATTATGTTTTTGCTAGTCTAAAAAAGCCACATCTCACTTCCTTCATTAAGTTTTTGCTAGTCTAAATAAGCCACATCTCACTTCCTTCATTAAGTTTTTGCTAGTCTAAATAAGCCACATATCACTTCCTTCATTAAGTTTTTGCTAGTCTAAAAAAGTCACACATCACTTCCTTCATTAAGTTTTAGTTAGTCTAAATAAGCCACATCTCACTTGCTTCATTAAGTTTTTGCTAGTCTAATTAAGCCACATCTCACTTCCTTTATTAAGTTTTTGCTAGTCTAAAAAAGTCACACCTCACTTCCTTCAATAAGTTTTTGCTAGTCTAAAAAAGTCACACCTCACTTTCTTCATTAAGTTTTTGCTAGTCTATATAAGCCACATCTCACTTCCTTCATTAAGTTTTTGCTAGTCTAAATAAGCCACATCTCACTTTCTTCATTACGTTTTTGCTAGTCTATTATATAAGTCACATCTCACCTACTTCATTATGTTTGTAGTGGTCTATATAAGCCACACCTCACTTTCTTCATTACGTTTTTGGAAGTCTATATAAGTCACATCTCACCTCCTTCATTATGTTTGTAGTGGTCTATATTAGTCACATCTCACCTCCTTTATTATGTTTGTAGTGGTCTATATATGTCACATCTCACCTCCTTTATTATGTTTGTAGTGGTCTACATAAGTCACATCTCACCTCCTTCATTATGTTTGTAGTGGTCTATATAAGTCACATCTCACCTCCTTTATTATGTTTGTAGTGGTCTATATATGTCACATCTCACCTCCTTTATTATGTTTGTAGTGGTCTACATAAGTCACATCTCACCTCCTTCATTATGTTTGTAGTGGTCTATATAAGTCACATCTCACCTCCTTTATTATGTTTGTAGTGGTCTATATATGTCACATCTCACCTCCTTTATTATGTTTGTAGTGGTCTATATAAGTCACATCTCACCTCCTTCATTATGTTTGTAGTGGTCTATATAAGTCACATCTGACTTCCTTTATTATGTTTGTAGTGGTCTATATAAGCCACATCTCACCTCCTTTATTATGTTTTTGCTAGTCTATATAAGTCACATCTCACTTGCTTCATTTAGTATTTGCTAGTCTAAATAAGCCACATCTCACTTGCTTCATTTAGTTTTTGCTAGTCTAAATAAGCCACATCTCACTTGCTTCATTTAGTTTTTGCTAATCTATATAAGCCACATCTCACTTGCTTCATTAAGTTTTTGCTAGTCTAAAAAAGTCACACCTCACTTCCTTCATTAAGTTTTTGCTAGTCTAAAAAAGTCACACCTCACTTCCTTCATTAAGTTTTTGTTAGTCTAAAAAAGTCACACCTCACTTCCTTCATTAAGTTTTTGTTAGTCTAAAAAAAGTCACACCTCACTTCCTTCATCAAGTTTTTGCTAGTCTAAAAAAGTCACACCTCACTTCCTTCATTAAGTTTTTGCTAGTCTAAAAAAGTCACACCTCACTTCCTTCATTAAGTTTTTGTTAGTCTAAAAAAGTCACACCTCACTTCCTTCATTAAGTTTTTGCTAGTTTAAAAAGTCACATTTCACTTCCTTCATTAAGTTTTTGCTAGTCTAAAAAGTCACACCTCACTTCCTTCATATAGTTTTTGTTAGTCTAAAAAAGTCACACCTCACTTCCTTCATATAGTTTTTGCTAGTCTAAAAAGTCACACCTCACTTCCTTCATATAGTTTTTGCTAGTTTAAAAAAGTCACACCTCACTTCCTTCATATAGTTTTTGCTAGTCTAAAAAAGTCACACCTCACTTCCTTCATATAGTTTTTGCTAGTCTAAAAAAGTCACTCCTCACTTCCTTCATATAGTTTTTGCTAGTCTAAATAAGCCACATCTCACTTTCTTCATTACGTTTTTGGTAGTCTATATAAGTCACATCTCACCTCCTTCATTATGATTGTAGTGGTCTATATAAGCCACATCTCACTTCCTTCATTATGTTTTTGCTAGTCTAAAAAAGCCACATCTCACTTCCTTCATTAAGTTTTTGCTAGTCTAAATAAGCCACATCTCACTTCCTTCATTAAGTTTTTGCTAGTCTAAATAAGCCACATATCACTTCCTTCATTAAGTTTTTGCTAGTCTAAAAAGTCACACCTCACTTCCTTCATTAAGTTTTAGTTAGTCTAAATAAGCCACATCTCACTTGCTTCATTAAGTTTTTGCTAGTCTAATTAAGCCACATCTCACTTCCTTTATTAAGTTTTTGCTAGTCTAAAAAAGTCACACCTCACTTCCTTCAATAAGTTTTTGCTAGTCTAAAAAAGTCACACCTCACTTTCTTCATTAAGTTTTTGCTAGTCTATATAAGCCACATCTCACTTCCTTCATTAAGTTTTTGCTAGTCTAAATAAGCCACATCTCACTTTCTTCATTTCGTTTTTGCTAGTCTATTATATAAGTCACATCTCACCTACTTCATTATGTTTGTAGTGGTCTATATAAGCCACACCTCACTTTCTTCATTACGTTTTTGGAAGTCTATATAAGTCACATCTCACCTCCTTCATTATGTTTGTAGTGGTCTATATAAGTCACATCTCACCTCCTTTATTATGTTTGTAGTGGTCTATATATGTCACATCTCACCTCCTTTATTATGTTTGTAGTGGTCTACATAAGTCACATCTCACCTCCTTCATTATGTTTGTAGTGGTCTATATAAGTCACATCTCACCTCCTTTATTATGTTTGTAGTGGTCTATATATGTCACATCTCACCTCCTTTATTATGTTTGTAGTGGTCTACATAAGTCACATCTCACCTCCTTCATTATGTTTGTAGTGGTCTATATAAGTCACATCTCACCTCCTTTATTATGTTTGTAGTGGTCTATATATGTCACATCTCACCTCCTTTATTATGTTTGTAGTGGTCTATATAAGTCACATCTCACCTCCTTCATTATGTTTGTAGTGGTCTATATAAGTCACATCTGACTTCCTTTATTATGTTTGTAGTGGTCTATATAAGCCACATCTCACCTCCTTTATTATGTTTTTGCTAGTCTATATAAGTCACATCTCACTTGCTTCATTTAGTATTTGCTAGTCTAAATAAGCCACATCTCACTTGCTTCATTTAGTTTTTGCTAGTCTAAATAAGCCACATCTCACTTGCTTCATTTAGTTTTTGCTAGTCTATATAAGCCACATCTCACTTGCTTCATTAAGTTTTTGCTAGTCTAAAAAAGTCACACCTCACTTCCTTCATTAAGTTTTTGTTAGTCTAAAAAGTCACACCTCACTTCCTTCATCAAGTTTTTGCTAGTCTAAAAAAGTCACACCTCACTTCCTTCATTAAGTTTTTGCTAGTCTAAAAAAGTCACACCTCACTTCCTTCATTAAGTTTTTGTTAGTCTAAAAAAGTCACACCTCACTTCCTTCATTAAGTTTTTGCTAGTTTAAAAAAGTCACATCTCACTTCCTTCATTAAGTTTTTGCTAGTCTAAAAAAGTCACATCTCACTTCCTTCATTAAGTTTTTGTTAGTCTAAAAAAGTCACACCTCACTTCCTTCATATAGTTTTTGCTAGTCTAAATAAGCCACATCTCACTTTCTTCATTATGTTTGTAGTAGTCTAAATAAGTCACACCTCACTTCCTTCATATAGTTTTTGCTAGTCTAAAAAGTCACACCTCACTTCCTTCATATAGTTTTTGCTAGTCTAAAAAAGTCACACCTCACTTCCTTCATATAGTTTTTGCTAGTCTAAAAAAGTCACACCTCACTTCCTTCATATAGTTTTTGCTAGTCTAAATAAGCCACATCTCACTTTCTTCATTACGTTTTTGGTAGTCTATATAAGTCACATCTCACCTCCTTCATTATGATTGTAGTGGTCTATATAAGCCACATCTCACTTCCTTCATTATGTTTTTGCTAGTCTAAAAAAGCCACATCTCACTTCCTTCATTAAGTTTTTGCTAGTCTAAATAAGCCACATCTCACTTCCTTCATTAAGTTTTTGCTAGTCTAAATAAGCCACATATCACTTCCTTCATTAAGTTTTTGCTAGTCTAAAAAAGTCACACCTCACTTCCTTCATTAAGTTTTAGTTAGTCTAAATACGCCACATCTCACTTGCTTCATTAAGTTTTTGCTAGTCTAATTAAGCCACATCTCACTTCCTTTATTAAGTTTTTGCTAGTCTAAAAAAGTCACACCTCACTTCCTTCAATAAGTTTTTGCTAGTCTAAAAAAGTCACACCTCACTTTCTTCATTAAGTTTTTGCTAGTCTATATAAGCCACATCTCACTTCCTTCATTAAGTTTTTGCTAGTCTAAATAAGCCACATCTCACTTTCTTCATTACGTTTTTGCTAGTCTATATAAGTCACATCTCACCTACTTCATTATGTTTGTAGTGGTCTATATAAGCCACACCTCACTTCCTTCATTAAGTTTTTGCTAGTCTAAATAAGCCACATCTGACTTGCTTCATTAAGTTTTTGCTAGTCTAAATAAGTCACATCTCACTTGCTTCATTAAGTGTTTGCTAGTCTAAAAAAGTCACACCTCACTTCCTTCAATAAGTTTTTGCTAGTCTAAAAAAGTCACACCTCACTTTCTTCATTAAGTTTTTGCTAGTCTATATAAGCCACATCTCACTTCCTTCATTAAGTTTTTGCTAGTCTAAATAAGCCACATCTCACTTTCTTCATTACGTTTTTGTTAGTCTATATAAGTCACATCTCACCTCCTTCATTATGTTTGTAGTAGTCTATATAAGCCACATCTCACTTTCTTCATTACGTTTTTGCTTGTCTATATAAGTCACATCTCACCTCCTTCATTATGTTTGTAGTGGTCTATATAAGTCACATCTCACCTCCTTTATTATGTTTGTAGTGGTCTATATATGTCTCATCTCACCTCCTTTATTATGTTTGTAGTGGTCTACCTAAGTCACACCTCACCTCCTTCATTATGTTTGTAGTGGTCTATATAAGTCACATCTCACCTCCTTTATTATGTTTGTAGTGGTCTATATATGTCACATCTCACCTCCTTTATTATGTTTGTAGTGGTCTATATAAGTCACATCTCACCTCCTTCATTATGTTTGTAGTGGTCTATATAAGTCACATCTCACTTCCTTTATTATGTTTGTAGTGGTCTATATAAGCCACATCTCACCTCCTTTATTATGTTTTTGCTAGTCTATATAAGTCACATCTCACTTGCTTCATTTAGTATTTGCTAGTCTAAATAAGCCACATCTCACTTGCTTCATTTAGTTTTTGCTAGTCTAAATAAGCCACATCTCACTTGCTTCATTTAGTTTTTGCTAATCTATATAAGCCACATCTCACTTGCTTCATTAAGTTTTTGCTAGTCTAAAAAAGTCACACCTCACTTCCTTCATTAAGTTTTTGCTAGTCTAAAAAAGTCACACCTCACTTCCTTCATTAAGTTTTTGTTAGTCTAAAAAAGTCACACCTCACTTCCTTCATTAAGTTTTTGTTAGTCTAAAAAAAGTCACACCTCACTTCCTTCATCAAGTTTTTGCTAGTCTAAAAAAGTCACACCTCACTTCCTTCATTAAGTTTTTGCTAGTCTAAAAAAGTCACACCTCACTTCCTTCATTAAGTTTTTGTTAGTCTAAAAAAGTCACACCTCACTTCCTTCATTAAGTTTTTGCTAGTTTAAAAAAGTCACATTTCACTTCCTTCATTAAGTTTTTGCTAGTCTAAAAAAGTCACACCTCACTTCCTTCATATAGTTTTTGTTAGTCTAAAAAAGTCACACCTCACTTCCTTCATATAGTTTTTGCTAGTCTAAAAAGTCACACCTCACTTCCTTCATATAGTTTTTGCTAGTTTAAAAAAGTCACACCTCACTTCCTTCATATAGTTTTTGCTAGTCTAAAAAAGTCACACCTCACTTCCTTCATATAGTTTTTGCTAGTCTAAAAAGTCACTCCTCACTTCCTTCATATAGTTTTTGCTAGTCTAAATAAGCCACATCTCACTTTCTTCATTACGTTTTTGGTAGTCTATATAAGTCACATCTCACCTCCTTCATTATGATTGTAGTGGTCTATATAAGCCACATCTCACTTCCTTCATTATGTTTTTGCAAGTCTAAAAAAGCCACATCTCACTTGCTTCATTAAGTTTTTGCTAGTCTAAATAAGTCACATCTCACTTCCTTCATTAAGTTTTTGCTAGTCTAAATAAGCCACATATCACTTCCTTCATTAAGTTTTTGCTAGTCTAAAAAAGTCACACCTCACTTCCTTCATTAAGTTTTAGTTAGTCTAAATAAGCCACATCTCACTTGCTTCATTAAGTTTTTGCTAGTCTAATTAAGCCACATCTCACTTCCTTTATTAAGTTTTTGCTAGTCTAAAAAAGTCACACCTCACTTCCTTCAATAAGTTTTTGCTAGTCTAAAAAAGTCACACCTCACTTTCTTCATTAAGTTTTTGCTAGTCTATATAAGCCACATCTCACTTCCTTCATTAAGTTTTTGCTAGTCTAAATAAGCCACATCTCACTTTCTTCATTACGTTTTTGCTAGTCTATTATATAAGTCACATCTCACCTACTTCATTATGTTTGTAGTGGTCTATATAAGCCACACCTCACTTCCTTCATTAAGTTTTTGCTAGTCTAAATAAGTCACATCTCACTTGCTTCAATAAGTTTTTGCTAGTCTAAAAAAAGTCACACCTCACTTCCTTCATTAAGTTTTTGCTAGTCTAAAAAAGTCACACCTCACTTCCTTCATTAAGTTTTTTTTAGTCTAAAAAAGTCACACCTCACTTCCTTCATTAAGTTGTTATTAGTCTAATAAAGTCACACCTCACTTCCTTCATTAAGTTTTTGCTAGTCTATAAAAGTCACACCTCACTTCCTTCATTAAGTTTTTGCTAGTCTATATAAGCCACATCTCACTTCCTTCATTAAGTTTTTGCTAGTCTAAATAAGCCACATCTCACTTCCTTCATTACGTTTTTGTTAGTCTATATAAGTCACATCTCACCTCCTTCATTATGTTTGTAGTAGTCTATATAAGCCACATCTCACTTTCTTCATTACGTTTTTCGAAGTCTATATAAGTCACATCTCACCTCCTTCATTATGTTTGTAGTGGTCTATATAAGTCACATCTCACCTCCTTTATTATGTTTGTAGTGGTCTATATATGTCACATCTCACCTCCTTTATTATGTTTGTAGTGGTCTACATAAGTCACATCTCACCTCCTTCATTATGTTTGTAGTGGTCTATATAAGTCACATCTCACCTCCTTTATTATGTTTGTAGTGGTCTATATATGTCACATCTCACCTCCTTTATTATGTTTGTAGTGGTCTACATAAGTCACATCTCACCTCCTTCATTATGTTTGTAGTGGTCTATATAAGTCACATCTCACCTCCTTTATTATGTTTGTAGTGGTCTATATATGTCACATCTCACCTCCTTTATTATGTTTGTAGTGGTCTATATAAGTCACATCTCACCTCCTTCATTATGTTTGTAGTGGTCTATATAAGTCACATCTGACTTCCTTTATTATGTTTGTAGTGGTCTATATAAGCCACATCTCACCTCCTTTATTATGTTTTTGCTAGTCTATATAAGTCACATCTCACTTGCTTCATTTAGTATTTGCTAGTCTAAATAAGCCACATCTCACTTGCTTCATTTAGTTTTTGCTAGTCTAAATAAGCCACATCTCACTTGCTTCATTTAGTTTTTGCTAGTCTATATAAGCCACATCTCACTTGCTTCATTAAGTTTTTGCTAGTCTAAAAAAGTCACACCTCACTTCCTTCATTAAGTTTTTGTTAGTCTAAAAAAAGTCACACCTCACTTCCTTCATCAAGTTTTTGCTAGTCTAAAAAAGTCACACCTCACTTCCTTCATTAAGTTTTTGCTAGTCTAAAAAAGTCACACCTCACTTCCTTCATTAAGTTTTTGTTAGTCTAAAAAAGTCACACCTCACTTCCTTCATTAAGTTTTTGCTAGTTTAAAAAAGTCACATCTCACTTCCTTCATTAAGTTTTTGCTAGTCTAAAAAAGTCACATCTCACTTCCTTCATTAAGTTTTTGTTAGTCTAAAAAAGTCACACCTCACTTCCTTCATATAGTTTTTGCTAGTCTAAATAAGCCACATCTCACTTTCTTCATTATGTTTGTAGTAGTCTAAATAAGTCACATCTCACCTCCTTTGTTATGTTTGTAGTGGTCTATATAAGCCACATCTCACTTCCTTCATTATGTTTTTGCTAGTCTAAATAAGCCACATCTCACTTCCTTCATTAAGTTTTTGCTAGTCTAAATAAGCCACATCTCACTTCCTTCATTATGTTTTTGCTAGTCTAAATAAGCCACATTTCACTTCCTTCATTAAGTTTTTGCTATTCTAAAAAAGTCACACCTCACTTCCTTCATTAAGTTTTAGTTAGTCTAAATAAGCCACATCTCACTTGCTTCATTAAGTTTTTGCTAGTCTAAATAAGCCACATCTCACTTGCTTCATTAAGTTTTTGCTAGTCTAAAAAAGTCACACCTCACTTCCTTCATTAAGTTTTTGCTAGTCTAAAAAAGTCACACCTCACTTCCTTCATTAAGTTTTTGTTAGTCTAAAAAAGTCACACCTCACTTCCTTCATTAAGTTTTTGCTAGTCTAAAAAAGTCACATCTCACTTCCTTCATTATGTTTGTAGTAGTCTATATAAGTCACATCTCACTTCCTTCATTATATTTGTAGTAGTCTATATAAGTCACATCTCACTTCCTTCATTATGTTTGTAGTAGTCTATATAAGTCACATCTCACTTCCTTCATTATGTTTGTAGTAGTCTATATAAGTCACATCTCACTTCCTTCATTATGTTTGTAGTAGTCTTTATAAGTCACATCTCACTTCCTTCATTATGTTTGTAGTAGTCTATATAAGTCACATCTCACTTCCTTCATTATGGTTGTAGTAGTCTACATAAGTCACATCTCACTTCCTTAATTATGTTTTTGCTAGTCTATATTTGCTTGTCACCGCGTCTAGAGTGTCAAGAACCCTAGGGGTTAAAATATTTGCTCGACGGGTTTTTTTTTCTTTCTGAAAATCAGATTGCCTCCTGCTGAGAAGTCCTGTATAAGAGTTTACTATTACTAATAAATGTTAAAACAGGTAATTGAATTTAAATATCTGGGAAAAATATTAACCTTTGATGGTAGATGTACAACAGAGGTGAGATCTAGAATGGCTCATTCAAAAGCAGCTTTAAAAAAACGAGGAAGACGCTGTGCAATCCATTTTTGACAATTGAAACAAGAAAAAGGGTTCTTAAATGTTTTGTAGAACGAGTCTTAACATATGGATGTGAATCATGGCCAATAGGACAACAGACAAAATAAACACTGGATGATGTAGAATATGGTTTTACAGAAGAATGTTGAGAATATCAAGGACAGCTAAGAAGAGTAATGAAAACATTCTGAAGGAGGCCAAAGCAAAAATAGAACTAATTTCAAATATTAGGAAGAAACAATCATCATTTTTTGGGTATGTAATAAGAAGGAAACAGCTGGAATATATTGTAACAACTGGAAAAATCGAGGGACGAAGAGATACAATGAAGCAAAGAGAAAGGGTATCAGACAGCTTAAGAGACAGCTTGGCAGAAGGTCCACAACAAAAATGACAAATAACTGTTAAGATCGAAAGTTGTGGTGAGACATGATCACCAACGTTAGCAGACATGATAATTGATGATGATAATGATGATGATTGGAATTTATTCTATCCCTTATAAAAGTAACCCAAGAAACTAATCACATTACTCACACAAAATAAAACCAACAAATTCCTTCTATTTTCTCTATGGTCATACTTTTCAGTCACCCTATGAGGTTTCAACTTTCAGTGACCATATTACCACGTAGGAATCATATCGCTAATTTGGTGTTTTAGTGACATCTTACTCTCGTTGTTGGAATTCCTTGATGCAAGATATTTCCATGTTACTCATTAATGTAAACCACTTCGTCAGCCGCAGTTTTATCTCTTTAGGGAATTTGCACCGTGTTTTGTTCGTCGTAGGCTGTTTTCACTAGAGTTATTAGGATTCTAAAGGGAGCGAAATTGTTGGGTGTACGACATTGTTGTGTGCTACGTCATCGTAATGGCTCATCGTACATCCCTAGACCGGCCGTACGCTAATCTTACAGTCTGTTGTTTGATGTGCGACGGGGATAATCTGACGAATAACTGTGTATCTATATGTTCGGAATTGGAGTCAACAACGATGGCCTAACATGATCAACCGCTATACAATTTTTAAAAATACGACGATCATCATTTTCAAGAGGACGTGAACTTCCGGTATATGGTGGATAGGCGGCGGGATAATTTGTAGTCTATGCATGACAAGTGTTCCTTGTTGCAGTTTCCTCATATTCCAAGTCCGGCTTGTTGCAGGAGCTACTGATTTAAGTGTTCTGTGTACACCGTGAGCTGTGTGTCTCATCCGTTTTTATCATGTTTCGATATTCCAATTGTTTGTGATGAATGATGAAATCGTATTAGAGGGAACAGTTGGCTGTGTTCACTTTCTGCGCGGTTTCGCCTTAAGTCTTTAGGCGTGTGCTGAGACTGCTAGGATGGGGACTACAGTTACCTTTCTTTGTTTGGGAGATGAGATATTAATTCGGATGATTCCGCTGGCAAGGGCGGTTGAGCAATTATGGATTTTAATTCGTTTGCATTGATACTGGGGCCTTCCATAACCATAACCAAATCTACCACTGTCCCTCTTTATCAGCTATCACTGCTCTAAAAAGGCGGACGGTGATTAGGTGATGACACGACAGTTCAGGCCCCCGAATATCACTGGTGGTACCCATAAGTCATCATCATCATCATCATGTACCCTGCCGGTTGGCGTAGGTGATCATGTCCCTCCACAATCTTCTATCTACAGTGCATGGTATCAGTTCTGTTGTTGACTGTTTTCCATGCCATGACACCAAGCTATCCAGTATTTTCTCTCTTTGTCGTCCGCGATCTCTCTTTCCTTTTATTTTGCCAGTTGTAACCAAGTATTCCAACTTTCCTCTTCTCATGATGTGCCCAAAAAATGTTGATTGCCTCTTTCTGATGTTTTTTAAGAGCTCCCTTTTTGTGTTGGCCTCTTTGAGAACTTCCTCATTGGTCTTTTTATCTGTCCAGGGAACTTTCAACATTCTTCTGAGAAATCCCATCTCTGTGGCCTCCCATAAGTGGGAAACTAAAAATATACAATTTCCTTCTCTATAAAAGACACATGATGTCACCAGGTCACTATGACACGGTAGGCATACGTTCCCGTAAACATATTAAAGCCAATACAGGAGAAAACAGACGCACCCGTTACAGGTCATTACTAAATACTTTATAAGCAAGATCATCAAATTACGACAGCAGTGAGAAACCTGCTTAAAAACATGATTTCCCTTCCTCAAAAAAACATACATGACGTCACCAGCTCACGACAGGACCCTGCAAGGTTAACATTAGTTTATAAACATGCTCGCGGTAGGTCACGAGAGTAGGCCACGAGAGGTCACCAAGATCACTTCCGGTGACGGTAGACCGTGAAAGGTCACGGCCTAGATGTCATCAACACAATTCTATCTATCCAAAAAAGGAATTCCTCACTTATTCTTCATAAACACCCCTCTGTCCATACCGAGGCGCACTCAACTGTCTTAGCTTTAACCTAAAACACTGATGTAATTTTCGTTGTGTCGGCTGTATAAGATGGCCTGCTCCTCTCGTGACGTCCTTATATACTTTCATAGCTTCATATCCTCTTAAACTAATCCTCTTATCAGGGAGTAATACAATACAGTGGGGCGGTTCGGCAGCTTGATAGCCGGTGGTAACAATATGTCGGCCTGGGTACTCCAATAATTCGAACTGTCGTTGGATTTCAAACGTGCGTGGGAATCAGGAGCTGTCGATGTAACTTATTATCGTCCGAGCCTGGAATATTCACGGAATAAAACTGTCAATGTACTATAGACATGTGTGTAAGTTAAGAGCAGCTGTTGATGTGCAAATGTAGATACTCTAACTGTTTGACACGGCTTCGCCAGACCCAGCATGATGCTCTTTTGAATATGGTTTCTGAGATATAATAAGTCAATGAAGATTACTCAATGTTGTGTGTTTAATGCGCGCAATGGTCTACGGGCCTATTCTTTGGGCCTTGGCAACGAGTACTGCACTCTCTCCCAAAATGATCTGCTGCCTTGAGGATGATCATGGTCCAACTGGCTGCTTATCTAGCACGTTTTAATTGTCAATTACCGGAGATTCAAGACCCTCCTATATTTGAACATTTAGTGCGTATTGCCTCTAACTTGTGACATTTTATCAGTTAGTTAACACAGAAACAGGACTCGATATTACAAAACTTAGCATTTGAATACAAGAAATAAAACTCCTAATATAAAATAATGTATGAAAGCCTGGCTGGTCGAATCTTTGACTCAACCTGTCATTTATGAAATATTGTAATACATGGGAATACAGTATCCAATAGTAGATTTACAAGCCATGATTCAGGATCCCTTCACATTCATAACTAATGAAGACTATCAATCAATTAATTATATTCTAAATTTTAATGAGACTAATTATGCATCTTCACATTTCAGGGTGGGCACCATAATTTCATCTGATTCTCACTTGTAATCAACTACGTCCTACAAAGAGTATATCCTGTTTCCACTCCCACTATCTATAGTCACATCTGGATGGTAGCATCTTACTAGGTGGTCAACACTCATTCCGCTTTACATCTGCCCCAATCTCGTCCTGGATATATAATTCTCAATAGTTTTATATTTTCAGCTTTACCAAACAATAAGTTATTCACACGCGACCATATTACTTATTTATATGACAATAGACTCAATCAATACTCATTGCATAATCGCTTGATTAATTATAATTTAAAATGAATGTTAATTTCCACAGATACCTGGCTGCTACACAGTTTCAGGGAACATTTGCCAGGAAAGCGTTTCCTTGTTTTGACGAGCCAGCTATAAAAGCCACATTTAACGTTACCCTGATCCGACCATCTAATCGTACATCACTTTCCAATATGCCAATAATTGACAACAGCTCAACTTTGTAAGTATGAAGTCAAATGGGACTTTTGTATAACAAAATATTATTTTTTTAAATTATACATGTATCTACTGCCCAGTGCATGTACAAAGAAAATAGAAAAGAAGTGCAGCTTCAATAGATTCCTTTGATACAGTTTTTTTTTTGGGGGGTCATATGGTCAGTGTTACGCCAGTGTTATCTTTCCTTCCTATAAGGTAAATAGCCGTCTGATACGAACACGCTACAAAACAAAACATGGAAGACTTTCAATTATTCAATGTTATGCGCCTACTGACGAAGCTGATGATGAAGTTAAGGACGATTTTTATAACCAACTGCAACAACTTATAAACAATCGCCAATCAACCACTAATATCTTCAGTAATAAAGAAAAGACGATGGTCATACGTTGGACATGTGATGAGAAGAGATAATAACCGAATAGCAAAGCAAGCCCTCATATGGGAAACAACAGGTAAAAGAAAAAGAGGAAGAACCAGGTAAACACTGAGAAGAACATTGATGAGAGAGGCAAGAGCAGCAGGAATTGGCTCCCTCAATGAGATAGAACTGCTTGCACAGAACAGAGACAGATGGCGAGATTTGATAAAATATCTTTAAAAGAAAATTGCTAGAACAAAAAATTCATATAGGAGAAGGTGTATCTTGGTCTACGCCCTATGGGCCGGTTACGGCTCGAAAGGTCAATAGATAGATAGATAGACCATAAATTTTACAGACATTCGGCACATGATTTTTGGGGTAACGTTGTCGGTATTACGCCCGTGTCGCTTTAGTTTCCCAGAAAAAAATCCAGTACCCATAAAAGGCTGGGTGAACCGGAGCCGTCGGTTGGGATCGACCCCTACCTCTGTGTAGTCCAGTTCACTAGCCACTGAACTATCGCGGCTCTCTTTTAAAATGTATAATGTTAAAATCTCTCTCTCTCTCTCTCTCTCTCTCTCTCTCTCTCTCTCTCTGCGATCAGGGCTCAATCAGAGTAGGATTCTAGACTCTCACATGAAGTCAGCTGTCAGGTTAAGTGTGTTGATCGCCACCACAGACAGAACATCACAATTAGAGTCTGCCAGATCCACTCTGATTGAACACTCGTTAAAACGTTGCACTGTGTTCTGCGCCAGTGGCCCAGTGCATCCGATTTCAGCCAGCATTTTATTAAGGTTTGCATTCGTTAGCCTTTGATTGTCCCCAACCTTCCTGCAAGGCTGCAGATGATCTTTTCTGTAGGCAGATTCTGCCCTTAGATGGTCGGCCCTCCCAGGTTTACGAGCACCATCTTCCCGAGTCACTAGAGGTGACTAACACAGACATGCACATAAAGATATGAGATATGACTGACATAGATATGCACACAAAGATATGAGATATTACCAACAAAGACACGCACACACAAGATATGAGGTGTGACTAACATAACCATGCACACACAAGGATATGAAATGTGACAGACACAGGACATGCATACACACAGATATGAGATATGACTAACATAAACATGCACACAAATATATGAGATAGCACTAACCCAAACATGCACACGCAAAGATATGACACATGACTAACACAGATATACACTAAGATATGAGATATGACTAAACACATACACACATAAAGATATGAGACATGATTAACACGGACACACCAACATATGAGATAAGACTAACATGACACACACCAAGCTATGAGCTATGTCACGCACACACACACACACACACACACACACACACACACACACACACACACACACACACACACACACAAGCTAAGATATGAGCCATGGCTAGCACAGAAACACATCAAGATATGATCCATGGCTAGCACAGAACCACATCAAGATATGAGCCATGGCTTCACGGAAAAACACCAAGAATAAACCATGTCCAGCACAGAAACACATTAAGGTATCAATATGCTTGGGTTTGTTGTAGTCGGCAGACTCTTCTTTACGTGGGAATCATCGACATACGAGACGCAGGCCCCGATTAACTGTTCACAGGTTTCGTTCAAACAGTTGTCCGGAGATTTGAGAGTGCAGTCTGACCCGTAGAACGTTCCCTTGCATGTACAGTTTCAGGTTGACTGTTCACAGATGTCATTGAAACAGTTGTCCGCACATTTGAGAGTGCAGTCTGACCCGTAGTACATTTCCTTGCACGAATAGTTGCCTCAACTGATGTAGAATCTGTGTCCGGATTACATGTGGTGTCATTGTTCTCAAACAGGAAAATAGGTTCAGATTTTTTTTTCGTATTTGTAAACGAGATCCAAGTACTGACACTGGGGTCCAAAATATTCGTGCTGACAACTGTCATTGTTTGGGCATGTACCTGTAATTTTGTCACAAACTGAGTCATTATAGCAGTGACATTGTAACGTACAATTTGCCCCAAACCAACCGTCTGCACAAGTTAGGTCATTAACTTCCAAGGTCGCAACGAAGCCAGAAGAATAAAGACTTGATCTACATCGGTGGTTAGCGAACTGTGTACAAACATTTATTATCAAACCCGTGGTTACATTTCTAAAAATCCGCCAACTCGCTGTGATAACAGATAGCGTGATGTTCAAAGTCAAATTTGTTTACACCATGGCTTTGGCGCGGACAAGCTTCCATCTTGGTGCGTCCCATGACGTCATACCATATTGTTAAAATGTATACATTTATAATAATGTAAAAGCTTAATTAATTACTTTGATAAGATTTACAGGTTGTATAATCTTAAGTATAGACATCAAGATGACACTAAACAACATGTGTAGTAGTTTCTTTTTCTGTTGTCAGGTATATAAAGGAGAGAGAGTGAGAGAGAGAGAGAGAGAGTGACAGAGAGAAAGTGAGAGAGAGAGTGAGAGGGAGAGTGTGAGGGAGAGTGAGAGAGAGAGAGAGAGTTAGAGAGAGAGTGAGAGAGAGAGTGAGAGAGAGTGAGAGATAGTTAGAGAGAGTGAGAGAGAGTGAGAGATAGTTTGAGAGAGAGTGAGAGAGAGTGAGAGAGAGTGAGAGATAGTTAGAGAGAGAGTGAGAGATAGTTAGATAGAGCGTGAGAGAGAGTGAGAGAGAGTGAGAGTGAGAGAGAGAGAGAGAGTGAGAGATAGTTAGAGAGAGAGTGAGAGAGAGTGAGAGATAGTCAGAGAGAGAGAGTGAGAGAGAGTGAGAGAGAGTGAGAGAGAGTGAGAGATAGTGAGAGAGAGAGTGAGAGAGAGCGAGAGAGAGTGAGAGAGAGTGAGAGATAGTTAGAGAGAGAGAGAGAGTGAGAGAGAGTGAGAGATAGTTAGAGAGAGAGTGACAGAGAGTGAGAGATAGTTAGAGAGAGAGTGAGAGAGAGTGAGAGAGAGTGAGAGATAGTTAGAGAGAGAGTGAGAGAGAGTGAAAGAGAGAGTGAGTGAGAGAGTGACAGTGAGAGGGAGAGTGAGAGAGAGTGAGAGAGAGTGAGAGAGAGGAAGTGAGAGTGAGTGAGAGAGACAGACAGTGAGAGAGAGAGTGAGAGAGTGAGTGAGAGAGAGTGAGAGAGAGAGAAAGTGAGAGAGAGAGTTTAGAGAAAGAGAGAGTGAGAGAGAGAGAGTGAGAGAGAGAGTGGGAAAGAGAGAGAGTGAGCGAGTGAGAGAGTGAGAGAGAGTGTGAGAGTGAGAGAGAAGGCACTAAATTATTATGTATGCAGTTTTTCTTTTGATTTTTAAATTTTTCGAAAACGTTTCACTAGACATGATTGTTCTATAGCAACTCCAGCCTTTGTCACACTTGACTGTCAAATTGTATACACAGATTCAATTAGCAGTTGAATGAGAGAGTCGTGATCATCTGTGGCAGACGAACAAAATCTTCAAAGCTGGAATATCTAACTTTGGCACATTTTTCTGAAACTCCGCTAGTTGTATAGTGGTTTCACGTGATAATAATGATTATATTTATATCCATGCATATTGTCATTACATAATTGTGATCTTCTATGATCTTCTCATCTTATTCTCTATCGCCCTGTTGTCTGGTGTCATTTGTTTTCTGATCTGTCATTGTAAATTAGGTTTTATTTATGTCAATATTTTATGAAATTTATTAAAACCATAATTAATTTTCTTTGCAACGCTGATACAGCACTTGATTGCGTGGACATGTCTTTATTTAAAGGCCTTTCAGTAAAAGGGGTTCTCGGAGGGCCGATTTTAATTAGGTTACAAAATATTAATCACAGAAATGTCCTTATTCTCAAATATGAAGTATAGCTATAATCAAATAAGCATAATTGAGAAGGGCAACCATTGCCTCCAGAAAACAATCATTGACCTGTATTGGCTTTCCAGATCCTAAACCCCCTTATGTTCTCTGTTATACTCTGATACTATAGATCCCCCCATATGTTCTCTGTTATACTCTGATACTATAGATCCCCCTATATGTTCTCTGTTATACTCTGATACTAGATCCCCCCCCCAATATGTTCTATGTTATACTCTGATACTATAGATCCCCCCAATATGTTCTATGTTATATTCTGATACTATAGATCCCCCCAATATCTTCTATGTTATACTCTGATACTATAGATCCCCCCAATATGTTCTCTGTTATACTCTGATATTATAGATCCCCCAATATGTTTCTATGTTATACTCTGATATTATAGATCCCCCCAATATGTTCTCTGTTATACTCTGTAACTATAGATCCCCAAAATGTGTTCTCTGTTATACTCTGATATTATAGATCCCTCCAATATGTTCTATGTTATACTCTGATATTATAGATCCCTCCAATATGTTCTATGTTATACTCTGATATTATAGATCCCCCAATATGTTCTATGTTATACACTGATATTATAGATTATCCAATATGTTCTATGTTTTACTCTTATACTATAGATCCCCCAATATGTTCAATGTTATTATCTACTACTATAGATCCCCCAATATGTTCTATGTTATACTCTGATGCAACAGATTCTGCCCAATATGTTCTCTGTTATACTCTGATACTATAGATCCCCCAATATGTTCTCTGTTATACTCTGATACCATAGATTCTGCCCAATATGTTCTCTGTTATACTTGGATACCATAGATTCTGCCCTATATGTTCTCTGTTATACACTGATACAATAGACTCCCCCCCCCCTTTTTTAATTTTTCTCTGTTATAATCTGATACCAATGATCTCCCCATCCAATACGTTCTCTGTTATACTCTGATGCCATAGATCCCCCCCCACAATATGTTCTATGGTATACTCTCACACCAATGATCCCGCCTCAATATGTTCTCTGTTATAATCTGATACCAATGAAATCCCCAATATGTTATTAGTTATACTCTGATAACAATGATCCCCCAATACGTTCTCTCTTATACACTGATACTATTATAGATCCACCCATCAAATATGCTCTCTGATATATATTCTGATACCATAGATACCCCCCCCCCAATATGTTCTCTGGTATACTCTGATACCATAGATACCCCTCCCCCCAAAATACTCGCTGTTATACTCTGATACCATAGATCACCCCCCCCCAAATGTTCTCTGTTATACTCTGATAACATAGATTCCCCACAATATGCTCTCTGTTATGATCTGTTACCATAGATCCCCCCAATATGTTCTGTTATACTCTGATACCATAGATCACCCCAATATGTTCTCTGTTATACTCTGATACCATAGATCACCCCAATATGTTCTCTATTATACTCTGATCCCATAGATTCCACCATTATGTTCTCTGTTATACTCTGATACGATAGATCCCCCCACCCCCAATATGATCTGTTATACTCTTATACCATAGATCCCACCCCAATATGATCTCTGTTATACTCTGATACCATAGATCCCCTCAATATATTCTCTGTTATACTCTGATACCATAGATCCCTCCCACCAAATTTGTTCTCTGGTATACTCTGATAACATAGATACAGCCCCCCACCAATATGTTCTCTGTTATACTCTGATACCATAGATACCCCCACACTATGTTCTATGTTATACTCTGATACCAATGATACCCCCACCCAATATGTTCTCTGTTATACTCTGATACCATAGATCCCCCCAATATATTCTCTGTTATACTCTGATACCATAGATACCCCCATATGACTTCTGTAATACTATGATAACATAGATTCCCCCCAATATGCTTAGATCCCCCCCCCCCATATGCTCTCTCGTATACTCTGATACCATAGATCACCCCCCCTCCCCCAATATGTTCTCTGTTATACTCTGATACCCCACCCCCATTATGTTCTTTGTCATACTCTGATACCATGGATCCCCCCCCAATATGTTCTATGTTATACTCTGATACCATAGAACCCCCAATTTGTTCTATGGTATACTCTGATACCATAGAACCCCCAATATTATCTATGTTATACTCTGATACCTAAGATCCCCCCCCATTATGTTCTATGGTATACTTTGATACCATTGATTCACCTCCCATTATGTTCTATGTTATACTCTGATACCATAGACCCCCCAATATGTTCTCCGTTATACGCTGATACAATAGATTGCCCCCAAACACCATAGATCCCCGCCCCCCCCCAATATGTTATATGTTATACTCTGATACCATAGATCCCCCATTATGTTATATGTTATACTCTGATGCCATAGATCCCCCCCCAATATGTTTTATGTTATACTCTGATATCATAGATCCCCCCAATATGTTCTATGTTATATTCTGATACCATAGAACCCCAAAAATGTCCTATGTTATACTCTGATACCATAGAACCCCAATATGTTATATGATATACTCTGATACCATACATCCCCCAATTGTGTTCTATGTTATACTGTGATACCATAGATCGCCTGCAATATGTTCTATGTTATACTCTGAAACCATAGATTCCACTCCCATTATGTTCTACGTTATATTCTGATACCATAGTTCCCCCAAATGTGTTCTATATTATACTCTGATAACAATGATTCCCCCCCCCCCCCAACAATATGATCAATGAATTGATCACATATGTATTAATAATACGTTTAAGTCATCAGTTTAAGAACAATGATTTAGATTTTGCTGATGACATAGCTCTCCATCACACAGCCATCAACAGATGCAGAACAAAATGAGTATATTAGATGAGAGATCACAACAGCTAGGACTAAAGATTAATAGAGATAAGACCAACATTATATGAGAATTAATGCAGTTGGCAATAACCAAATAAAACTAGGAGAAATACCTCTACTAAACGTACAATCTTACATATATCTGGGCCGTAATATAGATAAAGAGGGAAGAACAGAAAATGATACCAAATAAGGATATCAAAAGCAAGAGGAGCTTTCATTGCAATGGGAAACATATGGAAATCCAAAGAAATTAGGTTAGATACAAAAATAAAAATTTTCAACTCAAATGTTAAGCCGGTCCGATTATATGGCTGTGAAACATGGAGAATAACAAAATTGACAAACACGAAGGTACAGACTTTCATTAATGGATGCGTACGCAGAATAAAGGGATGGAAATGGCAGGACAAAGTCACTAAAGTGAAATTATGGAAATGTACCGGTCAAATACCAGTGGATAAAGAGATACAACGTAGACGATGGCGATGGATAGGACACACACTACGGAAGCCAACTGAGAGTATTACACAACAGGCCCTTTTGGAATCACCAGGGGAAAAGACAAAGAGGAAGACCAAGGAATTCTTGGAGAAGACAGATCGAAACAGAGATGAAGATGATGGGGAAGACATGGAATGATCTTAAAAGAATTGCAAAAACAGAACGACTTGGAAAGTGTTTGTTGAAGACCTATGCTCCACTGGGAGCTAAATGGTAGAAGAAGAAGATAGTTCCCCCAAATGTGTTCTATGTTATACTCTGATAACATAGATTCCCCCCACCCCCATTATGTTCTACGTTATACTCTGATACCATAGATCGCCCGCATTATGTAGTATGTTATACTCTGATGTCATAGATTCCCCCCGCCATATGTTTTATGTTATACTCTGATACGATCGATCTCCCAAGATGTTCTATGTTATACTCTGATACCATAGATCCCCCCCCCCAACAAGTTCTATGGTATACTCTGATAACATAGTTGAACCACTCCAATAAGTTCTGTGTTAAAATCTGATACCATAGATCCACCCACCCCCATTATGTTCACTTTATAATCTGATACCATAGATCCCCCCCAATATGTTCTCTGTTATACTCTGATACAATAGATCTCCCCCCCCACCACCACCAATATGTTCTCTGTTATACTCTGATACCATAGATTCCCCCCAATATGTTATCTGTTATACTCTGATACAATAGAACCAACCCCCAATATGCTCTCTGTTATACTCTGATACAATATATCTTCCCCCCCCCACCACCACCATATGTTCTCTGTTATACTCTGACATCATAGATCCTCCCCTCAATATGCTGTCTGTTATATACTGATACCAAAGATTCCCCCAATATGTTCTCTGTTATAATCTAATACCATAGATTCCCCCCCCCCTAATGTTCTACGCTATACTCTGATACCATAGATCCCCCCATATGTTCTCTGTTATACTCTGATACAATAAATTGCCCCCGATATGTTCTATGTTATACTCTGATTCCAAAGATCCCACCCACCAATATGTTCTCTGTTATACTCTGGTACCTAGATTCCCCCCCCAATATGTTCTATGTTTTACTCTGATACCAAAGATCCCACCCACCAATATGTTCTATGTTATAATCTGATGCCATAGATACCCCCCCCAATATGTTCTATGTTATACTCTGATACCAAAGATCCCCCCACCAATATGTTCTCTGTTAATCTCTGATACCATATATTCCCCCCCCCAATATGTTGTATGTTATTATTCTGATACCATAGATCCCCCAATATGTTCTATGTTATACTCTGATACGCAAGATCCCCCCCCAATATGTTGTATGTTATTATTCTGATACCATTGATCCCCCAATATGTTCTATGTTATACTCTATACCAAAGTTCCCCCCCCCCCTCAATATGTTCTATGTTATACTCTGATACCAAAGATCCAATGTCTCTTCCAGTCTTTATTTTTCAACGTGCATTTGCTAACACACGAAGAGTGCGTCGCTCTGCGGCGTTATCCACTGTTTCGCTGACTGAAAAGCCGACGTACGGTTTTCGAAACTCGTGGTAGACAGAAAGGATTTTTTTTTAATCGGGGTGAAATCAAAATCTACCTCTCATCATCATCATCATCATCATCATCATCATCATCATCATCATCATCATCATCGTGTGCCCTCTCCGCAACGAAGGTTGGCTACTATGGATCGCCATTCTACTCTGTTTCTTGCTTTGATGGTGCAGGCTGACATAAATTGACTTGTTCATCTTTTGATGTTACTCGTCCATGTTAGTCTTGGTGTGCCTCTACCTCTTTTGCCTTGTAATTTTTCCTTCCAATATTTCTTTTAGTAGGCTGTTGTGTCTTTTAACATGCCCCAAAAATTTCATTTGTCTTGTCTTAATTGTGTGCAGCAGTTCTCTTTTTATTTTCAGTTGTTTTAAAACTTCATCGTTTGTTATCTTTTGTTTCCATCCAATTCTACCTATTCTTCTATACATCCACATGTCAAAGGCTTCAATTTTCTGTTCTGTTTTCTTGTCTAATGTCCATTTTTCTGCGCCATACCCGAATATTGAGAAGATGTAACATTTTGCCATTCTTAGTTTCAGCCCTGCTGATATTTGTTTTGTTGTTAGTATATTTTTCATGTCATTAAAATTACTTTTTGCATACCTATTCTTTTGTTTATTTCAGTTTTACATTTTCCATCATTGGTTATAGTATGTCCCAGGTAGTTGTAGCTCTGGACTGTCTCCAGATGTGTTCCCTCAACTGTGATATTTAATTGTAGGTCTTGAGAATTTTCTTTGTTTACGATCATAGTTTTAGTCTTTTTGATATTCATTTATAGTCCATATTTTTTGCTTGTTGTGTTTATCACATTAAGCAATTGTTGTAGGTCTTTTGGATTTTCTGCTTGTAGAACAGTATCATCAGCATATCTCAGGTTATTGATTATCTTTCCATTAATGTTTAGACCTGGTATCTCTGTGATGTTTTTAAAGATTTGCTCAGTGTATAGATTGAACAAGCTTGGTGATAGGATGCATCCTTGTCTTACTCCTCTTTTTATGTCCATGGGTGTAGAGTTCTCCTTGTTTATATCTTATTATTGCTGTTTACTCCCAGTACAAATTACATATTAGTCGTATGTCTGCGTCGTATAGATTTATATCCTTTAGGCAGTCTATGAGTTGGTTATGGTGTATCTATCGAAAGCTTTGGTGTAGTCTATAAAGCAGGCATATATTGGTTTGTTTACTTCTGTGTACTTTTCAATCAATGTTCTCATGTTGAATATGGCTTCTTTTGTCCCACTGTTTTTCTTGAATCCAATTGTTGCTCCTCTAATTCAGTATTGATTTTATTCTGAATCCTTCCCTGTATAACTTTTAGTAAAATTTTTGTTAAATGGGTCATTAGTAAGGTGACCATATTTTTGAAATCCCATTTCGGGACGGAATAATTTTACTTCAATTTCCCATCAATAAAATTACATTGCTTCTTGCTGTCATTTTCAAGTGAATAATACATACATTTTAAAACATCTAATAATATAGACCTACAATAAGCTATCAGGATAATCAGGAGATAAAAAAAAACAGTGATACTCACTTAAATTGAAGGTGAAACAGAGATGCTGTACTTTTCAGATGAGTGAATTTTCTGTAAAATCTCCTTCTTTGTATGCAGCATCTTATAAAATTCGACACATGTTCCCTCATAGTTCACTTTGGTGATCAACATGGCTTTTAAAGTTTCAACACCTAGTTGTGTTTTATCATTTGTCCACAAACTAATCATCAGAGAAAACACTCGTTCTGTTGCAGCATTTTGTTCCAGGTAGACACAAAAAGAACTCTGCCAACTTCAGAATATGTGAAACGGGCACATGATTGTTTCTGAAGTGGGAAGCTAGTTCAACCCAGCGCTGCCCTGGTAATGTTTTATTAAGACTTCACTCACTAATTTTTTGTGAAGTAACGAACTGTTTCATGTAGACATATTCGTCATACATTTCATTTTCTGGAAGTCGACTGAAGGAACTGTTTGACTCACTTATGATGAAGACTTCTCAATATCTTCCCAATTTGGTGTTCTGTTCAGCATTACCCAGCTGTAAGACTCTAGGTTTTGACCATTATTTGCAGCCCATTTCTTCAAATAACTTAAAGCTGTTTCATAAAATGAAGAAACACTGGCGTTAAACTTTTTCACATCATCACGTGGAAATCCTTCCATTTCCAGCTTTTTAAGGAATCTCTGAACTCTTGATGGCACGAAGCCGTCTTCCAGCTTGGACTCCAAGATAGCTTTCAACCTATTGATGTTGTCAATGACTTCAAATACAGTGACCATCTGTCCTCTACTTTCTGCACTGCTTCGTGGAAAGAGGATGCCTGACTGTGAACCAAAATAAGCCATGCCTCAGACAGTGGGTTTTCAAAGAATTCCTGTATAAAAACTGGGCATCTGTCTTGAGATTGAAAATATGATTTTAGAGGCAGGAACATGTAAAGAACCCTTTCAACAGCAGGCAAGAGCGCAAGCCACCTAGTTTGTGCATAACCTAAAATCATCTGGAAGTCTGTGTCGACAAACTGACAAAACTCCTTGAGACTTTCAACTCTAACTGTGTATGATTTGAAGTACATATAAATTTTTGCAATAGTCATTTCAACATCAACAGGCAATACGTCTGCAGCTGCTCGAACAGTGTTGTGGAAAATATGGCAAGCACACCCAACACCTATCAAACTATGTCCAAGGTTTTCTTTCAGTTTTGTGAAAACATTGTTCTGTCCTTTTCTTTCAGCGCCCCCAAATTAGAATTTGTGTTGTCTGCACATAATCCAACTACTTTCAGTTCTAAACCATTTTCAGTTAGACAGTCAATAAGAAAACTACTTACTATATCAGATGTTTCACCCGGCAATGACTTCAACTCTAATATTTTAACTTTCAGTCCATTATTGCGATCAAAGTGTCTGACAAGCAAAGGAAAAATCTTGATTTCTTTGTGGCTGGAGGCATCTGTCAGTATGGAGATAAATGTTACGTTTTCTAGGTCACATCTCAACTCGTTTAGAGCATGGGTGTGAACACATTCGAATAATAGCTTCTGTTTTCGTACGTGCACAGCAAATTTTGGTTCTAAGGTTACCTGAAGCAATTTGATGTGCAGTCCATAGATCTAAACGTGTGATTGTGCATCACTGTATGATATGCAAAGGCACCTTCTGTAGCAGCTAACTGTTCTTCTTTGTCACCAACCTGTTCAGCTCGAAAAAAAATTGTCAACGACGAGCTTGATGCAGCAGTAGCGACGGCTCTCTTATGTTTATCAATATTTATGTGTCCTCTTAATATCACCACGTCCACTATGGTTATAGTAAACCCGGATGAACATATATTACATCTTACAGTGAAGTCTGATGACGATGTAGACTTTTTTTATAAAAGGGTATTCCTTTTGTAAATCTTGATTAAAACTACAATTACGCTTCGGTGCCATTTTTTGCGAAAGTGAAAGTTAGTAACACAACGAATATAAACGAGATTTAAACTAGGAGCGCATTCTACTGTTTTGATATTAAACAAAATTGTCTACACAGCAACGGAATAATATTTTTTTTTAATCGAAGAAATGTGCGCCGTATACCAAAATTGCAAAATTGGTAAACGTTTGTGTCCCAAATTATTTTTTATCAAATCCGGGACAAAAGCTAAAAAATATGCCAAAATCGGGACAAAACCGGTACGGCAGCTAATCCGGGACAAAGGTTAAAAAAATGTCAAATTCCGAGACTGTCCCGGACAATCCGGGACGAATGGTCACCTTAGTCATTAGGCTTATTGTTCTGAAGTCACTGCATTCAACTGCACCATTCTTTTAGGCATGCAATGAAAGTTGATGTTTTTAGATCGTTTGGTATGTATCCTTTATGGTATATGTGATTGCATATGTCTGTGATCACTTCGACGCCAACTCTTCTAGAGCCTGTATCATCTCTATCTGTATATTGTCAGGCACTGCTTCTTTTCCCTTTTTCATTGTTTTTATGGCTTTTTTCTACTTTCGGATTTCAGAATTTTATAGTTGTATGTACATTTTATGTCTGGCTTTTTGTCCCTTTCGTCATGAAATAATTCTGTTATATATTCTTGCCATCTATCTATTATATCTTTGTTGTCTGTTAGCATTCTTCCCTCTTTGTTTGCAATGCATCCGATTCCTGCATCTTTTTTTGTCTGTATTCGTCATTCTCTTTATTTCTGTGTGCATCTCTCTTATGTTATGTTTACTTTCCATACTTTCGATTTCTAGACATCTTTGGTTGAGCCAGTCTTCTTTTGCCTTTTTGCACATTCTCCGTATTTCATTGTTATATCCTTGAATCTGGCAGTGTTTTTCGCTTGTCTTCTTTGTTCCATTTTTTCTAATATTTTGTCTGTTATCCATTTTTTATTTTTGTTACTTTCCTTTTTGGGCAAGGTGTTGCAGGATTCTTGCATGCTGTTTTTTATGCATTGCCATTTTGTTGTGACTTTTTCCTCAGGATTTTCTCTTTCTGTACTGCTCAATCCCCTCTTCTAGTAGTTTCTTATATGTGTTCTTTACTTGTACAGTATAAGTTTCTTGTACATCTTTCTGGTTTAACGCTGTTATATCTATTGGTGTTGCTGCATTAGTTTTTGTTTGTTTCTCTTTAATTTGATTTTCATTTTTATCATTACAGGATTGTGGTCTGAATTTAATATCTGCTCCTGGGTAGGTTTTGGCTTTCTTGACGCTGTTCTGAATCTGTCTTTTATCATTATGTAATCTATTTGATTTCTCTTCTTGTCTCCAGGGCTTTTCTATGTGTATAATTTCCTTTTCTCTTGCTCAAAGAAGGTGTTGCATACTATCAGTCTGTTTTCTTCGCAAAATTGTAATAATCTTTCTCCTCTGTTATTCCTTTTTCCTAGACCATGAATTCCTATAATGGTTTTATATTTACCTTTTCCTACTTTAGCGTTCATATCACCCATTATAATCAAGATGTCTGATGATTTCACTTGCTTCATAACTGTGTTTAGATCTTCATAGTATGCCTCTATTTTGTTCGTCTGTATAGTCTTGAGTAGGTGCGTATGTCTTTAATATTGCTATGTCGAATGGTTTTGCCTTCATTTTTATTAGTATATTCCTGTCATTATATGCCAATTGAGTATTTATATTTTTTTGTAGTTCTCGTTTTATTAGAATGCCTACTCCTCTTTGATGTTCTTTTGTGTTTCCTGAATATATAAATAAAAAAATCTACCTCTCCCTAACAACAATTATAATTCTAGCACAAGGATACAACAAATCTACCATATATAACATTTAATGGAGGTCAGCTTGAATCAGTGTAATGATTGAGCTATATATGGTACCCCACTTGTATCCATACAAACATTGAGCTATCTATTGAAACCCGCTTGAGTCTGTACAAAGATCCAGCTATCTCTGATCTGCTGGCATTGCCGTCGTCTCCCTCAAAGAAGAACAAAATATACGAACTATCAAGAGACAGTCATAAGAATTGGTAAATATCATAACGGGTATCTGCCTGCCTACCTGCCTTCCTGCCTGCCTGCCTGCCTGTCTGTCTGTCTGTCTGTCACACGTTGTGGCGACTGCTTTGACCAAGCGGCCTTTATCCCTCCGGTCTTATCGTGAGCCCCCCCCCCCCCCCCCCCCCCCCCCCCGACGTACACCAGCAATGGTAATATGTGTGTAAAGATGTTTTTTTTTTAAATTTATTATTTTATTAATGCACATAAACAAATGATACAACTATTTTAACTCACACAGTTCAATACATAATAGGGAACATTTTTTTTTTCTCCTTTGTCTTTAGTTTTGATGTTACTAATGAAGGATTCACCCAGACTTGCCTTGCAGACATCTTTGTATGAGAGTTTTGGTTTGTTCCTAGGCCGCTCCCTATATAATGTTTGCCATGATATGCGATTGGTGTTCATTCTTCTAACATGATCACCTACGCCAACCGGTAAGGCACACGATGATGATGAACATGATACAGCCACCTTAATCTTCGAAACCTAAGGGTGGTCATAAACGATGGGAACTTTTAACTTTTCATGACTTCCAAGTTGATTACACATTTGATGTTCATTATTGCTCTGAAACAGTGTCGCATGGGAACTATTTAGTCTATTGTCGTAACTCAAATAGACTGGAATTCCAACTTAAGTGTGATTACATAAGTCTGTGCATGCATATGTTAGGACCTTTGTCGTTAATGTTAATTTTTGTGTAGTTCCATACACTTTATATTGGAGGAACACATTGAAAAGCAGAAACCTTTTTTACTTAACTTCATTGACTTCAAAAAAGCATTCGACAGCATTCATAGAGATTCTTTGTGGACAATTCTGAAGCAATATGGCTTACCATAAAAAATCATAAATATTATTAAAGACATGTATGATGGTTACACATGTGCACTTCGTTCCAAGGAAGGAGCGAGCGAATGTTTTCCAATAGAAACTGGGGTTAAAAGAAGTGTATCTTATCGCATCGGTCGGGAAGGGAATACAAGTACAAAATTAGAATCAGAATAGCCAAAGCAGCTGTCTTTCAGAAGCCTTGAAAAGTTGTGGAAATCAAAACTCATCAGCACAAACACAAAACTTAGACTATTCAAATCAAATGTACTATCAACCCTTACATATGCGTGTGAAAGCTGGAAAACAACAAGAGACATAAACAAAGTTGAACGCATTCGAAAATAAATGTCTAAGGAAAATAATTGGTATAGTGTGGAACAGATTAAAAAAAACGAAGAAATTAGAGAAATCTCTAATCAACCTCTAATATCTTCAGTAATCAAGAAAATCGATGGTCATCTGTTGGGCATGTGAGGAGGAGAGATAATAACCGAATAACCAAGCAAGTCCTCATGTTGGAAACAACAGGTAAGAGGAAAAGAAGCCGACTCAAATAGACACTGAGAAGAACATTGATCAGAGAGGCAAGAGCAGCAGGAATCAGCTCCCTCAATGAGATAGAGTTGCTTGCACAGATAAGAGACAAGTGGCTAGATTTGATGAAATATCTTTACAAGGATTGAAAACTGCTAGAATAAAATCTTAGATAAGAGAAAGAGTATAAATAGATAGACAGACAGACAGACAGAACAGGCAGGCAGACAGGCAGGCTGGCAGGCGACACCCGTTATGATAATTTACCAAATCTTATGACTGTCTCTTGATAGTTCGTATATTTTGTTCTTCTTCGAGGGAGACGACGGCAATGCCAGCAGATCAGAGATAGCTGGATCTTTGTACAGACTCAAGCGGGCTTCAATAGATAGCTCAATGTTTGTATGGATACAAGTGGGGTACCATATATAGCTCAATGTTTGTATGGATACAAGGGGGTACCATATATAGCTCAATGTTTGTATGGATACAAGTGGGGTACCATATATAGCTCAATGTTTATATGGATACAAGCGGGGTACCATATATAGCTCAATGTTTGTATGGATACAAATGGGGTACCATATATAGCTCAATCATTGCACTGATTCAAGCTGGCCTCCATTAAATGTTATATTATGGTAGATTTGTTGTATCCTTCTGCTAGAATTATAATTATTGTTAGCGAGAGGTAGTCGCATGATTTCGCGAAGCCGCGGTCAATTATTGTGAAGTATCTTCGTTAGCGCATCTAGACTCCATCATTTGAAAGAGTAATTGTCTTATTAGGGCTTGACGTTTTCCATTCTTGCTATCAATCAATCTAAGTTGAATAGGAAGCCCTCATATATTGTTTGTAAACAGCCGGAGATTGCTGTGATCATCTGGTTTAAGGGGCAGCGAAAACCATTCAAGAGAGAGAGAAAAAAAAATATATATATATATAGAGAGAGAGAGAGAGTAGGGAGCCAGCACACATTCCTGCTTAACCCAACTCTTGACTTCAAAACATTCAGATGCGCAGCCATCAATTGTACTGAGAAATTCATGCCTTATTAAATATGTATAGTTTAAGCAGCATGGGTGCGGAACTAATGTTCTACAACACTTGATCTATATATATTTATATTTGTTTGTGATGTCCCAGGTGTTACATTAACATTCATATTTAACCACTTTTAGCCAAGAAGATGGAATAACATACGTGATGGATGTGTACCAAAAAACACCAAAATATCTACATACCTTCTGGCTTTTGTCGTCTCTGACTTTGCGTACAAAGAAAGATAACAAGACATAACGTAACGGTATGAATTTCTTTTGTATTTAATTGTGTTTGTTGATTTTATTTAATTTAATTTACCCATGAGTGAAATCCATTGCCTAAATACCTAGCTCTATTGCGCCATGCCTGCAATAGCTTCATCATGTTCTTGTGTTTAATTTCACATGAAATCAACTATTAATTAGAAGAATAATTTAAAGGGTACAATTTTGGGGTTTACAGAATAGAGAAGAATTTTAAGAATGAAGTATTTCATGGCCAGAGATATTGAGTAACAAAATCTTATGAAATAGGGGAAGTTCACAAGAATTATCATTGTCAGAGCCTGGATCAAGCATAATCAGCATTTAAAAAAAATTTCTTGTGCAAGAAAAAATAATCCAGCTCAAACAGTGTGATAACTGAGGACAAACAGACAGAATTACATCTAGAAGAAGATGTTAGATAATTATAAAGAACTGCATGCTTAAAGGTCAAGAACTGAATTGTATATAAACAATTGTACTGACATGAAAGTGTGAAGGAACATGATCATCCACGTTTGCAGGCATTCATGATTTGTTGCTTAATACATGCGTTACTGACATACGCATTATCGTGTTTGTTTGTGACTGCTGCGACATGTGTTACTGACACACGCTTATCATGTTTGTGTGTGACTGCTGCTACATGTGTTACTGACACACGCATTATCATGTTTGTGTGTGACTGCTGCGACATGTGTTACTGACACACGCATTATCCTGTCTGTGTGTAACATCTGCTACATGTTAGCCTTTATTTATATTTTATTTTGGAGCCTCTGGTGGGTTACTGTAGGCCTCAAACCAGATATTTCGAGCATATTTGATTCTCGAACCCTGAACTCAAGGTAGGTGTGGTTGCGTGCCTAGTCCTAAAGGACACGAAAGAATATTGTTAAATACATGTCAAAAGTACAGACTGAATGCCATCTTTCAAACCAACGGTCAATGTCTTGTTATTCACCTTAATTCGCCTTACACGTCGAGGAAATTATTCTCGACTACACTCTTTGGTACTTTGACCATATTTCTCTATAATTAATTAGTTTTTGTAATTACCTTGACTGAGTGAAATGAGATACGTTGGATCAGGGAATAAATTCAGATGAATATAAAATCATCTATTCAGTAGGTACTGAACACCAAAGAGGAGTAGGTATCATCTTTGATGTAGAAGAGCAAAAACAGTGAAAGGCTTTGGCAAAAATCTTACAGTTCTTTTAGTGAATTGAATAGAAAGCAAATAGATATTATCTCATACAATTTTATGCCACCAACAGCAGACAGTCCAGAGGAAACAGTTGATACATTTTACCATAAGCTTAAAATGGCACTTCGTCAATGCAAACCACATAAAATCGTTATTGTTCTAGGTGATCTCAAAGCAAAAGTAGGAAAGGAAAGAGTTGAAGAAGTAGTTGGTTGCTATGGGTTATGAGAGAGAAATGAAAGAGGTGACAAACCTATTGACTGGGTCAAACACACAACATGATGCTAGGAAACACCTGGTTTAAGCAACATCCAAGACGTCTGAGGGCATTTAAAAGACCAGGAGACAATGCACGTAATCAATTGATAATATAATAATAGGCAATAGATTTAGAAACAGTCTTGTATGTGTGTAAACTAGACCAGGGACAAATTACAATAGTAATCATGTACCAGTTGTGGAAAGCTTAGAGTAAAATTAAAGCCGCAAAACAAGCCTCACTTAATATCAGATAAATTTAGATTTACTCAAATCTGCAGAGGTTACAAGACAAATATAAAATCACAATTCAGAACCGGTACAATACAATAGAGAAGATACAAAGCATTGATGAACAGTGGGAATGCTGCTTAAAAGAATTAATGCAGCAAAACATCAAAGAGTTCACTACTGGTGGTAACTAGTAGGGACAATTCAAGAAAGAAATGGATGACAGATGACATTTTACACCAAATGGTAAAAGAAGAAGAAATAACGATACCAAAGATGAGTATAAGAAATTAAAATAAACTGTAATAAAATGCAATGACGCAAAAGAAGCATGGCTAAAGCCAGATGCAAAGAGATTGTTCAACAAAATAGGGATGCCAAAGCTATATACAAACACATTGAAGAATTAACAGGAAGAAAAACGCAATCAAAACTGGATGTTTAAGATCAAAGGAAGGAGAACTGTTGACTGAACAAGAAAGCATAATGGAACGACGGAGAGAATACATTAAAGATCTTTATGATGATGAACGAACAGAAATAAATATTACGGATAATGAAAAAGATCAGACAAACTCAAAGAAGAAATAGAATACGCCTTGCGCAATATAAAAGCAGGAAAAACTCCTGGACCAGATAATACAGTTAAAAAGAGATGGATGCCATGGGTGATTTTGGAATAGAAATAATAACAAAAATATTGAATATCTACAACCGCGGATATATACCAGAAGACCTGTTAAATCAATATTCATAGCCCTACCAAAGAAATCTGGTGTGATGATCATCATACAATACGCTTATGAGTTACATGACTAAGATATTACTAAGCATTATCGTGAGAAGAGTGCGAAACAAATTCAGTCCATAAATTAGTGATAAACAGAGTGGTTTTGAAGGAGAAATGGAAAAGAAAATGAAGACTAACTAACAAAGAAAATAACTAAGTAACTAACTAACTATAGGAATTAACAAACCGATGATAGTAGAGGAGTTTATATAACTTCCAGAATGAATTTAAAAAGTTACTTTCACCGTCAAAAAGAGTCTTGACCAGTTCCATTATCAACCAAACCTTCATGTCATTATCAGTGTCTACAAAACAAAAACCGCCTTATGTTATACTCCTGCAGTTCAAAACCTGGGCTTCCCGTAATTCGATCAGTCAAGCCGAACATGCAATGAAAGTGGGAACAGGCACTTTAGACTTCTTTGGAGATTATTCCAGATTCCGTACCCTTTGCCAAAATTAGGTAAAATGTATGTTGTTGTTTCTTTTATTTATCAAATAAATTAAATATCTTTGTAATAGTAAATATTCATCGTCGAAATTTTGGTGTCTGCTAGACTAACTTGTACATTTCTAATAATATATGCTCATGAGATAAAGTTTATACATTTCCATTTGTTTTCAGTGTTTGAGCAAACTCTCACATATACCATTTATCCAAACTATCAATTCTATCTCTCATTCACAACTTTTTTATTCATATCTCATTCACAATTTTTTCTCCATCTTTCATTAACAATATGTTCTCACTCTCACACGCACAACTTGTTCTCCATATCCCTTGTTCTCCATCTCTCATTCACAACTTTTTCCCTCCATCTTTCACTAACAATATGTTCACCATCTTCTCACTCACAACTTGTTCTCCATCTCTACTCACAACTTGTTCTCCATCCTCTAACTCACAACTTATCTCCATCTCTACTCACAACTTGTTCTCCATCTCTCACTCACAACTTGTTCTCCATCTCTCACTCACAACTTGCTCACCATCTTCTCACTCACAACTTGTTCACCATCTTCTCACTCACAACTTGTTCTCCATCTCTCACTCACAACTTGTTCTCCATCTCTCACTCACAACTTGTTCTCCATCTCTCACTCACAACTTGTTCTCCATCTCTCACTCACAACGTGTTCTCCATCTCTCACTCACAACTTTTCTCCATCTCTCACTCACAACTTGTTCTCCATCTCTCACTCCACAACTTTTCTCCATCTCTCACTCACAACCTGTTCTCCATCTCTCACTCACAACTTGTTCCAATCTCTCACTCAAAACTTGTTCTCCATCTCCCACTCACAACTTGTTCACCATCTTCTCACTCACAACTTGTTCTCCATCTCTCACTCACAACTTGTTCTCCATCTCACACTCACAACTTGTTCTCCATCTCTCACTCACAACTTGTTCTCCATCTGTCACTCACAACTTGTTCACCATCTTCTCACTCACAACTTGTTCTCCATCTCTCACTCACAACTTGTTCTCCATATCTCACTCACAACTTGTTCTCCATCTCTCACTCACAACTTGTTCTCCATATCTCACTCACAACTTGTTCTCCATCTCTCACTAACAACTTGTTCTCCATCTCTCACTCACAATTTGTTCACCATTTCTCACTCACAACGTGTTCTCCATCTCTCACTCAACTTGTTCTCCACCTCTCATTCACAACTTGTTCTCCATCTCTCACTCACTTGTTCTCCATCTCTCACTAACAACTTGTTCTCCATCTCTCACCCACAACTTGTTCTCCATCTCTCACTCACAACTTGTTCTCCATCTCTCACTCACAACTTGTTCTCCATCTCTCACTCACAATTTGTTCTCCATCTCTCACTCACAACTTGTTTCTCCATCTCTCACTCACTACTTGTTCTCCATCTCTCACTCACGACTTGTTCTCCATCTCTCACTCACAACTTGTTCTCCATCTCTCACTCACAACTTGGTCTCCATCTCTCACTCACAACTTGTTCTCCATCTTTCACTCAAAACTTGTTCTCCATCTCTTACTCACAACTTGTTCTCCATCTCTCACTCACAACTTGTTCTCCATCTGTCACTCACAACTTGTTCACCATCTTCTCACTCAGAACTTGTTCTCCATCTCTCACTCACAACTTGTTCACCATCTTCTCACTCACAACTTGTTCTCCATTTCTTACTCACAACTTGTTCTCCATCTCTCACTCACAACTTGTTCTCCATCTTCTCACTCACAACTTGTTCTCCATCTCTCACTCACAACATGTTTCACCATCTTCTCACTCACAACTTGTTCTCCATCTCTAACTCACAACTTGTTCTCCATCTCTACTCACAACTTGTTCTCCATCTCTAACTCACAACTTGTTCTCCATCTCTCACTCACAACTTGTTCTCCATCTCTCACTCACAACTTGCTCACCATCTTCTCACTCACAACTTGTTCACCATCTTCTCACTCCCAACTTGTTCTAATCTCTCACTCAAAACTTGTTCTCCATCTTCTCTCTCACTCACAACTTGTTCTCCATCTCTCACTCACAACTTGTCCTCCATCTCTCACTCACAACGTGTTCTCCATCTCTCACTCACAACTTTTTCTCCATCACTCACTCACAACTTGTTCTCCATCTCTCACTCACAACTTTTTCTCCATCTCTCACTCACAACCTGTTCTCCATCTCTCACTCACAACTTGTCCTAATCTCTCACTCAAAACTTGTTCTCCATCTCCCACTCACAACTTGTTCACCATCTTCTCACTCGCAACTTGTCTCCATCTCTCACTCACAACTTGTTCTCCATCTCACACTCACAACTTGTTCTCCATCTCTCACTCACAACTTGTTCTCCATCTCTCACTCACAACTTGTTCACCATCTCTCACTCACAACTTGTTCTCCATCTCTCACTCACAACTTGTTCTCCATATCTCACTCACAACTTGTTCTCCATCTCTCACTCACAACTTGTTCTCCATATCTCACTCACAACTTGTTCTCCATCTCTCACTAACAACTTGTTCTCCATCTCTCACTCACAACTTGTTCACCATTTCTCACTCACAACGTGTTCTCCATCTCTCACTCACAACTTGTTCTCCACCTCTCATTCACAACTTGTTCTCCATCTCTCATTCATAACTTGTTCTCCATCTCTCACTAACAACTTGTTCTCCATCTCTCACTCACAACTTGTTCTCCATCTCTCACTCACAAACTTGTTCTCCATCTCTCACTCACAACTTGTTCTCCATCTCTCACTCACAATTTGTTCTCCATCTCTCACTCACAACTTGTTCTCCATCTCTCACTCACTACTTGTTCTCCATCTGTCACTCACAACTTGTTCACCATCTTCTCACTCAGAACTTGTTCTCCATATCTGACTCACAACTTGTTCACCATCTTCTCACTCACAACTTGTTCTCCATTTCTTACTCACAACTTGTTCTCCATCTCTCACTCACAACTTGTTCTCCATCTTCTCACTCTCAACTTGTTCTCCATCTCTCATTCACAACATTTTTCTCCATCTTTCACTAACAATATGTTCACCATCTTCTCATTCACAACTTGTCCTCCACCTTCTCACTCACAACTTGTTCTCCATTTCTTACTCACAACTTGTTCTCCATCTCTCACTCACAACTTGTTCTCCATCTTCTCACTCTCAACTTGTTCTCCATCTCTCATTCACAACTTTTCTCCATCTTTCACTAACAATATGTTCACCATCTTCTCATTCACAACTTGTCCTCCACCTTCTCACTCATAACTTGTTTCTCCCTCACTCATTCACAACTTTTTCTCCATCTGTCATTAACAATATGTTCAGCATCTCTCACTCACAACTTTTTCTCCATCTTCTCACTCACAACTTATTCTCCATCTCTCACTCACAACTTGTCCTCTACCTTCTCTCTCACTCACAACTTGTTCTCCCTCTCTCATTCACAACTTTTTCTCCATCTTTCACTAACAATATTTTGTCCATCTCTCACTCACAACGTGTTCTCCATCTCTCACTCACAACCTGTTCTCCATCTCTCACTCACAACTTGTTCTCCATCTCTCACTCACACACCTGTTCTCCATCTCTCACTCACAACCTGTACTCCATCTCTCACTCACAACTTGTTCTCCACCTCTCACTCACAACTTGTTCTCCATCTCTCAGTCAGAACCTGTTCCCCATCTCTCACTCACAACTTGTTCTCCATCTCTCACTCACAACTTGTTCTCCATCTCTCACTCACAACTTGTTCTCCATCTCTCACTCACAACTTGTTCTCCATCTCTCATTCACAACTTGTTCTCCATCTCTCACTCACAACTTGTTCCCCATCTCTCACTCACAACTTGTTCTCCATCTCTCACTCACAACTTGTTCTCCATCTCTCACTCACAACTTGTTCTCCATCTCTCACTCACAACTTGTTCTCCATCTCTCTCTCACAACTTGTTTCTCCAACTCTCACTCACAACTTGTTCTCCATCTTTCACTCACAACTTGTTATCCATCTCTTATTCACAACTTATTATCTATCCCTCACTCACAACATATTATCCATCTCTCAATCACAATGTGTCCTCCATCTGTTACTCACAATATGTTCTCCATCTCTCACTCACAATATGTTCTCCATCTCTCACTCACAATATTTTCTTCATCTCTCTTTTATAATATATTTGCCATCTCTCACTCACAATATTGTTCTCCATCTCACACTCACAATATGTTCTCCATCTCTTTCTTATAATATATTCGCCATCTCTCACTCACAATATGTTCTCCATCTCTTTCTATAATATATTCGCCATCTATCACTCACAATATGTTCTCCATCTCTCACTCACAATATGTTCTCCATCTCTCACTCACAATATGTTCATCATCTCTCACTCACAATATGTTCTCCATCTCTCACTCACAATATGTTCATCATCTCTCACTCACATATGTTCTCCATCTCTCACTCACAATATGTTCTCCATCTCTCACTCACAATATGTTCTCATCTCTCACTCACAATATGTTCTCCATCTATCACTCACAATATGTTCTCCATCTCTCACTCACAATATGTTCTCCGTCTCTCACTCACAATATGTTCATCATCTCTCACTCACAATATGTTCTCCGTCTCTCACTCACAATATGTTCTCCATCTCTCACTCACAATATGTTTCTCCATCTCTCACTCATCACAATATGTTCATCATCTCTCACTCACAATATGTTCTCCATCTCTCACTCACAATATGTTCTCATCTCTCACTCACAATATGTTCTCCATCTCTCACTCACAATATGTTCATCATCTCTCACTCACAATATGTTCTCCATCTCTCACTCACAATATGTTTCTCCGTCTCTCACTCACAATATGTTCTCTATCTCTCACTCACAACTCCTTTTGTTTACTGCCTTGTATTGAAGGGGCTAGACATCTCACTACTTACTAGACCAGTTTGAGGGTGACGTCACTTTGAACCTGGGTCCATGGATCTTGAGGCCGAGAAAAAGAAGTAAACAGAGAAAGACATTGAAAGATAACATTACAGAATGAGCAGACTTTGGCTTGGCTGGTCCCACACAGCATGATTAAGAATAGAGAGAAACGTAGAAGATTGATGAAGTCTGATAGAGCAAAGGAACGAGCCAGGGTTATCGTGGAAAAAAGACTGTAATCTTCTGGATGTTTTCTTTCTTCAATTAGCCGAGAATGACTATTTTTAGTTAACTTGTTTATTGTTAAGACATTTGATACCGACACACACATCTGAATAGACGAAAGACCATACAACATTTGATAACAAGTTAAATACAAGTTATATAAAAGATGTAGTTTGAATACAATTTATATATATATATATATCAGGTGCCGCATGTTCTTTGACTAATTTGCTGTAATCTTCGTCAATATGTTTTCGGTGACATAGTAAATATCTATCTACCTATCTATTGACATTTCGAGCCGCAGCTTGCCCATAGGGCGTAGACCAAGATACTCCTTCTCTTATCTAAATTTTTGTTCTAGCAGTTTTCAATTTAAAAAAAAATATTTTATCAAATCTCGCCATTTATCTCTGTTCTGTGCAAACAGTTCTATCTCATTGAGGGAGCCGATTCCTGCTGCTCTTGCCTCTCTCATCAATGTTCTTCTCATAGTAATTATATTGCTGCTAAAATAAACCTCAGAGGCAACATTACGAGTTTTATGTACCTCTTTCTGAGCATTGTTGAAGGTTGGCAGTACAATATCCTAGTGACGGCGTCGTTCATGAACCATCAGCACAGCAGTTTCGATGACTGTCGAGACATTATAGCAGCCCTACAATTAAAGAAATAAATCTTTAGGAATTTAAGGTAATGATCTGATTATTATAAGCAGGACAAATTTGACGTCTTGTGGAATCAATTTATTTCAATCAAGTGAGAAAGAGATTTCATCGGTGCTATATAAAACCAGTTTTATCTATGGAAGCGAACCATGGATATTAGAAAAAAACAAATGAAAAGATGATTAGAGGCCACACAGATGGGATTTCTCAGAGGAATGTCGAGAATTTCCCTGAACTGGTAAAAAAAAAAAACCAATGAGGAACTTCTTAAAGAGGTCAACACAAAAATGGAGCTCCTAAGAAATATCAGAAAGAAACAATCGACATTTTTGGACACATCATGGGAGAGAAAAGTTGGAATAATTTGTTGCAACTGACAAAATACAGGGGAGAGAGATCGTGGACGACAAATAGAGAAGCTCCTAGTCATGGCATGGAAAATAATCAACAACAGGATTGGTATGACGCACTGTGGATAAAAAATTATGGAAGAACATGATCGCCTACGTAAGCATTACTACACATGATGTTGATGATATTTCAGTAGTTCCTAAATTGCGGACAACCTGTCTTATTATATATCAGTGGCGTCCTCATACCAGTGGCGCCTTCACACCAGTGGCACCCTCATCGCATTTACGATAGTATAAGTCGTGAAAACTTGTGTGATACCTGTGCTAACATATGGATAGGACAATGTGCTAACATATGGATGTGATACATGTGGTAACATGGATGTGATACGTGTGCTGGCAGATGAAATGTTACTTGTGCTGGCATATGGATGTGATATTTGTTCTGGCATATGCATGTGATACTTGTGCTGGCATATGCATGTGATACTTGTGCTGGCATATGTATGTGATAAGAGTAAAGGATCCCATATACATGTGATGCGAAGCTGCTGTAAAATTGATGATAATAATGACAATTTAAAAAAAAAGAGAAAAAGTGGTATGGTAACAGTTTTACGCAGGTCAGAATAAAAACAAATGTCAAATGACGTTTCGGTCAAGTAGGCCTTCAGCAATAAATAACAACAAAAATATATTTGATAATCTACACAGAAATCTAACTACATGGCTATAAAATATGCCGTTTTATCATGTAATATAATAAATGTAGTTTTTTTCTTTAAGTAATTGACAGCTGATAATGGCTTCTCTTATTTAACGTTTTCATATATACCAAGAACTTGGTGGTAAAATAACATCGCAAAGAGGGTTACTTCTTCTTCTTTTCTTCTTCTATCCTTCCTCTGCTGCCGTTGGCGTCGAGGGGAGAAACAATCTGCGATTCTTTGCTCTTCTGTTGGCCTCTTCTGATGTTATTCCTCCTAGTGACTCTAGTATTCCCTTTATCCATCTCTTTCTCGCTCTTCTTCCTCTTAATCTGGCGTTTTCGTAGCGTTTATTTAAGGCTCTTTGAGTCGTTGTTAGTTCTTTTTGTCTTGTTATGTGGCCGAACCAATTTATCTGTTTCTTTATGTAATCGATGGCTGGTTCAATTTCGAGTTTCTTCCTATGGTCGGTGTTTCTTACTCTGTCCCTTAAGCTGTTTCCTGTCATTCTTCTGACACATTTCATTTCGCTGGTCGTTATCTTTCTTATTGTTCTAGAGTCCAGCGTCCAAATCTGGCGCTGATAGCACAGCGCTGGTAGAAAAGTTGATTTGTATATTGCCCTTGGGGGCCTCGGTAGCCTAGTTGGGAAAACCCCCCGACTAGACTACCGACGTTCGGACAACCCGTGTTCAATTCCCGCTGGGAGCAGTGTGAATTGTACTCGTGGTTGGAATAAAAAAGAAAAAAATACCCCCACGGTCGACCCAGCCGTTGGCAGAAATGGGTACCAGGGTATATTATCCTGGGAAGGTGAGGAATGTCGCTTCGCATCAGAGTTTCGATGCTTGAGGCTACACTATACAGAAATATCCGAACATTTCTGGATAGGCGGCCGAGCACATATGGGTGGAAACTCGCGTGCTAAGACGCCGGTTCAAGTCTCGTACTTTACCTTTACCTTTACTTTATATTGCCCTTTTTGCTTCCGTAGTTATTGCTTTGTTTTTCAATAGTGTTGATACTTGGCCTATAACTAGCATGCTTTGTTACACCTGATATCTATCTCTGCCTCTTGGTTAGTGTCTTGTGTTAACGTGCTACCCAAATATTTAAAATTGTCTACTTGCTTCAAAGATGTATTATCTATTATGATGTTTAGTTTTTCTTTCTTTCTCGCTATTGCCATTACTTCGGTTTTGCTTATGTTGATCTTCATGTTGTATTGTTTACAAGTGTTGTTTAGCCTGTTGATATGTTCTTGTAGGTCCTCAGTTGTTTCATGTATCAGAACTTGGTCGTCTGCAAATAGTATTTCATTTATTTCTTCCTCTCTTCTGTTGTTTTCTGGTACGTATATTCCGTTCTCTTTTGTGTTATCGCTTGTTATCATCCGTGTTGGTATATTTCCTTGGATTGGGCATGCTAATTTGCATATATTGTCCATATATGTGATGACAAGTAAAGGGGAAAGCACGCAGCCTTGTCTTACTCCCGAGTTAATGGTGAAGTGTTTAGAGTAGCCTGCTGAAGATCTTACTGTAGTGCGACTACTTTCATAGAGGCTCTTGCATATCTCTACTAGGTGGTGACTCACTCCGTACAAGGGCAATACGGACCACAGTTGTTCCCTGTCCACCCTATCGAACGCCTTTTCTTGGTCAATAAAAGCTGTATATAGTGTTTTGTTATGCTCTTTAGTTTTCTCCGCTAGTTGTTTTATGATAAATAGGGCATCTGTGCAACCTCTGATCCTCCCGAATCCAATCTGAGCATTGCTTAGTTGTGGGTCTATAATTGGTCTCAATCTTTTTTCAACTATCTTGGCATATAACTTCCCTGTGTGGCTTAATAGCGATATTCCTCTATATTGGTTGCAGTCTCTTCTGCTGCCCTTCTTTTTCCATATTGGTAATATGATGGACTGTTTCCAATCGTCTGGGACTTGCTGTTGTACTGTTGTAAAGAGGGTGTAGGTGACATTATTGTTCGCTTGTTGTGCCTGGGCGAATAATATAAAAATAGAGATTTGTCCAAAACGAACCAGCCCCCCCCCCATACCCATCCCAACCCCCTCTCGGCTCATCTTTCACGCGTTCCGAAAGAGGAACAAGATCTTTACGTCAGAACCAAAGTTGAGTTACAGGGGATCCTAGAAGATGGATAAAACACCACCGACTGCCTCAGGGTTCCTCCGTCCAGATTTTCTATCTTTGTTTACTCCCGTAACTTCGAACTCTCTCTCGAGCCTTCTCACAAGGTAGTGAGAGAACTGGACAAGAAAGCCGCTTTTTGGTCTATCTTGAAACACTCACTAAAACAACGACTGGCAGTACAAAAGATGTGACGTCTGGCATCTTTGAGATGTTTTTAAAGATTTGCTCAGTGTATATATTGAACAAGCTTGGTGATAGGATGCCTCCTTGTCTTACTCCTCTTTTTATGTCCATGGGTGTAGAGTTCTCCTTGTTATATCTTATTATTGCTGTTTGCTCCCAGTACAAATTACATATTAGTCGTATGTCTGTGTCGTCTAGATTTATTTACTTTAGGCAGTCTATAAATTGATTCTGGTGTATTCTATCGAAAGCTTTGGTGTAGTCTATAAAGCAAGCATATATTGGTTTGTTTACTTCTATGTACTTTTCAATCAATGTCCTCATGCTAAATATGGCTTCTTTTGTCCCACTGTTTTTCCTGAATCCAAATTGTTGCTCATCTAATTCAGTATTGATTTTATTCTGAATCCTTCCCTGTATAACTTTTAGTAAAATTTTTGTTACCTGGTTCATTAGGCTTATTGTTTTGAAATCACTGCATTCAACTGTACCGTTCTTTTTAGGCAATGCAATGAAAGTTCATGTTTTTAGATCGTTTGGTATGTATCCTGAATGGTATATGTCATTGCCTATGTCTGTGATCACTTCGATGCCAAACTCTTCTAGAGCCTGTATCATCTCTATCTGTATATTGTCAGGTCCTGCTGCCTTTCCCTTTTTCATTGCTTTTATAGCTTTTTCTACATCAGCTTTCAGGATTTTATAGTTGTATGTACATTTTATGTCTGGCTTTTTGTCCCGTTCGTCATGAAATAATTATGTTATATATTCTTGCCATCTATCTATTATATCTTTGTTGTCTGTTAGCATTCTTCCCTCTTTGTTTGCAATACATCCGATTCCTGCAGCTTTTTTTGTCTTTATTCGTCATTCTCTTTATTTCTGTGTGCATCTCTATTAAGTTTTGATTACTTTCCATAGTTTCGACTTCTAGACATCTTTGGTTGAGCCAGTCTTCTTTTGTCTTTTTGCACATTCTCCGTATTTCATTCTCTATATCTTTGTATCTGGCAGTGTTTTTCGCTTGTCTTCTTTCTTCCATTTTTTCTAAGATTTTGTCAGTTATCCAATTTTGTTTTTTGTTACTTTCCTTTTTGGGCAAGATGTTGCAGGATTCTTGCATGCTGTTTTTTATGCATTGCCATTTTGTTGTGACTTTTTCCTCAGGATATTCTCTTCTGAACTGCTCAATCCCGCTTCTAGTAGCTTCTGATATGTATTCTTTACTTGTACAGTATAAGTTTCTTGTACATCTTCCTGGCTTAAAGCTGTTATATCTATTGGTGTTGCTGAATTAGTTTTTTGTTTGTTTCTCTTTAATTTGATTTTCATTTTGATCATTACAGGATTGTGATCTGAATTAATATCTGCTCTTGGGTAGGTTTTGGTTTTCTTGACGCTGTTCCTGAATCTATCTTTTATCATTATGTAATCTATTTGATTCCTCTTCCTATCTTCAGGACTTTTCAATGTGTATAATTTTCTTTTCTTTTGCTCAAAGAAGGTGTTGCATATTATCATTCTGTTTTCGTCACAAAATTGAATTAATCTTTCTCCTCTGTTATTTCTTTTTCCTAGACCATGATTTCCTATAATGGTTTTATATTTACCTTTTCCTACTTTAGCGTTCATATCACCCATCATAATCAAGATGTCTGATAATTTCACTTGCTTCATAACTGTGTTTAGATCATCATAGTATGCTTCTATTTGTTCGTCTGTATAGTCTTGAGTGGGTGCGTATGTCTGTATTATTGCTATGTCAAATGGTTTTGCCTTCATTTTTAATAGTATAATCCTATCATTGTATGTCCAGTGGGTATTTATATATTTTTGTAGCTCTCATTTTATTAGAATGCCTACTCCTCTTTGATGTTCTTTTGTGTTACCTGAATATATAAATGTATATTTATCGTCTTGTATGTATCCACTTTCCTTCCATCTTTCACATGTTCATTAATCCTTGTCATTTATTGCTTTTGTATCTTATTTTAGGCATCTTTTAAATGCTGTGTGTGCATAATAATAATAATAATAATAATAATAGATTATTACTATTTTTTATTAAAGAGGTTATAATAGATAACCATCTGTAGTTCGGAATACACTATTGTAATTGAGATTACATATTAAGGGAAAACAAGCTAGATATTCTCAGATATCCTAAATCGACAGTTTCCTGAAACGATTTAAATGCGCAAAAAGCTTGCTTTCACTGTTTCATACTTTTGTTTAATTTTATATTTTTTGGTAAGTTTCTTTTTCACTATCATGGCTGCAATCAAATGTATCAAGATCTTATGTTTCAGACATGTTTGCTGTTCCTGATTTTGCTTTTGGAGGAATGGAGAACTGGGGTCTTATAAAATACAAGTGAGTCATTCTATTATGATTAATTGACTTGAATAAAGAACAGATTGTACTCACTCTATAAAAATAAAAATAAATAAAAAATAGAAAAATAAAAAACTATCTTAACGACACGTAGTACCATTGCTGGTGTATGTCGGGGGGCAACGATAGAACTCGAGGGATAAAGGCCGCTTGGTCAAGCAGTTGCCACGACGTGTGAGACTAAGGAAGTTTTATTTCACCCCCCCCCCCGATAGAAAAAATCCTTTCTGTCTACTGCTGGCTTAGAACACCGTACGCCGGCTTTTCAGCTAGCGGAACAGGGGTTTTAGCCGCACGGCCACGCGCACCTCTATACTCACTCTATGCAAGCGCATAATAGCTATGTCTTCAGCATATAACTGGCTTCCGTGTTATATATAAACGCCAACTTCCTCTCCTGCATTCACTTGTCCTTGTCTCCATTTTAAAACCCGGAAACCTGATGGCGATAAGTTCATAAAATGCAGTAACACCTTGCAGTAGACATGACTTCATTATTTCTCCAATATCCGTGTCAAGAGTTCTTGCTGCTAGTGTCTTTGATAAGCAGCTCATTCTCTCTTTCATTGTTATGATCTCTCCACACCCACGTTTGCGCAAGCCAATACATTTTCAGTAACTGATGACATGTGCAATATCAGTCATTGTCAACCATTCGTATGGAAATCGTCCAATTGTACCCTCATTGTATCAATTGAAAATTGTTAGGTTTAACCGGCCTGCTTAATGGAATGTCTGATAAATATCTATGTGCTGTAACCATTCCTCAATTTCTATTCTCATTCTTGCAAAAGAGTTTGTCTCTATGTAAAAATTATATCTTTTACTTTGATAGCGAGCCGCTATCCATATTTTCTTGTCTTGCCCAACCAAATTGTCGTGGGACTTTAGGTTCAAAGAGGTGACATAGCGTTTGTGTTCCACTGAGCGCTGCAGGATTTGCGTTAGATGTTGATTAATGTCATCTCTCTGATGTAGATGCCTGTGCTGATGTCAAGCTGAGGTTCCACTGTAAGGATTCAGCGCCCGTGCTACGGATTTCGAGCACTGACTGCTCTCTCGTCGGTGAATCAGGCGAAAAAGACCTTCTACTGCTGTCAAGTCTTTGTGCGTCTACGTCATGGCTTCGAAGACTGTTCAGTAACCGTCTTAGATGTGTTCGACGCTGATTACTTCCAGCTCTTTCATGTAGATATCTGTGTCACGTTAGCGCAAGCTTTCATTTGAAGGATTCTGTGACGATACGACCGTGTTCCTATCCCATTCTGCTACCATTTCAGTGATTCAAGGATGCATGCATTGTTGTCAAAATGTGTGCATACTACGTCATCGTGGTTGACGATGATGCCTTGTGTTGTACAGATTACATATCCCTAACGCTCTAAAAAGGTATCGCGAAATTAAAAAGAGTTTGATGATTCTACATAAATCTGCAGCTCTGTTGTGATTCCCAGATCTTCAAATCAAGACGAATGTTGCATACATTCAAGAGGGAGAAAGTGGGAAGACTAAAGAACAAGCATAGTTTCATTTCTCCTTTATATCACCCTGTGGGATTTGTTATCACGGAGATCTGAGCACTTATGGCTTGTTGTTTGATCTTCGACGAAGATAATCCGACGACTAACAATGATTGACCGTAAAAAACGTATTATTTTCTGTGACATTTTTTAATATCAGCTGATCATTTTTCTAGACAATTTCGTCGCATCGATGAACAACATATATTGTATCTCATCATATACGTATTTTACTCTGTATATATATATTATTTTAATAGTCGTTATGTGTTTGTTAAATGCAAGCGTTAGGGCTGTATTGCTAGATTAAAAGCTCACAATAATTGTAATTTTCCATATAAAGTGACATCAATCAAACATTATTAAACTTGACAGCAATCATACATAGTTAGACTTGACAGTATTCATACATTGTTAGACTTGACAATATTCATACATTATTAGACTTGACAGTATTCATACATCATTAGACATGACAGCATTCATACATTGCTGGACTTGACAGCATTCATACATTATTAGAATTGACAGCATTCATACATTATTAGAATTGACAGCATTCAAACATTGTTAAACTTGACAGCATTCATACATTATTAGACTTGACAGCATTTATACATTGTTAGACTTGACAATATTCATACATTGTTAGACTTGACATCATTCAAACATTGTTAGACTTGACAGTATTCATACATTGTTAGACTTGACAGCATGTATACATTGTTAGACTTGCCAGTATTCATACATTGTTAGACTTGACATCATTCAAACATTGTTAGACTTGACAGTATTCATACATTGTTAGAATTGACAGCATTCAAACATTGTTAGACTTGATACAAATAATAATACATAAATATTATTATATGGGGAACTTCCGAGGCGATAATAGGGAATAATAGAACAAAGAAGTATGTGTTAGCACTCGGAAAAATTGACAGACAAACAACAATAGAAAAAAAACGAAGAACAATATATGGTCCGAAGCGGGATCGAACCCGTACTCAGTGGCACCGCGCCTTGCCACGAGAAGCCGAACGCTTGGCACACTGCCACGCAGCCAACTAAAAAATTGGCTATTGTAGCAGTGTCTTACACGATGGCGTTCTCAATGACTATAGCATAGGGTAACGATCACAGACCGGAAATAAATTGTATATTTGTACCTTCCTACTACTATTCGTGCTGTTCCGTCCAATAACTGTTTGTCTACAACACAAGAATTCAGCCCTACGAGGAGATACTTGCATTAATAGGAAGGACTGAGTACGGGTTCGATCCCGCTTCGGACCATATATTGTTCTTCGTTTTTTTCTATTGTTGTTTGTCTGTCAATTGTTAGACTTGACAGTATTCATAGATTGTTGAACTTGACAGCATTCAAACATTATTAGACTTGACAGCATTCATACATTGTTAGATTTGACAGTATTCATCAATGGCGTATTCTGCTACCGCAGTTACCGCAGCTACCGTCGGCAACCTGAATATATTAACGAAATACAAAAGGAAATGATACTTTATAATATTTTTTTTTCATAATTATATTACGCATTTTCGAATATTCTATTACATATTTCGTAGTCCAATATGAATTTTTTGCTTTTTTTTTGCATTTATTTAAAGCAAGGATTTTCCTATTGCCACTGTAACGTTTGTGAATGTAGCTGAAACTACTATTTAAAAAAAAGTACAAGAAACCGCTAATCAGCAGCGGTACATTTCTCTTCTCACCGACTTAGAATTAATGACAATGACATTCAAAAATTCTCGTCAAAATTATACATTCGAGAGCTACCTCTATTCTAATGCGGTTTCATGGGTTATTTTTAGCACTAGCCAATCAGAAGCTTCAAAAAAGTGAAAGTGAAACTATGTCTAATTACCAGAACTTTCCTAACCTATTTATAACTACGTTATGCGCATCAGTATCTGTAAAAAAAACTTGTTCTGCTCTCAAGAGAATCAAATCCTATTGTCGCTCAACTCAAACACAAGAACGCTTATCTGGTTTGTGAATAATGTCCATTGAGAACTCATTCCTTCAGAAACTTAGAAACCAAACCAACAGTACTTTCAATGACAAAGTCATCGAGACATTTTCTTCCCAAAAAAGACGGATAGAGTTGACATTTAAATAAGTAAGTAATTTAAAATGTAGTGATGTCATTAGCAAATATTACTTCATCTTAGGCTACTGAATGTATGTCTTTACTTATTATGTCAGCGGTAACCCAGACCCCAAAACCAGTATACGCAACTGGTATTCATAAATTGTTAGACCTGACAGCATTCATACATTGTTACACTTGGCAACATTCATACATTGTTAGACTTGACAGTATTCATAACATGTTACACTTGAAAGCATTCTTACGTTATTACACTCTGACAGCATGTTAGACTTGACAGCATTCATACATTTTTACACGTGATAGCATTCATACATTGTTAGACTTGACAACATTCAACCATTATTAGACTTGACAGCAATCATACATTATTAGATTTTACAGGCTTCATACATTGTTAGACTTGGCAGTATTCATACATTGTTAGATTTGACAGCATGCATTCATTGTTAAACTTGACAGATTCATACTTTGTTACACTTGAAAGCATTCATACATTGTTGGATTTGACAGTATTCATATATTGTTAGACTTGACAGCATGCATATATTGTTAGACTTGGTAAATTTCATATTTTGTTAGACTTGACAGCATGCATACATTGTTAGACTTAGTAACATTCATATATTGTTAGACTTCTCAGCATTCATACAATTTTTGACTTCTTTTCATTTGTTTGTTTACAGTCCATGGTTCGCTTCCTTAAGAAAGAACTAGCCCTACAAAGCACCGATGAACTCTCTTTCTCACTTCAATTGACATAGACTTGTTCCATAAGACGTTTTTCATTTTCTTAATTACTTTTTTGGCCTGAACTATTCTGCTTTTTATTTATGTGGTGCTTCTTCCATCTGATATTATTGTGCTCAAGTATTTAACGCGTCGCACTTGTTTCAGATTTGTCCTGATTATGTTTATGCTTCAAGATGGCGATGATTGTTTTTTACAATATGACCATTACTTCTATTTTCTTACTATTAGGTCTTAGACCTTACTTCTTGCTTTCTTTTACTATTATGTCTATATTTTATCACTAATTGTAAAGACATGAATTTACCCACTGTTTGGCGTGTAAGTCTGGACAATTTTCACTTTTTGAAGACAACATATAACACCTGCTGTTTGTATGCCTGGACAAATTCAATATTGTAGAGTTTGAACAGTAGGCCCTATCCATTATTTGTAAGTCTGGACATTTGGAATATTACAGATAACATCCACCCCCCAGCTGTGATCGGGTATCTTTATACCTGGATCCTCATTATTTCAATAAATTGACTCATGGATGCTCATTGTTTGAGACTAACTAACACATCACGTGTAGATGGTAATAAAACATAAATACATGTTTTATCAAGAAGAAACAACATGACAATGTGCAAACAAATTATACAGCAATACAGACATTTTAACGAAACTAAGAAAAATCTAGATAGTAACAAAATGTGCTGAAAACAATAAACTACGTATATCATTTATGTATCCTGTGCTTTCTGTTATTTTTGTGGAATTTTGTTTCCAATGCCGTTTAAATTGACATAGCATAATGTGTGCAAACATTAAATGAGACGTGTTTCTTCCCTTGCAGAGAGGTTAATATGCTCTATAAACCAAACGTCTCCAGTGAATCCGACAAGGAGTTAACGTCCCTTTTCGTTAGTCATGAAATTTCACATCAGGTATGGCTGTTTCATATTTCATTATTACCTTTATCAACCACGCTGGTGAATCAAAGCTTATGTAATACACTAATACCTTTCAGTATCAACAGGCACGAGAAATAATGGGCACTGTCCAAATTCATTGATGGAAGTTTAAGATTTATTAGTAGCCTCATTCTATCTTTTATTACTGCTTCTCACCTAAATCACACAATCTTCCCTTCTGTTGAATTCCTGTTCCAAATATTACTTGTTTAAACGTGATAAAAAGTTATTTGTTTTCATCTTCAATCAAGAGACGGTCTCAAGGTAATCACAAATATCAGGAAATGAAAGCGTGGCATTTACGTTGTGAAGTTATGGTTATGCATATGGCAGTGGCGTACACTGGTTTTGGGGTCTGTGCTACCGACAACATAATAAATAAAAACATACATCATATTCAGTAGGCTAACATAAAGTAATATTTTCTAATGACATCACTACATTTTAAATTACTTACTTATTTATATGTTAATTATATCCGTCTTTTTTGGGGGCGAAAATGTCTTGATGACTTTGTCATTGAAAGTACTGTTCGGTTGGTTTCTAAGTTTCTGAGGGAATGATTTCTCTATGGTCATTAATGCCAAACCAGATAAGCGTTCTTTTGTCTGAATTGAGCGACAATAAGATTTGATTCTTTTGAGAGCAGAAACACTTCTTTCTACATATGCTGATGCGCATAACGTAGTTATAAATGTCAAAAGAAGTTCCGGTAATCGCACATAGTTTCACTTTCACATAACGTTTCTAATTGGCTAGAGCTAAAAATAACCCATGAAACCGCATTCCTCTAGCGGTACTCCCGATATATTATTTTGACTCCCATTTTTTAATGTCAGTTCATTAATACTATGTCCGGATTGAGGAAAATGTATCGCTTGCTACTAGAGGTTTCAATGTAGAATATTTTCGGTTTCATTAATAAACGTTATAGTTGCCAGAGGAAAACCTTGCTTTAATAAATGCAAATTATAGCAAATAAATCATATTGGCCTACGAAAAGTGTAATAGAATATTAGAAAATTTGTAATATAATTATGAAAAACATAAATAAATTATCATTTCCTTTTGTAATTCGTTAATATGTTCAAGGCTACCGACGATAGCTGCGGCAACATAGAGAATACGCCAGTTGCGTATGGTTATGTGAAGTTATGGTTATGGCTAATTTCTGTAGTATGAGCACTAACGATTAATCATTAGAAGCCTACTTTTTGTAAACACTAAATTATATTTACAATAAACAAAGAATGAACAATATTTGCAGAAAAATAGTAAAAGAATGAACAGTAAATAGACATTTTGTGGAGCGACTACTTTGTTGGAAGCAAAAATAAAACATCTTTTTTACAGCTCATCTTTCACAACAAAACTCTGACATATACTTTCTTTTTTATTTCATTCTTGTTGTTAATGATGTACATCAGTGGTTCGGTAACCTTGTGACCCCATCATGGTGGGATGACCTGTGGCTCAATGAAGGGTTTGCCAGTTATATGGCGCACATTGGACTTGAGGAAGTACACCCTGATTGGAAAATGGTAAGTTGTACCATTTGTATTTAATGGCACATTTTGAAAGGTTCTTTCAGTTTGTACTTTCATGTAACTCAGTATAAGAGTGTGTGTTTTAGTTTAAATGTGTGAACCCGATGAGCAATTATGTTCCGTGTTACAAGAATTAGTCTCATGACACAATTACTCAGTCACTTTCAAAACACAACAATACAAAGAGTGAATTCAATTAGGATTAAGTTATTTCGCTTGTTATAAATAATTTCTCTCAGATATACATATGACATAGTGTTGATAGCAGAAAACCAACAAACAAAATCAACACAATTTAATAGCTGAAATTGTGACATAAAGTGATCAAAAAGACCCAACTCTCAACATCAAAAAGACAGAAACTATATTATATCAAAGAAAACACAAAAAAAAATGTAGAGTAAAAATAAATGGAAAACCCTGAAACAAGTTCATGGATTCAAATACTAATAATATCATCAGAAGGCAGATACACTACAGAAATGGAGAGAGAGGACAAGCAAAGATAAACTTCCATCAAATGAAAGACATCCTATGTAACAAATCATTGTCAATTATTGTTTTATAGAAAACGTGTCCTAAAGTGCTGCTGTAAGTGTTCTACTATATGGAACTATGGACGATACGTATGGTATCACAAAGCACATTAGGGACAGCTAGGGTATTGTATATCAGAATGCTACGAATTCCATGGATAGTAAAAATGACAAATGAAGGATGTTTAAAACGAGCTGGAGAAACTAGAAATATCATCAGAATCATAAGGAAGAAACAATCTACATTTATTTGGCATGTCATACGAGAAGAAAGAACTGAGAATACTATAACAACAGCCAGAAACAATGGAAAGAAGGGCAGAGGAAAACCAATTTTAAAAAATATTGAATAGCTTATTCAAATGACATAATAAAAGATCACCGACTGAAATTAATACATGCATGAAGGAATAAGTGATGTGCAGAGAGATGATCATCTGCGCTAACCGGCATGGCACTTGATGATGATGTCTTCTGAATCAACATTTTTCACTCAAAGTATGACTGATTGTAAATTACAGAAACTTCAGCACAAAATGCAACACCTTGAACTTCAGCACAAACTGCAGTGCAGCACCTTGAACTTCAGCATGGCTTGAGACATGTTCGTCTTGTCGCCTCTAACTACTCTTGTTTTATATCCCACTTTCACTCCCACCAACAACACCTCCTATCCCAACTCCATCTCGTCACCTCTAACTTTCCTGACACGCTTCGCTTCATCCGCCATACTATCCACCACCACAACCCATCTATGTATGACTTTTTGTCCTCTCAGCACAAACGTAAACTCTTGAACCTACGACCTCCTCCTCCCCCCTCACCTCCTCTCCCGTCTGTCTCTGACTCTAGCTCCCTTGTCGTCTGTATTCCCCCTGATTTGCCCCTTTCTGACCACGAGCGCTCTCTTCTCAGCAAGGGTCTTAAGTTTGTCCCTCTTCGCCCCTCGAGTGACTCATTTTCTCTCTTGCGGGACATACATGAATATCACAGACGACTACGACTCAAACTCTATTACTATCTTCATCCGAACTCTTCCTCTCAACATCCTCCTGCAGACGAATTTGCCCGTTTTTCCTCCCGTAAGTCTGACTGGACTCCCTCCTCGGGCGACTCACAGGCTTTGGACCAGTTCATTAACAGTACATGCCGGGAGATTAAGGCACTTCGTCCCCATAGGCTTCGACACTCTAATCTTAGTAGTGAGGGGTACCAAGCCCTACGGGATCTTCGCCGACGTGACGATATTGTCATAAAGCCGACCGACAAGGGTGGCTCGGTGGTGGTATGGAGGAAAGACCTTTATATCCGTGAAGGTGATAAACAATTATCCGACTCGACTTTCTACCTCCCCACCCCCGACGACACCATTATCTCTAACAACGCCGGTGTGCGTCGTACGATCCTCCGTTTCATTAAGGGTGGACTACTTCCCTCTAGCTCCTCCCGCATGATCCTTCCTGATCACTGCTTGGGCAGACCCTCTTTCTATATGCTGCCCAAGATACATAAACCTGACTCTCCTGGACGACCTATTGTCTCTTCCATCTCATGTCTCACAGTTCTCATTTCTGACTTCCTTGACAGTGTCTTTCAGCCCATAGTTATGGGCCTCCCTTCGTATGTCAAAGACACTAACGACGCCCTCAACATCTTTGCCTCTATCACCCTCCTTCCTGATCGCCACTACCGCCTCTTCGTTATAGATGTCTGCTCCCTTTATACTTCTATTCCCCACTCCGACGATCTCGAGCTCTTAACTTTTTCCTGGACCGTAGGATCCAACCTTCCATCGCCACTGGCGTCCTCCTCCGTCTAGTGGAATTAGTCTTGAACCTCAACTCTTTCGAGTTCAATGACAATTTCTTCATCCAGATTAGCGGTGTGGCGATGGGCACTAAAATGGGCCCTAGCTATGCTTGTCTCTTCATGGGCTACCATGAGCACCAAATGATCCAAACCTACCAGAACCCTCTTCCCCTTATGTATCGTAGGTACATCGATGATTGCATCGGTCTCTTGTATCTTTCCTAGATATCTCAGTCTCCTTGGGCACCTCTCATCTTCTCACTTCGGTCTTCTACAAGGCCACCGACTCCCACAGTTTCCTCCGCTACGACTCCTCCCATCCTACATCCTGTAAGAACTCTCTTCCCTATTCTCAGCCTCTCAGACTTCGTCGCCTTTGCCAAGACGATGAACATTTCCTTCACAATGCCCACCTCATGCTTGATTTCTTCCGCTAACGCCTCTACCCAGAAGCAGTTCTCCTCCCTTCACTGCGTCGTGTTCTCCACACTAAACGTCAGTCTGCTCTTACCCTTTCTACTCATCCCCCTTGGATAGAGTAGTGCTCGCCCTCACCTATCACCCTCACCACTACGATGTGATTAGGACCATTCACCGCTACCTCCCTATTCTCCGATCTGACCCGACTACTCGTCTGCTCTTCCCCGACCCACCATTGGTGGTCTTTAGACGTGACCGGAACCTCCGTGACTCTCTTGTCAGGGGCCGTTTTCCTGCTCCCCTCCTTAGCCATCGATGTACTATCCGCTGCTACCACAGAGTATGCAAAACATGTGATCACGTTCTCCAGACTGATACTGTCCTCTTCCCAAATGGTTCTTTCGAGATCAGAGAGGGATTCACTTGCACATCGCGGAACATCATTTATGCCATCATTTGTAAGCGATGCAAGTTGACCTACATCGGTCAATCTGGTCGACGTATCAGGGGAGGTGCCGTGAACACTTAAATGACATCACCTGAGAAGCGGGCACTCCTGTAGCAGCCCTCTTTAACTCGAGGCCCCATCGAGGTAAGACTGATGCCTTGCTAACTGGCCTAGTATCATGCTCCTCTTATCACCACAGTCGGCTCACGCCTGAGCACCGTCTGATCGCTCGTTGGGGTTGCCTCACCCCTCGTGGCATCAATGACTCCCTGTCCCTCTGAGGACCCTCCTTTCTCCGACTCCATCCTCACACCTATGGACTACTCTTCCTATTTCACTTCTCGGGTCGTCTACTCCTCGTCCATCCCTTCTTTCCATATCCTCTTTGAGTAACCCCTATCTTGCCTTCTTCATCCTTAACCACCCCCCCTCTCTTCTGACTACCAACATGTCCTTCACCTCCTTATCACTATATCACCTCTCCACCTGGACTGTACCATCTCTCTGCCCCCTTATATTGTTCCTCGTCCTTCCCACCACCGCTCTGCTGATCTACTCCCAGCTCACCCCTTCCCTCTCTATTCACTTGTAGTCACTACTCCTCTATACCTACTATTCCAGTATCCCCCTTATCCTGATGTCCACTTTCATTCCTCTCCTAGGACCCTCATTATCCCCCTTTGTTCTATCATTTCCCTACTTCTTTACCTCCTATGGTACATACCTCTTGCGTACCATTCATCTATTACTCCTTTTCTTCCAGACTCTCTCTCTTTCTATTCACTTCGGACCTACCGCCTCTCCTCCTATCCAGTTTTGACATACCTGCTCCTTATCCCTCCTCTCCATACCTCCTCCTCTGATACTTCCCTACCTCTCTATTGACTAACTTCATCCAGACCTCCCCTCTGTCACTCTACCGCCCTTCTCCCTACATACTCAACTTATATCGGCCTTCTTATTTTTCCTTCTCTATTTATCTCTTCCTCTGGTATTCACTTCCTCTCTCTCCTTGACTTGGTTGACCTACCTCTCGGTTCATCCAGTCCCAGGCCATCCATTCTGTAGAGTCTATCTCTCACCGATCTCCCAGTACACTACTTTGTCTTTTCATTCACTCTTTCTTTTAACCTCTCGCGGGATCTCTCACTTGCATTGTCCGAGTGATTTATGATGTCACTTTTCTCACTCTCCCCCTTCCCCCCGCCCCGGTCTTTGTTTGCTAGCAGTTTTGCTCCTCCGGGCCTTTGGTTTTGGGCCTCTAGTTTTCCCCAGTGACCATCGTTTTCATAGTAGTTTGGCTATCCTTCCCCCATCCTCTCCCCCCACCCCCTCAGATTGCTTTTCCCGCGACACAGGCATTTTGTCCTTCTATACTCGCGTGGTTCCGTCACGTGTTACTTTCTAGACACAACCTAAACGATCATAGTCATTCTGATGTGGTCCATCACGGAAGACAGGCTTGTTATTTGAGCTAAGTGCCTTTAGAATACATTTTTCTCTGTTATATATCTTGACGCTCATCCTACCTCTCCTCATGTAGTATTCATTTCTCTCTTATCTCTCCTTTCCCATTTCAACATCCTACTTTCTTCGCCCTCCACTCGATCATCTAACATAGATAATTGTGATTCATCGTTTGTTGTCGTTGTCCTTGTATTCTGAAGAAGGTCACAGGCCGAAACGTCAGTTCTGTGTTGTGTTCCTTCCTTGCAAAGCTCTCACCATACTTTGGAGTGTTTAGCACACTCCACCACTGACTCCTCGATAACAGCTTTACCGCAGCATTGCAATTATTTGCCTGTTCCTTTCAGCACAAATAGGTGGCCAGTTTCTATTATAAAGAAATATAAAGTGACTATATGTCACTTTTTCTTAGTCATTATGTTCTTGTTGTTGCGTTCGCCAGCTTTCAACTCTCATGAAGTCCCTAGAGACTAGGAACTGAATTTTGCGTGCTAATCCATTTTTCCCTGGCAACCGTGTGCACATGGGTCAATCGCCGCTCAGGCAGACAACTCCGACGGTACTCATGTTTTTTCCATCGATGAGTAACTGACGTTTCATGCCGGGCCTCGCTGCTGATACCAGGGGTGGTTGTCGCAGAGAGAAATCATAAATATAAATCTCGACCGGTGTAGCCGAGATTTGAACCCACAACCTCTCTATCTCGAGGCCGGCGTCTTGCCTCGAGACCAACCAGTCCTCCATGGACTTGGAATATGAGGAAACTGCAACAAGGAACACTTTTCATGCATAGCCTTCAATGGTTCCTGCCGCCAATCCACCATATACCGGAAGTTCACGTCCTCCTGAAAATGATGATTGTCATATTAAAAAAAAATATATAGCACTTGATGATGTTAGGCCATCGTTGTTGACTCATTTCTGAACAAATAAACACACAGTTAGTCGTCAGATTTTTTCTTCCTACCATGTACCTAAATTACTGCACTTTCAAACTTTTCCCTACCATGTACCTAAATTACTGCACATTCAAACTTTTCTCTACCATGTACCTAAATTACTGCACTTTCAAACTTGTTCCTACCATGTACCTAAATTACTGCACTTTCAAACTTTTCCCTACCATGTAACTAATTACTTACTTTCAAACTTTTCCTACCATGTACCTAAATTACTGCACTTTCAAACTTGTTTCCTACTATGTACCTAATTACTGCACTATCAAAATTTTTCTACCATGTGCCAAATTACCGCACTTTTAAACTTGTTTCCTACCATGTAACTAATTACTGCCCTTTCAACATTTTCCTACCATATACCTAATTACTTCATTTTCCAAATTTTCCTACCATATACCTAATTACTGCACTTTCAAACGTTTTCTAACCATGTGCCTAATTACTGCACTTTCAAACGTTTCCCTACCATGTAACTAATTACTTACATTCAAACTTTTCCTACCATGTACCTAAAGTACTGCACTTTCAAACTTGTTTCCTACTATGTACCTACTTACTGCACTTTCAAAATTGTTTCTAACATGTGCCTAATTACCGCACTTTCAAACTTTTTCCTACAGCATACGTAATTACTGCACTTTCAAACTTTTTCTTACAATGTACTTCATTACTGCACTTTTAAACTTGTTCCTACCCTGTAACTAATTACTGCACTTTCAAAACTTTTCCTACCATGTACCTAATTACTGCACTTTCAAAACATTATTTCCTACCATGTACCTAATTACTACACTTTCAAAACTTTATTTCCTACCATGTACCTAATTACTGCATGTTCAAGTGATCAAATGAATTCATTATTTCCCGATTGTATCTGTCTAGTCACTTCTACTTTTATCCCTGAAACAAACCATCTAACAATTGAATCTAATACCTTAAGTCTGATGTAGATGTGGTGTTTGTGTCAATATTTCTTTGATGACCAACATTTATTTTAAAAACAATGTAGTCAGTGCCATATCGGGCGTTCTTTTTTAATGAGTCATCTTATTGATTAGTTTTAATAAATAAACTTGTAGGTAAACGTTATATAATCAACTTATCATCATCAGCATCATGTGCCATACCGGTTGGCGTAGGCGATAATGTCCTTCCACAATCTTCAATCTACAGTGCATCGTATCAGTTCTGTTGTTGACTGTTTTCCATGCCATGCCACCACGCTATCCATTATTTTCTCTCTTTGTTATCCGCGATCTCTCTTTCCTTTTATTTTGCCAGTTGTAACCAAGTATTCTATTATTGTGGCGATTCATGATTGTACAAAGAAATTACGACGGTGATTTTATGTTGCTTTCCGTCGGTTTGTTTACGTTTGGCTCCGCTAGCCATTGACTAAAAAGTTTTACCCACAAGGCAGTGGGGTTGTTTTACTTCGGGGTACCTCCCTTATCACTTTACTCTCCCGAGCTTACCTGCAAGGCAGCAGGGCAGCCACAGGTTGCACTGTTTACTGCATACAGTAGCAGCTAAAATTACCTGACCTGACCTCAGACGGAAGATGTACAAAAGAGATGAGATGCAGAATGGCTCAGGCAAAAACAGCTTTCCAAAAATGAGGAAGATACTATGCAATCCATTTTTGACAATAGAGACAAGAAAGAGAGTTCTTAAATGTTATGTAGAGCCAGTCTTAACATGTGGATGCGATTCATGGACAATAGGACAACAGACAAGAGGATCACTGGAGTCTGTAGAAATGTGGTTTTACAGAGGAATGTTGAAAGTGCCATGGACAGATAGGAAGAGTAATGAAGATGTTCTGGGAGAGGTCAGGGCAAAAAAAGATCTAATTTCCAATATTAGGAAGAGACAATCATCATTTTTTGGCCATGTAATGAGAAGAGAACAACTGGAATATATTGTAACAACTGGAAAAAATTGAGGGACGAAGAGATAGAGGGAAGCAACGAGAAAAAATAACAGGCAGCTTAAGAGAATGGCTTGGCAGAAGGTCAACAACAGAAATGATAAATAGCTGCCGAGTACGAAAGTTGTGGAGAGACATGATCACCTACGCCAGTAGGCCCGGTACTTGATGATGATGAACCAAGTATTCCAACTTTCCTCTTCTCATTATGAGACCAAAAATGTTGATTGTTTATTTCTAATGTTTTTTTTTTTTCATGAGCTCCCTTTTTGTGTTAGCCTCTTTGAGAACGTCCTCATTTGTCATTTTAGCTGTCCAGTGAGCTTTCAACATTCTTCTGAGAAATCCTATCTCTGTGGCCTCTAATCGTCTTTTCATATGTTTGTCTACTGTCCATGATTACGTTCATAGGTCAGAATTGGTTCTATATTGCACCGATGAACTCTATTTCTCATTTCTATAAACATATTTTTTTGCATAAGATACTTTTCATTTTCTGAAATGCTATTTTGGCTTGAGCTGTTCTGCTTTTTATTTCTGTGGTGCATCTTCCATCTGATGTTATTATTGTGCCCAAGTATTTGACGGGTTGCCCTTGTTTCAGAATTGTCCTGTTTATTTTAATGCTGCATGGTGGTGATGATTGTTTCTTCGATATGACCATTACTTCTGTTTTCTTACTATTCAGACTGAAACCATTCTTATTGCTCTATTTTACTATTATGTCTATAATTTCTTGTAGTTCATTCTCTGTCTCTGCTATTAAGACTGTGTCATCCGCATATCGCAAATTATTTATTTGTGACCGTTGACTTTAATTCCTTTTTTATCTACTATTGATCTCATAATATGTTCGTTGTAAAGTGAAAACAAATCCGGCGACAGAACACAGCCTTGTCTGACTCCTTGTTTTATAAATTTAGATTGTTCTGTTTGGTTGCTAATTAGTATAGTTGCTGTTTGTTGCCAGTACATATTATTTATGATTTGCAGATCCTTGCCGTCAATGTTTAATTTCTCCAGCATATCGACTATTTCCACATGCTTTACTATGTCAAATACTTTTGTGTAGTCTATAAAGCACATATATAGATCTTTCTTTACCTCTTTAGATTTTTCTATCAATGTTCTTAAGATTTATATTGCATTATTGGAGCCCTTTCCTTCCACAAATCCACATTGTTCCTCACTTTTTTATGGTTTTATTTTGTTCCTTACACGTCTCATGATGATTCTTAGTAATATGTTGGTCATAATTCTCATGAGACTAATAGTGCCATGGTCTTCACAATCAGTGGCGCCTGACTTCTTCGGTATGGCTACAAGGATTGTCTTCTCCTGTCCCATTATTATATTTGCTTACTTTAATTTCACACATTCTGAAACTTTGACTTCTTGTCTTCCTGTTAATTCATTTAACTGATTGTGCATAAATTTTGAGTCTTTCTTTTGTAGTTTTTCGATTTCTTCACATTTCTGTTTTAACCATCCTTCCTTCCTTTGCTTCACTTCACTTGTTTTGGATCTCTTTGTGCAATATTTTGTATTTCCGTTCTTCTTTCTTATGTTTTCTTCTTTCTTCCATTAGTTGTAATATTTCTTCTCTCATCCATTTCTTTTTGTTGATTCTTTTAGTCATTGGTATTACTCCTTTTGATGTTTGTTGAATCGATTGTTTGAGCATTTCCCACTGCTCCTGGATGTCCTGTATTTTCTCAATAGCATTATATATATTTTGTACTATCGTGCTGTACTTATCACTCATTTGTTTATCTACTCTTAGCATATCTAGTTCTAATTTTATATTTCTTTCTTTGTGATTTCTGTGTCTTCCGCAGTTTTGATAGATAGATAGACAGATAGTCAGACAGACAGACAGACAGACAGACAGACAGACAAATAGACAGACAGACAGACAGACAGACAGACAAACAGACAAATAGACAGACAGACAGACAAATAGACAGACAGACAGACAGACAGACAGATAGATCGATACCCGTTATGATAATTTACCAAATCTTATGACTGTCTCTTGATAGTTCGTATATTTTGTTCTTCTTCGAGGGAGACGACGGCAATGCCAGCAGATCAGAGATAGCTGGATCTTTGTACAGACTCAAGCGGGTTTCAATAGATAGCTCAATGTTTGTATGGATACAAGTGGGGTACCATATATAGCTCAATGTTTGTATGGATACAAGTGGGGTACCATATATAGCTCAATGTTTGTATGGATACAAGTGGGGTACCATATATAGCTCAATGTTTGTATGGATACAAGTGGGGTACCATATATAGCTGGATCTTTGTACAGACTCAAGCGGGTTTCAAAATATAGCTCAATATTTGTATGGATATAAGTGGGGTACCATATATAGCTCAATGTTTGTATGGATACAAGTGGGGTACAATATATAGCTCAATGTTTGTATGGATACAAGTGGGGTACCATATATAGCTGGATCTTTGTACAGACTCAAGCGGGTTTCAATATATAGCAAATATTTACATGCTGCTGAAACAACGTAGGTTACACTGATTTGGCCACTTACACCTTATGAAAGATGCTCGCATACCAAAAGATATCCTCTCTGGACAATTAACAGATGGTAAAAGAACTAGGGCGCCCAAAATTTCGGTTTGAGGACGTGTGTAAACGTGACATGAAAACTCTGAACATAAACCCTGCAGCCTGGGAAGAAATAGCTGCAGACCGCAATCTTCGGAAACACACTCTAAAGCTCCATCTCAAACAAGAAGCAAACAGATTAATAGAAAAAAGGGAATACATGGCGAAAGAAAAGAAACAATACCATCTTTAGGGGCGCTGCAAAATCCATAGTCAACTATGACTGACGGAGGCTACTATTATAAGTGTTAACTACCTAGGTTAGCAAAAATGCCCAGAGAGGCAGATATAACATCAACAATCCTGCCACGCATCGCACTAGCATCAAATGTTTCCAACAAACTGATGAACTTCTGGAAATCCAAAGTACTCAGTAAACCTACAAAATTTAGATTTTTCAACTCCTGTGTGATACCAGAGCTAACATATGGATGTGATCCCAGAGATAACATATGGATGTGATACCTGATCTGGCATATGGATGTGATTCCAGAGCTAATATATGGATGTGATACCACAGCTAATATATGGATGTGACACCACAGCTAATATATGAATGTGATTCCAGAGCTAATATATGGATGTGATACCACAGTTATATATGGATGTGACACCACAGCTAATATATGGATGTGATACTACAGCAAATATATGGATGTGACACCACAGCTAATATATGGATGTGGCACCACAGCTAATATATGGATGTGATACCACAGCTAATATATGGATGTGATACCACAGCTAATATATGGATGTGATACCACAGCTATATATGGATGTGACACCACAGCTAATATATGGATGTGACACCACAGCTAATATATGGATGTGATACCACAGCTAATATATGGATGTGACACCACAGCTAATATATGGATGTGACACCACAGCTAATATATAGATGTGATTCCAGAGCTAATATATGGATGTGGTTCCACAGCTAATATATGGATGTGATACCAGTGCCAACAGATGGATGTTATTATTATGGTTATGGTTATGGAAAGCCTCGGTATCACAGCAAACGAAATAATATCCATAATTGCTCAACCGCCAGTGCCAGTGGGATCATCCGAATTACTATCTCATCTGCATCCGAATTACTATCTCATCTCCCATACAAAGAAAGGTAGCTGCAGTCCTCATCATAGCAGTCTCAGCACACGCCAAAAGACATACGGCGAAACCGCACAGAAAGTGAACACAAGCGTTCGTTCCCTGACATACGATATCATCATTCATCGTAAACAATCGGAATATCGAAACACGATTCAAACGAATGAAACACACAGATCATTGTGTGCACAGAGCACTTAACACAGTAGCTCCTGCAACAAGCCGGACTTGGAATATGAGGATACTGCAACAAGGAACACTTTTCATATATAGCCTTCAAAGGTTCCTGCCGTCATTCCACCGTATTGACCGGAGTTCACGCCCTCCTGAAAATGATGATCGTCATATTAATTTTTTTAAAGTGTAGCGCTTGATGATGTTAGGACATCGTTTTTGAGTCCAAATCCGAACATATGAAACACAGTTAGTCATCGGATTATCCCCGCACATTAAACAACAGACCGTAAGATCTCCCTTCAATGTGAATTTGTGAAATTATAAACCAGTTCACATGTCTACCCTCGATCTCACAGTTGCCCTCTAGAAGCTAGACATCATTCTTCTTGACTAACATTCAACTCCGGGAGTCACCCCGCTGCTTCAAAGTCATGAGCAAAGCTACGTCATTTCGCATATCATCATAAGCGTACGGCCGGTTTAGGGATATACCATAAACCCCGATCACCAAATGGATGTGAAAACCGGCTTAACATATGGATGTGATAATAGTGCTAACATATGGAAGTGTTACCAGAGATAACATAAAGAGATGATACCAGAGCTAAAATATGGATGTGATACCAGTCCTAACATATGGATGTGATACCAGTGCTAACATACAGAAGTAATACCAGAGATAACATATAGATGTGATACCAGAGCGAAAATATGGATGTGATACCAGTGCTAACATATGGATGTGACACCATAGCTAATATATGAATGTGATACTAGAGCTAATATATCGATGTGATACCAGTGCAAATTATGGATGTGAGACTACTGTTAACATATGGACGTCATACCAGAGCTAACATATGACTGCGATACCAGAGTTAACATGTATGTGATACCAGAACAAGCATACCGATGTGATACCAGAGCTAATATACGGATGTAATACCAGAGCCTACATCTGAATGTGATACTAGAGCTAACATAGGGATATGAAATTTTGAAATTCACCAATGACTTTTGGTAGAAAATTAAATACCTTTGAAAACAAATGTCTAAGCAGGATCTGGAACATAAGCTGGAAAGAATACATTTCAAATGAACAGATAAACAACGAATCAAATCAAGATTACATGTCCAGCTTTATAAGAAGAAGGCGTTGAAAATGCATCTGTCATGTGCTGAGAATGTCTGAAGAAAGACTTTCCCCATGAGATATTCATGTGAAAAACTTCTGGTAAAAGAAAACAAGGCAGACCAAGAGAATCGCTGGAAGAACAATTAATAGGGAAGGCTCAAAATATGAAAACATAACAGCTTGCAATAACACATACTGTTGGTTAATAGCTAACGAAATTGAACGAATGAAATGAAATTGCAAAAATTAATTAAACTGGGTTGCTATAAATAGATCACCGTTAAAGAATATTAAAAATCATATCCGAATAATTGTTACGGATTGTCAATGAAAATAGCACATGTCAAAGAAGACGTGTACATAGGAAACGGTCATTGAAGTGTGTGTTTTTACATGTCTAATCTTTTATGGCATCAAAATACAGTAGTGTTGAGGCGAGTTATTGACTACTCATCATTACAATCATTCGTCTAGCATTTCATTTAAAAGAAAGGTCAACAGTTAACGCAAATGTGATACAAATGCGATATAAATATGATACAAATGTGATACAAATGTGATACAAACGTCAATGTGAATGTTTGTTTTTCTTTCATTTCAGCATGAAAAGTTTATTGTGACTGATCTTCAAAAGGCGTTAAAACTGGATTCTCTATCTCGCTCACATCCAATTTATATCCCTGTGGGACATCCAGATGAAATTGGGGAAATCTTTGACGACATTACATATTCAAAGGTCAGATGTGAACTGACATTATTTGGTTTCATGGACAGAACTTGAATACATATCCTGACTAATTAGCTTTGTACAACAATAGTTTTGATGTTTATTGTGTTAATGAACAGTGTTACGGCATCTAGAGAAATAAAGGTCAGCGTTACTGATTGACATCATTGTTTTGTGAACTACCGATGTGGGCTAACTTCTTCTATTTGAACCCTTCCTCCAACAACTACATGAGACACTTGGCTTTAATCATAAATTATGTGAACCAGGCCTAGCAGCGATGCGGAGAAGAGGTGAAATCTACTCCACATGAACTTGTACCAAACTCTGGCGAGAAACAAGCACACCACAACATTAGCCAAAAGCTGCAGGAGCAACAACATTATACTCAGAACAAACTAAGAAATGAACCCACAAAAAAAATTACATAATCTTTATTCGCAGAAAAACAAATAATTTAGGCATAGTATTTCACTAGACGGCTGGAGAAATCAAATACAGAAAGAAAAAAGTCAAATTTAAGATAAAAAACACCCACGGTAGTCACTGTAAGGAACCTCTACATAAGTTACAGTAGTCACTGTTGGGAACCGCTACATAAGTTACAGTAGTCAATCTACGGAGGTTCTACATCATAAGTTAAAGCAGTCACTGTTGGGAACCTCTACATAAGTTACAGTAGTCAATGTACGGAGCCTCTACGTAAGTTACAGTAGTCACTGTTGGGAACCTCTACATAAGCTACAGTAGTCACTGTTGGTAACCTCTACATAAGTTACAGTAGTCAATGTACGGAACCTCTACATAAGTTACAGTAGTCACTACAAGGAACCTCTACATAAGTTACAGTAGTCACTACAAGGAACCTCTACATAAGTTACAGTAGTCAATGTACGGAACCTCTACATAAGTTACAGTAGTCACTACAAGGAACCTCTACATAAGTTACAGTAGTCACTACAAGGAACCTCTACATAAGTTACAGTAGTCAATGTACGGAACCTCTACATAAGTTACAGTAGTCACTGTAAGGAACCTCTACATAAGTTACATTAGTCACTACAAGGAACCTCTACATAAGTTACAGTAGTCACTGCTGGGAACCTCTACATAAGTTACAGTAGTCACTACAAGGAACCTCTACATAAGTTACAGTAGTCACTGTACGGAACCTCTACATAAGTTACAATAGTCAATGTACGGAACCTCTACATAAGTTACAGTAGTCAATGTACGGAACCTATACATAAGTAACAGTAGTCAATGTACGGAACCTCTACATAAGTTACAGTAGTCAATGTATGGAGCCTCTACATAAGTTACAGTAGTCAATGTACGGAACCTCTACATAGGTTACAGTAGTCAATGTACGGAGCCTCTACATAAGTTACAGTAGTCAATGTACGGAGCCTGTACATAGGTTACAGTAGTCAATGTACGGAGCCTCTACATAGGTTACAGTAGTCAATGTACGGAGCCTGTACATAAGTTACAGTAGTCAATGTATGGAACCTCTACATAAGTTACAGTAGTCAATGTACGAACCTCTACATAGGTTACAGTAGTCAATGTACGGAGCCTCTACATAGGTTACAGTAGTCAATGTACGGAGCCTGTACATAGGTTACAGTAGTCACTGCTGGGAACCTCTACATAAGTTACAGTAGTCAATGTACGGAACCTCTACATAAGTTACAGTAGTCACTACAAGAACCTCTACATAAGTTACAGTAGTCAATGTACGGAACCTCTACATAAGTTACAGTAGTCACTGTAAGGAACCTCTACATAAGTTACATTAGTCACTACAAGGAACCTCTACATAAGTTACAGTAGTCACTGCTGGGAACCTCTACATAAGTTACAGTAGTCACTACAAGGAACCTCTACATAAGTTACAGTAGTCACTGTACGGAACCTCTACATAAGTTACAATAGTCAATGTACGGAACCTCTACATAAGTTACAGTAGTCAATGTACGGAACCTATACATAAGTAACAGTAGTCAATGTACGGAACCTCTACATAAGTTACAGTAGTCAATGTATGGAGCCTCTACATAAGTTACAGTAGTCAATGTACGGAACCTCTACATAGGTTACAGTAGTCAATGTACGGAGCCTCTACATAAGTTACAGTAGTCAATGTACGGAGCCTGTACATAGGTTACAGTAGTCAATGTACGGAGCCTCTACATAGGTTACAGTAGTCAATGTACGGAGCCTGTACATAAGTTACAGTAGTCAATGTATGGAACCTCTACATAAGTTACAGTAGTCAATGTACGAACCTCTACATAGGTTACAGTAGTCAATGTACGGAGCCTCTACATAGGTTACAGTAGTCAATGTACGGAGCCTGTACATAGTTACAGTAGTCAATGTACGGAACCTCTACATAAGTTACAGTAGTCAATGTACGGAACCTCTACATAAGTTACAGTAGTCACTACAAGGAACCTCTACATAAGTTACAGTAGTCAATGTATGGAGCCTGTACATAGGTTACAGTAGTCAATGTACGGAGCCTGTACATAAGTTACAGTAGTCAATGTACGGAGCCTGTACATAAGTTACAGTAGTCAATGTACGGAGCCTGTACATAAGTTACAGTAGTCAATGTATGGAACCTCTACATAAGTTACAGTAGTCAATGTACGGAACCTGTACATAGGTTACAGTAGTCAATGTACGGAGCCTCTACATAAGTTACAGTAGTCAATGTACGGAGCCTGTACATAAGTTACAGTAGTCAATGTACGGAGCCTGTACATAAGTTACAGTAGTCAATGTATGGAACCTCTACATAAGTTACAGTAGTCACTGTACGGAACCTCTACATAGGTTACAGTAGTCAATGTACGGAGCCTCTACATAGGTTACAGTAGTCAATGTACGGAGCCTGTACATAGGTTACAGCAGTCAATGTACGTAACCTCTACATAAGTTACAGTAGTCAATGTACGGAACCTCTACATAAGTTACAGTAGTCAATGTATGGAACCTCTACATAAGTTACAGTAGTCAATGTACGGAACCTCTACATAGGTTACAGTAGTCAATGTACGGAGCCTGTACATAAGTTACAGTAGTCAATGTACGGAGCCTGTACATAGGTTACAGTTTTACTTTGTTTTTGTTGATGACCTTCACACATCAATTGTCTAGATTATTAATACTACAAGTTATGATAATGTTTTGGAGAAAGCTCAGCAAATAATACTACCGGATCTGGCATCGACACAGTAAATATGTCAACACTGAGAAGGAATATAACAACGCTCTTTTAATTCTCCTTTCAGAATCCCAATTCCCAACATTAATATCGGCGATCACAAGAACCAGCTCCCACATACCTACCCATCATAAAATCCTCTACACTGTACGCAATAGTGTGTTCTGTGTTGATTGCAATATACGTCATCATTGGAATACGTCATCATTGGTTAATATGGCGGATAGGCTGCAATAACATTGAGGATCAGTCTGAAAAGTGTTCCTTGTTGCAGTTTCCTTATATTCCAAGCCCGGCTTGCTACCGAAGCTACGGAGTTTAGTACTCTGTGCACACCGTGAGCTGTGTTTTTCATCCAGATTGTGTTTCGATATTCTGATTGCTTACGATGAATGGTGATATCGTTTGAAGTAGGACAAATGACTTTTGTACCGCTTGTCCTTATGTCTTTTGGCGTGTGCTGCAGCTGCTATGACGAGGACTGCAGCTGCCTATCATTGTTTGGATCCTTCAATGAGATGAGTTTTAATTCAGATGATTCCACTGATACAGGTGGTTGAGCAATTATGGATTGTAATTCGTTTGCAAGTGATACCGGTGCCTTCGACTAAACTAACCTAACCTATCCATCATAACCACCCCACGAACAAAACTCCTATCGAGAGGAGCTGACGATCTGCTCAAAGCCAAATGCCTGCGCACTGATATAAGATATGTAGACATAGTCTTGGCTTTAACAAACAAAAGCTTCAGCACCAGCAGGAAATAAATATACATAGAAAACAAACAAGCCAACATGATCGTTTTTTTGTAATAGATTTCTATGGAGCTCGAATGTATAGACAGTACAAAACATGCCAATGTTATTATCCACCTGTTTCAACTTTCAGATTATTGACCACCAATTACAGACAATAACTTTCACCTTTAGTGGTTCTCTGAAAACCCATGTCTGAAACAATGTCCAGTCTTGTTCAGTTATTGTGCAACGAGTTAGCAGAAAACGCCAATCTTTGTTGTGCACATAAAAACACTAACATTGTTAATCCAATGATACAAATATTGAATCTAATTGTAAACATAAATGTCAAGCTGTGTTTGTAATAATCACAAATATCCATTTATCTATGTGAACTGATACAGGGAGCATCCATTATCAGAATGATGCGTCACTTCCTGGGAGATCAGACTTTTCAACGGGGAGTGACGGTAAGGTTCACTTGAGCTGGAGCTTTTTGTGTATTTTGTTTTTCCTTTAAGTTTGTGATCTCTAATTTTACTGCTCATTTTTTTATTTGCTCAACTCTACTCTGCTCTGCGCTACGCTGCTCAGCTCTACTCTGCTCTGATCTACTCTGCTCAACTCTACTCTGCTCTGCTCCACGCTGCTCAGCTCTACTCTGCTCTGATCTACTCTGCTCTGCTCTACTCTGCTCTGCTCTACTCTGTTCTTTTCTACTCTACTCTGATCTGTTCTGTTCTACTCCGCACTGCTCTACTCTGCCCAGCTCTACTCTGCTCTACTCTGCTCTTCTCTGCTCTTCTCTACTCTACTCTGTTCTGCCCAGCTCTGCTCAGCTCAACTCAACTCAGCTCTGCTGTACTTAGCTCTGCCATACTCTACTCTGCTCTACTCTGCTCTGCTCAGCTCTACTCTGTTCTACTCTACTCTGGTCTATTCTGCTCTGCTCCACTCTGCTCTGCTTTGCCTAGCTCTACTATGCTCTGCTCTACTCTGCCCTGCAGTACTCAGCTGTGCCCAGTCCTACTCTGCTCTGCTCCGCTCTACTATGCTCTGCCCTACTATACTCTGCTCTCCACTACTCTGCTCTACTCAGATCTGGCCAGCTCTACTTTGATCTGTTCTACTCTGTTCTACTCTATTCTACTCTGCTCGACTCTGCTCTGCTCTACCCAGCTCTACTCTGCTCTGCTCCAACTCTTCTCAGCTCTACTCTGTTCTCTTGTATTCAGCTCTACTCTGCTCTGCTCTAATCTGCTCTACCCTACTCTACTCTGCTCTGCTCTACTCTGCTCTGTCCAGCTCTACTCTACTCTGCTCAGCTCTAGTCTGCCCTGCTCTACTCTTGTAAAATCTGCTCCGCTCTACTCTGCACTGCTCTACTCGGCCCTGCTCTATTCAGCTCTGCTCAGCTCTGCTCTGCTCTACTCTGCTCTGGTCTACTCTAGTCTGCTCTACACAGTTCTACTCTGCTCTGCTCTACTCAGCTCTAATCTACTCTGCTCTACTCTACTTTGCTCTACCCATCTCCACTCTTCTCTGCTCTACTCTGATCTACTCTGCTCTGCTCACCTCAGCTCTGCTCTACTCTGCTATTGCTCTACTCTGCTCTGCTCAGCTCTGCTCTACTCTTCTCTACTCTGCTCTGCCCAGCTCTTCTCAGCTCTACTCTGCTCTACCCAGCTCTACTGTGCTCTGCTCTGCTCTTTTCGGCTTTACTCTGCTCTGCTCTAATCTGCTCTGCATTACCCAGCTCTACTCTGCTCTGCTCTACCCAGCTCTACTCTGCTCTGCTCTAGTCTGCTATGCTCTCCTCTGCTCTGCGCTACCCAGCTCTACTCTTCTCTGCTCTAATCTGCTCTGCTGTACTCAGCTCTAGTCTTCTCTGCTGTACTCAGCTCTAATCTACTTTGCTCTACCCATCTCCACTCTTCTCTGCTGTACCCTGCTCTACTCTGCTCTGCTCTGCTCACCTAAACTCTGCTCTACTCATCTATGCTCTACTCTGCTCTTTCTCTACTCTACTCTCTGCTCTACCCAGCTCTACTCTGCTCTACTCCTACTCTTCTCTGCTCTACCCAGCTATATTCTGCTCTGCTCTACTCTGCTGTACCCAGCTCTACTCTGCTCCGCTCCTACTCTTCTCTGCTCTACCCAGCTCTATTCCGCTCTACTCTACTCTGTTCTATCCAGATCTACTCTGCTTTTGCTCCTACTCTTCTCTGCTCTACACAGCTCTATTCTGCTCTGCTCTACTGAGCTCTACTTTTTCTGCTCCTACTCTTCTCTGCTCTACCCAGCTCTATTCTGCTCTACTCTACTCTGCTCTACCCAGCTCTACTCTGCTTTGCTCCTACTCTTCTCTGCTCTACTCAGCTCTACTCTGCTCTGCTCTACTCTGCTGCGCTCTAATTTGCTCAACCCTACTCTGTTCTACCCAGCTCTAATCTGTTCTGCACTACTCTACTTTGCTCTACCCTTCTCCACTCTTCTCTTCACTACTCTGCTCTACTCTGCTCTGCTCACATCAGCTCTGCTTTACTCTGCTCTGCTCTACTCATTTCTGTTCTACTCTGCTCTTGCTCTACTCTGTTCTGCTCTACTCAGCTCTGCTATACTCTGCTCTACTCTACTCTACTCTGCTCTGCTCTGCTCTAATCAGCTCTGCTCTACTCTGCTCTGCCCAGCTCTGCTCTTTTCTACTCTGCTCTGCTCTATTCTGCTCAGCTCTACTCAGCTCTGCGCAGCTCTCCTCTGCTCCTCTCTACTCTGCTGTGTTCTACTCCTGCTATGCTCTACTCTGCTCTGCTCTACTCTGATTTGCTCTACTTTGCTCTGCTCTACCCAGCTCTAATCTGCACTGCTCTACTCAGCTCTTATCTGCTTTGATCTACTCTACTCTACTCTACCCATCTCCACTCTTCTCGGCTCTACCCTACTCTACTCTACTCTGCTCTGCTCTACTCTGCTCTGTCCAGCTCTACTCTACTCTGCTCAGCTCTAGTCTGCTCTGCTCTAGTTTTGTATAATCTGCTCTGCTCTACTCTGCACTGCTCGTCTGTCCTCAGCTCTACTCTGCACTGCTCTACTCGGTCCTGCTCTATTCAGCTCTGCTCAGCTCTACTCTGCACTGCTCTGCTCTACCCAGCTCTACTCTGTTGTGCTCTACTCTACTATGTTCTTCTCAGAGCTGCTCTACCCAGCTCCAGTCTTCTCAACTCTACTCAGCTCTATTCTGCTCTGCTCTACTCTGCTCTACTCTGCTCTACCCAGCACTACTCTGCTCTGTTCTGCCCAGCTCTGCTCAGCTCAACTCAACTCAGCTCTGCTGTACTTAGCTCTGCAATACTCTACTCTACTCTGCTCTGCTCAGCTCTACTCTACTCTGGTCTGTTCTGCTCTGCTCCACTCTGCTCAGCTTTGCTCTACTCTGCTCTGCTCTACTCAGCTCTGCCTAGCTCTACTCTGCCCTGCAGTACTCAGCTGTGCCCAGTCCTACTCTGCTCTACTCTGCTCTGCTCCGCTCTACTATGTTCTGCTCTACTATACTATGCTCTACTATACTCTGCTCTCCACTACTCTGCTCTGCTCTACTCAGATCTGGCCAGCTCTACTTTGCTCTGTTCTACTCTATTCTACTCTGCTCGACTCTGCTCTGCTCTATCCAGCTCTACTCTGCTCTGCTCCATTCTCTTGTATTCAGCTGTACTCTGCTCTGCTCTAATCTGCTCTACCCTACTCTACTCTACTCTGCTCTGCTCTACTCTTCTCTGTCAAGCTCTACTCTACTCTGCTCAACTCTAGTCTGCTCTGCTCTACTCTTGTATAATCTGCTCTGCTCTACTCTGCACTGCTCGTCTGTGCTCCGCTCTACTCTGCACTGCTCTACTCGGCCCTGCTCTATTCAGCTCTGCTCTACTCTGCTCTGGTCTACTCTAGTCTGCTCTACACAGTTCTACTCTGCTCTGCTCTACTCAGCTCTAATCTACTCTGCTCTACTCTACTTTGCTCTACCCATCTCCACTCTTCTCTGCTCTACTCTGATCTATTCTGCTCTGTTCACCTCAGCTCTGCTCTACTCTGCTATTGCTCTGCTCTGCTCTGCTCAACTCTGCTCTACTCTTCTCTACTCTGCTCTGCCCAGCTCTTTTCAGCTCTACTCTGCTCTACCCAGCTCTACTGTGCTCTGCTCTGCTATTTTCGGCTTTAATCTCCTCTGCTCTAATCTGCTCTGCATTACCCAGCTCTACTCTGCTCTGCTCTACCCAGCTCTACTCTACTCTGCTATGCTCTCCTCTGCTCTGCGCTACCCAGCTCTACTCTTCTCTGCTCTAATCTGCTCTGCTCTACTCAGCTCTAGTCTTCTCTGCTGTACTCAGCTCTAATCTGCTCTGCTCTAATCTACTTTGTTCTACCCATCTACACTCTTCTCTGCTGTACCCTGCTCTACTCTGCTCTGCTTTGCTCACCACAACTCTGCTCTACTCATCTCTGCTGTACTCTGCTCTTTCTCTACTCTACTCTCTGCTGTACCCAGCTCTACTCTGCTCTACTCCTACTCTTCTCTGCTCTACCCAGCTCTATTCTGCTCTGCTCTACTCTGCTGTACCCAGCTCTACTCTGCTCTGCTCCTACTCTTCTCTGCTCTACCCAGCTCTATTCTGCTCTAATCTACTCAGCTCTGCGCAGCTCTCCTCTGCTCCTCTCTACTCTGCTGTGTTCTACTCCTGCTATGCTCTACTCTGCTCTGCTCTACTTTGCTGCGCTCTAATCTGCTCAACCCTACTCTGTTCTACCAGCTCTACTCTGCTCTGCTCTACTCAGCTCTAATCTGTTCTGCACTACTCTACTTTGCTCTAACCTTCTCCACTCTTCTCTTCACTACTCTGCTCTACTTTGCTCTGCTCACATCAGCTCTGCTTTACTCTGCTCTGCTCTACTCATTTCAGTTCTACTCTGCTCTTGCTCTACTCTGTTCTGCTCTACTCAGCTCTGCTATACTCTGCTCTACTCTACTCTACTCTGCTCTGCTCTACTCAGCTCTGCTCTACTCTGCTCTGTCCAGCTCTGCTCTTTTCTACTCTGCTCTGCTCTATTCTGCTCTGCTCTGCTCAGCTCTGCGCAGCTCTTCTCTGCTCCTCTCTACTCTGCTGTGTTCTACTCCTGCTATGGTCTACTCTGCTCTGCTCTACTCTGATCTGCTCTACTCTGCTCTGCTCTACCCAGCTCTAATCTGCACTGCTCTACTCAGCTCTTATCTGCTTTGATCTACTCTACTCTACTCTACTCATCTCCACTCTTCTCGGCTCTACCCTACTCTACTCTACTCTGCTCTGCTCTGCTCTGTCCAGCTCTACTCTACTCTGCTCAGCTCTAGTCCGCTCTGCTCTACTCTTGTATAATCTGCTCTGCTCTACTCTGCACTGCTCGTCTGTCCTCAGCTCTACTCTGCACTGCTCTACTCGGCCCTGCTCTATGCAGATCTGCTCAGCTCTACTCTGCACTGCTCTGCTCTACCCAGCTCTACTCTGTTGTGCTCTACTCTACTATGTTCTTCTCAGAGCTGCTCTACCCAGCTCTAGTCTTCTCAACTCTACTCAGCTCTACTCTGCTCTGCTCTACTCTACTCTGCTCTACCTAGCTCTACTCTGCTCTGTTCCTACTCTTCTCTACTCTACCCAGCTCTATTCTGCTCTGCTCTACTCTGCTCTACCCAGCACTACTCTGCTCTGTTTTGCCCAGCTCTGCTCAGCTCAACTCAACTCAGCTCTGCTGTACTTAGCTCTCCCATACTCTAATCTGCTCTACTCTGCTCTGCTCTACTCTACTCTGGTCTATTCTGCTCTGCTCCACTCTGCTCAGCTTTGCTCTACTCTGCTCTGCTCTACTCAGCTCTGCTTAGCTCTACTATGCTCTGCTCTACTCTGCCCTGCAGTACTCAGCTGTGCCCAGTCTTACTCTGCTCTACTCTGCTCTGCTCCGCTCTACTATGCTCTGCTCTACTATACTCTGCTCTCCACTACTCTGCTCTGCTCTACTCAGATCTGGCCAGCTCTACTTTGCTCTGTTCTACTCTATTCTACTCTGCTCGACTCTGCTCTGCTCTACCCAGCTCTACTCTGCTCTGCTCCAACTCTTTTCTCCTCTACTCTGTTCTCTTGTATTCAGCTCTACTCTGCTCTGCTCTAATCTGCTCTACCCTACTCTACTCTACTCTGCTCTGCTCTACTCTGCTCTGTCCAGCTCTACTCTACTCTGCTCAACTCTAGTCTGCTCTGCTCTACTCTTGTATAATCTGCTCTGCTCTACTCTGCACTGCTCGTCTGTGCTCCGCTCTACTCTGCACTGCTCTACTCGGCCCTGCTCTATTCAGCTCTGCTCAGCTCTGCTCTGCTCTACTCTGCTCTGGTCTACTCTAGTCTGCTCTACACAGTTCTACTCTGCTCTGCTCTACTCAGCTCTAATCTACTCAGCTCTACTCTACTTTGCTCTACCCATCTCCACTCTTCTCTGCTCTGATCTATTCTGCTCTGCTCACCTCGCTCTGCTCTACTCTGCTATTGCTCTACTCTGCTCTGCTCAGCTCTGCTATACTCTTCTCTACTCTGCTCTGCCCAGCTCTTCTCAGCTCTACTCTGCTCTACCCAGCTCTACTGTGCTCTGCTCTGCTATTTTCGGCTTTAATCTGCTCTGCTCTAATCTGCTCTGCATTACCCAGCTCTAGTCTTCTCTGCTGTACTCAGCTCTAATCTGCTCTGCTCTAATCTACTTTGCTCTACCCATCTCCACACTTCTCTGCTGTACCCTGCTCTACTCTGCTCTGCTTTGCTCACCTCAACTCTGCTCTACTCATCTCTGCTCTACTCTGCTCTTTCTCTACTCTACTATCTGCTCTAACCAGCTCTACTCTGCTCTACTCCTACTCTTCTCTGCTCTACCCAGCTCTATTCTGCTCTGCTCTACTCTGCTGTATCCAGCTCTACTCTGCTCTGCTCCTACTCTTCTCTGCTCTACCCAGCTCTATTCCGCTCTACTCTACTCTGCTCTATCCAGATCTACTCTGCTTTGCTCCTACTCTTCTCTGCTCTACACAGCTCTATTCTGCTCTGCTCTATCCAGCTCTACTCTGCTTTGCTCCTACTCTTCTCTGCTCTACTCAGCTCTACTCTGCTCTGCTCTACTCTTCTCTGCTATACCCTGCTTTACTCTGCTCTGCTTTGCTCACCTCAACTCTGCTCTACTCATCTCTGCTCTACTCTGCTCTTTCTCTACTCTACTCTGCTCTACCCAGCTCTACTCTGCTCTACTCCTACTCTTCTCTGCTCTACCCAGCTCTATTCCGCTCTGCTCTACTCTGCTGTACCCAGCTCTACTCTGCTCTGCTCCTACTCTTCTCTGCTCTACCCAGCTCTATTCTGCTCTACTCTACTCTGCTCTATCCAGATCTACTCTGCTTTGCTCCTACTCTTCTCTGCTCTACACAGCTCTATTCTGCTCTGCTCTACTGAGCTCTACTCTTTTCTGCTCCTACTCTTCTCTGCTCTACCCAGCTCTATTCTGCTCTACTCTACTCTGCTCTACCCAGCTCTACTCTGCTTTGCTCCTACTCTTCTCTGCTCTACTCAGCTCTACTCTGCTCTGCTCTACTCTGCTGCGCTCTAATCTGCTCAACCCTACTCTGTTCTACCCAGCTCTACTCTGCTCTGCTCTACTCAGCTCTAATCTGTTCTCCACTACTCTACTTTGCTCTAACCTTCTCCACTCTTCTCTTCACTACTCTGCTCTACTCTGCTCTGCTCACATCAGCTCTGCTTTACTCTGCTCTGCTCTACTCATTTCTGTTCTACTCTGCTCTTGCTCTACTCTGTTCTGCTCTACTCAGCTCTGCAATACTCTGCTCTACTCTACTCTACTCTGCTCGGCTCTGCTCTGATCAGCTCTGCTCTACTCTGCTCTGCCAAGCTCTGCTCTTTTCTACTCCGCTCTGCTCTATTCTGCTCTGCTCTACTCAGCTCTGCGCAGCTCTCCTCTGCTCCTCTCTACTCTGATGTGTTCTACTCCTGCTATGCTCTACTCTGCTCTGCTCTACTCTGCTTTGCTCTACCCAGCTCTAATCTGCACTGCTCTACTCAGCTCTTATCTGCTTTGATCTACTCTACTCTACTCTACTCTACCCATCTCCACTCTTCTCGGCTCTACCCTACTCTACTCTGCTCTGCTCTACTCTGCTCTGTCCAGCTCTACTCTACTCTGCTCAGCTCTAGTCTGCTCTGCTCTACTCTTGTATAATCTGCTCTGCTCTACTCTGCACTGCTCGTCTGTCCTCAGCTCTACTCTGCACTGCTCTACTCGGCCCTGCTCTATTCAGCTCTGCTCAGCTCTACTCTGCACTGCTCTGCTCTACCCAGCTCTACTCTGTTGTGCTCTACTCTACTATATTCTTCTCAGAGCTGCTCTACCCAGCTCTAGTCTTCACAACTCTACTCAGCTCTACTCAGCTCTGCTCTACTCTACTCTGCTCTACCTAGCTCTACTCTGCTCTGTTCCTACTCTTCTTTGCTCTACCCAGCTCTATTCTGCTCTGCTCTACTCTGCTTTACCCAGCTATACTCTGCTCTGCTCTTACTCTTCTCTGCTCTACCCAGTTCTACTCTGCTCTGCTCTTCTCAGCTCTACTCTGCTCTGCTCTAATCTGCTCTACTCTACAGTGATCCACCCAGCTCCACTCTGCTCTGCTCTACTCAGCTCTAATCTGCTCTGCTCTAATCTACTTTGTTTTACCCATCTTCACTCTTTTCTTTTCTACTCTGCTCAACTCTGCTCTGCTCACCTCAGCTCTGCTCTACTCTGCTCTGTTCTACTCATGTCTGCCCTACTCTGCTCTGCTCTTCTCTGCTATACTCTACTCTACTCTACTCTACTCTACTCTACTCTACTCTACTCTACTCTACTCTACTCTACTCTACTCTACTCTACTCTACTCTACTCTACTCTACTCAACTCTACTCTACTCTACTTTACTCTACTCTACTCTACTCTACTCTACTCTACTCTACTCTACTCTACTCTATTCTGCTGCTCTGCTCTGCTCAGCTCAGCTCTGCTCTACTCTGCTCTGCCCAACTCTGCTCTTTTCTACTCTGCTCTGCTATATTCTGCTCTGCTGTACTCAGCTGTGTCCAGCTCTCCTCTCTACATTGCTCTGCTCTACTCTGCTATGCTCTACTCTGCTCTGCTCACCTCTGCTCTACTCTGGCCAGCTCTACTCTGCTCTACTCTGCACTGCTCTACTCTGCTCAGCTATGCTCAGCTCTACTCTACTCAGCTCCACTCTGCTCAACTCTGCTCTGCTCAGCTCTACTCTGCACTGCTCTACTCGGCCTTGCTCTATTCAGCTCTGCTCAGCTCTATTCTGCCATGCTCTATACTGCTATGATCTGCTCTGCTCTGCTCCACTCTTGTCTACTCTGATCTGCTCTACTCTGCCCGCTTCAACTGTGCTCTACTTTGCTATGCTCTACTCTACTCTACTCTACTCAGCTCTACTCTGGTCTGTTCTACTCTACTCTATTCTACTCAACTCGCCTCTGCCATGCTCTACACAGCTCTGATCTACTCTTCTCTGCTCTTCTCTACTCTTCTCTGCTCAGCTCTACTCTGCTCTGGTCTACTCTGCTTAGCTCTGCTCAGCTCTTCTCAGCTCTACTCTACTCAGCTCCACCCTGCTCAGCTCGGCTCTGCTCAGCTCTACTCTGCACTGCCATATTCAGCTCTGCTCAGCTCTACTCTGCCATGCTCTAAACTGCTCTGATCTACTCTGCTCTGCTCTACTCTGCTCAGCTCTACTCTGGTCTGCTCTACTCTACTCTGCTCTACTCAGCTCTCCTCTGCCATGCTTTACACGGCTCTGATCTACTCTACTCTGCTCTGTCCAGATCTCCTCTGCTCCACTCTACTCTGCTCTGCTCTACTCTGCTCTGCATAGCTCTGCTCTACTCTGCTCTGCTTTACTCAGCTCTACTCTGCTCTGCTCTGCTCTACTCAGCTCTACTCTTCTCTGCTCTACTCTACTCTGCTCTAATCTGCTCTGATCTACACTACTCTGCTCTACCCATCTCCACTCTTCTCTGCTCTACCCTACTCTACTCTGCTCTGCTCACCTCAGCTCTGCTCTACTCTGCTCTCTGCTCTTCTCTACTCTGCTCTGCACTACCCAGCTCTGCTCTTCTCTGCTGTACTCTGCTCTACTCTACTCTACACTTCTCTACTCTGCACAGCTCTACTCTGGTCTGTTCTACTCTACTCTGTCCTACTCAGGTCTCCTCTGCCAAGCTCTACACAGCTTTCATCTACTCTACTCTACTCTACTCTACTCTACTCTACTCTGCTCTGCCTAGCTCTACTCTGCTCTGCTCTACTCTGCTCTACTCTTTTCTGCTCTACTCTGCTCTGCCCTGTTTTACTCTGCTCTGCTCTGGTCTACTCTGCTCTGTCCAGTTCTATTCTAATCTGCTCTACTCTGCTCTGCTCCACTCTGCTCAGCTCTGCTCAGCTCTACTCTACTCAGCTCCACCCTGCTCAGCTCTGCTCTGCTCAGCGCTACACTGCACTGCTCTATTAAGCTCTGCTCAGCTCTACTCTGCCATGCTCTAAACTGCTCTGATCTACTCTGCCCTGCTCTACTCTACTCAGGTCTACTCTGGTCTGCTCTACTCTACTCTGCTCTACTCAGCTCTCCTCTGCCAAGCTCTACACTGCTCTGATCTACTCTACTCTGCTCTGCCTGCTCTCCTCTGCTCCACTCTACTCAGCTCTGCTCTACTCTGCTCTGCTCTACTCTACTCTGCGTTACTCAGCTCTACTCTGCTCTGCTCTAATCTGCTCTGCTATACTCAGCTCTACTCTTCTCTGCTCTACTCCGCTCTGCTCTATTCTGCTCTGCTCTACTCAGCTCTGCGCAGCTCTCCTCTGCTCCTCTCTACTCTGATGTGTTCTACTCCTGCTATGCTCTACTCTGCTCTGCTCTACTCTGCTTTGCTCTACCCAGCTCTAATCTGCACTGCTCTACTCAGCTCTTATCAGCTTTGATCTACTCTACTCTACTCTACTCTACCCATCTCCACTCTTCTCGGCTCTACCCTACTCTACTCTGCTCTGCTCTACTCTGCTCTTTCCAGCTCTACTCTACTCTGCTCAGCTCTAGTCTGCTCTGCTCTACTCTTGTATAATCTGCTCTGCTCTACTCTGCACTGCTCGTCTGTCCTCAGCTCTACTCTGCACTGCTCTACTCGGCCCTGCTCTATTCAGCTCTGCTCAGCTCTACTCTGCACTGCTCTGCTCTACCCAGCTCTACTCTGTTGTGCTCTACTCTACTATATTCTTCTCAGAGCTGCTCTACCCAGCTCTAGTCTTCACAACTCTACTCAGCTCTACTCAGCTCTGCTCTACTCTACTCTGCTCTACCTAGCTCTACTCTGCTCTGTTCCTACTCTTCTTTGCTCTACCCAGCTCTATTCTGCTCTGCTCTACTCTGCTTTACCCAGCTATACTCTGCTCTGCTCTTACTCTTCTCTGCTCTACCCAGTTCTACTCTGCTCTGCTCTTCTCAGCTCTACTCTGCTCTGCTCTAATCTGCTCTACTCTACAGTGATCCACCCAGCTCCACTCTGCTCTGCTCTACTCAGCTCTAATCTGCTCTGCTCTAATCTACTTTGTTTTACCCATCTTCACTCTTTTCTTTTCTACTCTGCTCAACTCTGCTCTGCTCACCTCAGCTCTGCTCTACTCTGCTCTGTTCTACTCATGTCTGCCCTACTCTGCTCTGCTCTTCTCTGCTATACTCTACTCTACTCTACTCTACTCTACTCTACTCTACTCTACTCTACTCTACTCTACTCTACTCTACTCTACTCTACTCTACTCTACTCTACTTTACTCTACTCTACTCTACTCTACTCTACTCTACTCTACTCTATTCTGCTCTGCTCTGCTCTGCTCAGCTCAGCTCTGCTCTACTCTGCTCTGCCCAACTCTGCTCTTTTCTACTCTGCTCTGCTATATTCTGCTCTGCTGTACTCAGCTGTGTCCAGCTCTCCTCTCTACATTGCTCTGCTCTACTCTGCTATGCTCTACTCTGCTCTGCTCACCTCTGCTCTACTCTGGCCAGCTCTACTCTGCTCTACTCTGCACTGCTCTACTCTGCTCAGCTATGCTCAGCTCTACTCTACTCAGCTCCACTCTGCTCAACTCTGCTCTGCTCAGCTCTACTCTGCACTGCTCTACTCGGCCTTGCTCTATTCAGCTCTGCTCAGCTCTATTCTGCCATGCTCTATACTGCTATGATCTGCTCTGCTCTGCTCCACTCTTGTCTACTCTGATCTGCTCTACTCTGCCCGCTTCAACTGTGCTCTACTTTGCTATGCTCTACTCTACTCTACTCTACTCAGCTCTACTCTGGTCTGTTCTACTCTACTCTATTCTACTCAACTCGCCTCTGCCATGCTCTACACAGCTCTGATCTACTCTTCTCTGCTCTTCTCTACTCTTCTCTGCTCAGCTCTACTCTGCTCTGGTCTACTCTGCTTAGCTCTGCTCAGCTCTTCTCAGCTCTACTCTACTCAGCTCCACCCTGCTCAGCGGGGCTCTGCTCAGCTCTACTCTGCACTGCCATATTCAGCTCTGCTCAGCTCTACTCTGCCATGCTCTAAACTGCTCTGATCTACTCTGCTCTGCTCTACTCTGCTCAGCTCTACTCTGGTCTGCTCTACTCTACTCTGCTCTACTCAGCTCTCCTCTGCCATGCTTTACACGGCTCTGATCTACTCTACTCTGCTCTGTCCAGATCTCCTCTGCTCCACTCTACTCTGCTCTGCTCTACTCTGCTCTGCATAGCTCTGCTCTACTCTGCTCTGCTTTACTCAGCTCTACTCTGCTCTGCTCTGCTCTACTCAGCTCTACTCTTCTCTGCTCTACTCTACTCTGCTCTAATCTGCTCTGATCTACACTACTCTGCTCTACCCATCTCCACTCTTCTCTGCTCTACCCTACTCTACTCTGCTCTGCTCACCTCAGCTCTGCTCTACTCTGCTCTACTCTGCCCTACTCTGCTCTTCTCTACTCTGCTCTGCACTACCCAGCTCTGCTCTTCTCTGCTGTACTCTGCTCTACTCTACTCTACACTTCTCTACTCTGCACAGCTCTACTCTGGTCTGTTCTACTCTACTCTGTCCTACTCAGGTCTCCTCTGCCAAGCTCTACACAGCTTATCTACTCTACTCTACTCTACTCTACTCTACTCTACTCTACTCTACTCTGCTCTGCCTAGCTCTACTCTGCTCTGCTCTACTCTGCTCTACTCTTTTCTGCTCTACTCTGCTCTGCCCTGTTTTACTCTGCTCTGCTCTGGTCTACTCTGCTCTGTCCAGTTCTATTCTAATCTGCTCTACTCTGCTCTGCTCCACTCTGCTCAGCTCTACTCTACTCAGCTCCACCCTGCTTAGCTCTGCTCTGCTCAGCGCTACACTGCACTGCTCTATTAAGCTCTGCTCAGCTCTACTCTGCCATGCTCTAAACTGCTCTGATCTACTCTGCCCTGCTCTACTCTACTCAGGTCTACTCTGGTCTGCTCTACTCTACTCTGCTCTACTCAGCTCTCCTCTGCCAAGCTCTACACTGCTCTGATCTACTCTACTCTGCTCTGCCAAGCTCTCCTCTGCTCCACTCTACTCAGCTCTGCTCTACTCTGCTCTGCTCTACTCTACTCTGCGTTACTCAGCTCTACTCTGCTCTGCTCTAATCTGCTCTGCTATACTCAGCTCTACTCTTCTCTGCTCTACTCCGCTCTGCTCTATTCTGCTCTGCTCTACTCAGCTCTGCGCAGCTCTCCTCTGCTCCTCTCTACTCTGAGTGTTCTACTCCTGCTATGCTCTACTCTGCTCTGCTCTACTCTGCTTTGCTCTACCCAGCTCTAATCTGCACTGCTCTACTCAGCTCTTATCTGCTTTGATCTACTCTACTCTACTCTACTCTACCCATCTCCACTCTTCTCGGCTCTACCCTACTCTACTCTGCTCTGCTCTACTCTGCTCTTTCCAGCTCTACTCTACTCTGCTCAGCTCTAGTCTGCTCTGCTCTACTCTTGTATAATCTGCTCTGCTCTACTCTGCACTGCTCGTCTGTCCTCAGCTCTACTCTGCACTGCTCTACTCGGCCCTGCTCTATTCAGCTCTGCTCAGCTCTACTCTGCACTGCTCTGCTCTACCCAGCTCTACTCTGTTGTGCTCTACTCTACTATATTCTTCTCAGAGCTGCTCTACCAGCTCTAGTCTTCACAATTCTACTCAGCTCTGCTCTACTCTACTCTGCTCTACCTAGCTCTACTCTGCTCTGTTCCTACTCTTCTTTGCTCTACCCAGCTCTATTCTGCTCCGCTCTACTCTGCTTTACCCAGCTATACTCTGCTCTGCTCTTACTCTTCTCTGCTCTACCCAGTTCTACTCTGCTCTGCTCTTCTCAGCTCTACTCTGCTCTGCTCTAATCTGCTCTACTCTACAGTGATCCACCCAGCTCCACTCTGCTCTGCTCTACTCAGCTCTAATCTGCTCTGCTCTAATCTACTTTGTTTTACCCATCTTCACTCTTTTCTTTTCTACTCTGCTCAACTCTGCTCTGCTCACCTCAGCTCTGCTCTACTCTGCTCTGTTCTACTCATGTCTGCCCTACTCTGCTCTGCTCTTCTCTGCTATACTCTACTCTACTCTACTCTACTCTACTCTACTCTACTCTACTCTACTCTACTCTACTCTACTCTACTCTACTCTACTCTACTCACTCTACTCTACTCTACTCTACTTTACTCTACTCTACTCTACTCTACTCTACTCTACTCTACTCTATTCTGCTCTGCTCTGCTCTGCTCAGCTCAGCTCTGCTCTACTCTGCTCTGCCCAACTCTGCTCTTTTCTACTCTGCTCTGCTATATTCTGCTCTGCTGTACTCAGCTGTGTCCAGCTCTCCTCTCTACATTGCTCTGCTCTACTCTGCTATGCTCTACTCTGCTCTGCTCACCTCTGCTCTACTCTGGCCAGCTCTACTCTGCTCTACTCTGCACTGCTCTACTCTGCTCAGCTATGCTCAGCTCTACTCTACTCAGCTCCACTCTGCTCAACTCTGCTCTGCTCAGCTCTACTCTGCACTGCTCTACTCGGCCTTGCTCTATTCAGCTCTGCTCAGCTCTATTCTGCCATGCTCTATACTGCTATGATCTGCTCTGCTCTGCTCCACTCTTGTCTACTCTGATCTGCTCTACTCTGCCCGCTTCAACTGTGCTCTACTTTGCTATGCTCTACTCTACTCTACTCTACTCAGCTCTACTCTGGTCTGTTCTACTCTACTCTATTCTACTCAACTCGCCTCTGCCATGCTCTACACAGCTCTGATCTACTCTACTCTGCTCTTCTCTACTCTTCTCTGCTCAGCTCTACTCTGCTCTGGTCTACTCTGCTTAGCTCTGCTCAGCTCTTCTCAGCTCTACTCTACTCAGCTCCACCCTGCTCAGCTCGGCTCTGCTCAGCTCTACTCTGCACTGCCATATTCAGCTCTGCTCAGCTCTACTCTGCCATGCTCTAAACTGCTCTGATCTACTCTGCTCTGCTCTACTCTGCTCAGCTCTACTCTGGTCTGCTCTACTCTACTCTGCTCTACTCAGCTCTCCTCTGCCATGCTTTACACGGCTCTGATCTACTCTACTCTGCTCTGTCCAGATCTCCTCTGCTCCACTCTACTCTGCTCTGCTCTACTCTGCTCTGCATAGCTCTGCTCTACTCTGCTCTGCTTTACTCAGCTCTACTCTGCTCTGCTCTGCTCTACTCAGCTCTACTCTTCTCTGCTCTACTCTACTCTGCTCTAATCTGCTCTGATCTACACTACTCTGCTCTACCCATCTCCACTCTTCTCTGCTCTACCCTACTCTACTCTGCTCTGCTCACCTCAGCTCTGCTCTACTCTGCTCTACTCTGCCCTACTCTGCTCTTCTCTACTCTGCTCTGCACTACCCAGCTCTGCTCTTCTCTGCTGTACTCTGCTCTACTCTACTCTACACTTCTCTACTCTGCACAGCTCTACTCTGGTCTGTTCTACTCTACTCTGTCCTACTCAGGTCTCCTCTGCCAAGCTCTACACAGCTTTGATCTACTCTACTCTACTCTACTCTACTCTACTCTGCTCTGCCTAGCTCTACTCTGCTCTGCTCTACTCTGCTCTACTCTTTTCTGCTCTACTCTGCTCTGCCCTGTTTTACTCTGCTCTGCTCTGGTCTACTCTGCTCTGTCCAGTTCTATTCTAATCTGCTCTACTCTGCTCTGCTCCACTCTGCTCAGCTCTGCTCAGCTCTACTCTACTCAGCTCCACCCTGCTCAGCTCTGCTCTGCTCAGCGCTACACTGCACTGCTCTATTAAGCTCTGCTCAGCTCTACTCTGCCATGCTCTAAACTGCTCTGATCTACTCTGCCCTGCTCTACTCTACTCAGGTCTACTCTGGTCTGCTCTACTCTACTCTGCTCTACTCAGCTCTCCTCTGCCAAGCTCTACACTGCTCTGATCTACTCTACTCTGCTCTGCCAAGCTCTCCTCTGCTCCACTCTACTCAGCTCTGCTCTACTCTGCTCTGCTCTACTCTACTCTGCGTTACTCAGCTCTACTCAGCTCTGCTCTAATCTGCTCTGCTATACTCAGCTCTACTCTTCTCTGCTCTACTCTACTCTGCTCTAATCTGCTCTGATCTACACTACTCTGCTCTACCCATCTCCACTCTTCTCTGCTCTACCCTACTCTACTCTGCTCACCTCAGCTCTGCTCTACTCTGCCCTACTCTGCTCTTCTCTACTCTGCTCTGCACTACTCAGCTCTGCTCTTATCTGCTGTACTCTGCTCTACTCTGCTCTGCTCAGCTCTAATCTGCTCTGCTCCTACTCTTCTCTGCTCTACCTAGCTCTACTCTGCTCTGCTCTACTCAGTTCTGCTCTTCTCTGCTGTACTCTGCTCTACTCAGCTCTGCTCAGCTCTACTCTGCTCTGTCCTGCTCTACCCAGCTCTACACTACTCTGCTCTACCCAGCTCTACACTGCTCTGCTCTACTCAGTTCTAATCTGCTCTGCTCTACTCTACTTTGTTCTAACAACCTTCACTCTTCTCTGCTCTACTCTGCTCTACTCTGCTCTGCTCTCATTTCTGCTCTAGTCTGCACTGCTCTACTCATCTGTGCTCTACTCTGCTCTTGCTCAACTCTGCTCTGCTCTACTCAGCTCTGCTATAATCTGCTACACTCTACTCTACTCTATTCTGCTTTGCTCTGCTCCGCTCTGCTCTACTCACCTCTGCTCTACCCAGCTCTGCTCTTTTCTACTCTGCTCTTCTCTACTCTGCTCTACTCTGCTCTGTTCTACTCAACTCTGCCCAGTTCTCCTCTGCTCCTCTCTACTCTGCTCTGCTCTACTCTGCTATGCTCTACTCTGCTCTGCTCAGCTCTGCTTTTATCTGCTCTGCTCAACTCAGCTCTGCCAAAGCTCTGCTCTGATCCTCTCTAATCTGCTCTGCTCTACTCAGCTCTACTCTTCTCGGCTCTTCTATACTCTGCTCTACCAAGCTCTACTCTGCTCTGCTCTAATCTGCTCTGCTCTACTCAGCTCTGCTCTAATCTGCTTTTGTCTACCCAGCTCTACTCAGCTCTGCTCTAATCTTCTCTGCTCGACCCAGCTCTACTCAGCTCTGCTCTAATCTGCTCTGCTCTACCCAGCTTTACTCTGCTCTGCTGTACCCAGCTCTACCCAGCTCTGCTCTAATCTGCTCTGTTCGACCCAGCTCTACTCAGCTCTGCTCTAATCTGCTCTGCTCTACCCAGCTTTACTCAGCTCTGCTCTACTCTGCTCTGCTCTACTCTCCTCTGCTCTGCTCTAATCTGCTCTGCTCTACTCTTCTCTGCTCTACTCAGCTCTGCCCAGCTCTTCTCTGTGTAACTTCTGAATGTGCTGTGCAGAATATACGTATTTTCCCCTCACCCCTCCCATTTTTCTACCCTTGCAGAAATGATAACATCAAGGTATAACAAACTTGTTATTTACGTAATTATACGTTTATTGCTGATTAAAAGGTTTCAATTAAATTCTGATTTGATGTTTTATTATTAGTTTAAGAAATACATTTTAAATACGAGGTATTGACAAGATAACACTTTCATCATTTTAGAGATACCTGCAGCAACACGCCTATGGTGCGGCCTTTCATGATGACCTCTGGAATGCCCTAACACAGGTACGTATTTCTATGCTGTTATTGTTTTTGCTGCTGCTTTCAATCTGTCCGACTTGATAATCCATGTTGATTTAAATAATTATGTTGAATTTATTTATAAATTAAAATTAAATAAGTCTCCAACAATGTTACTTATGTTAAAATAAGCAGATAAAATAGATATGACACGCCATTACGTCTTTAATAAAAGCAGTAAAATAAAATAGAAACGAGTAAATTTAAATTGGTAATAAGCAATTTTTTAAAAACCCAGTAATTAAGAGAGTTTTCTTATATTCGCCAACAGGAGATAAATCACACAACATTAAATATACATTTACAAATCAATAGAAATATGGGCCTACAAATCTCAATATAAACTATGAATACCTTATTTATTATTATCTAGCGTGCTATTAGTGTCAACAGACTATGGGTCGGTGGGATTTTGTTAGGTTGTGTTTCTCTTTCTTCAATACTCATTACGAGTAGGTTGACCAGAGCTGCTGTGTAAATGAGACAGTACCGTATTCTTTCATATTTCTCCGCTGTCACTTAGTCTTAATAATAATTATCAATTATTCCTCTTTTTAATCGAAATTGCTAATTTTGTTTAATAAAAAGGGGAACATAAACACAGGTGAGCAATTATAACCTATGACCTTATCACAGTGTCGTAGATTTCATTAACTTGCATAATCGTGAGTTATATCAAAACTGTACCATGGAGTGGCGAAAGGTTTATCGATAAGGTCTCTTCTTTTTTCCTCTTCTTTCTTTCCTCACTTGTCTTTCAACGTCGCATACGGCCTTTCATGTCTTGACATACGGTTAGTAGCAAGCAATCATATTAAGTCAGTAGTGTGGTAAAAATAGAAAAAAAGACATCACCTCAGTGCAAAATAAAGGCAAGTGGAACAATATTAAAACAGGTAAATGAATTTATATATTTGGGAAGTTTGTTAACGGAAGATGTACAACAGAGGTGAGTTGCTCAGGCAAAAGCAGCTTTCATAAAAATAAGGAAGATACTATGCAATCCATTTTTGACAATAGAAACAAGAAAAAGAGTTCTTAAATATTATATACAGCCAGTCTTAACATATGGATGTGTATCATGGACAATAGGACAACAGACAAGAAAATCACTGGAGTCTGTAGAAAAGTGGTTTTACAGAAGAATGTTGAGAATGCCATGGACAACTAAAAAGAGTAATGAAGACGTTCTGAAAGAGGCCAAAGCAAAAATAGCTAATTTCCAATATTAGGAAGAAACACTCGTCATTTCTTGGCCATGTAATGTGAAGAGAACAACTGGAATATATTGTAACAACTGGGAAAATTCAGGGACGAAGAGATAGAGGGAAGCAAAGAGAAAAGATACCAGACAGCTTAAGAGAAACGCTTGGCAGAAGGTCAACAACAGAAATGATAATTTACTGTCGTGATCGAAAGTTGTGGAGAGACACGATCACCTACGCCAGCAGGTCCTGTACTTGATGATGATAATTAGTGTGGTAAAATATTAGTGTCTTATTCTGGATGCTGCTTTGTTGAACAGCTTCTCTCGTGACTGAATCTGCCAGTATTGGACAGACTGATCCATCCGCAGAATTAACATATACTATATACATACATATGTTCGCCATACAATATTTGTTTGGTAATGCAAACGATTGTCATTCTTCTTACATGACCAAGCCACCTCAATCTACCACTCCTAAGTGTTGCATGATGAATGGGCGCTTGGCTCGTTGTAAGACACTAGAGTTGGTTACATTGTCCTGCCATGATGGATGGGAGTTTGGCTCCTTGTAAGACATTAGAGTTGGTTAATTTGTCCTGCCATGATTGATGGTAAAATTAAAGAATTAAAAAATGGTATGTAAGAAGCTTTACGTGATAAGTGGACGACACAGACTAAACGACGTTTCGGCCCAATAGGCCTTCATCAGGAACAAACAAAAAAAAAACACCAAAACTAATAACGAAACAACCCAAAACAAAAACAATCGAAATGTGTAAAGAAAACAAAATTATCTATCCTGTCAAAACAAAAGGAAATAGCAACCATCACCAAAGCTGCGGAACTCATAGTGTCTTATTCTGGGTGCTGCTTTGCTGAACAGCTTCTCTCGTGGCTGAATCTGCCAGTATTGGACAGACTGATCCATCATGCGGTGGAAATTAAGACAATATTGGGCCGAAACGTCGTTTAGTCTGTGTCGTCCACTTATCACGTAAAGCTTCTTACATACCATTTTTTTATTTTTTTATTTTTCCTCACATTCAGCTTTACTGCAGCTTCGCATTTTCATGCCTTAACCCATGATTGATGGTAGTTTGGCTCCTTGCAAGACAATAAAGTTGGTTACTTTGTCCTGCCATTTCATGTACATAATCTTTCAACGGCAACGCACATGAAAGCTGTTTAACCTTTTCTCCTGCCAACATAGGTAGTCCAAGTTTATGATATATATCACGTGACAAAACCATTTTGTATCTTGTTTCTTTATGCTGTCAATGGTGGAAATTATTTCCATATGTTTCCTGAGTTCTTCATTTCTGATCATATCACCTATGCTGTTTCATCTCATGCGTCTAACATTGCAGTTCGGTACTGATTATTTCTATTGTTGTTTTTGAGTCTAGCATTCAAGTCTGTGTTGTAGAGTGCCCGTTTTGCCGTTAGTGTTATTTTCTTGTTCCGCAGCTTTGTTGATGAGTTGTCCGGTGGTTTCTTGTTCCGCAGCTTTGTTGATGAGTTGTCCGGTGGTTTCTTGTTCCGCAGCTTTGTTGATGAGTTGTCCGTGGTTTCTTGTTCCGCAGCTTTGGTGATGAGTTGTCCGGTGCTTTCTTGTTCCGCAGCTTTGGTGATAAGTTATCCGGTGGTTTCTTGTTCTGCAGCTTTGGTAATGAGTTGTCCGGTGGTTTCTTGTTCTGCAGCTTTGAGATGACTTGTCCAGTGGTTTCTTGTTCTGCAGCTTTGGTGATGAGTTGTCCCGTGGTTTCTTGTTCCGCAGCTTTGTTGATGAGTTGTCCGGTGGTTTCTTGTTCCGCAGCTTTGTTGATGAGTTGTCCGGTGGTTTCTTGTTCCGCAGCTTTGTTGATGAGTTGTCCGGTGGTTTCTTGTTCCGCAGCTTTGGTGATGAGTTGTCCGGTGCTTTCTTGTTCCGCAGCTTTGGTGATGAGTTATCCGGTGGTTTCTTGTTCTGCAGCTTTGGTAATGAGTTGTCTGGTGGTTTCTTGTTCTGCAGCTTTGAGATGACTTGTCCAGTGGTTTCTTGTTCTGCAGCTTTGGTGATGAGTTGTCCCGTGGTTTCTTGTTCCGCAGATTTGGTGATGAGTTGTCCGGTGGTTTCTTGTTCTGCAGCTTTGGTGATGAAGTGTCCGGTGGTTTCTTGTTCCGCAACTTTGGTGATGAGTTGTCAGGTGGTTTTTTGTTCCGCAGCTTTGATGATGAGTTGTCCGGTGGTTTCTTGTTCCGCTTCTTTGGTGATGAGTTGTCCGGTGGTTTCTTGTTCCGCAGCTTTGGTGATGAGTTGTCCGCTGGTTTGGCAAGTTTTGTTGTCACTTGAACCTGTTTCTTCTGCATGTGAATTATCGTGTATTTGCTATATAATTATCGTGAAAGAAAGAAAGAAAGAAAATATAAAGAAATATAGGAAGATAGGAAGAAAGAGACAATTGAACATTAGATACTGGAAATTGATTTGAGAGCTTACATTTTTGAAGAAATCTGTTGTGTTTATACTACTGACGAAATTAACTCGAAATAGAAGAAATAAATACTCTGAGGCCCATCTCTTGTGGAAAGTACACAACTCTTTGCCCACATTTCTTTGCTTAAAATTGCCATTGTGTAACTAAATGGTAACAAATTGGCTACTAACCTTCAGTTCCCCCCTTATTATAATGTATATACCTCCCACTGCCACCACCACAACGTCTTCACCTTATTTAAGTCCATACTAAAGACAAAGCTACACCATCAATGGATCTTACAAAATTGTCGAAATACAAAAAAACACTGCTACTGCCTAGGAGACTTATAATATTACTTTCAAGCCTTCTTTATTAAACTGTACATATCATCCACTCCCACTCTAACGGGTCTCATACACATCCCAACAGTAAAGGCAAAACTACACCACATTTTTTAATCTCTCAGAATAATCCAAAGTATAAGAGCCTGCTGTTACTTAAGCTTCCTATTATCAAAGTGGTCTTGGCAGAGTACAAATAATAATACATAAATATTATTATATGGGGAACTTCCGAGGCGATAATAGGGAATAATAGAACAAAGAAGTATGTGTTAGCACTCGGAAAAATTGACAGACAAACAACAATAGAAAAAAAACGAAGAACAATGTATGGTCCGAAGTGGGATCGAACCCACTTGGTCTTGGCAGACTTGCACGATCTAAGATTTTACAAAATAATTTACCCTTTTGTTATATTGTAAAGCAAATAATATTTGTAAACGTTTATTAGAAAACATAACAAAAAAAAGTAATCATTCTGTGCATTTTATTTTTTAATGTGTACACTTTTTATTTTAACACAAAAGGTGTGTTAACGGTGTGTAATCACCTTTCGCTAGCGGATAAAGTGTGTTTGGTTGGCCGTAGTTTGTTTGGCTCTGATATTTACATAACTGATATCTGTTGATAAAAGAAAGATGATAATGTTGGTAATACAATACCTTAGAAGTTGTAGTCGCCAGTGCGGCGAGAGACCCCTGTGCACACGGCTGCCAGGGAAAAACGGATTGGGACAACGCAAGATTCAGCTACTAGACTCTACGGACTTCACCAGAGGTGAACGCTTTAGAACTTAAACAAAAAATAAATAAATACAATTATATATTAATAAGTAATAACAATATTAACAATGAGATTATTTGATGTTGTTCAAGGTTTTAGCAATCATAATTTGTTTGTCTTCCTCATTTCAGCAAGCTAGGTCGGAGGGAAAGCAAAACATTAGCGTCAAGACCATCATGGACACATGGCTTCTACAAATGAACTACCCACTGGTGACTGTCAAAATTCACCCTTACAGGCGAGGCCTTTTAGAGGTGACCCAGGAACGATACCTTTATGACTCTACAGATGTATGTCTAAGGAATGTCAGTTCACCATTTGGGTGAGTCAGCAAACATTTGACTATAGTTACATTATTTGCTTCTAAAATGGATGCTCTTTAGATTTATTTGTAATATTCATATTTACTGTTTCAATGGTTTGTGTTTATTTTGTGCAAACCTCATTTTATTCCACGCCTTTCTGTGTTCTACAACTTATCCAAAACTTTCAAGTCTGTAATGCTTGTCTATAATTTCAGTTTATTTTCTCTATACGTTTATGTGCTCCAATATATGTTCCTGCAAGTATTAGAGGTTTCATTACAAAATGGTTTTATTTTATTTTCAGCTACCGCTGGAACATACCCATAACGATTACATCAAGCATCAGTACAAACTTCAACTCTACCGACAGAGAAATATACTGGATGAACACATCTGAAGACAGCAGTTGAGTTTCTAAATTGATCATCATCACGTGCCATGCCGGTTGGCGTAGGCGATCATATCTTTCCACAATTTTCTATCTACCGTATATCGTATCAATTATGTTGTTGACTTCTTTCCATGTCATGACATTAAGCTATCCAGTATTTTCTCTCTTTGTCGTCCGCGATCTCTCTTTCCCTGTATTGTGTCAGTTGTAACCAAGTATTCCAACTTTCCTCTTCTCCTGATGTGCATGAAAAATGTTGATTATTTCTTTATGATGTTTCTTACTAGCTCTCTTTTTGTGTGGCCTCTTTGAGAATTTCCTCGTTGGTCCTTTTTTTGCCAATTGTTATTTGTAACGAACGTTGTTTGTTTGCGTACAGCAGTTTTATGTTTCTAGCGAAATCTTGAGGGAGCGGATTTTGGGTGGATATCGCTTTTCAAACTTTTCACATCGACAGTCTATGATCAGGTGTCCTTCCCCAGACAGGCAGATATTCTTTTTGGCGTTTGGGAAGATATTTTCTTATTGATTTTGATATGGCCGAGATCCATATATCGGTATGAAAGGACATTTTACATTTATTGTCTTAATATGGCCAAGATCCATATATCGGTATGAAAGGACCTTTTACATTTATTGTCTTAATATGGCCGAGACCAATATATCGGTATAAAATGAACTTTTATTTCCTTAATATGGTCGACAGTAGTCACTATCTTTTCTTTTCCCCAAAATATCTCTGGTATTCATTTATTTAGGCCCGGTATACTCTAGAAAACGTCATATGGAGTCTAGCCTGGCTTATTGTCTTCATTAAATGAGTTCACTTAATTAACTACTGCTCTTATGTCACTGCCATACATCATCACAGAGCAATGCAAGAGAACAGATAATAGGGCAGGATCCATACACATCATTACAGTTCCATTTATTTGTCATGTGTGTAAACATTGTCGTGCTGGTCGAAGAGAGAATATATTTATTGAGTGAAAATACGTTTATTGACCACATTCTTGTCCAACGATCTTCACAACAGAAATGGCAACAAAGTAATGACAACAAAGTAATGACACAAAGTAATGACAATAAAGTAATGACACCAAAGTAACGACAACAAAGTAATAACAACAAAGTAATAACAACACAGAATGGCGCTAGTGACGTTATTTCTTGGGTCCCCCTCTACTGTGCCAGGATTGATGATCATCATTGTAATCCATCAAACTGCTTCACAGACTTTCACGTTCAGAATATAACAGTTGGACGACACACGATAATCGTGGCACATGTCTAGCCAACAACTAATGGACCGAAACCCTTTTACAACATATTGACCTCTCCTAATGAATAGTTTATGTTGCAACAGTTCTGTCGAGTTTCTATTACAGGTTGTGAGTTTCAGCTTTTTTTTTTTGATACCAGTAGATGATGTTATATCCTGTGTGTGTGTGTGGTTGTGTCATATATCATTTCTTATTTGTCTGACTATATACGTGTGAATATGTTTGTGTTTGATTACCAACTGTGTATATGTTATGCATTTGTAACAATAATTGTTGCATACATTGTGTATGTAACACCGATTGTTATTGCTTGCCACTAGCAACTGTTCAAAATCCACGAATAACATATTTGCTTGTTATATTTCCAGAACAAATCAATGTCTCCAATACAACCCAACTTCCTGCAAATATTGATTTAAATAACTGGATCATTGCCAATGTCCAACAGTATGGCTACTATCGAGTTAATTATGACGAAGTAAACTGGCTAGCCCTTAGCAGACAACTATCAAAGAACCATTCAGTAAGTTGGTGAAAGATTATTCTGATGCTGTTGCACTACTGAATGGGCCAGTCTTAATTACATATTAAAATATAACAGTATGTATGTGCGTTCGTCATCATCTAGTAGCCTGTTCTTTGAAGAACTGTGATCTCATCACAGCCCACCTGAAGGAATGTCTGTCTCCTGTCATTAGATTTTCCACTTCGTATGTTGTCAAATTCAAGGCATATCTCGAAACCTCTTTCCTCTTGGTCCTTCCCTGTCTGGTCTTCTTTGAAATAAGCCTTAAATTATTCTTCTTTCCAGCTACTGTGTTTTTTAATATGATAGTACTATTTTAAATTATCTTTTCAGGTGTTGTTTACTAGCCAGTTCTCAGTAATTTTCAGGCTTTTTCATGTTTTCTTTTTTTTTTTTCATTGTTCATGGTATCCTATGAATGTTTCTATTAAATTGTGTTTCAAATGAACCAATTTTCTCCACTTTCGCTAGCTACATTCATCATATTTCGGAGCCATATCTTGTCGCTTGCTACATTCATCATTCTTTGGAGCCATATCTTGTCGCTTGATACATTCATCGTTAATCGGAGCCATATCTTGCAATTAGGAAGATACAACTCCTCAGCAGTTTTACCTTAAAATCCTTGTTGGTATTGTCGTCATAATTTGTTTTTTGTATTTCGTTACATTTTTGTTTGCTCTTTCTAGACTTCTTTTCGTTTCCTTCTGGCAGTCTTCCTTGTCTGCTAGTGCAGATCCCTGAAAATTATAACTTGTTACAATTTATGGTTTGTAAAACTGTGTTCAACATATAAGGCTTCATTGAAAACATGTGAACGTTTGTGAGCAAAATGGTGGTCTAGAGTTTGCTGTAGAGCAAAAGCCTACCATTCACATCTCGGACTACTTGGACAGTGTCTTCCAACTTGTTGTCAGAGCAATTCCTCTTACGTGAGGGACACTAACCACACCCTTGACATATTCTCTACTTTCTTTCCCTGCTCTGGTAAGACTTACCTCCCCTTTGTTCAGGATGTCTGCTCCCTCTATACCTCTATACCCTACAAAGATAGTTTTTTGGTTCTCCAGTTCTTCCTGGGTTGTAGGAACCAAACCTCGGTCCACACCTCTGCTTTCATTTGTTTGACGAAACTAGTCTTGACCCTCAACTCATTTTTATTCGATGGTCGATTCTTCAGTCAGACCAGTGAGGTAGCAATGGACACCACGAAGGGCTCAAGCTATACTTGCTTATTTATGGGTTACTTAGAACACCCCATTATTTCATTCTTTAGTGGCCATCTTTCCCCCATTACTTAGAACACCGCATTATTTCATTCTTTAGTGGCCATCTTTCCCCCATGTATTACCGGTATATCGACGACGGTTTCGTGTGTCTGATCTTTCAGGACCGGTCTTTACCCAGTTCATGTCTCATGATTTCATACTCCATCACTACCTTCTCGGTTACCTTCTTAAACATCTTAGTCTCTCCCCACCCATCAGGTATACACACCATCATATTTTATAAACCTACGTATGTGACGTCTATCTCCTCTGTTCTCCTTCTCACACCCGAACCTGTCGTGATTCTACATTTTCTCTAACTTTCTACGCCTTAGACATCTATGCAACCTAGATGACGACTTTCTCCACCAAGTCCACCTTTTGTTGAATTTCTTTCGCCAACCACTTTACCCTGAATCTTTCCTGCAATCTGTCCTCCAATGATCTGTCCCTATTACTCGCAGTTAATCTCTTAACCCATATCACTCTCCCTCCTTCTAACAGAACTGTTCTCTTCCTTAACTGCTACCCTTACAATCTGGCTGCACTTCGGGTCTTGAAACAACACTTACCTGCTACCCTCACAATCTGGCTGCACTTCGGGTCTTTAAACAACACTTACCTGCTACCCTCACAATCTGTCTGCACTTCGGGTCTTGATACAACACTTACCTGCTACCCTCACAATCTGTCTGAACTTCGGGTCTTTAAACAACACTTACCTGCTACCCTAACAATCTGTCTGCACTTCGGGTCTTTAAGCAACACTTACCTGCTACCCTAACAATCTGGCTGCACTTCGGGTCTTTAAACAACACTTACCTGCTACCCTAACAATCTGGCTGCACTTCGGGTCTTTAAACAACACTTACATAGGCTCCACTAAAATCCCACCACCTATTTTCTATTATCTGACCTCCACCCCCCCCTCCCCATTCCTCTCTGCTTCCATTTAAACGTGACAGGAACCTGCGGGACATCTTGGTTAGGAGCCGCCTCCGCAACCCACGCCTGAGAGGCACGACCCGCAGCGACAGGTCATGTAGTACGTGCCCGTTTTTGCTACAAACTCATCAAGCCCCATTCTCGTTTGGAACATTTGAGATTCAGGAAAGCTTCACTTGCGTATCTAGGGATCTTAAATATGCTATTATCTGTCAGCGCTGTAGTAAGACGTTTATTGGTCAAACGGGCCGACGTTTAGGGAATTGGGTCCGTGTACACCTGTATACTATCAAACGTGATTCTGGTACTCATGTCTTGTCCAATTTCAGATCTCTAGGCCAAGGATACCTCTGAGGGCTGCCAGATTACAGGAATCTTTTCTTGCTCCTCAGACACACACGGTCTGTTTGCCTTAGAGAACCGACTTATAGCCCATTTTAGCACTCACCATTCGAGGGGCTTAAACTCTTCAATTTTTCATTGAATTACTGACCTCCACTTTACTCTCATATTTCCTTTTCTCCCCTCTTGCCATCTCTGCTCTCTTCTTTTCCTTATTCTCTATAGGACCTCTCATTTAATCCATCATCAGGGGACCCTTACTATGTTTGGCACTTGCTTGGCTTACGAGATCCTCACTGGCCTATTGACCACTTATCATGTGGAAAAAAACGTTTTGGCTATTGTCGCTTCCTCTTCCTAACATTAGGACAACGAGTCAACACGTCTGTACATGATCCTTTTAAGTTAGATAAGTACTTGCTTTGTGTGTGTGTGTGTGTGTGTGTGTGTGTGTGTGTACGTGTGTGTGTGTGTGTGTGTGTGTGTGTGTGTGTGTGTGTGTGTCTGTCTGTCTGTCTGCCTGTCTGTCTGTCTGTCTGTCTGTCTGTCTGTCTGTCTGTCTGTCTGTCTGTCTGTCTGTCTGTCTGTCTGTCTGTCTGTCTGTCTGTCTGTCTGTCTGTCTGTCTGTCTGTCTGTCTGTCTGTCTGTCTGTCTGTCTGTCTGTCTGTCTGTCTGTCTGTCTGTCTGTCTGTCTGTCTGTCTGTCTGTCTGTCTGTCTGTCTGTCTGTCTGTCTGTCTGTCTGTCTGTCTGTCTGTGTATTGCATTAATATTTGTTATATTATGCCCGATGAAGGCTTGTGGCGAAACGTCGTAGTTTGTCTCGTGTCACCTTAGGTTCAGCTGCCTAACACCATTTTATGTTTATTTTATATAATAAACGAGAGACGAATTGCAGCAAACATTTCTATTATGATAGGTGAAAAGTAAACATTTGAAGGACCACCAACATTTGCAACAGATGTAGAGGTTACCATGACAACTTGAAACCTTGAGATCGCCTGAGCTCAAATAATGTAGCCCAAAGTTGGAATGAAAGCAATTGGAGAAACGGAATAGGAGAATTTGAGATATAAAAATAAACAAAGCGCTGAATGATATCTACAAAAGATGTGTTTAATATGATATTCGAATGTTGTGGCCATGTGACTCACTGCCATAGTTTTCACACGCTAGAGCAAGACTATTTGAGAATCATCGTACAGTCATTCTGCCGACCATTATATTACGAAGGGGCATCAAGCACAATAAGATACAAAACTGGTGAGACCAATGCAGGTTAAGGTAAATGTATAGACAACGACATGTACTCTAAATATAACAAATACTATTTTTAAAAACTAAGGTGACCATATTTTTGAAATCGCATTCCGGGACGGAATAATTTTACTTCAATTTTCCACCAATAAAATTACATTTCTTCTTGCTGTCATTTTCAAGTGAATAATACATACATTTTAAAACATCTAATAATATAGACCTACGGAGGCGAAGGCGCGCCCCACCCAGCACCAGAGCTGGAAGTCGTCAGTGACTCATAACTGATGGCTTGCGCCAGGATCGGTGAACCAGAACCATCCAGACCCTGCTACACCTCTCCGCGGTGCCTCCAGAAACAGACTAACCTGTCTAGTCTGGCCAAGCGAGCAGGGATCGAAGAGGGAAGACAAACCCGGTACTCAAAAATGTCGGCTGAAGTCGGATGTGTTGGGCCGAAAGGCGCAAATATCACAGTGTTACACTGCAAACTTCAACACAACGTAACTACGTCCACTTAACGTCCTTTTAAGGGCGGATGACGAGGAGGAAGTCTACGGTTCGTATCCGCTAGAATACCTCAAATCATCGGGCGACCGCATCATCATCATATAGACCTACAATACGCTATCAGGATAATTAGGAGATTTAAAAAAAACAGTGATACTCACTTAAATTGAAGGTGAAACAGAGATGCTGTACTTTTCAGATGAGTGAATTTTCTGTAAAATGCCCTTCTTTGTATGCAGCATCTTATAAAATTCGGCACATGTTCCCTCATAGTTCACTTTGGTGATCAACATGGCTTTTAAAGTTTCAACACCTAGTTGTGTTTTATCATTTGTCCACAAACTGTTCATCAGAGAAAACACTCGTTCTGTTGCAGCATTTGTTCCAGGTAGACACAAAAAGAACTCTGCCAACTTCAGAATATGTGAAACGGGCACATGATTGTTTCTGAAGTGGGAAGCTAGTTCAACCCAACGCTGCCCTGGTAATGTTTTATTAAGACTCCACTCACTAATTTTTTTGTGAAGTAACGAACTGATTCATGTAGACATATTCGTCATACATTTCATTTTCTGGAAAGTCGACTGAAGGCACTGTTTGACTCACTAATGATGAAGACTTCTCAATATCTTCCCAATTTGGTGTTCTGTTCAGCATTACCCAGCTGTAAGACTCTAGGTTTTGAAAATTATTTGCAGCCCATTTCTTCAAATAACTTAAAGCTGTTTCATAAAATGAAGAAACACTGGCGTTAAACTTTGTCACATCATCACGTTGAAATCCTTCCATTTCCAGCTTTTTAAGGATTATCTGAACTCTTGGTGGCAAGAAGCCGTCTTCCAGCTTGGACTCCAAGATAGCTTTCAACCTATTGATGTTGTCAATGAATTCAAATACAGTGACCATCTGTCCCTCTACTTTCTGCACTGCTTCGTGCAAAGAGGATGCCTGACTGTGAACCAAAATAAGCCATGCCTCAGACAGTGGGTTTTCAAAGAATTCCTGTATAAAAACTGGGCATCTGTCTTGAGATTGAAAATATGATTTTAGAGGCAGGAACATGTAAAGAACCCTTTCAACAGCAGGCAAGAGCGCAAGCCACCTAGTTTGTGCATAACCTAAAATCATCTGGAAGTCTGTGTCGACAAACTGACAAAACTCCTTGAGACTTTCAACTCTAACTGTGTATGATTTGAAGTACAGATAAATTTTTGCAATAGTCATTTTAACATCAACAGGCAATACGTCTGCAGCTGCTCCAACAGTGTTGTGGAAAATATGGCAAGCACACCCAACACCTATCAAACTATGTCCAAGGTTTTCTTTCAGTTTTGTGAAAACATTGTTCTGTCCTTTTATTTCAGCGCCCCCAAAATTAGAATTTGTGTTGTCTGCACATAATCCAACTACTTTCAGTTCTAAACCATTTTCAGTTAGACAGTCAATAAGAAAACTACTTACTATATCAGATGTTCCACCCGGCAATGGCTTCAACTCTAATATTTTAACTTTCGGCCCCTTATTGCGATCAAAGTATCTGACAAGCAAAGGAAAAATCTTGATTTCTTTGTGGTTGGAGGCATCTGTCAGTATGGAGATAAATGTTACGTTTTCTAGGTCACATCTCAACTCGTTTAGAGCATGGGGTGTGAACACATTCCGAATAATAGCTTCTGTTTTCGTACGTGCACAAGCAAATTTTGGTTCTAAAGTTACCTGAAGCAATTTTGATGTGCAGTCCATAGATCTAAACGTGTGATTGTGCATCACTGTATGATATGCAAAGGCACCTTCTGTAGCAGCTAACTGTTATTCTTTGTCACCAACCTGTTCAGCTCGAAAAAAAAATGTCTATGTAGACTTTTTTTTATAAAAGGGTATTCCTTTTGTAAATCTTGATTAAAACTACAATTACGCTTTGGTGCCATTTTTTGCGAAAGTGAAAGTGAAAGTTAGTAACACAACGAATATATACGAGATTTAAAACTAGGAGCGCATTCTACTGTTTTGATATTAAACAAAATTGTCTACACAGCAACGGAATAATATTTTTTTTAATTGAAGAAATGTACGCCGTATACCAAAATGGCAAAATTGGTAAGCGTTTGTGTCCCAAATTATTTTTTATCAAATCCGGGACAAAAGCTAAAAAATATGCCAAAATCGGGACAAAACCGGTACGCAGCTAATCCGGGACAAAGGTTCAAAAAATGTCAAATTCCGGGACAATCCGGGACGAATGGTCACCTTATAAAAACTGTATTATGTTTTATAGCCTACATCATATTATTTAACAAGAAAAAGAAAGCCTTGAGAAATATTCACAATTTTAGAAAAAAATATAAATGTTTACTTGTTGCTATCAAAAGCAAACAAGAAAATAATAAATGACATTGTACTGGCAAAAAAAGTAGCCATAAGAAAAGGCATTCAGTGGCAATTTCTAGCTTGAGAATAGAGACTAGCAGTTTCTGCTGTCCTCTGGTGGATTTCAAAGGCACTTTTGAATGAATTAATTAGTGTGATGTACTTTCTGCCAACGGGCGTAATACACACCACATTACCGCAAAAATCATGTGCCGAAGGTCAGTAAAATTTATGGTCACTAATACCATATTCCCTATACGCCACCTGGCGTGACGGGATACTTTACTACTTACTACTTTACTTTCTGCGAAGTCTGTGAAAGTTTTAGAAAGTTGCGGTGTTTTGGGAACTGGTCTATACAGGAAAAGACGTTCAGTTGGATTTTTGTTGGTGACTTCTAGTCTCACTCAAAAGTTTAAATTGGTGCGATAGATTCTTTTCCTGGAAAAGAAATAAGGCATTGACGAATACTGCCCACATTTATCACAATGATAAAAAAAAAAAAAATTAAAAATCTCCAGCATGAGTAACATACATAGGAGTTGACGCCCCAAACCTACAAGACAAATGGGCTATAATGAGCTATACTGTTCAGGTCAGTTGTGGGTTTGTGACAGACATAAGTTGATGGGCTGACCCTCGGTGCACCTGAGACGGAAAGTCATGCGCAATGGCAATGTTTTCAATGATCTCAACGAATGTATTTTGAATATCAATGCAGCTATCACTGAGAACACAATCTAGACGCTGCAAAAACAAGGTGCAATACAAAATAGAACAGGTAGAAATATTGTTACCTGCAAATATGAGCTAGTTACATGCAAAACTGGCAGGTTCCTACAGAAAGTATCAGTCTGCATACAATTCATTATCTGCCGAAAACCTACTGGTTTGTCTGGACTGCTGTGTTGTCCACTGTAAGCAGAAGTGAGGTGTGTTTGGCAGGACCTTTTTGTGTTAAGGGAAGGGTAACCAGTCGTCAAATTAATGGCTTTTACCAGAGTGAACGAGTGTTGATTGTTTATAATCTTGGAGACGTCATCTGTTGCCTAAAGCTTATGACAAAGAGGAGATGACACATTTTCATATCAAATTCATATATTTATAACCAGAGTGGAGTTAAACAATTAGTGTAATCGCTTATTTAAACATAAGCTTTTACATTATTTAATTTTATGTGCAGTAGATATTTGTTTAAAGTATGTCAAGATACAAAAAATATGACAGTATTACATTTGTTGATGTCTATTTGTCATAGGTCATTCCACCCATCAACAGAGCACAGATTATCGATGATGCCTTCAATTTAGTAAAGTAAGTCATTTTCCACACATATAAATTATTATTTACTGCTATAGCTACAAGATTTTGCCACCTCGTGTCTGTCTTGTAAGATGCCTAGCATCGTGAGTTTCATTACTTGAAGTGACACAATCCAGAAGTCTCCGAACACTTCTGGATAGGCGGCCGAGCACATATGCGTGAAAACTAGCGTGTTAAGACGCCAATTGAAGTATCGTACTTTGACTTTACCTTACTTCTTGGTTTAGGATGTACAGATCACATGATAGACAATTATGGACATTTAACTATGAATATTAAATACCCCCTTGATGTGAAGGTATTCGGCTATGTTCACATATTTAATGCCAGAGTGGAAAGAGATGAAGAGTTATGTGACTTTGTTTGACAGAAATATAATAAGATAAGGAGCTGCAACAATGTTAGGTGGCTCTCCCTAATACCAGCAATCACAAATTACTGAGCTGCACCAATGTTAGGTGGCTCTCCCTAATACCAGCAATCACAAATTACTGAGCTGCAACAATGTTAGGTGGCTCTCCCTAATACCAGCAATCACAAATTACTGAGCTGCAACAATGTTAGGTGGCTCTCCCTAATACCAGCAATCACAAATTACTGAGCTGCACCAATGTTAGGTGGCTCTCCCTAATACCAGCAATCACAAATTACTGAGCTGCACCAAATGTTAGGTGGCTCTCCCTACTGCCAGTAATCAAAAGTTACTGAGCTGCAACAATGTTAGGTGGCTCTCCCTAATACCAGCAATCACAAATTACTGAGCTGCACCAATGTTAGGTGGCTCTCCCTAATACCAGCAATCACAAATTACTGAGCTGCAACAATGTTAGGTGGCTCTCCCTAATACCAGCAATCACAAATTACTGAGCTGCAACAATGTTAGGTGGCTCTCCCTAATACCAGCAATCACAAATTACTGAGCTGCACCAATGTTAGGTGGCTCTCCCTAATACCAGCAATCACAAATTACTGAGCTGCACCAATGTTAGGTGGCTCTCCCTACTGCCAGCAATCAAAAGTTAATGACCTACAACAATGTTAGGTGGCTATCCCTACTGCCAGTAATCAAAAGTTACTGAGCTACAACAATGTTAGGTGGCTGTCCCTGCTGCCAGCAATCAAAAGTTACTGACTACAACAATGTTAGGTGGCTCTCCCTCCTACCAGCAATCAAAAGTTATTGAGCTACAACAATGTTAGGTGGCTCTCCTAAATGCCAGCAATCAGAAGTTACTGAGCTAAACAATGTTAGGTGTTTCTCCCTACTACCAGCAATCAGAAGTTGCTGAGCTACAACAATATTAGATGGCTCTTCCTACTGCAAGCAATCAAAAGTTACTGAGCTAAAACAATTTTAGGTCGCTCTTCCTACTACCAGCAATCAGAAGTTACTGAGCTACAACAATTTTATGTGGTTCTCCCTACTACCAGTAATCTGAAGTTACTGAGCTACAAATATGTTAGGCGGCTCTCCCTACTGTCAGCAATCAGAAGTTACTGACCTACAACAAGGTGGCTCTACCTACTGCCAGAAATCAGAAGTTACTGAGCTACAACAATGTTAGTGGCCCTTCCTACTACCAGCAATCAAAGTTACTGATCTATAACAATGTTAGGTAGCTCTTCCTACTACCAGCAATAAGAAATTACTGAGCTACAAATATGTTAGGCGGCTCTCCCTACTGCCAGAAATCAGAAGTTACTGAGCAACAACAATGTTAGGCGGCTCTCCCTACTGCCAGCAATCAAAAGTTATTGAGCTACAACAATTTAAGGTGGCTATCCCGACTGTCAGCAATCAAAAGTTATTGAGCTACAACAATGTTAGGTGGCTATCCCTACTACCAGCAATCAGAAGTTACTGAGATACAATAATGTTAGGTGGTTCTTCCTACTACCAGCAATCAAAAGTTACTGAGCTACAATAATGTTAGGAGTCGCCTCCCTACTACCAGCAATCGAAACTTATTGAGCTACAATAATGTTAGGTGGCTCTCCCTACTGCCAGCAATCAAAAGTTACTGAGCTACAACAATGTTAAGTGGAGCTACAACAATGTTAAGTGGCTGTACCTGTTACCAGCAAATCAGAAGTTACTGAGCTACAACAATATTAGATTGCTCTCCTAACTACCAGCAATCAGAAGTTACTGAGCTACAAATATGTTAGGTGGCGCCTGCCTATTGCCAGCAATCAGAAGTTACTGCGCTACAATAATGTTAGGTGGCTCTTCCTACTACCAGCAATCAGAAGTTACTGAGCTACAACAAAGTTAGGAGGCGCCTCCCTACTACCAGCAATCAAAAATTACTGAGCTACAATAATGTAATGTGGCTCTTCCTACTACCAGCAATCAAAAGTTACTGTGCTACAATAATGTTAGGAGGCGCCTCCCTACTACCAGCAATCAAAAGTTACTGAGCTACAATAAAGTTAGGTGGCTCTCCCTAATGCCAGCAATCAAAAGTTACTGAGCTACAACAATGTTAAGTGGCTGTACCTGTTACCAGCAAATCAGAAGTTAGTGAGCTACAACAATGTTAGGTGGTTCTCGCTACTACAAGCAATCAGAAGTTCCTGAGCTACAACAATGTTAGGTGGCGCTCCCTAAATGCCAGCAATTAGAATTTACTGAGCTACAACCATGTTATGTGATTCTCCCTACTACCAGCAATCAGAAGTTACTGAGCTACAACAATATTAGATTGCTCTCCCTACTACCAGACATAAAAAATTACTGAGCTACAACAATGTTAGTCGGCTCTTCCTATTACCAGCAATAAAAAGTTACTGAGCTACAACAATGTTATGTGGTTCTCCCTACTACCAGCAATCAGAAGTTACTGAGCTACAAATATGTTAGGTGGCTCTCCCTACTGCCAACAATCAGAAGTTACTGAGCTACAACAATGCTAGGCGGCTCTCCCTACTGCCAGCAATCAAAAGTTACTAAGCTACAACAATGTTAGGTGGTTATCCCTGCTACAAGCAATCAGATGTTACTGAGCTACAACAATGTTAGGTGGCTATCCCTACTAACAGCAATCAGAAGTTACTAAGCTACGATAATGTTAGGTGGCTATCCCTGCTAACAGCAATCAGAAGTTACTGAGCTACAACAATGTTAGGTGGCTGTCCCTACTCATGCAATCAAAAGTTACTGAGCTACAACAATGTTAAGTAGCTGTCCCTACTGCCAGCAATCAAAGGTTAATGAGCTACAACAATGTTAGGCGGCTCTTCCTACTGCCAGCAATCAAAAGTTACTGAGCTACAACAATGTTTGACGGCTGTCCCTGCTACCAGAAATCAGAAGTTACTGAGCTACAACAGTGTTAGATGGCTATCCCTACTACCAGAAATCAGAAGTTACTGAGCTACAACAATATTAGGTCCCTCTCCCTACTGCAAGCAATCAGAAGTTACTCATCTACAACAATGTTAGTTGGCTCTCCCTTCTGCCAGCAATCAAAAGTTACTGAGCTACAACAATGTTAGACGGCTGTCCCTGCTACCAGAAATCAGAAGTTACTGAGCTACAACAGTGTTAGATGTCTATCCCTACTACCAGCAATCAGAAGTTACTGAGCTACAACAATATTAGGTGGTTCTCCCTACTGCCAGCAAGCAGAAGTTACTGATCTACAACAATGTTAGTTGGCTCTCCCTACTGCCAGCAATCAAAGTTACAGAGCTACAACAAAGTTAGGTGGCTATCCCTACTACCAGCAATCAGAAGTTACTGAGCTACAATAATGTTAGGTGGCTGGCCCTCCTACCAGCAATCAGAAGTTACTGAGCTACATCAAAGTTAGGTGGCTATCCCTACTACCAGCAATCAGAAGTTACAGAGCTACAACAAAGTTAGGTGGCTATCCCTACTGCCAGCAACAAAAGTTACAGAGCTACAACAAAGTTATGTGGCTATCCCTACTACCAGCAATCAGAAGTTACTGAGCTACAATAATGTTATGTGGCTGGCCCTCCTACCAGCAATCAGAAGTTACTGAGCTACAACAATATTAGGTCCCTCTCCCTACTGCAAGCAATCAGAAGTTACTTATCTACAACAATGTTAGTTGGCTCTCCCTACTGCCAGAAATCACAAGTTACTGAGCTACAACAATGTTAGGCGGCTCTCCCTACTACCAGCAATCAGAAATTACTGAGCTTCAACAATGTTAGGTGGCTCTCACTATTGCCAGCAATCAAAATATTGCTGAGCTACAACAATGTTAGGTGGCTCTCCCTACTGCCAGCAATCAGAATTACTGACCTACAACAATGTTAGGTGGCTCTCCCTACTACCAGCAATCAGAAGTTAGAGACCTACAACAATGTTAGGTGGCTCTCCCTACTGCCAGCAATCAGAAGTTACTGACCTTCAACAATGTTATGTGGTTCTCCCTACTGCCAGCAATCAGAAGTTACTGAGCTACAACTATGTTAGGTGGCTCTCCCTACTACCAGCAATCAAAAGTTACTAAGTTACAATAATGTTAGGATGCTCTCACTACTACCAGCAATAAAAAATTACTAAGCTACAATAATGTTAGGTGGCTCTCCCTACTGCCAACAATCAGAAGGCACTGACCTACAACAATGTTAGGTGGTTCTTCCTACTGACAGCAATCAGAAGTTACTGAGCTACAACAATTATTAGGTGGCTCTCCCTACTACCTGCAAACAAAAGTTACTGAGCTACAACAATGTTAGGTGGATCTCCCTACTACCAGCAATCAGATGTTACTGAGCTACAACAATGTTAGGTGGCTCTGTGTACTACCTGCAATCAGAATTTTCTGAGCTACAACAATGTTAGGTGGCTGTCCCTACTATCAGTAATCAGAAGTTACTGAGCCGCAACAATGTTAGGTGGCTGTCCCTGCTACCAGCAATCAAAAGTTACTGAGCTACAACAATGTTATGTGGCGCCTCCCTACTACCAGCAATCAGAAGATACTGAGATAAAACAATGTTAGGTGCCGCCTCCCTACTACCAGCAATAAGAAGTTACTGAGCTACAACAATGTTAGGTGGCTCTCCCTACTACCAGCAATCAGAAGTTACTGAGCTACAACAATTTAGGTGGCGCCTTTCTACTACCTACAAACAAATTTACTGAGCTACAACAATGTTACATGGCGCCTACTTACTACCAGCAATCAGAAGTTACAGAGCTACAACAAAGTTAGTTGGCTCTCCCTTCTACCAGCAATCAAAAATTACTGAGCTACAACAATGTTAGGTGGCTCTCCCTACTACCAGCAATCACAAGTTAATGAGCTACAACAAAGTTAGGTGGCTCTCCCTACTACCAGCAATCAGAAGTTACTGACCTACAACAATGTTAGGTGGCTCTCCCTATTGCCAGCGAACAGAATTTACTAACCTACAACAATGTTAGGTGGCTCTCCCTACTGCCAGCAATCAGAAGTTAATGACCTACAACAATGTTAGGTGGCTATCCCTATTACCAGCAATCAGAAGTTACTGAGCTACAACAATGTTATTTGGCTCTCCCTGCTGCCAGCAATCAAAAGTTACTGAGCTACAACAATGTTAGGTGGCTATCCCTACTACCAGCAATCAGAAGTTACAGAGCTACAACAAAGTTAGGTGGCTATCCCAACTGCCAGCAATCAAAAGTTACAGAGCTACAACAATATTAGATCCCTCTCCCTACTGCAAGCAATCAGAAGTTACTGATCTACAACAATGTTAGTGGGCTCCACTACTGCCAGAAATCACAAGTTACTGAGCTACAACAATGTTAGGCGGCTCTCCCTACTACCAGCAATCAGAAATTACTGAGCTTCAACAATGTTAGGTGGCTCTCACACTTGTGCCAGCAATCAAAATATTGCTGAGCTACAACAATGTTAGGTGGCTCTCCCTACTGCCAGCAATCAGAAGGTACTGACCTACAACAATGTTATGTGGCTCTCCCTACTGCCAGCAATCAGATGTTACTGACCTACAACAATGTTAGGTGGCTATCCCTACTAACAGCAATCAGAAGTTACTAAGCTACGATAATGTTAGGTGGCTATCCCTGCTAACAGCAATCAGAAGTTACTGAGCTACAACAATGTTAGGTGGCTGTCCCTACTCATGCAATCAAAAGCTACTGAGCTACAACAATGTTAAGTAGCTGTCCCTACTGCCAGCAATCAAAGGTTAATGAGCTACAACAATGTTAGGCGGCTCTTCCTACTGCCAGCAATCAAAAGTTACTGAGCTACAACAATTTTAGACGGCTGTCCCTGCTACCAGAAATCAGAAGTTACTGAGCTACAACAATGTTATGTGGCTCTCCCTACTACCAGCAATCACAAGTTAATGAGCTACAACAAAGTTAGGTGGCTCTCCCTACTACCAGCAATCAGAAGTTACTGACCTACAACAATGTTAGGTGGCTCTCCCTATTGCCAGCGAACAGAATTTACTGACCTACAACAATGTTAGGTGGCTCTCCCTACTGCCAGCAATCAGAAGTTAATGACCTACAACAATGTTATGGAGCTATCCCTACTACCAGCAATCGAAGTTACTGACCTACAACAATGTTATTTGGCTCTCCCTACTGCCAGCAATCAAAAGCTACTGAGCTACAACAATGTTAGTTGGCTATCCCTACTACCAGCAATCAGAAGTTACAGAACTACAACAGAGTTAGGTGGCTATCCCTACTGCCAGCAATCAAAAGTTACAGAGCTACAACAATATTAGGTCCCTCTCCCTACTGCAAGCAATCAGAAGTTACTGAGATACAACAATGTTAGTTGGCTCTCCCTACTGCCAGAAATCACAAGTTACTGAGCTACAACAATGTTAGGCGGCTCTCCCTACTACCAGCAATCAGAAATTTCTGAGCATCAACAATGTTAGGTGGCTCTCACTATTGCCAGCAATCAAAATATTGCTGAGCTACAACAATGTTAGGTGGCTCTCCCTACTGCCAGCAATCAGAAGGTACTGACCTACAACAATGTTAGGTGGCTATCCCTACTAACAGCAATCAGAAGTTACTAAGCTACGATAATGTTAGGTGGCTATCCCTGCTAACAGCAATCAGAAGTTACTGAGCTACAACAATGTTAGGTGGCTGTCCCTACTCATGCAATCAAAAGTTACTGAGCTACAACAATGTTAAGTAGATGTCCCTACTGCCAGCAATCAAAGTTAATGAGCTACAACAATGTTAGACGGCTGTCCCTGCTACCAGAAATCAGAAGTTACTGAGCTACAATAGTGTTAGATGGCTATCCCTACTACCAGCAATCAGAAGTTACTGAGCTACAACAATATTAGGTCCCTCTACCTACTGCAAGCAATCAGAAGTTACTCATCTACAACAATGTTAGTTGGCTCTCCCTACTGCCAGCAATCAAAAGTTACTGAGCTACAACAAAGTTAGGTGGCTATCCCTACTACCAGCAATCAGAAGTTACTGAGCTACAATAATGTTAGGTGCTGGCCCTCCTACCAGCAATCAGAAGTTACTGAGCTACATCAAAGTTAGGTGGCTATCCCTACTACCAGCAATCAGAAGTTACAGAGCTACAACAAAGTTAGGTGGCTATCCCTACTGCCAGCAAACAAAAGTTACAGAGCTACAACAAAGTTATGTGGCTATCCCTACTACCAGCAATCAGAAGTTACTGAGCTACAATAATGTTATGTGGCTGGCCCTCCTACCAGCAATCAGAAGTTACTGAGCTACAACAATATTAGGTCCCTCTCCCTACTGCAAGCAATCAGAAGTTACTTATCTACAACAATGTTAGTTGGCTCTCCCTACTGCCAGAAATCACAAGTTACTGAGCTACAACAATGTTAGGCGGCTCTCCCTACTACCAGCAATCAGAATTACTGAGCTTCAACAATGTTAGGTGGCTCTCACTATTGCCAGCAATCAAAATATTGCTGAGCTACAACAATGTTAGGTGGCTCTCCCTACTGCCAGCAATCAGATGTTACTGACCTACAACAATGTTAGGTGGCTCTCCCTACTACCAGCAATCAGAAGTTAGAGACCTACAACAATGTTAGGTGGCTCTCCCTACTGCCAGCAATCAGAAGTTACTGACCTTCAACAATGTTATGTGGTTCTCCCTACTGCCAGCAATCAGAAGTTACTGAGCTACAACTATGTTAGGTGGCTCTCCCTACTACCAGCAATCAAAAGGTACTAAGTTACAATAATGTTAGGATGCTCTCACTACTACCAGCAATAAAAATTACTGAGCTACAATAATGTTAGGTGGCTCTCCCTACTGCCAACAATCAGAAGGCACTGACCTACAACAATGTTAGGTGGTTCTTCCTACTGACAGCAATCAGAAGTTACTGAGCTACAACAATTATTAGGTGGCTCTCCCTACTACCTGCAAACAAAAGTTACTGAGCTACAACAATGTTAGGTGGATCTCCCTACTACCAGCAATCAGATGTTACTGAGCTACAACAATGTTAGGTGGCTCTGTGTACTACCTGCAATCAGAATTTTCTGAGCTACAACAATGTTAGGTGGCTGTCCCTACTATCAGTAATCAGACGTTACTGAGCCGCAACAATGTTAGGTGGCTGTCCCTGCTACCAGCAATCAAAAGTTACTGAGCTACAACAATGTTATGTGGCGCCTCCCTACTACCAGCAATCAGAAGTTACAGAGCTACAACAATGTTAGGTGGCTCTCCCTACTACCAGCAATCAGAAGATACTGAGATAAAACAATGTTAGGTGCCGCCTCCCTACTACCAGCAATAAGAAGTTACTGAGCTACAACAATGTTGGGTGGCTCTCCCTACTACCAGCAATCAGAAGTTACTGAGCTACAACAATTTTAGTGGCGCCTTTCTACTACCTACAAACAAAATTTACTGAGCTACAACAATGTTACATGGCGCCTACTTACTACCAGCAATCAGAAGTTACAGAGCTACAACAAAGTTAGTTGGCTCTCCCTTCTACCAGCAATCAAAAATTACTGAGCTACAACAATGTTAGGTGGCTCTCCCTACTACCAGCAATCACAAGTTAATGAGCTACAACAAAGTTAGGTGGCTCTCCCTACTACCAGCAATCAGAAGTTACTGACCTACAACAATGTTAGGTGGCTCTCCCTATTGCCAGCGAACAGAATTTACTAACCTACAACAATGTTAGGTGGCTCTCCCTACTGCCAGCAATCAGAAGTTAATGACCTACAACAATGTTAGGTGGCTATCCCTACTACCAGCAATCAGAAGTTACTGAGCTACAACAATGTTATTTGGCTCTCCCTGCTGCCAGCAATCAAAAGTTACTGAGCTACAACAATGTTAGGTGGCTATCCCTACTACCAGCAATCAGAAGTTACAGAGCTACAACAAAGTTAGGTGGCTATCCCAACTGCCAGCAATCAAAAGTTACAGAGCTACAACAATATTAGATCCCTCTCCCTACTGCAAGCAATCAGAAGTTACTGATCTACAACAATGTTAGTGGGCTCTCACTACTGCCAGAAATCACAAGTTACTGAGCTACAACAATGTTAGGCGGCTCTCCCTACTACCAGCAATCAGAAATTACTAAGCTTCAACAATGTTAGGTGGCTCTCACACTTGTGCCAGCAATCAAAATATTGCTGAGCTACAACAATGTTAGGTGGCTCTCCCTACTGCCAGCAATCAGAAGGTACTGACCTACAACAATGTTATGTGGCTCTCCCTACTGCCAGCAATCAGATGTTACTGACCTACAACAATGTTAGGTGGCTATCCCTACTAACAGCAATCAGAAGTTACTAAGCTACGATAATGTTAGGTGGCTATCCCTGCTAACAGCAATCAGAAGTTACTGAGCTACAACAATGTTAGGTGGCTGTCCCTACTCATGCAATCAAAAGCTACTGAGCTACAACAATGTTAAGTAGCTGTCCCTACTGCCAGCAATCAAAGGTTAATGAGCTACAACAATGTTAGGCGGCTCTTCCTACTGCCAGCAATCAAAAGTTACTGAGCTACAACAATTTTAGACGGCTGTCCCTGCTACCAGAAATCAGAAGTTACTGAGCTACAACAATGTTATGTGGCTCTCCCTACTACCAGCAATCACAAGTTAATGAGCTACAACAAAGTTAGGTGGCTCTCCCTACTACCAGCAATCAGAAGTTACTGACCTACAACAATGTTAGGTGGCTCTCCCTATTGCCAGCGAACAGAATTTACTGACCTACAACAATGTTAGGTGGCTCTCCCTACTGCCAGCAATCAGAAGTTAATGACCTACAACAATGTTATGGAGCTATCCCTACTACCAGCAATCGGAAGTTACTGACCTACAACAATGTTATTTGGCTCTCCCTACTGCCAGCAATCAAAAGCTACTGAGCTACAACAATGTTAGTTGGCTATCCCTACTACCAGCAATCAGAAGTTACAGAACTACAACAAGTTAGGTGGCTATCCCTACTGCCAGCAATCAAAAGTTACAGAGCTACAACAATATTAGGTCCCTCTCCCTACTGCAAGCAATCAGAAGTTACTGAGATACAACAATGTTAGTTGGCTCTCCCTACTGCCAGAAATCACAAGTTACTGAGCTACAACAATGTTAGGCGGCTCTCCCTACTACCAGCAATCAGAAATTTCTGAGCATCAACAATGTTAGGTGGCTCTCACTATTGCCAGCAATCAAAATATTGCTGAGCTACAACAATGTTAGGTGGCTCTCCCTACTGCCAGCAATCAGAAGGTACTGACCTACAACAATGTTAGGTGGCTATCCCTACTAACAGCAATCAGAAGTTACTAAGCTACGATAATGTTAGGTGGCTATCCCTGCTAACAGCAATCAGAAGTTACTGAGCTACAACAATGTTAGGTGGCTGTCCCTACTCATGCAATCAAAAGTTACTGAGCTACAACAATGTTAAGTAGATGTCCCTACTGCCAGCAATCAAAGGTTAATGAGCTACAACAATGTTAGACGGCTGTCCCTGCTACCAGAAATCAGAAGTTACTGAGCTACAATAGTGTTAGATGGCTATCCCTACTACCAGCAATCAGAAGTTACTGAGCTACAACAATATTAGGTCCCTCTACCTACTGCAAGCAATCAGAAGTTACTCATCTACAACAATGTTAGTTGGCTCTCCCTACTGCCAGCAATTAAAGTTACTGAGCTACAACAATGTTAGACGGCTGTCCCTGCTACCAGAAATCAGAAGTTACTGAGCTACAACAGTGTTAGATGTCTATCCATACTACCAGCAATCAGAAGTTACTGAGCTACAACAATATTAGGTGGCTCTCCCTACTGCTAGCAATCAGAAGTTACTGATCTACAACAATGTTAGTTGGCTCTCCCTACTGCCAGCAATCAAAACTTACAGAGCTACAACAAAGTTAGGTGGCTATCCCTACTACCAGCAATCAGAAGTTACTGAGCTACAATAATGTTAGGTGGCTGGCCCTCCTACCAGCAATCAGAAGTTACTGAGCTACATCAAAGTTAGGTGGCTATCCCTACTACCAGCAATCAGAAGTTACAGAGCTACAACAAAGTTAGGTGGCTATCCCTACTGCCAGCAATCAAAAGTTACAGAGCTACAACAAAGTTAGGTGGCTATCCCTACTACCAGCAATCAGAAGTTACTGAGCTACAATAATGTTAGGTGGCTGGCCCTCCTACCAGCAATCAGAAGTTACTGAGCTACAACAATATTAGGTCCCTCTCCCTACTGCAAGCAATCAGAAGTTACTGATCTACAACAATGTTAGTTGGCTCTCCCTACTACCAGCAATCAGAAATTACTGAGCTTCAACAATGTTAGGTGGCACTCACTATTGCCAGCAATCAAAATTGCTGAGCTACAACAATGTTAGGTGGCTGTCCCTACTGCCAGCAATCAGAAGGTACTGACCTACAACAATGTTAGGTGGCTCTCACTACTGCCAGCAATCAGATGTTACTGACCTACAACAATGTTAGGTGGCCTTCCCTACTACCAGCAATCAGAAGTTAGAGACCTACAACAATGTTAGGTGGCCCTCCCTACTGCCAGCAATCAGAAGTTACTGACCTACAACAATGTTATGTGGCTCTCCCTACTGCCAGCAATCAGAAGTTACTGAGCTACAACTATGTTAGGTGGCTCTCCCTACTACCAGCAATCAAAGTACTGAGTTACAATAATGTTAGGCGGCTCTCACTACTACCAGCAATAAAAAATACTGAGCTACAATAATGTTAGGTGGCTCTCCCTACTGCCAACAATCAGAAGGCACTGACCTACAACAATGTTATGTGGCTCTCCCTATTGCCAGCAATCAGATGTTACTGACCTACAACAATGTTATGTGGCTCTCCCTACTACCAGCAACGAGAAGTTACAGAATACAACAATGTTAGGTGGCTCTCACTACTGCCAGCAATCAGAAGTTACTGACCTACAACAATGTTATGTGGCTCTCCCTACTGCCAGCAATCAGAAGTTACTGAGCTACAACTATGTTAGGTGGCTCTCATTACTACCTGCAATCAAAAGGTACTAAGTTACAATAATGTTAGGCGGCGCTCCCTACTACCAGCAATCAAAAATTACTGAGCTACAATAATGTTAGGTGGTTCTCCCTACTGCCAACAATCAGAAGGCACTGACCTACAACAATGTTAGGTGGTTCTCCCTACTGACAGCAATCAGAAGTTACTGAGCTACAACAATTATTAGGTGGCTCTCCCTACTACCTGCAAACAAAAGTTACTGAGCTACAACAATGTTAGGTGGATCTCCCTACTACCAGCAATCAGAAGTTACTGAGCTACAACAATGTTAGGTGGCTCTGTGTACTACCTGCAATCAGAATTACTGAGCTACAACAATGTTAGGTGGCTGTCCCTACTATCAGCAATCATACGTTACTGAGCCGCAATAATGTTAGGTTTCTGTCCCTGCTACCAGCAATCAAAAGTTACTGAGCTACAACAATGTTATGTGGCGCCTCCCTACTACCAGCAATCAGAAGTTACAGAGCTACAACAATGTTAGGTGGCTCTCCCTACTACCAGCAATCAGAAGATACTGAGATAAAACAATGTTAAGTGCCGCCTCCCTACTACCAGCAATCAGAAGTTACTGAGCTACAACATTGTTGAGTGGCTCTCCCTACTACCAGCAATCAGAAGTTACTGAGCTACATCAATTTTAGTGGCGATCCGTACTACCAGCAATCAGAAGTTACAGAGCTACAACAAAGTTAGGTGGCTATCCCAACTGCCAGCAATCAAAAGTTACAGAGCTACAACAATATTAGATCCCTCTCCTACTGCAAGCAATCAGAAGTTACTGATCTACAACAATGATAGTGGGCTCTCCCTACTGCCAGAAATCACAAGTTACTGAGCTACAACAATGTTAGGCGGCTCTCCCTACTACCAGCAATCAGAAATTACTGAGCTTCAACAATGTTAGGTGGCTCTAACTATTGCCAGCAATCAAAATATTGCTGAGCTACAACAATGTTAGGTGGCTCTCTCTACTGCCAGCAATCAGAAGGTACTGACCCACAACAATGTTATGTGGCTCTCCCTACTGCCAGCAATCAGATGTTACTGACCTACAACAATGTTAGGTGGCTATCCCTACTAACAGCAATCAGAAGTTACTAAGCTACGATAATGTTAGGTGGCTATCCCTGCTACCAGCAATCAGAAGTTACTGAGCTACAACAATGTTAGGTGGCTGTCCCTACTCATGCAATCAAAAGTTACTGAGCTACAACAATGTTAAGTAGCTGTCCCTACTGCCAGCAATCAAAGTTAATGAGCTACAACAATGTTAGGCGGCTCTTCCTACTGCCAGCAATCAAAAGTTACTGAGCTACAACAATTTTAGACGGCTGTCCCTGCTACCAGAAATCAGAAGTTACTGAGCTACAACAATGTTAGGTGGCTCTCCCTACTACCAGCAATCACAAGTTAATGAGCTACAACAAAGTTAGGTGGCTCTCCCTACTACCAGCATTCAGAAGTTACTGACCTACAACAATGTTAGGTGGCTCTCCCTATTGCCAGCGAACAGAATTTTCTGACCTACAACAATGTTAGGTGGCTCTCCCTACTGCCAGCAATCAGAAGTTAATGACCTACAACAATGTTAGGTAGCTATCCCTACTACCAGCAATCGGAAGTTACTGACCTACAACAATGTTATTTGGCTCTCCCTACTGCCAGCAATCAAAAGCTACTGAGCTACAACAATGTTAGGTGGCTATCCCTACTACCAGCAATCAGAAGTTACAGAACTACAACAAAGTTAGGTGGCTATCCCTACTGCCAGCAATCAAAAGTTACAGAGCTACAACAATATTAGGTCCCTCTCCCTACTGCAAGCAATCAGAAGTTACTGATCTACAACAATGTTAGTTGGCTCTCCCTACTGCCAGAAATCACAAGTTACTGAGCTACAACAATGTTAGGCGGCTCTCCCTACTACCAGCAATCAGAAATTACTGAGCTACAACAATGTTAGGTGGCTCGCACTATTGCCAGCAATCAAAATATTGCTGAGCTACAACAATGTTAGGTGGCTCTCCCTACTGCCAGCAATCAGAAGGTACTGACCTACAACAATGTTATGTGGCTCTCCCTACTGCCAGCAATCAGATGTTACTGACCTACAACAATGTTAGGTGGCTATCCCTACTCATGCAATCAAAAGTTACTGAGCTACAACAATGTTAAGTAGATGTCCCTACTGCCAGCAATCAAAGGTTAATGAGCTACAACAATGTTAGACGGCTGTCCCTGCTACCAGAAATCAGAAGTTACTGAGCTACAACAGTGTTAGATGGCTATCCCTACTACCAGCAATCAGAAGTTGCTGAGCTACAACAATATTAGGTCCCTCTCCCTACTGCAAGCAATCAGAAGTTACTCATCTACAACAATGTTAGTTGGCTCTCCCTACTGCCAGCAATTAAAAGTTACTGAGCTACAACAATGTTAGACGGCTGTCCCTGCTACCAGAAATCAGAAGTTACTGAGCTACAACAGTGTTAGATGTCTATCCATACTACCAGCAATCAGAAGTTACTGAGCTACAACAATATTAGGTGGCTCTCCCTACTGCTAGCAATCAGAAGTTACTGATCTACAACAATGTTAGTTGGCTCTCCCTACTGCCAGCAATCAAAAGTTACAGAGCTACAACAAAGTTAGATGGCTATCCCTACTACCAGCAATCAGAAGTTACTGAGCTACAATAATGTTAGGTGGCTGGCCCTCCTACCAGCAATCAGAAGTTACTGAGCTACATCAAAGTTAGGTGGCTATCCCTACTACCAGCAATCAGAAGTTACAGAGCTACAACAAAGTAAGATGGCTATCCCTACTGCCAGCAATCAAAAGTTACAGAGCTACAACAAAGTTAGGTGGCTATCCCTACTACCAGCAATCAGAAGTTACTGAGCTACAACAATGTTAGGTGGCTGGCCCTCCTACCAGCAATCAGAAGTTACTGAGCTACAACAATATTAGGTCCCTCTCCCTACTACAAGCAATCAGAAGTTACTGATCTACAACAATGTTAGTTGGCTCTCCCTACTACCAGCAATCAGAAATTACTGAGCTTCAACAATGTTAGGTGGCACTCACTATTGCCAGCAATCAAAATATTGCTGAGCTACAACAATGTTAGGTGGCTCTCCCTACTGCCAGCAATCAGAAGGTACTGACCTACAACAATGTTAGGTGGCTCTCCCTACTGCCAGCAATCAGAAGTTACTGACCTACAACAATGTTATGTGGCTCTCCCTACTGCCAGCAATCAAAAGGTACTAAGTTACAATAATGTTAGGCGGCTCTCACTACTACCAGCAATCAGAAGGTACTGACCTACAACAATGTTAGGTGGCTCTCCCTACTGCCAGCAATCAGAAGTTAATGACCTACAACAATGTTATGGAGCTATCCCTACTACCAGCAATCGGAAGTTACTGACCTACAACAATGTTATTTGGCTCTCCCTACTGCCAGCAATCAAAAGCTACTGAGCTACAACAATGTTAGTTGGCTATCCCTACTACCAGCAATCAGAAGTTACAGAACTACAACAAAGTTAGGTGGCTATCCCTACTGCCAGCAATCAAAAGTTACAGAGCTACAACAATATTAGGTCCCTCTCCCTACTGCAAGCAATCAGAAGTTACTGAGCTACAACAATGTTAGTTGGCTCTCCCTACTGCCAGAAATCACAAGTTACTGAGCTACAACAATGTTAGGCGGCTCTCCCTACTACCAGCAATCAGAAATTTCTGAGCATCAACAATGTTAGGTGGCTCTCTCTATTGCCAGCAATCAAAATATTGCTGAGCTACAACAATGTTAGGTGGCTCTCCCTACTGCCAGCAATCAGAAGGTACTGACCTACAACAATGTTAGGTGGCTATCCCTACTAACAGCAATCAGAAGTTACTAAGCTACGATAATGTTATGTGGCTATCCCTTCTAACAGCAATCAGAAGTTACTGAGCTACAACAATGTTAGGTGGCTGTCCCTACTCATGCAATCAAAAGTTACTGAGCTACAACAATGTTAAGTAGATGTCCCTACTGCCAGCAATCAAAGGTTAATGAGCTACAACAATGTTAGACGGCTGTCCCTGCTACCAGAAATCAGAAGTTACTGAGCTACAATATTGTTAGATGGCTATCCCTACTACCAGCAATCAGAAGTTACTGAGCTACAACAATATTAGGTCCCTCTACCTACTGCAAGCAATCAGAAGTTACTCATCTACAACAATGTTAGTTGGCTCTCCCTACTGCCAGCAGTTAAAAGTTACTGAGCTACAACAATGTTAGACGGCTGTCCCTGCTACCAGAAATCAGAAGTTACTGAGCTACAACAGTGTTAGATGTCTATCCATACTACCAGCAATCAGAAGTTACTGAGCTACAACAATATTAGGTGGCTCTCCCTACTGCTAGCAATCAGAAGTTACTGATCTACAACAATGTTAGTTGGCTCTCCCTACTGCCAGCAATCAAAACTTACAGAGCTACAACAAAGTTTGGTGGCTATCCCTACTACCAGCAATCAGAAGTTACTGAGCTACAATAATGTTAGGTGGCTGGCCCTCCTACCAGCAATCAGAAGTTACTGAGCTACATCAAAGTTAGGTGGCTATCCCTACTACCAGCAATCAGAAGTTACAGAGCTACAACAAAGTTAGGTGGCTATCCCTACTGCCAGCAATCAAAAGTTACAGAGCTACAACAAAGTTAGGTGGCTATCCCTACTACCAGCAATCAGAAGTTACTGAGCTACAATAATGTTAGGTGGCTGGCCCTCCTACCAGCAATCAGAAGTTACTGAGCTACAACAATATTAGGTCCCTCTCCCTACTGCAAGCAATCAGAAGTTACTGATCTACAACAATGTTAGTTGGCTCTCCCTACTACCAGCAATCAGAAATTACTGAGCTTCAACAATGTTAGGTGGCACTCACTATTGCCAGCAATCAAAATATTGCTGAGCTACAACAATGTTAGGTGGCTCTCCCTACTGCCAGCAATCAGAAGGTACTGACCTACAACAATGTTAGGTGGCTCTCCCTACTGCCAGCAATCAGATGTTACTGACCTACAACAATGTTAGGTGGCCTTCCCTACTACCAGCAATCAGAAGTTAGAGACCTACAACAATGTTAGGTGGCTCTCCCTACTGCCAGCAATCAGAAGTTACTGACCTACAACAATGTTATGTGGCTCTCCCTACAGCCAGCAATCAGAAGTTACTGAGCTACAACTATGTTAGGTGGCTCTCCCTACTACCAGCAATCAAAAGGTACTAAGTTACAATAATGTTAGGCGGCTCTCACTACTACCAGCAATCAAAAAATACTGAGCTACAATAATGTTAGGTGGCTCTCCCTACTGCCAACAATCAGAAGGCACTGACCTACAACAATGTTATGTGGCTCTCCCTATTGCCAGCAATCAGATGTTACTGACCTACAACAATGTTATGTGGCTCTCCCTACTACCAGCAACCAGAAGTTACAGAATACAACAATGTTAGGTGGCTCTCACTACTGCCAGCAATCAGAAGTTACTGACCTACAACAATGTTATGTGGCTCTCCCTACTGCCAGCAATCAGAAGTTACTGAGCTACAACTATGTTAGGTGGCTCTCATTACTACCTGCAATCAAAGGTACTAAGTTACAATAATGTTAGGCGGCGCTCCCTACTACCAGCAATCAAAAATTACTGAGCTACAATAATGTTAGGTGGTTCTCCCTACTGCCAACAATCAGAAGGCACTGACCTACAACAATGTTAGGTGGTTCTCCCTACTGACAGCAATCAGAAGTTACTGAGCTACAACAATTATTAGGTATCTCCCTACTACCTGCAAACAAAAGTTACTGAGCTACAACAATGTTAGGTGGATCTCCCTACTACCAGCAATCAGAAGTTACTGAGCTACAACAATGTTAGGTGGCTCTGTGTACTACCTGCAATCAGAATTTCCTGAGCTACAACAATGTTAGGTGGCTGTCCCTACTATCAGCAATCATACGTTACTGAGCCGCAACAATGTTAGGTTTCTGTCCCTGCTACCAGCAATCAAAAGTTACTGAGCAACAACAATGTTATGTGGCGCCTCCCTACTACCAGCAATCAGAAGTTACAGAGCTACAACAATGTTAGGTGGCTCTCCCTACTACCAGCAGTCAGAAGATACTGAGATAAAACAATGTTAAGTGCCGCCTCCCTACTACCAGCAATCAGAAGTTACTGAGCTACAACATTGTTGAGTGGCTCTCCCTACTACCAGCAATCAGAAGTTACTGAGCTACATCAATTTTAGGTGGCGATCCGTACTACCAGCAATCAGAAGTTACAGAGCAACAACAAAGTTATGTGGCTATCCCAACTGCCAGCAATCAAAAGTTACAGAGCTACAACAATATTAGATCCCTCTCCTACTGCAAGCAATCAGAAGTTACTGATCTACAACAATGATAGTGGGCTCTCCCTACTGCCAGAAATCACAAGTTACTGAGCTACAACAATGTTAGGCGGCTCTCCCTACTACCAGCAATCAGAAATTACTGAGCTTCAACAATGTTAGGTGGCTCTCACTATTGCCAGCAATCAAATATTGCTGAGCTACAACAATGTTAGGTGGCTCTCCCTACTGCCAGCAATCAGAAGGTACTGACCCACAACAATGTTATGTGGCTCTCCCTACTGCCAGCAATCAGATGTTACTGACCTACAACAATGTTAGGTGGCTATCCCTACTAACAGCAATCAGAAGTTACTAAGCTACGATAATGTTAGGTGGCTATACCTGCTAACAGCAATCAGAAGTTACTGAGCTACAACAATGTTAGGTGGCTGTCCCTACTCATGCAATCAAAAGTTACTGAGCTACAACAATGTTAAGTAGCTGTCCCTACTGCCAGCAATCAAAGGTTAATGAGCTACAACAATGTTAGGCGGCTCTTCCTACTGCCAGCAATCAAAAGTTACTGAGCTACAACAATTTTAGACGGCTGTCCCTGCTACCAGAAATCAGAAGTTACTGAGCTACAACAATGTTAGGTGGCTCTCCCTACTACCAGCAATCACAAGTTAATGAGCTACAACAAAGTTAGGTGGCTCTCCCTACTACCAGCATTCAGAAGTTACTGACCTACAACAATGTTAGGTGGCTCTCCCTATTGCCAGCGAACAGAATTTTCTGACCTACAACAATGTTAGGTGGCTCTCCCTACTGCCAGCAATCAGAAGTTAATGACCTACAACAATGTTAGGTAGCTATCCCTACTACCAGCAATCGGAAGTTACTGACCTACAACAATGTTATTTGGCTCTCCCTACTGCCAGCAATCAAAAGCTACTGAGCTACAACAATGTTAGGTGGCTATCCCTACTACCAGCAATCAGAAGTTACAGAACTACAACAAAGTTAGGTGGCTATCCCTACTGCCAGCAATCAAAAGTTACAGAGCTACAACAATATTAGGTCCCTCTCCCTACTGCAAGCAATAAGAAGTTACTGATCTACAACAATGTTAGTTGGCTCTCCCTACTGCCAGAAATCACAAGTTACTGAGCTACAACAATGTTAGGCAGCTCTCCCTACTACCAGCAATCAGAAATTACTGAGCTACAACAATGTTAGGTGGCTCTCCCTACTGCCAGCAATCAGAAGGTACTGACCTACAACAATGTTATGTGGCTCTCCCTACTGCCAGCAATCAGATGTTACTGACCTACAACAATGTTAGGTGGCTATCCCTACTAACAGCAATCAGAAGTTACTAAGCTACGATAATGTTAGGTGGCTATCCCTGCTAACAGCAATCAGAAGTTACTGAGCTACAACAATGTTAGGTGGCTGTCCCTACTCATGCAATCAAAAGTTACTGAGCTACAACAATGTTAAGTAGATGTCCCTACTGCCAGCAATCAAAGGTTAATGAGCTACAACAATGTTAGACGGCTGTCCCTGCTACCAGAAATCAGAAGTTACTGAGCTACAACAGTGTTAGATGGCTATCCCTACTACCAGCAATCAGAAGTTGCTGAGCTACAACAATATTAGGTCCCTCTCCCTACTGCAAGCAATCAGAAGTTACTCATCTACAACAATGTTAGTTGGCTCTCCCTACTGCCAGCAATTAAAAGTTACTGAGCTACAACAATGTTAGACGGCTGTCCCTGCTACCAGAAATCAGAAGTTACTGAGCTACAACAGTGTTAGATGTCTATCCATACTACCAGCAATCAGAAGTTACTGAGCTACAACAATATTAGGTGGCTCTCCCTACTGCTAGCAATCAGAAGTTACTGATCTACAACAAAGTTAGGTGGCTATCCCTACTACCAGCAATCAGAAGTTACTGAGCTACAATAATGTTAGGTGGCTGGCCCTCCTACCAGCAATCAGAAGTTACTGAGCTACATCAAAGTTAGGTGGCTATCCCTACTACCAGCAATCAGAAGTTACAGAGCTACAACAAAGTTAGGTGGCTATCCCTACTGCCAGCAATCAAAAGTTACAGAGCTACAACAAAGTTAGGTGGCTATCCCTACTACCAGCAATCAGAAGTTACTGAGCTACAACAATGTTAGGTGGCTGGCCCTCCTACCAGCAATCAGAAGTTACTGAGCTACAACAATATTAGGTCCCTCTCCCTACTACAAGCAATCAGAAGTTACTGATCTACAACAATGTTAGTTGGCTCTCCCTACTACCAGCAATCAGAAATTACTGAGCTTCAACAATGTTAGGTGGCACTCACTATTGCCAGCAATCAAAATATTGCTGAGCTACAACAATGTTAGGTGGCTCTCCCTACTGCCAGCAATCAGAAGGTACTGACCTACAACAATGTTAGGTGGCTCTCCCTACTGCCAGCAATCAGAAGTTACTGACCTACAACAATGTTATATGGCTCTCCCTACTGCCAGCAATCAAAAGGTACTAAGTTACAATAATGTTAGGCGGCTCTCACTACTACCAGCAATAAAAAAATACTGAGCTACAATAATGTTAGGTGGCTCTCCCTACTGCCAACAATCAGAAGGCACTGACCTACAACAATGTTAGGTGGTTCTTCCTACTGACAGCAATCAGAAGTTACTGAGCTACAACAATTATTAGGTGGCTCTCCCTACTACCTGCAAACAAAAGTTACTGAGCTACAACAATGTTAGGTGGATCTCCCTACTACCAGCAATCAGAAGTTACTGAGCTACAACAATGTTAGGTGGCTCTGTGTACTACCTGCAATCAGAATTTCCTGAGCTACAACAATGTTAGGTGGCTGTCCCTACTATCAGTAATCAGACGTTACTGAGCCGCAACAATGTTAGGTGGCTGTCCCTGCTACCAGCAATCAAAAGTTACTGAGCTACAACAATGTTATGTGGCGCCTCCCTACTACCATCAATCAGAAGTTACAGAGCTACAACAAAGTTAGGTGGCTCTCCCTTCTACCAGCAATCAAAAATTACTGAGCTACAACAATATTAGGTGGCTCTCCCTACTACCAACAATCACAAGTTAATGAGCTACAACAAAGTTAGGTGGCTCTCCCTACTACCAGCAATCAGAAGTTACTGACCTACAACAATGTTAGGTGGCTCTCCCTATTGGCAGTGAACAGAATTTACTGACCTACAACAATGTTAGGTGGCTCTCCCTACTGCCAGCAATTAGAAGTTAATGACCTACAACAATGTTAGGTGGCTATCCCTACTACCAGCAATCAGAAGTTACTGACCTACAACAATGTTATTTGGCTCTCCCTACTGCCAGCAATCAAAAGTTACTGAGCTACAACAATGTTAGGTGTCAATCCCTACTACCAGCAATCAGAAGTTACAGAGCTACAACACAGTTAGGTGGCTATCCCTACTACCAGCAATCAGAAGTTACTGAGCTACAATAATGTTAAGTGGCTGGCCCTCCTACCAGCAATCAGAAGTTACTGAGCTACAACAATATTAGGTCCCTCTCCCTACTGCAAGCAATCAGAAGTTACTGATCTACAACAATGTTAGTTGGCTCTCCCTACTACCAGAAATCACAAGTTACTGAGCTACAACAATGTTAGGAGGCTCTCCCTACTACCAGCAATCAGAAATTACTGAGCATCAACAATGTTAGGTGGCTCTCACTATTGCCAGCAATCAAAATATTGCTGAGCTACAACAATGTTAGGTGGCTCTCCCTACTGCCAGCAATCAGAAGGTACTGACCTACAACAATGTTATGTGGCTCTCCCTATTGCCAGCAATCAGATGTTACTGACCTACAACAATGTTAGGTGGCTCTCCCTACTACCAGCAACCAGAAGTTACAGAATACAACAATGTTAGGTGGCTCTCACTACTGCCAGCAATCAGAAGTTACTGACCTACAACAATGTTATGTGGCTCTCCCTACTGCCAGCAATCAGAAGTTACTGAGCTACAACTATGTTAGGTGGCTCTCATTACTACCAGCAATCAAAAGGTACTAAGTTATAATAATGTTAGGCGGCGCTCCCTACTACCAGCAATCAAAATTACTGAGCTACAATAATGTTAGGTGGTTCTCCCTACTGCCAACAATCAGAAGGCACTGACCTACAACAATGTTAGGTGGTTCTCCCTACTGACAGCAATAAGAAGTTACTGAGCTACAACAATTATAAGGTGGCTCTCCCTACTACCTGCAAACAAAAGTTACTGAGCTACAACAATGTTAGGTGGATCTCCCTACTACCAGCAATCAGAAGTTACTGAGCTACAACAATGTTAGGTGGCTCTGTGTACTACCTGCAATCAGAATTTCCTGAGCTACAATAATGTTAGGTGGTTCTCCCTACTGCCAACAATCAGAAGGCACTGACCTACAACAATGTTAGGTGGCTGTCCCTACTATCAGCAATCATACGTTACTGAGCCGCAACAATGTTAGGTTTCTGTCCCTGCTACCAGCAATCAAAAGTTACTGAGCTACAACAATGTTATGTGGCGCCTCCCTACTACCAGCAATCAGAAGTTACAGAGCTACAACAATGTTAGGTGGCTCTCCCTACTACCAGCAGTCAGAAGATACTGAGATAAAACAATGTTAAGTGCCGCCTCCCTACTACCAGCAATCAGAAGTTACTGAGCTACAACATTGTTGAGTGGCTCTCCCTACTACCAGCAATCAGAAGTTACTGAGCTACATCAATTTTAGGTGGCGCCTTTCTACTACCTACAAACTAAATTTACTGAGCTACAACAATGTTGCATGGCGCATACTTACTACCAGCAATCAGAAGTTACAGAGCTACAACAAAGTTAGGTGACTCTCCCTTCTACCAGCAATCAAAAATTACTGAGCTACAACAATGTTAGGTGGCTCTCCCTACTACCAGCAATCACAAGTTAATGAGCTACAACAAAGTTAGGTGGCTCTCCCTACTACCAGCAATCAGAATTTACTGACCTACAACAATGTTAGGTGGCTCTCCCTATTGCCAGCGAACAGAATTTACTGACCTACAACAATGTTAGGTGGCTCGCCCTACTGCCAGCAATCAGAAGTTAATGACCTACAACAATGTTAGGTGGCTATCCCTACTACCAGCAATCAGAAGTTACTGACCTACAACAATGTTATTTGGCTCTCCCTACTGCCAGCAATCAAACGTTACTGAGCTACAACAATGTTAGGTGTCTCTCCCTACTACCAGCAATCAAAAGTTACTGAGCTACAACAATGTTAGGTGGCTCTCCCTACTACCAGCAATCAGAAGTTACTGAGCTACAACAATGTTAGGTGGCTCTCCCTACTACCTGCAATCAGAAGTTACTGAGCTACAACAATGTTAGGTGGCTGTCCCTACTTCCAACAATCAGAAGGCACTGACCTACAACAATGTTAGGTGGTTCTCCCTACTGACAGCAATCAGAAGTTACTGAGTTACAACAATGTAAGGTGGCTCTCCCTACTACCAGCAATCCGAAGTTACTGACCTACAACAATGTTAGGTGGATCTCACTACTGCCAGAAATCAGAAGTAACTGATCTACAACAATGGTAGGTGGATCTCCCTACTACCAGCAATCAGAAGTTACTGAGCTACAACAATGTTAGGTGGCTGTCCCTACTATCAGTAATCAGACGTTACTGAGCCGCAACAATGTTAGGTGGCTGTACCTGCTACCAGCAATCAAAAGTTACTGAGCTACAACAATGTTATGTGGCGCCTCCCTACTACCAGCAATCAGAAGTTAGTGAGCTACAACAATGTTAGGTGGCTCTCATTACTACCAGCAGTCAGAAGATATGAGCTACAACAATGTTAGGTGGCTGTCCCTACTATCAGTAATCAGACGTTACTGAGCCGCAACAATGTTAGGTGGCTGTATCTGCTACCAGCAATCAAAGTTACTGAGCTACAACAATGTTAGGTACCGTCTCCCTACTACCAGCAATCAGAAGTTACTGAGCTACAACACTGTTGGGTGGCTCTCCCTACTACCAGCAATCAGAAGTTACTGAGCTACAACAATTTTAGGTGGCGCTCCCTACTACCAGCAATCAGAAGTTACTGAGCTACAACAGTGTTCGGTGGCTATCCCTAATACCAGCAATAAGAAGTTACCGAGCTAAACAATATTAGGTGGCACTCCCTACTGCCAGAAATCTGAATTTACTGAGCTACAACAATGTTAGTTGGCTCTCCCTACTGCCAGCAATCAGAAGTTACTGAGCTACAAGAAAGTTAGGTGGCTATCCCTACTACCAGCAATCAGAAGTTACTGAGCTACAATAATGTTAGGTGGCTGTCCCTACTACCAGCAATCAGAAGTTACTGAGCTACAACAAAGTTAGGTGGCTGTCCCTACTACCAGCAATAAGAAGTTACTGTGCTACAACAATGTTAGGTGGCTATCCCTACTGCCAGCAATCACAAGTTACTGAGCTACAACAATGTTAGTTGGCTCTCCCTACTACCAGCAATCAGAAATTACTGAGCTACAACAATGTTAGGTGGCTATCCTTACTGTCAGCAATCAGAAGGTACTGACCTACAACAATGTTAGGTGGTTCTCCCTACTACCAGCAATCATAAGTTAATGACACACAACAATGTTAGGTGGCTCGCCCTACTGTCAGCAATCAGAAGTTACTGAGCTACAACAATGTTAGGTGGCTCTCCCTACTGCTAGCAATCAGAAGTTACTGAACTACAACAATGTTAGGTTGCTCTCCCTACTGCCAGCAATCAGAGTTTACTGAGCTACAACAATGTTAGTTGGCTCTCCCTACTGCCAGCAATCAGAAGTTACTGAGCTACAACAAAGTTAGGTGGCTATCCCTACTACCAGCAATCAGAAGTTACTGAGCTACAATAATGTTAGGTGGCTGTCCCTACTACCAGCAATCAGAAGTTACTGAGCAACAACAAAGTTAGGTGACTATCCCTACTACCAGCAATAAGAAGTTACTGAGCAACAACAATGTTAGGTGGCTGTCCCTACTACAAGCAATCAGAAGTTACTGAGCTACAACAATGTTAGGTGGCTCTCTCTACTACCAGCATTCAGAAGTTACTGAGCTACAACAATATTAGGTGGCTATCCCTACTGCCAGCAATCACAAGTTACTGAGCTACAACAATGATAAGCGGCTCTCCCTAATACCAGCAATCAGAAATTACTGAGCTACAACAATGTTAGGTGGCTTTCCCTATTGCCAGCAATCAAAATATTACTGACCTACAACAATGTTAGGTGGCTATCCCTACTACCAGCAATCAGAAGTTACTGAGCTACAACAATGTTAGGTGGCTGTTCCTACTACCAGCAATCAAAAGTTACTGAGCTACAACAATGTTAGGTGGCTATCCCTATGACCAGCAATCAAAAGTTACTGAGCTACATCAATGTTATGTGGCTATCCCTACTGCCAGCAATCACAAGTTACTTAGCTACAACAATGTAAGGCGGCTGTCCCTACTGCCAGCAATCAGAAGTTACTGAGCTGCAACAAAGTTAGCTGGCTATCCTTACTACCAGCATTCAGAAATTACTGAGCTACAACAGAGTTAGGTGGCTATCCATACTACCAGCAATCAGAAGTTACTGAGCCACAACAATGTTAGGTGGCTGTCCCTACTACCAGCAATCAGAAATTACTGAGCTACAATAATGTTAGGAGGCGCCTCCCTACTACCAGCAATGAAAAGTTACTGAGCTACAATAATGTTAGGTGGCGCATTTTACTACCAGCAATCAAAAGTTACTGAGCTACAATAATGTTAGGAGGCGCCTCCCTACTACCAGCAATCAAAAGTTACTGAGCTACAATAATGTTAGGTGACTCTTCCTACTACCAGCAATCAAAAGTTACTGAGCTACAATAATGTTTGGTGGCGCCTCTTTACTACCAGCAATCAGATGTTACTGAACTACAACAATGTTAGGTGGCTCTCCCTACAACCAGCATTCAAAAGTTACTGAGCTACAATAATGTTAGGTGGCGCCTCTTTACTACCAGCAATCAGAAGTTACTGTGCTACAACAATGTTAGATGGCTCTTCCTACTACCAGAAATCAGAAGTTACTGAGCTACAACAATGTTAGATGGCTCTCCCTACTACCCGCAATCAAAAGTTACTGAGCTACAACAATGTTAGATGGCTCTCCCTACTACCAGCAATCAGAAGTTACTGAGCTACAACAATGTTAGATGGCTCTCCCTACTACCAGCAATCAAAAGTTACTGAGCTACAACAATGTTAGATGGCTCTCTCTACTACCAGCAATCAAAAGTTACTGAGCTACAACAATGTTAGATTGCTCTCCCTACTACCAGCAATCAAAAGTTACTGAGCTACAACAATGTTAGATGGTTCTCTCTACTACCAGCAATCAAAAGTTACTGAGCTACAACAATGTTAGAAGGCTCTCTCTACTACCAGCAATCAAAAGTTACTGAGCTACAACAATGTTAGATGACTCTCCCTATTACAAGCAATCAAAAGTTACTGAGCTACAACAATGTTAGATGGCTCTCCCTACTACCAGCAAGCAGAAGTTGCTGAGCTACAACAATGTTAGGTGGCTGTCCCTACTTCCAACAATCAGAAGGCACTGACCTACAACAATGTTAGGTGGTTCTCCCTACTGACAGCAATCAGAAGTTACTGAGTTACAACAATGTAAGGTGGCTCTCCCTACTACCAGCAATCCGAAGTTACTGACCTACAACAATGTTAGGTGGATCTCACTACTGCCAGAAATCAGAAGTAACTGATCTACAACAATGGTAGGTGGATCTCCCTACTACCAGCAATCAGAAGTTACTGAGCTACAACAATGTTAGGTGGCTGTCCCTACTATCAGTAATCAGACGTTACTGAGCCGCAACAATGTTAGGTGGCTGTACCTGCTACCAGCAATCAAAAGTTACTGAGCTACAACAATGTTATGTGGCGCCTCCCTACTACCAGCAATCAGAAGTTAGTGAGCTACAACAATGTTAGGTGGCTCTCCTTACTACCAGCAGTCAGAAGATATGAGCTACAACAATGTTAGGTGGCTGTCCCTACTATCAGTAATCAGACGTTACTGAGCCGCAACAATGTTAGGTGGCTGTACCTGCTACCAGCAATCAAAAGTTACTGAGCTACAACAATGTTAGGTACCGTCTCCCTACTACCAGCAATCAGAAGTTACTGAGCTACAACACTGTTGGGTGGCTCTCCCTACTACCAGCAATCAGAAGTTACTGAGCTACAACAATTTTAGGTGGCGCCTCCCTACTACCAGCAATCAGAAGTTACTGAGCTACAACAGTGTTCGGTGGCTATCCCTAATACCAGCAATAAGAAGTTACCGAGCTAAACAATATTAGGTGGCTCTCCCTACTGCCAGAAATCTGAATTTACTGAGCTACAACAATGTTAGTTGGCTCTCCCTACTGCCAGCAATCAGAAGTTACTGAGCTACAAGAAAGTTAGGTGGCTATCCCTACTACCAGCAATCAGAAGTTACTGAGCTACAATAATGTTAGGTGGCTGTCCCTACTACCAGCAATCAGAAGTTACTGAGCTACAACAAAGTTAGGTGGCTGTCCCTACTACCAGCAATAAGAAGTTACTGTGCTACAACAATGTTAGGTGGCTATCCCTACTGCCAGCAATCACAAGTTACTGAGCTACAACAATGTTAGTTGGCTCTCCCTACTACCAGCAATCAGAAATTACTGAGCTACAACAATGTTAGGTGGCTATCCTTACTGTCAGCAATCAGAAGGTACTGACCTACAACATTGTTAGGTGGTTCTCCCTACTACCAGCAATCATAAGTTAATGACACACAACAATGTTAGGTGGCTCGCCCTACTGCCAGCAATCAGAAGTTACTGACCTACAACAATATTAGGTTGCTCTCCCTACTGTCAGCAATCAGAAGTTACTGAGCTACAACAATGTTAGGTGGCTCTCCCTACTGCTAGCAATCAGAAGTTACTGAACTACAACAATGTTAGGTTGCTCTCCCTACTGCCAGCAATCAGAGTTTACTGAGCTACAACAATGTTAGTTGGCTCTCCCTACTGCCAGCAATCAGAAGTTACTGAGCTACAACAAAGTTAGGTGGCTATCCCGACTACCAGCAATCAGAAGTTACTGAGCTACAATAATGTTAGGTGGCTGTCCCTACTACCAGCAATCAGAAGTTACTGAGCAACAACAAAGTTAGGTGACTATCCCTACTACCAGCAATAAGAAGTTACTGAGCAACAACAATGTTAGGTGGCTGTCCCTACTACAAGCAATCAGAAGTTACTGAGCTACAACAATGTTAGGTGGCTCTCTCTACTACCAGCATTCAGAAGTTACTGAGCTACAACAATATTAGGTGGCTATCCCTACTGCCAGCAATCACAAGTTACTGAGCTACAACAATGATAAGCGGCTCTCCCTAATACCAGCAATCAGAAATTACTGAGCTACAACAATGTTAGGTGGCTTTCCCTATTGCCAGCAATCAAAATATTACTGACCTACAACAATGTTAGGTGGCTATCCCTACTACCAGCAATCAGAAGTTACTGAGCTACAACAATGTTAGGTGGCTGTTCCTACTACCAGCAATCAAAAGTTACTGAGCTACAACAATGTTAGGTGGCTATCCCTATGACCAGCAATCAAAAGTTACTGAGCTACATCAATGTTATGTGGCTATCCCTACTGCCAGCAATCACAAGTTACTTAGCTACAACAATGTAAGGCGGCTGTCCCTACTGCCAGCAATCAGAAGTTACTGAGCTGCAACAAAGTTAGCTGGCTATCCTTACTACCAGCATTCAGAAATTACTGAGCTACAACAGAGTTAGGTGGCTATCCATACTACCAGCAATCAGAAGTTACTGAGCCACAACAATGTTAGGTGGCTGTCCCTACTACCAGCAATCAGAAATTACTGAGCTACAATAATGTTAGGAGGCGCCTCCCTACTACCAGCAATGAAAAGTTACTGAGCTACAATAATGTTAGGTGGCGCATTTTTACTACCAGCAATCAAAAGTTACTGAGCTACAATAATGTTAGGAGGCGCCTCCCTACTACCAGCAATCAAAAGTTACTGAGCTACAATAATGTTAGGTGACTCTTCCTACTACCAGCAATCAAAAGTTACTGAGCTACAATAATGTTTGGTGGCGCCTCTTTACTACCAGCAATCAGATGTTACTGAACTACAACAATGTTAGGTGGCTCTCCCTACAACCACCATTCAAAAGTTACTGAGCTACAATAATGTTAGGTGGCGCCTCTTTACTACCAGCAATCAGAAGTTACTGTGCTACAACAATGTTAGATGGCTCTTCCTACTACCAGAAATCAGAAGTTACTGAGCTACAACAATGTTAGATGGCTCTCCCTACTACCCGCAATCAAAAGTTACTGAGCTACAACAATGTTAGATGGCTCTCCCTACTACCAGCAATCAGAAGTTACTGAGCTACAACAATGTTAGATGGCTCTCCCTACTACCAGCAATCAAAGTTACTGAGCTACAACAATGTTAGATGGCTCTCTCTACTACCAGCAATCAAAAGTTACTGAGCTACAACAATGTTAGATTGCTCTCCCTACTACCAGCAATCAAAAGTTACTGAGCTACAACAATGTTAGATGGTTCTCTCTACTACCAGCAATCAAAAGTTACTGAGCTACAACAATGTTAGAAGGCTCTCTCTACTACCAGCAATCAAAGTTACTGAGCTACAACAATGTTAGATGACTCTCCCTATTACAAGCAATCAAAAGTTACTGAGCTACAACAATGTTAGATGGCTCTCCCTACTACCAGCAAGCAGAAGTTGCTGAGCTACAACAATGTTAGATGAGTCTCCCTACTACGAGCAATCAAAAGTTACTGAGCTACAACAATGTTAGGTGGCTCTCCCTACTACCAGCAATCAGAAGTTACTGAGCTACAACAATGTTTGGTAGCTCTCCCTACTACCAGCAATCAAAAGTTACTGAGCTACAACAATGTTAGGTGGCTCTCCCTACTACCATCAATCAAAGTTACTGAGCTACAACAATGTTAGATGGCTCTCCCTACTACCAGCAATCAAAAGTTACTGAGCTACAACAATGTTAGATGGCTCTCCCTACTACCAGCAATCAAAAGTTACTGAGCTACAACAATGTTAGGTGACTCTCACTACTACCAGCAATCAGAAGTTACTGAGCTACAACAATGCTAGGTGGCTCTCCCTATTGCCAGCAATTAAAAGTTACTGAGCTACAACAATGTTTATTGGCTCTCTCTACCAGCAATCAAATTTACTGAGCTACAACAATGTTAGGTGGCTCTCCCTACTACCAGACATCAGAAGTTACTGAGCTACAACAATGTTAGGTGGTTCTCCCTACTACCAGCAATCAGAAGTTACTGAGCTACAACAATGTTAGGTGGCTCTCCCTACTACCAGACATCAGAAGTTACTGAGCAACAACAATGTTTGGCTCTCCCTACTACCAGCAATCAGAAGTTTCTGAGTTACAACAATGTTAGATGGCTCTTCCTACTACCAGACATCAGAAGTTACTGACCTACACCAATGTTAGGTGGCTCTCCCTTCTACCAGCAATCAAAAGTTACTGAGCTACTATAATGTTAGATGGCTCTCCCTACTATCTATCTATCTATCTATCTATTGACCTTTCGAGCCGTAACCGGCCCATAGGGCGTAGACCAAGATACACCTTCTCCTATATGAATTTTTGTTCTAGCAGTTTTCTTTTAAAGATATTTTATTAAATCTCGCCATCTGTCTCTGTTCTGTGCAAGCAGTTCTATCTCATTGAGGGAGCCGATTCCTGCTGCTCTTGCCTCTCTCATCAATGTTCTTCTCAGTGTCTCCCTGGGTCTTCCTCTTTTCTTTTACCTGTTGTTTCCCATATGAGGGCTTGCTTTGCTATTCGATTATTATCTCTTCTCATCACATGTCCAACGTATGACCATCGTCTTTTCTTTATTACTGAAGATATTAGTGGTTGATTGGCGATTTCTCTAATTTCCTCGTTTGTTTTGAATTCGTTCCATTCTATACCAAGTATTTTCCTTAGACATTTATTTTCGAATGCGTTCAACTTTGTTTCTATATCTCTTGTTGTTTTCCAGCTTTCACACGCATACGTAAGGGTTGATAGTACATTTGATTTGAATAGCCTAAGTTTTGTGTTTGTGCTAATGAGTTTTGATTTCCACAACTTTTCAAGGCTTCTGAAAGACATTGCTGCTTTAGCCAGTCTGATTCTAATTTCTTTGCTCGTATCCCCTTCTCGATCAATGTGACTTCCAAGATAGATAAAGTGATCGATCTCTTCTACTGGTTTGTTTTCCATGTATATTTTGTCACTTGTTGGAATTAAACTTTTCATGACTTTAGTCTTTTCATGATTGACCTCAAGCCCAATTTTGCTGGCTATTGATGATAGTTCATTTGTGTTTTCCTGCATCGTTTTTATCTGACTGCTGATGAGAACTATGTCATCAGCAAAGTCGAGGTCCTCCAAATGGTCTCCTTGTATCCATTCGATGCCTTTATTACCAGTGCAGCATTTCTTCATTATGAAGTCCATAACAATTCCAAATAACAAGGGCGATAAAATACATCCTTGTTTAACCCCAGTTTCTATTGGGAAACATTCGCTCAGTCCTTCCTCTGTTCGAACTGCACATGTGTAACCATCATACATGTCTTTGATAATATTTATGATTTTTGATGGTAAACCATATTGCTTCAGAATTTTCCACAAAGAATCTCTATGAATACTATCAAATGCTTTTTTGAAGTCGATGAAGTTAAGTACAAAAGGTTTTTGCTTTTCAATATGTTCCTCCAATATAAGTCGTAGAGTGAAAATGTGGTCAAGACAGCTTCTCCCTTTCTAAACCCAGCCTGTTCTTCACGCATTACTGTATCTATTGAATCCTTTATTCTATTTAGGATGATTTTACAGAATAACTTGAGGCAACTGACAAAAGTGTCACGCCTCTCCAGTTGTTACAATCTCTAAGATTGCCCTTTTTTGGGATCTTAACAATGATTCCTTTTTTCCATTTATGAGGCGTCTTCTCTGTTTTCCAAATGATGTTGAACATTTTTTGAGATGTATTAAATTATGGCTATCAATTGCCTTGAGGATCTCAGCTGTTAACTTATCCTCTCCAGCAGCCTTGTTATTGGTCATTAGCTTTAAGGTGGTTTCTATTTCACTCAAGGTGAAGTCATCTAAATTTACATCTAATTCTGCTGCTGGTGTTTCAGCTTCAAAATCTATTAAACTGTGAGGTAGTGGACGGTTAAGAATTTCTTTGAAGTGTTCTGCCCAACGGGCTTTTATGTCTGCGCTTGTTGTTAGCATTAATCCAGATTTGTCTAGAATTGGTGTTCCACTGGATGTATAGGTGTTTGTCAGCATCTTTTGTACTGTATAGAGAGTTCTGCTGTCACCTGTAATTGCAGCTGTCTCTGCTTTCTCTGCCAAGTTGTCTATATAAGCTCTTGTATCTCTTCTTGCCGAACTTTTCACTTTGTTGTCTAATTCTTTGTATGTTGCTTTTGCCAGAACCTTTCCAAGGTCTGTCTTTACATTAGTCACGGCTCTCTTTGCTTCTCTTCTTTCTTTGATGTATTTCCATGTGGTGTCTGAGATCCAAGCTCGTTTTTCCATTTTCTTCAGTCCGGCACTTGCTTCTGCTGCTGTCATTAGTATTTTGCTCTGTGAGTCCCACATTTCATTGATATCTAAGTCTATTTCACCGAGTGCTGAATAACAATTACTTAGCTCTATGTTAAACTTTTCCTTTATGGCTTCATCTTTCAGTTTATGACTATCAATTTTATGTGTAATTGACCTCTTCTGTTGGTTTCTAAATTTTAATCTTATTTTCCCAATGCACAGGTTGTGGTCACTATTAACATCAGCACCTCTGTAAGCTCTCCCTACTACCAGCAATCAAAAGTTACTGAACTACAACAATGTTAGGTGGCTCTCCCTACTACCAGACATCAGAAGTTACTGAGCCACAACAATGTTAGGTGGCGCTCTCTACTACCAGCAATCAGAAGTTACTGAGCTACAACAATGTTAGGTGGCTCTCCCTATTACCAGCAATCAGAATTTTCTTTGAAATGTAGTTTGCACTTAAGTTGTTCTTCCTCTGATAAGAAGTGTCCAGTGATGTTAAAGAATTGGTTTAGTGATCCTTGCACTTTGCTGTGGATAAATTTAGTTGATGCAGCTTTGCCAATATTTAATGATGTTATAATACAAATTGAAGGCCAGGATGTAACTGCAGTAGTGTCATCCATATTGTTATGAAGTTTAACTGAAACATTGAACTCTATGAAATAAGAGAAATTCATTCAATCATTATCTGACCAACTTCTGGTGACTTTAGACAAAAAAATGGGTCCTGCTCCACAACAGAATTTCTCGGTGTTTCTTGTGAATTTCATAAAAATTCTTTTCAATATCTCAATGCTGTGTTCTTGATTGAGAAGATAACAATATCATAGATTGTTGACTATAGAGATCGCTTCCGGAAAGGGTGAAATTTGAAGAAACTGCTCATTGTTTATTTTTTTATATTTAAATGGCTTTGACTTCTTCTTCCTTCCTCATTTGCCTTTCAGCGTCGAGGGGAGATATAATTTGCGGTCTTTTGCTCTTCTGTTTCGCCTCTGCTGCTGTTATGTTTCCTAGTGCTTCTATTTCATCGATCCATCTTTTTCGTTGTCTGGTATTCTTGCAACGTTTATTGAGGGCTCGTTGTGTTGTGTTTTGATCTTTCTGCTGTGTCACGTGGCAAAACCATGTTATCTGTTGTTTCTTTATATATTCTAAGGCGGGAGCTATTCCTAGCTTTTTCTAAGTTCTTAATTTCTGATCTTATCTCTAAGACTGTTTCCTGTCATTCGACTGACACATTCCATTGCAATAGAGGTTATTTTTGTTATTGTTCTTGCATCTAGGGTCCAGGACTGGCATTGGTAGCACAACGTTGGGACGAAGATTGTATTGTAAAGGACTTTGACTTGCATGAAGATAATCTGCTTAACGACATTTCTTGACACAGTTTGTGCTGTCAGAAAAAAATAGCGAAGGGAAATGAAGAAGATGCTACACTTTGTTCAAACTGCGGTGAAGTTTGTAAATTCTTCTTTGGAAAAAAAAATGTAACATGCAGAACTCTAGAAGCTCATTGAACTGTCCCTGTAGAGGTAGGGAGTGTGTAAATAAAATAAAGTCCTGCATATTATAAAAAGAATGAGTATTTAAATCTTTTAAAACGTATGTGAAACTATATAACCGAATGACAAACTAACATAAGATGCAGTTTTAAAGTAGTTTTTGTTATTTTTATACCTATCCCCGGAAATTGGGGACAAAAATCTGGTAACCTTAGTGTAGAGTCAAAAGATGCTGCTTCTAATTTGCAGTGATACTGTAAAGATTACAAAGTCTCAACCACAGCAGATCTGTTCTCTATTATGAGTCCCGCTTTATGGCTCCTTGCATCACCATTACTCATTTAAATGTTTATGGTATTTCCAACATTATTCAGCAAAACCTCATTTCCAGTTTACAGTGTTGGTACATTTCAAATAAGTCCTCTTATTTGTTTCCAGAACAGTTGTCCTTTCCTTTGTTTAAGCTGAAGTCTATATTTTTTTTTAATATTAAAAATATAGTCGCATCAAAGCAAACAACACCAGGATTAAGATTGACAGTAACAAATATCTACTCAACATACACCTGCAGTGCAGAAACATGAAATCTTAAAGAAAAACTGAGCCCTTTGAAAAAAACAATTTATTGAAGAATGTGACGAATTATGGTTAAAAAAAGAGGGGGGATAAACGGCTGAAGAAAAACAATGGGAAATTTAAAACAATTTGAACACGAAAATAACATTTGTGGCCACGCAGAGAGGAAAACCTGTTGTAGGTCATCTCAGATGAGAGCAAACAAGCGAGGTGGACGTTAACAAAGTCTAAAGTAGACTGAATAAAATCAAGTGGTAGACAGGAGATCGTGCAGCATCAATACAAGAGACAGGATGACATGGCGCTCCATGGTAGGAAATCTTCGGTGCCGAAGACAATGATGGAACCCTTTAAAACGTATAAGACAGCAGGACAATTGTATTGTCTGTTGGACAGTAAGTGCAGAACAGTATTCTAGACATAGTAACAGAACTATCTCAACACTAGTTTGTGCTCAGTTTCCATTAGTCACGTTTGTTTAAGTCTTTAGGAAGATAATTATCTTCTGCATCAGTTTTGGTTCTATCTTGCTGTGTTCTCTTGTAAGTAGATGATATAGTTGTGTATTCTGGTCATCTCACATCAATACATTATTATTTTTTTTTATAAATGTCATATGTTATGGTTTAATTCCTTCTTTGTTCCCTTTACAGATCATATTCGACATAACGCATTTTTTTTTTGCATCATGTTATAATCTTAAGTAAGATTATTTATTTTTACTTATCTTTATTTGTATTACCTTTATCTTTATAGCTATTTGTTTTAAATGTAACGATCGTTTAAATCAGTAATTTTACTTATTTTTTTTATTAATACAGTATATAAAAGAGATAACATTAGTCACAATACACTGTACTTCATCGGATATATACATATTTATACTCATAACTAAAATTCAAATTTAACAAAGTTGCGTGTTTAGAACACTTCTATACGGATCAGAAATTCAGACTACCTATGCAGGCAGGAGAAAAGGTTAAACAACTTTCATGTGAGTTGCCTTAGAAGGATAATGAACATGAAATGGCAGGACAAAGTAACGAACTCTTAGTGTCTTACAACGAGCCAAACTCTCATCGACCATGGCAGGACAAAGTAACGAACTCTTAATGTCTTACAACGAGCCAAACTCTCATCGACCATGGTAGGACAAAGTAACGAACTCTTAATGTCTTACAACGAGCCAAACTCTCATCGATCATGGTAGGACAAAGTAACGAACTCTTAATGTCTTACTACGAGCCAAACTCTCATCGACCATGGTAGGACAAAGTAACGAACTCTTAATGTCTTACAACGAGCCAAACTCTCATCGACCATGGCAGGACAAAGTAACGAACTCTTAATGTCTTACAACGAGCCAAACTCTCATCGACCATGGTAGGACAAAGTAACGAACTCTTAATGTCTTACAACGAGCCAAACTCTCATCGACCATGGTAGGACAAAGTAACGAACTCTTAATGTCTTACTACGAGCCAAACTCTCATCGACCATGGCAGGACAAAGTAACGAACTCTTAGTGTCTTACGAGCCAAACTCTCATCGACCATGGCAGGACAAAGTAACGAACTCTTAATGTCTTACAACGAGCCAAACTCTCATCGACCATGGCAGGACAAAGTAACGAACTCTTAATGTCTTACAACGAGCCAAACTCTCATCGACCATGGCAGGACAAAGTAACGAACTCTTAATGTCTTACAACGAGCCAAACTCTCATCGACCATGGTAGGACAAAGTAACGAACTCTTAATGTCTTACTACGAGCCAAACTCTCATCGACCATGGCAGGACAAAGTAACGAACTCTTAGTGTCTTACGAGCCAAACTCTCATCGACCATGGCAGGACAAAGTAACGAACTCTTAATGTCTTACAACGAGCCAAACTCTCATCGACCATGGCAGGACAAAGTAACGAACTCTTAGTGTCTTACTACGAGCCAAACTTTCATTGATCATGGCAGGACAAAGTAACGAACTCGTATAGCTCGTTTCAAATCATCTGCCCAACTTTTAAAATCGATATCTTTTTAATCTCTTTTTTCAATTTTTTTAAAATTTGCATGTAAAATTATAATGATTAGAACCCAACAGGGAATTAATTTCATAAAAAGAAACATTTGGTTATTATTGTTGCTTATTTGATTTATATAAATTTATAACGACCCATTGATGTAGTCAAAACTTAATGTTTACAGTATTTTAAGTTAAAAATAGCGAGTAAAAATCCATACACGGTAAAATTTACGTGTTTGCACGCTTTTACCGTGGTTTTTTGACACAATTAGACACTTGTAAAAAACACGAGAAATTGTGTGTTCCATTTCCGTTCATTCATAGGTGAAGACGTGGAACGATAACATTTATCATGAGTCTTAAAATAAAATTCTGCAGTTTACAAAACATCGCAATAAAAATGAATGACTATTTTTGCAAAGAGGCTAAACGAGGAAGATTATTTCATTCTTTAGAAAACCCTGAGAATAGGACAAGACACATTTTGGATTTATCTAAACGGTCATTTAATCGCTGGATTCAAACACGTGACCGTCAATGTTCAAAATATACAAAATCACAAGGAAGAGCAAAAATGTTGGATAATTTCAACAGTGAACTTATTAGAAGTGAAATTCAAAAAATGTTGGGTATGAATGAAACTGTTACAATAAGAAAATTAAAAGTATCGCAGAAAAAGAACAACAGTATTGAAATATCAAAGTCTACATTATGGAGGAATGTGAGAGCTGCAGGCTTTACATTCAGAAAGTATTCCAATGGACGAAACATCATCTGTGAGAAGCCACATATAGTAGTCATGAGAAGCAAGTACTTACGTGAAGTAAAAGAGGTGCGCAAGCAAGGTTATGATATTGTGTACTTGGATGAAACATGGATCAATGCTCACCACACTAACCAAAGGGAATGGCAGTCATCAGATGGAAAGATTAAGAGATTAATACCTAGCAGCAAAGGACAGCGCTTGATAATTGCGCATGCAGGTAGTCGACAACATGGACTAATACAGAATGCAGAGCTCATTTTTCTTTCAAAATCCATAGACAATCGGGATTATCACTCTGAGATGAATGGTCACATATTTAGACATTGGATTGAAAATTCTGCTCTCCCATCACTAGATCGACCATCTTGCCTAATAATGGACAATGCAGCGTACCACAACATTGTTGCACTTGAAGATAAAGTCCCGACGTCACCCAGTACAAAAGATGCTATTAAGATATGGCTCACAAAGGAGCACATACAATTTAATAACATGTACTTAAAACCTGAATTACTATCTCTAGTAAAGCAAAAACAAAGGACAAAGATTTTTCAAATAGAAAAGATTATCCAAGAGCACGGTCATATAAGTTTGAGGCTGCTACCTTACCATGCTCATTTAAATCCAATAGAACTAATCTGGGCAAAATTAAAAGGACAAGTGGCAGATGAAAATACAACATTCAAAATATGCGATGTAAAGACTCTTGCTAATCTCGCTTTATTAAATATAGACAAAGATTATTGGGCTAAATGTGAAGACCACGTCTTAAAACAGGAAGAGGAATATTGGAAAAATGATGGTTTGTGGAGCGTTCAACCCCAAACAGTTATTAATCTTTTAGACTCGTCTGATTCAGAATGAAAGTATATAGCCCCCACAATGTTGGCCCCTATATTACCTTAAATTAGTTCAACAAACTGTCCTTATCAGGACCACACAACTATGAAAATTGGACATACAGGTATACCTTGATATTATCGTCCGTCCTCGATCTGAGAAGACAACAATTCTCCTGGTGTTTTGTCTTATTAGGTTATTTCCCCATTACGGCCACGCCTTTACCTAGTGAAAGTTAATCCTAGACCAGCAACTACGGTAATTTCTATTATTTAGGGGTTCACAATTTACAATTTTGACAAACCTCAAAGAAATTCGCCGCTTTAAGAAAACTGCAGCTGCAAGATATTTGTTAAATATACATTTAAAGGGTCTTTTGCATTCTAATAACATTTGGAAAATTTCAACAGTTTTTAACAAACGGTTACTGAGTAATAGTGTTTTGAAGTTGGGCACGTGATTTGAAACGAGCTATAGTATTTTTTCTGCTATCGATTCTCTTGGTTTTTTTTTTTTTTTACCAGATGGTTTCCATATGAATGCCTGACGGGGAAGTCTTTCTTCATTATCAGCACATGATCGATGTATTTCCAACACTTTCTTATAAAGCTCGACCCTTATTGTTTTAATTCGTCTCTTATCTGTTCATTTGATATGTTTTTTTCCCAGCTTATGTTTCAAATTCTACGGAGACTTTATTTCAAAAAATTTAATTTTTTGTCTAAATGTTTTGGTGGATTTTCCATTTCTACATCATTATGTTAGCACCGGTATCACACAGGATTTGAATAGTCTAAGTTCTGTTCGTTTACTGAGAATTTTGGATCTCCAGATGTTTGTCAGTTTATTGAAAGCGTTTGATGCTATAGTATGATGCGTGTCATGATTTCTGATGGTATGTCTCCATCATGAACATTTTGCTGGTAAATGTATACAGGGTGTTCTGAAAGTATCACTACACTTTGTATATAGAGCACATAAAAAAAGTAAATGACGTCATCAAAAGTGTGCTTACAAAGTTTTTTAATTAGTTACAATAGCTATGGTGTAATGCTGTTTTGAGCAATCTGGAAAGTACCAATAGAATATTCATTGCAAAAGGTGTTGGAAATGTCCACCACGGGCTTCAAGACATGACTGTACACGTCTCTTCATATTGTCAAATACCTTCTGTAACGTGTCTGTTGTTATTTCTTGAATGGTAATTCTGATTGATTCTTTCAGCTCCTCAATTGTGCGTACATTATTTTTGAAAACATTTCCTTTCAAGAAACCCCATAGATAATAATCTAATGGAGTTAGATCTGGAGAACGAGCAGGCCAAATTCCACGTGATAGTATGCGATTTGTGAAAGTTTCTTGCACAAAATGCAGTCATGCTCTAGCTGTGTGTACAGTTACACCATCTTGCTGGAGCCACGCTTCCTCAGTTTCGTGTTCATTCAGCTGTTCTAAAAAAGGTACAGATCGGCATTAATTGTGTTGTTGAAGAAAATTGGTTCAATTAAGCGTTATCCTGACGGCACGCCATACCCCAATTTTTAATCGTGTAGAGGCACTTCATGAAATGCATTGAATTTTAAATTGCTCCAAATATTTTTATTGATTATTTCGGCTATTAGCGCACCCAGATAGATGAAATCATGCTTTATCAGAGAAGAATGTTACATCAAGAATCGATCGTCTTCTTCAGCACAAAATGCTTGAACCCTGGTGCAGTAGTTGACCCTAGATTGACATTCACATTCTTTAGCTCAGACACAACATAACTTCTATATGGATAACAATTTAACCGGTGTTTTAAGAATTTTGTGCACTGTGCCCACTGATACGTTCACTTGTTGCGACATTTTCCTTAAGAACTTGCTTAGACTCTTCAAGATTATGTGTTTAATATCTAGACATTTTTCTTCAGGCACAGAAGGCCTACCAGATCGCAGAGCATGTTCCACATTTACCGTAGCACGAAACTTATTTAACAAATTTCTAACCGTAATGCGATGAGAAGGTTGTTATTCAAGAAATCTTGCTATAAATCTTTGAACAACCATCCGTATATTTGGATCACCATTTTCAAACAATTGTTCAACGAAAAAAATGCTTCCGTTGATAACATCATTCTGTTTGAGTGCAAAGTATTTCTCCATCAGATGACATCCATTCACTGCATTTTGCTTCATTATGGACTGTGCAGTACATTTTTTATGACGTCATGATAACGTCATTTACTTATTTGTTTCAAATGTGATCTATATACAAAGTGTAGTGAGACTTTACGAACACCCTGTATAATATATATATATATATATATATATATATATATATATATATATATATATATATATATATAAAGGTAAAGTGCGAGACTTCAACCAGCGTCTTAGCACGTGAGTTTCCACCAATATGTGCTCGGCCGCCTATCCAGAAGTGTTCGGATAGATACAGATATATATATATATATTTGTAAAGACATTCTTAAGCAGAGGTGGAGAAGGGTCTACAAGAAATGATAGACAAAATAGTGAAAGAAAACAACTAGAAAGGACGAATTAAACAAAAGTAATGGTCATATCGAAGAAACAGTCATTACCACTTTGCAACATAAATGGGACAAATTTAAAACGTGTGCAAAGCATAAAATATGGAAGCACAATAATAACATCAGACGGAAGATGCTCCATAGAAATAATACGCAGAAAAAGTCAGGCCAAAACAGCTTTTTTTTTTAAAAATTGAACACATTCTGCAACAAATCTATGTCAATAGAAGAAAGAAAGAGAGTTCTTCGGTGCTAAATAGGGCCAGTTCTGACCTGTGGAAGCGAATCATGGACAGTCATCATCAAGTAACAAGCCTAACGTCGCAGGTGATCATGTCTCTCCACAACTTTCGATCTTGACAGTTATTTATCATTTCTTTTGTGTACCATCTGCCAACCGTTTCTTTTAAGCTGTCTGGTATCTTTTCTCTTTGCTTCCCTCTATCTATTTCTCCCTCAATTTTCCAGTTCTTACAATATATTCCAGCTGTTCTCTTCTCATTACATGGCCAAAATGTGAGGATTGTTTCTTCCTAATATTGGAAAATAGCTCTCTTTTTTACTGTGGCCTCTTTCAGAACGTTTTCAATACTCTTCTTAGCTGTCGATGGTATTCTCAACATTCTTCTGTAAAACCACATTTCTACAGACTGCAGTGATTTTTCTTGTCTGTTGTCCTATTGTCCATGATTCACAACTATATGTTAAGACTTAGAAGAATGGCTTGGCAAAATGTCAACAACAGACATGATAAATGACTGTCGAGTTCGAAAATTGTGGAGAGACATGAATACCTACGCCAGCAGGCATGGTTCTTGATGATGATGATTTCCCTAAGAGATATCGCTGAGATTATATCCCTTTTTGTGTTTATTAATCGAGAAGATATTGCCTCTTCTTCTATCGTTGGTCACAAACAGATATTGCTTGTAATTATCGTCACTCAGATTGTATTACTACATTGTAATGTTACCAATAATTCAATCAGACGTCTGCAACCTTTTACATATGAATGACTAAACCTGAAAATATAATTGTGCTGCGGGCCGAGTGGTATCAGCTTTTGCAGTCCGTTTATAATTTACGTATTTCCATACACAAGTTATTTTGTAATGTAGACACTAAGAATTATAAATTATAGGGCCTACACGTTCAATAATGTGTCTACTGATTTAATGAAAGGGTTATGCTTTAATTACATAGGGGGTAGTTCTTCGCAAAACAGTGCATTAATCACAGCCCGTCTGTTAGAATCTCTGTCTCTAGCCATATCTCCCATTTCTTTTGTTGTCATTACCAAGGTACCTTTGATGATTTGAAACCATCTTCTTCTTGGTTTGCCCTTGTCTCGTCATCATGGAACCATCCCTTACATTATTGATCTTTCCAGTCCACTGTGTCTTTTGACGTGTCTGTAGTATTTTAATTTTCTCTGTAAGATGTTGCTGATAAACCAGTCCTTTTGTTTATTTCTTTTAAAATTCTTTCACTGATTTTATTCATTATCCAAGGTATCTTCATTATTTTTCTGTAACATTTTGTTCACCAAATTTTTCCTCTGTTGTTTCCGACATTGTCCATAATTCACAATCATATTCTGTCAGGAAGATATATGCCGTCACTATTTTTTTCTTTTAATTTTACCTTACATTCTGTCAGTCTCTCATATATTGTTCCTGACATTTTATTTGTTATTCTAATAGAGACTAAGGCAATATATTCTGAGACCCATCTTAACTGGAAATTACAAATTTCGTTTTAAGTACAAGATTGTCTTCCATCCCAATCTTTGCTCGATTAGCTTGGCCAGACTGGCGGCGACAGCGATTACAGTAGACAAAGGACAGATCTGGATCACCGATGCCGTCGCTAAAGGTTAGCCATCCATCGCTTACTATTTCTCTTCAAGTCCTTCGTCTAATGAGCTTTACGGTTATACGAGCTGTCCATAGGAAGGTCACATTGTCCTCCACCATGACGTAGTACACACAACGTTTGACAAGAATGTATCCACAACGTTTGATTCACTGAAAAGACACCAGCCAGGTGCACGAACACCGTAATACCGACGCTGAATCCTTATGGAATCTTCAATTGATAGGACAGCTATCCACATGAATGGGGCGGAGTAAACAGCCGCTGAAAAAATCAGCAGTGACTATTGAAGAACTTCCGAAGTCATGGTGTAGTTTGTGTAACAACTTGGCAGCAAAGGAAGTTCGCGTCCACACCGCCTTCACCTAGAAGGCACGCAGTACCTACCTATATAAATGTTTTTATATTTCAAAAGTTACAGTTAACAAGAAAAATGTTGGATATGTTTAATATTGGTACCTGCTGTGGTCCTCTGTTGATCTCACTACAAACGTTCTTTTTTTATAATTACAGCAAACGCATATGCTTTTAGCTAAAAAAAAATATCGGTTCTTAACTTTAAATTATTAAAATGTTACATTGTAGCCCAATCCTTTCGTTAATTCTGGTTATCTAAGAATTTATTTGTATACAGCTCATGTCTTGTGTACTCTCATTTACATGCATGTGCCTAGATCTGATCACATTGGGCTTGCTACAGCATTTGAAACAATCCGATATATTGCTAAAGAGCTTGATTATATCCCTTGGAGTGCTGCTTTGACGGAGCTAACCTACATAGACACAATGCTGTACAAACACTTCAGACAATATTATGGATTCGAGGTAAGTTTATGTTTATTGTTATCATGCAGCAATAACTGCATTTATTTTCTCGCATATGTATGTATATATGTATATATGTATGTGTGTTTCTGTTGTCCATTATAACAGTAATTACCAAAAGTTCCATATCATGTTTGGTTGTCTTACGTTCTTGGTTAATGTTCTTTTTTTTAAAATCCAAATTACTAAGTTATTTTATCAGTCCTTAAGACAAAAACTGTCATTACATCCCTATTACACCTCTGTAAAAAATAGAACTTCTGTGTATGTATGCCATTTGCTTCATTAACAATAATTAACTTGGAATATGTGAGAGATTTTCTATAAACGTAAGCTTTAGTAATGTGTACAAGCACTAACACGATTAAAATGCCCAATGTGCCAGTTATAATTTATATCAAATTTGCGTCTAAGATAATGGTATTTTTAAATATATTTGTAGAAGTCACAACAACGTGAATGGGATTCCAATGGAATACCGTCGTTCGGTAGGGGCATCTTGTGCTACAGGTGATACCCGATCGTCATCAAGCCACTGTAGGCATGCTAGAGATAAACATACACTGAGAATAGGAAAGTGGAACGTAAAACACTCATGCTGAAGGGAGAAACTGGAAAACATCAAACAGGAAATGAAAAGGATAGGTTTACATTTATTGGGACTATGTGACAAGAAATACACTTGATCGGCATAGATATATTCTGATGAACATAACATCGTCAATTCTGCAGGTACTGAACACCAAAGAGGAGTAGGTATCATCTTGGATGCAGAAAGAGAAAGAAGAGTGAAAGACTATTGGGCAATATCTGAAAGAGTTCTATTAGTGATTTGAATGGAAAGTCAAAAGATATTATTCTCATACATGTTTATGCACCAACAGCAGTCAGTCCAGGGGAAATACCTAATCAATTTTACCACGAGCTTAACATGGCACTTCAGCAATTCAAACCACATGAAAAATACCATAGTTCTAGGGTATCTCGATGAAAAAGTAGGAAAAGTAAAGAGTTGAAGAAGTGGTTGGTTATTATGGCTTATGAGAGAGGAATGAAAGGTGACAAACTTATTGATTGGCCAAGAACACACAACATGATGATAGGAAACACCTGGTTTAAGCAACATCCAAGACGTCTGTGGATATGGATAAGCCCAGGAGACAACGCACGTAATCAAAATGATTACATAATGATAAACAATAGATTTAGAAACAGTCTGGTTTGTGTGAAAACTAGACAGGGGCAGATTGTAATAATGATCATGTACCAAGTTATGTGAAATTCTAGAGTAAAATTAAAAACAACAAGAAGAGCCTCAACTTATATCAATTTAAATTTAGATGTCCTCACATCAGACAGGCGATTACAAGACAAATATAACATCACATTTCAGAACCTGTACAATGGAATAGAGAGAATACAAAGCATTGGTGAACAGTGGGAAATGCTAAAAGAATCAATGCAGCAAACATCAAAAGAGTTCATACCACCAATGAGGACAAATTCAAGAAATAAATTGATGGCATGCCATTTCACAGCTAACGGATACAAGGAGATAGAAAAAGATAAAAGAGATGAGTATAAGAAATGAAATAAATAAATGTTAATAAAATGCAATGAAGCAAATGAAGCATTGCTAAAACAGAGATGCAAATTGATAGAAATGAAACAAATAAAGCGATGTCAAAACTATCTACAAACAATTTGAAGAATTAACCGGAAGAAAAACGCAATCAAGAACTGGATGTTTAAAATCAAGGTAGGAGAAAAGTTGATTGAACAAGAAAGCATAAGGGAAATATGGAAATAATACATTAAAGATCTTTATGATGATGAACGAACAAAAGCAAATATTAAGGATAAAGGGCAAGGAACTAAATTACTCAAAGAAGAAATGGAAGACGCCTTGTGCAATAATGAAAGCAGGAAAAGTATCTACTATATAGTATCTTCTCTCTTTTGTCTTCCGCAATCTCTCTTTCCCTGTATTTTGACAGCTGTAACTAAGTACTCCAACTTCTCATGATGTCCCCGAAAAATGTCGCTTGTTTCTTTCTTATATGTTTTAGGAACTTCCTTTTTGTAGTGGCACGGAGACATGAAAGAACGGACAGATTAGCTGTGGATGAGGCGGGTTTCATTATAACATTTCGAGATGCGGGAAGGGCACATGGTTTCGACAACAAAGAGTCCACTCCTTCGAATGAAAGAGGTTGAATAACGGTGGGTACAGCCAGAAAAAAAAGCTTAGTGGTCGCATAAGATGACTTATCAAACAAAGAGCTGGAGCCGTAAGTCGCTGTACGCTGTGGAACATGCCTTGGAGGGGATCTCATCACCTATGGACATGTTCGGAGTATAATGATGATAATTCATAAATAGCTCAATACCTTCATATTTCAAACTGCGTCTTTCGGCCCCATATATCAGTATGATATATTTTATGACCAGGTTTACATCTCTCAACTCGTACTTGTTTAGTCAGATTAGTCAGTAACCAGTGTCACACGATGACGTTGAGATGGAACTTCATCAACAGATGCTGCTACCTCATGATCAGCTGCTCCCAAGTAGTCAGAGCTGACAATAAAAGAAGAAAGGAGCACCAATTTATTGTTTCCTGAACCCTTGGGCAACCCTCTCTACTGTTGGAGTAAAGAAAGACGAGAGTGATTCAACGATGTTCAATGAAGATGTTTGCAAATGCCGAAATTTGTGCAAAAAGTTTGGACTTTTGGGAAAATGAATTGTAATTTTAATGTTAAATTATTGATACAAATGTTTGAGCCTACACAATCTGTGAGATGAGATCTGTTGATAAGATAACATTAACTAAAGGACGGACACGTTAGAACATAATCCAATTCTAATTTAAACAGTTGGATTGAAAACACCCTTTAAGAAATAAAGAAACTACGCTTATCCAATTCATTGAGATTGTACACATAGTGTTCCCATTTGTTAAACTTCTTCATATAAAAAATGATCCTCAAATTCATCAACATTTCTGTTTGGTTGACCTTCATCACTTTCAATGATCAGAATATTCAGTAACGACAGTTCGACTTTTGAGACATTTTCGTCTTGTCTGTTCTAATTGTTGTGCTTATTTCTAAAGACCTTTCTCCCAAGCAGTGAGCGGTAAAGACATAGCGGCATTGTTGATTCCATATTATGGAATACAATCTGATTTTTCCCCCTTCTATTTAATTTGATAGTAAAAGTAAATATGTTAAACAATGCGTTTCAGATAAACATCATCTGAGCATGCTTCATCTATTTAAACAAAAGTAGAGTACCCCCGTCACACCAAGTGGCGTATAGGGAATATGGTGTTAGTGACCGTAAATTTTACAGACCTTCGAAACATGATTTTTGGGCTAATGTGGTCGGTATTACGCCTGCGCCACTTTATTTTCCCAGAAAAAAATCCAGTACCCATTAAAAGCTGGGTGAACCGGAAGCCGTTGGTTGGGATCGAACCCAACCTCTTTTCCTTTGTAGTCCAGTTCACTGAACACTGAGCTATTGCGGCTCCACTTCATCTATTGCATGTATGGTTTTCTTGCTTAGATGCTGTCAGCTTAACGACCCAAGAAAATGTGTTGTTTAGAATATGACTGAACACAGAAGCTTTTTTCTGAAACTAGCTCAAAGTACGTCCGACATAGGAATAGAGGATTGAATCCAATTTTACATTATCTTTTAAGTTGATATAACTCATCACCATCAGGTACACCTCAGTTATTATCTTCTTGTTCTCTTTTTCTTCTTCTCCTTGTCACAATTCGGTAGTTAATATTTGTCTCATTTTGACAGTTCTGTTGTTAATAGTTGATGCTTTGTCACAGTTTAGTAGTTAACATTTGTCTCCTTGTCACAGTTCAGTAGTTAACATTTGTTTTCTTGTTATAGTTATGCAGTTATCAGTTTTCTGCTTGTAACAGTTCTGTAGTTAACAGTTTTTCCTTGTCACAGTTCTGTAGTTAACAGTTGTCTCCTTGTCACAGTTCTGTAGTTAACAGTTGTCTCCTTGTTATAGTTCTGTAGTTAACAGTTGTCTCCTTGTCACAGTTCTGTAGTTAACATTTGTCTCCTTGTTATAGTTCTGTAGTTAACAGTTGTTTCCTTGTCACAGTTCTATAGTTAACATTTGTCTCCGTGTTATAGTTCTATAGTTAACATTTTTCTCCTTGTTATAGTTCTGTAGTTAACATTTGTCTCCTTGGTATAGTTCTCTAGTTAACAGTTTTGTCACCTTGTCACAGTTCTATAGTTAACATTTGTCTCCGTGTTATAGTTCTATAGTTAACATTTTTCTCCTTGTTATAGTTCTGTAGTTAACATTTGTCTCCTTGGTATAGTTCTCTAGTTAACAGTTTTGTCACCTTGTCACAGTCCTATAGTTAACATTTGTCGCCGTATAAGGGTTCTGTAATTAATATTTCTCTGCTTGTGGGATTTCCGTCGGTAACATCTTCCTTCATGCGACAGTTTTGTAGTTAACATTTGTCTTCTTGTTACAGTTTTGTAGTTAACATTTGTCTTCTTGTTACAGTTCTGTAGTTAACATTTGTCTCAATCCGACAGTTCTGTGATTATCATTTTTCTCTTTGTCACAGTTTTGTTGTCAATATTTGTCATCTTGTGACAATTCTGTAGTTAGCATTTGTCTCCGTGTGACAGTTCTATAGTAAACATTTGTCTCTTTGTCATAGTTTTGTAGTTAATACTTGTCTCCTTGTGTCAGTTCTGTAGTTAACAATGTGTCTCGTTGTCACAGTTCTGTAGATAACATTTGTGACTTTGTGACAGTTCTCTTGTTAAGGTTTGTCTCTTTGTCACAGTTTTGTAGTTAACATGTGCCTCCTTTTGTAGTTAACATTTGTCGCCTTGTTACAGTTCTGTTGTTAATATTTGGTATCATTTTCGCTCTAAATGTTTATCAAAATCTTATTTAAACATTGTTAACCTTATCAGTTATAAGCAGAAAACTCTGATAATGAACTCCACATTGTTTTTGAGTGACTGTTTAGTCTCCCCCTATCATGTATTTGACCATTACATTAATAGTACATATACCCTATCCATATCGGTTAAGCTATTCCTCATAAACTTCTCGTTGTTCCTCTTCCAGATTCTCTGCATCTTGTGACTGATACTAGATGCTGGTTAATTAGCTTCACAACACTTATATCCTTGTGTGAATACTAGAAGTTGGTTAAATAGCTTCACAACACTGATATCCTTGTGAAAATACTAGAAGTTGTTCAAATAGCTTCACAACACGGATATCCTTGTGTGAATACTAGAAGTTGGTTAAATAGCTTCACAACACTAATACCATTGTGTGAATACTAGATGTTGGTTAAATAGCTTCACAACACTGATATCCTTTTGTGAATACTAGAAGTTGGTTAAATAGCTTCACGACACTAATATCTTTGTGAGAATTGTAGAAGTTGGTTAAATAGCTCCACAAAAGTTATATCTTTGTGAGAATTCTAGAAGTTGGTTAAATAGCTCCACAAAAGTTATATCTTTGTGTAAATTCTAGAAGTTGGTTAAATAGCTCCACAAAAGTTGTATCTTTGTGAGAATTCTAGAAGTTGGTTAAATAGCTCCACAAAACTGATATCTTTGTGAGAATACTAGAAGTTGGTTAAATAGCTTCACAACACTTATGTCCTTGTGTGAATACTAGAAGTTGTTTAAATAGCTTCACAGCACTAATATCTTTGTGTGAATACTAGATGTTGGTTAAATAGCTTCACAACACTAATATCTTTGTGTGAATACTAGATGTTGGTTAAATAGCTTCACAACACTAATATCTTTGTGAGAATACTAGAAGTTGGTTAAATAGCTTCACAACACTAATATCTTTGTGAGAATACTAGAAGTTGGTTAAATAGCTTCACAACACTGATATCTTTGTGAGAATACTAGAAGTTGGTTAAATAGCTTCACGACACTAATATCTTTGTGAGAATACTAGATGTTGGTTAAATAGCTTCACAACACTAATATCTTTGTGAGAATACTAGAAGTTGGTTAAATAGCTTCACAACGCTGATATCTTTGCGTGAATACTAGATATTGGTTAAATAGCTTCACAACACTAATATCTTTGTGTGAATACTAGATGTTGGTTAAATAGCTTCACAACACTAATATCTTTGTGTGAATACTAGAAGTTGTTTAAATAGCTTCACAACACTAATATCTTTGTATGAATACTATATGTTTGTTAAATAGCTTCACAGCACTGAGATATTTGTGTTAGTTTCCATGCATGTGCTAAACCTGCTGCCACTTGTTGCTTGTTTCCGTGGCTGATGGGAGAAAACTGAATTGATCTTAACTTCTTTGTAACTTCTTTACCATTTATTTTAAAGTCTCATTATCCGGTTGTGGTGTGACCACTTTCAAATCTTTATCCAGTACTCATTGTGACTTCTTTCAACCCCCTCTCTCTCTCTCTCTCTTTCTCTCTCTCTCTCTCTCGTGTTTGTTGTAACTGCTTGCAACTCTCTCTCTCTCTCTCTGGTGTTTGTTGTGACTTGTTGCAACTCTTTCTCTTTGTGTTTGTTATGACTACTTGCAACTCTTTCAATGGTGTTTGTTGTAACTACTTGCAACTCTTTCAATGATGTTTGTTGTGACTACTTGCAACTCTTTATATGGCGAAACTCCTACCTGTGACACTTTTCAACTCTCCCGGGCTTGTTGTGAGCACATTCAACTCACTTATTGATGCTCAAATTAACACCTGAATGTGGAAAAGAGAATACAAAACTGACTTGTGTTTGGATCGGTTTAATTCTTTCCTGAAATAAAATGTCACACGAGGAACTCAGAAATAATTAATTGTGCCGATTTACTGACCTTAGACAGTATTTTATTCTGAAGTAGGGGGTAGGAAAATTACTAATAGATTATAGACTTCAGTGTTTTATGACATTGCATATTTAAGATTAATCAAAGGCAAGGTACAAATATATGCCTTTACCAGTATGTATTTATCTATACCCCCACGGATAATAATTGATAATATGCAATTTTTTAAAAAATTAAATCATAAACGATCGAGTTTTTTCTTTAACAGCAATTGGAGCTTATTATTGTAATATATACAGAAGCACATTAATAACGCACTGCTTTAAAGAGCCAGGAACAGAATGTCAAATGTAAATATAAGTGTGGGGATAGATTTTCCGTGTCATGCGTTAGGGAGCTAATGGCTGCTGGAATGGAAGGTGCACGATTGAACCAACGGGGGTTTGTACAGACTGCATGAAAACAATGAAAGTTATACGTGCGACACGATTCCCAATAGCAATGATCCTGAACGTGTATACACAATGTGGCTGCATACTCGGTATAAAAAGGCCGTTGAGACAAAACACCCAGTACATGTGGTTGAAATGACACGACTATCTGAAAACGACCGCTATCAAGGCATTGGTATGTTGGAGACCGGAAAGAGGTAGCCGGCCATTGGAAGAAGGATGAATTGCCACCACAGCACTATTGTACGTCAGAATGAACGTTACTGAAAACTGGCAGCACCCGTGATAGACTTCGGATTGGCCAACAACAAGTTATTACCCCTGCACATGATCGTCATATTGTGCTGAATCACCTAAGGAATCGTTCTCTACCGACAAGTCAAACAGTAAGAACAATAGTGGGTAAAGGTAAAGGTAAAGTACGAGACTTGAACCGGCGTCTTAGCACGCGAGTATATACCCATATGTGCTCGGCCGCCTATCCAGAAATGTTCGGATATTTCTGTATAGTGTCGCCTCAAGCATCGAAACTCAGATGCGAAGCGACATTCCTCACCTTCCCAGGATAATATACCCTGGTACCCATTTCTGCCAACGGCTGGGTCCACCGTGGGGGTATTTTTTTTTACCCGACTAGATTACCGACGTTCGGACAACCCGTGTTCAGTTCCCGCTGGGAGCAGTGTGAATTGTACTCGTGGTTGGAAAAAAAAAAAAAAAAAACAATAGTGGGTATTCGCGGGCAAGTCTCTCAAATGACAGTTGTACAACGACTCAGAGATAAAGTCTGCAAGACCACATATGTTGGGGCAAGCTTGACTCACAGGCATAGTCAGATTAGTCTGCAATGAGCAGAGCAACATGAGATGGACTAGACTGCATTGGAGTGATGTCCATTTCACAGACGACAGCAGATTGAACATGGCACTTGCTGATGGACGTGTGCGGATTAGGCAACTATTTGGAGAGCGCTTTGCAGATTATTGTGTTCGCCAGCACAACCGATTTGGACGTGTCAGTATTCACATTTGGGGAGGATTCAGTTTTCACCATCGCTCGCCGCTTGTCGTCTTCCGTGGAAATGTTAACGTTGTGACTTATCGAGATGAGTTTCAACACACGTTCCCTGTAGAATATCTGTAGGACGAGCTTGGACACAGAGCCTACAGGCAAGCTTCTCCCACTCATGTACACCAGCTGGAAGCTTCTCTTCGACGTGAATGGGACTTGATTCCCCAGAATTCCCTTCAGAGACTTGTGAGTTCCATGGAGAGCTGCAGACAAGCTTGTTTGTAAACATGTGGTGGACATACCAGGAACTGTGGTACCATATGTCATTATTTTTTTTATTGACGGCATTTTTTTGTTCTCCTCCACGCCTGCACAGACAGAATGCGATTCATTTCATAAAAATCACATCTACTAAATAATTACCAGCATGAATTAATAGGAAAATGAATAAAGACTCCAAATACGTAAAATTTGTGCTGAGACTGCTACGATGGAGACTACAGCTACCTTTCTTTGTTTGGGAGATGTTAGTAATTCGGATGATTCCACTGGCGCGGGCGGTTGAGCAATTATGGATTTTAATTCGTTTGCAGTGAAACCGAGGATTTCCATAACCAATAACCAATAACGTAAAATTTGTAAACACTTATATTTACATTTGACACTGTTCCTGAATTTCTAAATTGGTGTGTTATTAATGTGCTTCAGTGTATTACCATTTTCAGGACTTCTTACGGAGAAATGTTCGCATATACTTCGAACAATATCTTTCGAAAAATGCCAGTCGAGATCATGTTCAAATGTAAGTCTTGTTGTTAATCTTATGACCAATTCATATATACAAAAGTAGCTATGCCATTGTTTTCGTGTTTTATTATTCTGTTAACAATTTTATAAAGTGTTATTTTTTTAAACAGCTGTTGTGTACATTTAGTCTGATCTATAACCTGTATAATAGCAATCAAATGTACTAATAGCTTGTGTTTTGAAGTGGAAAAGGTAGTCCTTTACCATGATACATTACCAAAGTGACTTTATGAATGTGAATCATGGATACTAAATAAATAGTTAAATAGATTGCTGCATCTGAATTAAGGTTACTATAAAGAATGTTTCTGTATACCAAAGAAAGCTGAACAATCAAATCAGGTAAAACTGAAAATAGTGTTACAACAGTTATGGCTAAAATATAAGGGAGATAAAAACAGTAAATTGAAAATAAAATTAAGGAAGCTCCTGGAAAATGTAGTGACAGGAGGATAAAAGAAGAAGAGGCAGACCGAGACTAACATGGACGAGTAACATTAAAAGATAAACAAGTCAACCTATGCACCATCAAAGCAAGAGACAGAGCGGAATGTCGCTCCATGGTTGTCATACTTGGATGCTGAGACGGCACTCAATGATGATGATAGAATGGACGTAAAGTCCAAGAGACAAGCAGGGTAGCTGACAGTAGGCAAGTTAGTCGTGGGCCAGGTAGATCCCAGGTTGGACAAGATCTTCGTGATTGAGAGAAGGTGTGAGGCTCACTGGCCTTTTACGACAACGAATGGAGAGTCACAGAACATTGGGTAAGTTGGTAAATCATAAATCTAGAGGGAGGAAAATTGGTAGGGCAGTCACAGAACATTGGGTAAGTTGGTAAATCATAAATCTAGAGGGAGGAAAACGTAAGGCAGGCATGCATGTAGCTGTTTCATGGTACAGAAGTCGAGTTCTGTTAGTTTAGCATGTAGTTGATCAGTATTAGGGGATCTGCAAGTATTAGTTTCTGAGTGACAGGAAACAGATAGTGAGGAAACAAGATGTGGACTTAGTGAGATCGATAATATTGTCAGATATCGTTTTACTGCTGTATACAGGGAATTGTTGTTTTGCCTCTAAAAAGTAAAATAAAAGTAAAGTGTCCCCGTCACTCATCATACATTTATGTGGTAATAAACATGATAGGAGCAGTAGTTGAATTTACAGCCCCACAGTGTGAAACAGTTTGACGTTCTATTTTGTGTTCATTAATTGTTGTGTGAATATTGGTGCATCAACGACTAAGCTAAGCCCATGAGTGCATCATGCGTCCGCGGCTGAGAAACGCTACGTCGTCATCAAGTGTCAACGACTGAGAAACTCTACGCCATCATCAAGCGTCAGCGGCTGAGAAACTCCACGTCATCATCAAGTGTCAACGACTGAGAAACTCTACGTCATCATCAAGCGCCAGCGGCTGAGAAACTCTACGCCATCATCAAGCGTCAATGACTGAGAAACTCTACGCCATCATCAAGCGTCAGCGGCTAAGTTACTCTACGCCACCATCAAGTGTCAACGACTGAGAAACTCTACGTCATCATCAAGCGTCAGCGGCTGAGAAACTCCACGTCATCATCAAGTGTCAACGACTGAGAAACTCTACGTCATCATCAAGCGCCAGCGGCTGAGAAACTCTACGCCATCATCAAGTGTCAACGAAACTCTACGTCATCATCAAGTGTCAACGACTGAAAAACTTTACACCATAATAAAGTGTCAACGACTGAGAAACTTTACACCATCATCAAGAGTCAAGGACTGAGAAACTTTACACCACCATCAAGTGTCAATGACTGACAAACTCTACGCCATCATCAAGTGTCAACGATTGAAAAACTCTACACCATCATCAAGTGTCAACGACTGAGAAACTTTACACCATCATCAGTTGTCAACGACTGAGAACTCTACTCCATCATCAAGTGTCAACGACTGAGAAACTTTACACCATCATCAAGCGTCAGCGACTGAGAAACTTTACACCATCATCAGTTGTCAACGACTGAGAACTCTACTCCATCATCAAGTGTCAAGGACTGAGAAACTTTACACCATCATCAGTTGTCAACGACTGAGAACTCTACTCCATCATCAAGTGTCAAGGACTGAGAAACTTTACACCATCATCAGTTGTCAACGACTGAGAAACTTTACACCATCATCAAGAGTCATCGACTGAGAAACTTTATATCATCATCAACCGTCAGCGACTGAGAAACTGTACGCCATCATCAAGCGTCAGCGACTGAGAAACTCTACGCCATCATCAAGCGTCAGCGACTGAGAAACTTTACACCATCATCAAGCGTCAGCGACTGAGAAACTTTACATCATCATCAACCGTCAGCGACTGAGAAACTGTACGCCATCATCAAGCGTCAGCGACTGAGAAACTCTACGCCATCATCAAGCGTCAGCGACTGAGAAACTCTACATCATCATCAAGTGTCAAAGATCAAAGCTGCCAGAAAGACATGCCAGATTGTTGTAGTAGCTGAATGGTGGCAACCATGAACTCGGGCCCGGAACATCATACAGAAACATCGTCAATCAACACGGCGGTAGATGTGGAAGACAGGGGCAAAAACTCAGAGAAATCTTTCAAGTCAGTGGCTATGTCTCCTTGACAGAACATCGTCTACAACAGTGAGAATATACTTTTTTGACGGACGCCGTCATGCTGCAAAAATAACAGATTTTCCTTGTGGAATTTATTGGGAAAAGTCTAATTGAATTTGGGACGTTCAATGTGCTGTATCGCGGCACATGTGAGGTATCTTACTTTTGAACCCATACCCGAGCCCGTCTTCAGGGACTTTGCGGCATCAGCTAATTTGTTTCGGCTTGTCTATAGAGTTACCAGATAACCACAGGCGACCAAATGTTGCATGTCCAACATGTTACTGTAGAAATCCGTTGTACCTCTGTTGGGTCCCGGAAGAGCATCCGGATGCCTTCATAAAAGTTAACTGGCTCTTTCAGGCTAATACTCCGCTAGATGTTATGATGACTAATTTAGCTGTATTTCTATACACAGCTGGCGTTTTAATGGCGAAAAAGGCCGACTATTTCAAGCCATGTAATATTCCAGTGAAATGTCATTAAAATGCTGTAAGAAACTTTCTGATCACAGAGTGCATTCATTGAAAGCGAATTTGTAATGGGGCTAGCCATCCATAAATATATAAAATGAGCAAGTTGTGATGAAAACATGCTATGGTGCTCGTGAGTCTTCAAAACACAAATAAAAATTGTTGTCCGGTCATAGCTTAATTCACGTCTTAGAATGGTCTTCACATTGGGACTTCCAATATCCTACTCTTGAGCTCTACCAAAGTGTCTTTTTCATTCCAGGAACTATTTATCTATAGTGAAGGTCTTTCAGCGTCTGTGAACCAACAAATGAGTGTCTGTCAACGCGTGCTGTAACGGTGGAAAACGGAAGTTTTCAGCAACGACTGGGTGGAGACGTTCTCTAAAGTTTAGACAGCTGGAGGTGGGCATGCTGTCGGGAAATAAAATAACATTTGTGATTGAAGAGTTACAAATGTTGAATCTTCTTACCTGAGCTGCCAGTTAGAGGTTCTGAAACAATGTATTAATCGTTCCTGATAGTGTATACGTGTATACTACATGTAATACACTAATAGGTTGTTGAGAGACATGATCACCTACGCCAGCAGGCCTGGTACTTGATGATGATGAATACACTAATGTCAAAAAATGAGCAGTAACTTGCTCATCAACAACAAAGATGAAGACCTGAAAGTCTCTTTCACTGATATACTCTACCTACTACTGGATGAATGTATCATACGAATTGCAAAATAACTACTCCACAATAATAAAAGGGATTGCGTGCCGGTTGGTTGCTATAATGCATTTGCACTGGTGGGACAAATTGTTACACCTCAAGGGCTGACGCTCAAATTGAATCCTGTAATAGGAATGGTAACTTCTTTTCAAAATTTCAAGAAAGCTTTTGTTTCTAGTTATCCTTTAACACAAGCTTTGGGTCTGCATATTCAGGGTTACTATTCAACTAATAATGGCATTGAGTTATTGAGTTATTAGCGGGTCATCATCATTGCACTCCGAACATGTCCATAGGTGCTCAGATCCCCTTCTCAGCAAGTCTCGAATTGTCCAGTGACTGACGACCCCAGGTCTGTGTTAGTTGATTAGTCTCCTTACACGCCCACTAAGTTTCTCGTTTTTGGCTGTGCCCATCTTAACTCTCATTTCTTTCATCCGAAGGAGTGACGTGGACTCATGGCTATCGAAGTCTTGTGTCATTCCGTCATGAGTCATTGTGTCATGACTAGTTGTGTCATTGTGTCATGATTACTCTGCCTGCCGAGCGTCCTGTAAATGCCCATGCACTACTTTGGTGTCGTATTACATAACCGTCTGTATAGATGAATGCATCTTTCTCATCGGTGTTATCCCAGAAGAGACCGTTGACCTCCGCCTTGACCACGACTGAGTCCTGTTCCCTGCATTTCCTGTCGCGTGTAACAATACACGAGAATGTGCCCCTGAAGGCACAAGTAGCCACTCCTCGCCAGCGTTGATATTGGTAAGCCCACAGGCCTGATCTACTGCTCAGCCCACCTATGCTTTGCCTCTTTTTAGCCCGACACCCTTCCCTGTATTGAGCTCATGATTCAATGGATGCTCTTTATCTGCACTAATCTTCAGGTATGCTCGTGCTCTCTAGATCTTGATTCTGTCGTCCATGGTTGGAAAGTCAAACAGATACATCATTGTTACACAGAGAGTGTCCTTCGTACACCCCAAGATAATGCGCATAGCTTCATTCTGTATTTTCTCCAGCTTGTCAATTTGTGTCTTGTCCCTGGAATAGAAGGGTAAGTTGTTAGCAGCTGTCATGACCTTCATGGAGGTTAATCCTTTGCGGGATGTTGTTATCACATGGTCTACGTGGTCCCGAAAACACCGGCTGCGATTGCACTTAACTCCGGTGTACGTCATCACCCTGTCTCTGGTAACCTCATTAGCTACCATTCGTACCACCGGTGTTTCCGTTTTAACGATATGATTGTTAAGTGAGAAGCATGAAACTGATACTTTATTAGGATTAACCAATGCACCTGATACACCACACCACGTAGAGATGCGATCGAGTTCGTCTTGCATTGTGGAGGCCATTTCACTTCTGTCTCTTCTGTGTTGTGCGAATGGTATCACTTGTGATTGTGAGATATTCTCCCAGCACTACGTCCTCAAACAGTTCTGAAAGGGACCCCCGTATCCTCATTCTTACATGATGATACAGCCTCATTTCTTTGGTCCGTCTACTCAATGTAGCGGGCAAGAAGGGCCTTCCGTTGCTCTCATCAGATGTGTGCCATATCCGGCCTGTGCTCTGAAAGTCTGGTGTGCCTCTGTGTCGTGTTGTACCATTCATGGTCGGATGAAGGCACCAGAAAGTGGCTATCGATTTTCCTGAACACATTTTTTTACATATATCATCCCACATGGCATCCTTAGCCTGCTTAGCGCATAGTTTAAAGTGCATCATTTTTTTGGTCTACCTCTTCTATCAGACGCTTCAAGAGCTCAGATTGTGGTCTTCCTTGCTTTCTGGCTTTCTGCCATGTCTTGACTGTTAGTTTTTTGTTCCGCCAAGCTTCCTCGACGTCTGCGTTCCATCAGGGCGGCTGCGTCCATCTCTTCTGCCTCCTGCGAGGGGCTTCCTGTTTCCTTTGTCTAATTTTGCTAATGAAGTCCTGGTCTGTGTTCCCATATTGGAATGTGTGAAGTTTGCTCTTCTGGCTTCCATTTCTACCATTCTCAATTAGGAAGACACATAGATAGTGATCACTTCCGTGGAACCCCAGTGCACTCCACCTGCAAACCGGTGCGAAGGTGGGAGACACCAGTGCCAGGTCTACGACGCTATCAGAGTTCCCTGTTCGACAATCATCCTGGTTGCTCTTTCATCATTCAAGCACACTTAAACGACCGATACCAGTGCGTTCTCAAGGTCTTCTCCCTGCTTGTTGATTTTATGACGTCACCACACTGGTTTCCTCCAGCATTCAAGTCTCCACAGAAAATGACGATCTCCTGCTCGAATGCGAAGAGATTCTGCCATTGTTGTGTATCCACCTTCCCATTAGAGGCGGACACATTTACAACCACGAAAGGAAGCGGGCTCTGCGCCCTAATTGCATGTGCTTGCAATTCTGCATTGTTCCATGCAGACATATCAAGCTCAGCTGCTACCATGTTGTTTTACACAAGGATGGCCTGTTCAAAGTGTCTTCTATTGTAAAAACAATGAAATCCAGGGGCACTAACTGTCCTATCACCAAGAAGTGCTTCTTGAAAACTCTTTATATCGGCGCCGCACAGTACCTTATCAAAAATGGGATGTCGTTGATTTATAGATGCACAATTCCAGTATGTAATGCGCATATATTTTAGGGCTAGCCTCTCACACTTCGACAATTTCAAACCACCACTTTTACCTTTTCTAGTTCTCCTCCTTCGTTTTAGACTTATGGGCTTCATCTGAATACTTACTGTCGTCATGAGTGATATGGTCGCTGAACGTCGATGCTGTGGATGGTCTAGACTCACGTGCACTCACTCAGTCGCACAATCCAGAACCCGTTTCCACGTTATTGGCTGGCCAACTCCAGTCAATTAGCTCTACTGCACGTGGAGGCACAGTAGGCTATTGATTTCCGTCGTTTAAAAGCTCACCAAGCCAATTATTGGTAGTATAGTTCTATCAAAGCTGGTTGTATTCCAGAAAATATTTTCTTATATTGAATGTCTTTCATCCATTGAGAACTACAGTAAGTGTATGTTAAAGTTGTTGTATTGCTGTGAAGAAAGTTGGCGGCCGTGAGAACACATTATCTGCACTGCAGATTAAGAGTATTTGGGTAGGCACACAGGTTGGTAGTGGGCAAGGCAATCCTTGCTGGACGCTAACATTCGTAACGATAGGAGTTGCAGAAGGCCTGAGACAAAGGGGCACGATTTATGAACTAGCAAGGAACCAACTACAAGCGAACTACTTTGTCTACCCCCGGTAGCAAGCGTTCATCACCAGAACTTGAGGACGATGATGAGGGTTGCAGAGTACTTTGAGTGAAGATTCCCGTCAGGCCATTTTGCGCGTGGAATGAAATGGCCTCCAGACCCGGAAACTTGATCAGACAGTAAAACTAAAAGTAGCTCGTCTGCACGCGCACACTGAGCGTAACCTTATGCTAACATTGACAAACAGAGCCCAGAAAAATGATTTTGTTATTATGTCCCAATTAAGAAAAGTGATATGGAAATGAAGGCCTGACACACTGAAGTACCAAAGCTGATAGTAGATAGTGCATGTTCGCAGAGCTTAAGCCGGACCAGAATATTCGAAAAGAATCACTGGTTGCATCATTTAATAAATTATTCTCAGAGTGCAAACTATAGATGTCATCAGTGAACTGATCACTGAAGCGGTCAAACTTTGATGCTATAGTAATTACGAGCAGCGAAGCTACAAGAAGGACTGAACAAAGGTTAAGGTAGAGATGGAAACTTTGGCCTCTGCATGTCCGTTCTGTGATTGATCCCTTGAACCTGCACTCACAAGTTGATCACACATTTCATAATGAACATTCATCTTCTTGGACAGTTTTGAAAAGTTGAAATAACAGACGGTCACGTAAGGGGTTTACTGGTAGTACCACAAAATCTAACCTGCTATAAAAAAAAAAGCTCCGTCACGTCAAGTGGCGTATAGGGAATATGGTGTTGGTGATCACAAATTGTACAGACTTTCAGCACATGATTTTAGGGTAATGTGGTCGATATTTCGCCCATGCCTAACTTGCAATATTAAAGTATAATTGATTTTTGTTGAAATGAATTAGGCCGTCTATAGTTAAATTTCTTCACGATATGATTAGTGTATTTGACAATTAATAGTGTTATTTATTGATGCTAACATTAACACTTTCTTCGACTACAGACAAACTCATGCACTCATAGCAGAGTATGCATGTGGTTACGGTGTTTGGGATTGTTTAGGTGAAGCATTACAGCAATTTAATTTGTGGATGGAAAACGTGAACGAAAACCTGTAAGTAGACAAGGACAATGTAACAGGGAATAACAATTCAAGTTTTGCAGAACTCTCATCTTTGCATTTGTCGTGATGAACAGATAAAAAATATTTGAGCAAAAATGTAAACCTAATATATGTTATATTAAATGCTGAAAATTAATGTGAATTCAGGTCATTTGTGTTTGGGAATTAAAAGAAAATAATTAAACAGCAATCTGTTAAAGGTACGCACATAACAGTTCAAGATTCACCAACTTAATATAGTTTCCTTATCTTTATTTGTTAGTTAACAAAGAAAAATAACATGTCATTCAGTGTAGTGTTAATGTAAGGTTGTATATGGTGTTACTAAACATAGGTTGTCCACCTATATTACTTGAGCTGATTATGTCCTTTCATGAAAACATGGATGTTAAAATCCACATTTATGGGAATCAGAGAATTTGAAAGTCAACAGCAGAGTGAAACAAGGATGTGTCCTCGTCCCAACCATTTTTTTATATATTTTTTTTGCTGCCCTTCAAAATTACACCTTCGAAAACAGCTCAGGAGACATTTATATTCGCACAAGATCAGATGGTTCACTGATCAACTTAGCACGACTAAGAGCAAAAACAAAAACAAATGTTGCCCTAATTAAAGAACTTTTATTTACTGACGATGCAGCTCTTGTCGCTCATAGTGAAGCCACCCTAAAATCGCTGATGACAATCTTGCCAACACACACGTTTTTTTTTTTCACTGTCAATTAGTGTTCAGAAAACAGTACTTCTAAGACAAGCTGACCACAAACCTTTATTAATCACTTTGAAAGATTGTCCACATGAGTCAGTTCAGAAATTCATTTATCTTGGATCCACAATCAAGTCAACCATTTCTCTTGATGACATAAACAGCCGAATTGGTAAGGCAGCTAAGGCCTCACAGAAAGGGCCTGGAACAACACTAAATTAACACTAATGACATCACACTATATGTTATCACAGGGAGTTGAAGGATTTTTAGAAATGTAACCACGGGTTTGACAATAAATGTTTGTACACAGTTCGTTAACCACCGCTGTAGATCAAGTCTTTATTCTGCTGGCCTCGTTCGTGACCTTGGAAGCTAATGACCTAACTTGTGCAGACGGTTGGTTTGGGGCAAACTGTACGTTACAATGTCACTGCTATAATGACTCAATGTCAGCACGAATAATTCGGACCCCAGTGTCAGTACTCGTTTACAAATACGCCCAAAAATCTGAACCTACTTTCCTGTTTGATAACAACGACACCACATGTAATCCGGTCGCAGATTATGCATCAGTTGAGGCAACTCTCAATCAATCTTTGCCGTTCTCCTGGTTTAGGATTTATGTGAATGACTTAACAGATCTGGACAGTTTCACGGTAAAACTAAATGGTTCTGCCTCATGTAACAATGAATAAAAGTTTGTATTTAGTTCGCATTAGATTGATGTCTTTTGCTCTTGAGCTGGTCTGATCAACAATTTACGGATTGAAGGGGCGATAGTTGCAAATATCTGCTCCATCTACATTGGCGGGGGTCGGAATGTGGCTCTCAAATCATACCCAAATATTTCTTTGAACACTATTGTAGTCACCACACAAGTGACAATGGCACACATTAAGATTGAGTTCTCACCGAACATTTCGCAGGCCGTCAGTGCACTGACGGCGTGTGAGGTGCAAACATTTACAGACACCTATTGTCTGGACCGGCATACTTGGTCGTTTTGTGAAGTGTGTAGTGGGTGTTCCAAAGGCTGCAACGTCATCATCGGTACGTGTCACGGCAACTGTTCACATGGGATCTATGGACACGACTGCTCCGGGTCTTGTCTTAATGTCTGTCCTTTATATGAGGAAAAATCCTGAAAATGCCTACAATGTAAGCATCCTGGCTACACCTGTAATGCCACTTATCCCGATGGTAATTTTGGGCTACAGTGCAAACAGACGTGTTCTGATGGCTGTGACATCATATGTGACCCGGAAAGTACAGACTGTACGTGCAAGGAAACGTACTACGGGTCAGACTGCACTCTCAAATGTCAGGACAACTGTTTCAACGACACCTGTGAACAGTCAACCGGAAACTGTACATGCAAGGGAACGTTCTACGGGTCAGACTGAACTCTGAAATCTCCGGACAACCGATTGAACAAAGCCCGTGAACAGTTAATCGGGGCCTGCGTCTCGTATGTCGATGATTCCCAAACTAAGAATAGTCTGCCGACTACAACAAACCCCATCATATGTATTCCTTAATGTGTTTCTGTGCTGGACATGGTTCATTTCTTGGTGTTTTTTCCGTGAAGCCATGGCTCATATCTTGATGTGTTTCTGTGCTAGCCATGGCTCATATCTTGATGTGCTAGCCATGGCTAGTGTGTGTGTGTGTGTGTGTGTGTGTGTGTGTGTGTGCTGGCCATGACTCATATCTTGGTGTGTGTCATGTTAGTCATATCTCATATCTTAGTGTGTATCTGTGTTAGTCATGTGTCATATCTTTGTGTGTGCATAAATGGGTTAGTGATATCTCATATCTTTGTGTACATGATTATGTTAGTCATATCTCATATCTTTGTGTGTGCATTTCTGTGTATGTCACATCTCATATCCTTGTGTGTGCATAAATGGGTTAGTGATATCTCATATCTTTGTGTACATGTCTATGTCAGATATATCTCATATCTTTATGTGCATGTCTATGTTAGTCATGTGTCATATATATTGATGTGTGTCAGTGTTAGTCATGCCTCGTATCGCTGTGTGCATGTCTGTGTTGATCACATCTCATATCTTGATGTGTGTCAGTGTTAGTCATGCCTCGTATCGCTGTGTGCATGTCTGTGTTTGTCACATCTCATATCTCTGTGTGTGCATGTCTGTGTTAGTCACCTCTAGTGACTCGGGAAGATGGTGCTCGTAAACTTGGGAGGGCCGACTATCTAAGGGCAGAATCTCCCTACATAAAAGATCACCTGCTGCCTTGCAGGAAGATTGGGGACAATCAAAGGCTAAGGAAAGCTAACCTGAATAAAATGCTGGCTGAAATCGGGTGCACTGGGCCACTGGCGCAGAACACAGTGCAACGTTTTAACGGGTGTTCAATCAGAGTGGATCTGGCGGGCTCTAATTGTTATGTTCTGTCTGTAGGGGCGAACAACACACTTAACTTGACAGCTGACTTCATGTGAGAGTCTGGGATCCTTCTCTGATTGAGTCCTGATCGCAGAGAGAGAGAGAGAGAGAGAGAGAGAGCGAGACACTAAAGACCAAACTCGTAATATGTCAGACCTGTGCACGCACTGTTGTATGGATCTGAAACCTGGACAACATACTCGAATCATGAAGAAAGAATGTCTCCGCAGAATAATGCACATCGTATGGCAGGACAAACTAACCAACTTAACAGTCCTGCAACGTGCTAGAACCCCAACAAGCATGTCAATGCACAGAGGTCGAAGGTTCAGATGGCTGGGGCACGTCCAGCGAATGGAAGAAAACCGCTATCCTAAGCAAACACTATATGGTGAGCTAATACATGGAAAAAGACAGACCTAAACTACGATATAGAGATATTTGTAAATCATCTATAAATGACTTCTCTGTCCGTGAAAATGACTGGAAACATCTGGCAAGAGATCGCGCATCATGGAGAACCTGCATACAAAATGGCATAAAATCATTTGAGGATGTACTATGGCAATATATGGAAGAGATGATACTCATGAACAAAGATAGGAAAACCTTGTGGATCAGTGGGTCTGCCATGTTCATTATATGGCCGACTTTGTCAAATATTGGTTATTGAGTTATTTGCGAGTCATCATCATTGCACTCCGAACATGTCCATAGGTGCTCAGATCCCCACCTCAGCAAGTCTCACATTGTCCAGGGACTGACGACTCCAGATCTCTGTTGGTTGATTAGTCTTCTTATACACATTGTAGAAACAGCGGCGAGAGAAGTTGTTCGATTAAAACAAAACTTAAAGAAAAAATAAACACAATAGCCTACACTAATCCGTCAGACAAGACAAAAAGTGTAAACTATTGTAGTGTCTTGTAGAGTCATAGAGAAATAAAGGTAAAGATTACTCATAACGCCTGGTGGCGTATGTGGAATATGTTGTTCGTGCTCATATTTATCCATGATCACTGACAAATTTTGGATTGCCATGGTCCGTAGACGACAGGCCGCCCTTAATCCTTAGACAAGTATATGGCAGCCGTTGTTAAAGGTTCAGTGAACTCCGATGACTTGTCGATCAGAAAACATTTTTGTTTACATCCTGGTATTGAACCTGTTCATTTTGTTTCAGTAGCTGGCGTCCAAACCACACAGCATTCTCTGTTTCTAAATAAATGCCCACTTCCGGTTCCAGGATCGTGGAACATAGTTTGTATTTCGCCGACCGCTACAGATTTTGCGTTTAGAAACGCTCTCTAATGTAGATCGCCACATTAAAGTCGACCGTAGGTTCCACTCTACAGATTTTGCGTTTGGAAACACTCTCTAATGTAGATCTCTGCATTAAATTCGACCGGAGGTTCCACTCTACAGATTTTGCGTTTGGAAACACTCTTTACTGTAGATCGTCACATAAAAGTCGACCGGAGTTTCTACTCTACTGATTTTGAGTTTGGAAACACTCTCTAATTTAGATCGTCACATTAAAGTCGACCGGAGGTTCCACTCTACAGATTTTGCGTTTGGAAACACTCTCTAATGTAGATCGCCACATTAAATTCGACCGGAGGTTCCACTCTACAGATTTTGCGTTTGGAAACACTCTCTAATATAGATCGCCACATTAAAGATCGACCGACCGGAGGTTCCACTCTACAGATTTTGCGTTTGGAAACACTCTCTAATGTAGATCGCCACATTAAAGTCGACCGGAGGTTCCACTCTACAGATTTTGCGTTGGAACACTCTCTAATGTAGATCGCCACATTAAAGTCGACCGGAGGTTCAACTCTACAGATTTTGCGTTTGGAAACACTCTCTAATGTAGATCACACATTAAAGTCGACCGGAGGTTCCACTCTACAGATTTTGCGTTTGGAAACACTCTCTAATGTAGATCGCTGCATTAAAGTCGACCGGAGGTTCCACTCTACAGATTTTGCGTTTGGAAACACTCTTTAATCGTAGTCGATCGTCACATTAAAGTCGACCGGAGGTTTCACTCTACAGATTTTGCGTTTGGAAACACTCTCTAATGTAGATCGTCACATTAAAGTCGACCGGAGGTTCCACTCTACAGATTTTGCGTTTGGAAACACTCTCTAATGTAGGTCGTCACATTAAAGTCGACCGGAGGTTCAACTCTACAGATTTTGCGTTTGGAAACACTCTCTAATGTAGATCGTCACATTAAAGTCGACCGGAGGTTCCACTCTGCAGATTTTGCGTTTGGAAACACTCTCTAATGTAGGTCGTCACATTAAAGTCGACCGGAGGTTCAACTCTACAGATTTTGCGTTTGGAAACACTCTCTAATGTAGATCGTCACATTAAAGTCGACCGGAGGTTCCACTCTACAGATTTTGCGTTTGGAAACACTCTCTAATGTAGGTCGTCACATTAAAGTCGACCGGAGGTTCAACTCTACAGATTTTGCGTTTGGAAACACTCTCTAATGTAGATCGCCACATTAAAGTCGACCGGAGGTTCACTCTACAGATTTTGCGTTTGGAAACACTCTCTAATGTAGATCGCCACATTAAAGTCGACCGGAGGTTCAATTCTACAGATTTTGCGTTTGGAAACACTCTCTAATGCAGATCGCCACATTAAATTCGACCTGAGGTTCCACTCTACAGATTCGCGACGGTGCTACCGAGTTCGTTAACCAGGCTACAGTTTTTTTTCTCTTGATGAGGCAGTGTAAATACAACATCATATGTTGTCAAGTTCTTTATGCCTACTGAGTCATGGCTTTGGAAGCTCTGTAAGCCGTCGACCTGTTTTCTGCTGCTGATTTTTACTTCCAGCTTTCTCATGTGGAGCGTTGTCCCAAGTCAACTATAGATTCCACTTTAGGGATTCTGCGCCGGCGCTACGGTGTCTCTGAACCTGGCTGCCGTCCTTTTAGTGAATCAAACGTTATGATTCCCTCCTTCTTTGGCATATGTTGTGCTTACTACGCAGTCGTGAAATATGTGGCCTTGTGATGATAGATATATTGTTTGTCACCGACGCTCTAAAATAGAGTTGTGACAAGATGAAGATCTCCATGATGTTCATGATTAATCTGCAGCCTTGGTGCTATTGCCGGATTTTCGAGTCAAAAGAGATTGTCTAAATTCAGAGAGCTACAGCCAGAAAGGGGAGGACTTGGACTTCTCGATCGTTTAACACTGCTGAAGTAGCTGAGGAGATAATCTTGGACTTCTTGTTTGATGTGCGATCCGGCGATATAGACAGACAGACAGACAGACAGACAGACAGACAGACAGACATACAGACAGACAGACAGACAGACGTTGCAGCTGAAAATTAAAAAAAAGTGTTTAACTTCGTCTTCATTTTCAATAGTGGACGCATAGCATTAAATATTTGTTAATCTTCCATACATGGTTCTATAACGTGCACTTTTCGATCCATATATATATATAAAGTTTTCACAGGCTCCCATTCAATAAGATCAACAATTGAACTCATTTATTTGTTCTGCCACTGCGTTCCTTTGTATCTAGAATTGATCCAAATCTCAAGGTTGCTTACTACTGTGCTGGCATCGCCGAAGGTGGATGGATGGAGTGGAACTTCACTCTCGAGGTAAATAAACCTGCAGGGAATGGTTAAGTTGGTCAATAAATACGAGGAGAGCAGAGAGAGCCGAAGAAATAAGGAGAAGACACAAAGTAATGAAAGATGTAAAACTAGATTGAGTAAGTGCGAGAGAAAATATATAGTTTAAAAGTCGCAGTGAAATAATTAAGATGTGAAAATGAATGAGAGAGATAGAAAGTGAGAGTAAAATAATGAAAAAAATTAGAATGATTAAGAGAGATATAAAGTGAGAGGAAAGTACTGGAAAGATGAGAATGATTGAGAGAGATGGTAAGTGATATTAAAGTAATGAAAAGATTAGAATAATTGAGAGAGATGGTAAGTGAGATTAAATTAATGAAAAGATGAGAATGATTGAGAGAGATGGTAAGTGAGATTAAAGTAAAGAAAAGATTAGAATAATTGAGAGAGATGGTAAATGAGATTAAATTAATGAAAAGATTAGAATAATTGAGAGAGATGGTAAGTGAGATTAAAGTAATGAAAAGATTAGAAAAATTGAGAGAGATGGTAAGTGAGATTAAAGTAATAAAAGATTAGAATAATTGAGAGAAATGGTAAGTGAGATTAAAGTAATGAAAACATGAGAATGATTGAGCGAGATAGTAAGTGAGATTAAAGTAATGAAAACATGAGAATGATTGAGCGAGATAGTAAGTGAGATTAAAGTAATGAAAACGTGAGAATGATTGAGAGAGATGGTAAGTGAGATTAAAGGAATGAAAAGATTGGAATGATTAAAACTGTAAAACATCACCTTTTTGACTGACCAAAGCTCACTGACATCAGAACAACTCTACTTCCTCATGGACCTGATAAATGAAACACTTTGAGAGAAACTACAAGGGAACTCAGAAATACTTGCAGATATCATTACATGGCACTGGGCCGAATGGTGTCAGCACACAGGCTTCTGGACCCATAACAACCACAACAACAAACCATCAATTCAAGTAATTAATGACCACAGTGGAAGCACACTAACTAAACAAAAAGATATATTGCAAAGATAGAGCGATTACTGCACCACACTCTATGGAGATGTTTGAAAACACTCAAATATAATAATAGAAAGTGAAGAAAAATAACCAGAGCCTATGCTATGTGACGTTCGTACGGCAATAAAAAAAAATTGAAGAAAGGGAAAGCACCAGGAAGTGATGATATTCCAACAGAATTCATTCAAGCTGAAGGGGAGATCAGCGCTCGTGTTTATCATGCAGTAAATGTGGGGATCTGGGAGCCGCGATAGCTCAGTGGTTAGTGAACTGGACTACAAAGGACAAGAGGTAGGGTTCGAACCCAAGCGACGGCTTCCACGTTCACCCAACCTTTAATGGGTATCGGATTTTTTTCTGGGAAAGTAAAGCAGCACGGGCGTAATAACGACCACACTACCTCACAAATCACGTGCCGAAGGTCTGTAAAATGTATGGTCACTAGCACCATATTCCCTATACGCCACTTGGCGTGACGGGGGTACTTTACTTTTTTTTTATATGTGGGGATCTGGAAAAATTCAAACGGCTGGAAAACAAAGGAATCAGTGTATATCACCATTCTAGACATGGGAAATCTGTGGCTGTGTTCCAACTACAGAACTGTTGCCCTAGTGGGCCATACTAGCAAAATACTTTTGCAGATCATCATGAATATGATAGCAAGTAAAATAGAACAAGAGACTCATGTTGTTCGAGCAGGTTGCAGACACCCTTGACCCCATCTTTGGCATGAAAGGGTCCATGAGAGGTATGGGCAATGTAGCATGGAACTGCGTGCATGCTTCACAGGTTGCAGCATGGCCTGCGACATCGGAGACATCATGGATGATATGGGCTTTCCAGCACTCTTAAATCTACTTATCGAATCACTGTACAGCGAATAGCGGGCAGGTATCCTTTAATCAATTTTTCCCTGGCAGCGGTGTGTATCGCCGCACAGGCAGATAACTCCGACTTTAAGAGTACTCATATTTTTTCTTTCGATGAGTAATTGACGTTTCAAGCCGGGCCTCACTGCTGAGACCAGGGTGGTTGCCGCACAGAGAAATCATAAATAAAAGTCCCTGCAGCCGAGATGGAACCCACATCATCTCTGTCTAAACCCCTAAACAAAGGTAAAGACAAAGTAGTTGAATCTGCAGTGACTAAGGAAGGTGTACTGCCGCAGAAGTGCGGAAGAGAACTGGTGGTGGCAGCGCAGGTGTTGAGCGCCGTGCGAGACAAGTGGCTCAACGCCAGCAGGGCAGTGACATTAAAATTACTAAGGACGTGTATCTTCTCAATAGCAACATAGGGTTCTAAATCATGAACAATCTCGCAAGCAAGCAAAATGATTCATTCGAAATAAAATGCTACAGAAAAATCCACGGGATATCTTTGAATGATTAAGGAGAGCAATGAAGACATAGTGAGAGATTTTGACATTGAAAAGAACTGGGTTGTGGACACCATTCTGGAAGGGAGATTTGGACATTGGAGAGAACTGTCTTCTGGACACCCTTCTGCGAGGGAGATTTGGACATTGGAGAGAACTGTCTTGTCACACCCTTCTGCGAGGGAGATTTGGACATTGGAGTAAACTGGTTTGTGGACACCATTATGTGAGGGAGATCTGGACAATGGAGAGAACTGGCGTGTGGAGACATGTGCTGCTGCTATAGATCTGGAGGATGCATACAACAGGGTACCATTTGAATATCTCATGCATATGCTCCTCAAACTGGCGGTACACCCCTTCCTCATTAGATGGATCGCCGCGGCACTGTTTCAGAGGAAGGTGATACTCAGATGTGGAAGTTGGTCTTCCGAGCCAACATCCATTTGTCCAGGGCTGCCACAAGACTCACCATTGTCACCAGTTCTATTTAACGTGTACACAATAACGATCACGCAACAACAACTGGATAAGAGTGGAAGAACTATGACTTTTTCTGATGATATTCTGGTATATCGACAGGGAAGAGACAGACGGGGAATCGCCTCCACAATGCAAGACCAATTCGATCGCATTATTTCCTGTTGTGGGGTTTCAGGTGCCTTGGTTAATCCTAATAAAGCATCAGTTTCATGGTTCTCCCTTAACAATCATATCGTTAAAACGACCACACCGGTAGTACGAATGGGAGCTGATGAGATGACCAGGAACAAGTTGATGACATACCCCGGAGTTATGTTTGATCGCAGCCTGTGTTTTCGGGACCACGTCGACCATGTGATAACAAAATCCCGCAAAGGATTAGCCGCCTTGTAGGTCATGACAGCTGCCAACATCGAGCAGAGGCTACTTACTCTATGTTCCAGGGATTAGTCCTCGCACCAATCGAGTATGCCCTAGCAATTCTTACTGTCAGTACGACTCAAATTGATAGGCTGGAGAAAATACAAAATGAATCCATGCGCATTATCCTGGGATGTACGAGGGACACTCCCTGTGTAGCAATGAGGTATCTTCTTGACTTTCCAACCATGAATGACAGAATCAAGATCTGGAGAGCACGAGAACACCTGAAGATTAGTACAGATAAAGAGCATCCATTGCACCACGTGTTCAACACCGGGAAAGGTGCCAGGCTAAAAATAGGCAAATCATTGGTGGGCCGAGCAGAAGATGTCATCAAACAGGTCTGTGGGCTTACCAATATCAACCTTGGCGATGAGTGGATACCGGTGCCTACGTCGTTCAAGGGGACTTTCTCGTGTATTGTCACACTCAACAGGAAAAGTAGGGAACAGAACCCGGTCGTGGTTAATGCTGAGGTCAACGGTCTCATCTGCGATAACAACGATAAGAAAGATGCAGTCATCTATACAGACGGATCTGTAAGACGACACCAAAGAAGTGCATGGGCATTTATAGCACGCTCAACAGGCAGAATAGTAAAATAAGACAGTGGTGCATACGTCATGACCACGAGTAGCATCACATTGAGACGATGGCAGTGACCAATGCATTCAAATAGTTAGAGTCACAAGACTACACCCACGCATATGTACTGAGTGATTCGATGAGCATGATAAAAAAAGTGGAGGCGGGCTCTGTTCGCATGCAATGGGTAGAGTCTTTGCAGAAATCCAAAATACGTAAGGTCACCTTTGTCTATGTCCCTGAACATGCGGGAGTACGGGGAAATGAAAGAGCGGACAGGTTGTCTAGCTGCGCTGTCGTTGAGGACGGGCAACCAATGGATCGGGCAGCCATCATCAATGCCCTCCAAGATGTGGGATGAGCCCATAACTTCGATAAACAGAAACTTTGTGGTCATGTAAGAAGACTTATCAACCAACATAGAATTGGAGTCGTCAGTCGCTGGACACTGCGGGACTTGCTGAGAAAGGGATCTGAGCACCTATGGACAGTTCCGGAGTGCAATGATGATGACCCGCAAATAACTCAATAATTCAATAACTCAATAACTCATTAGGAAAATGTAACCTTAAGTATTTTTTACTTCTACACATTCTTTACTCATTGTCTGTGTACACAGTCCGCCTCCACATTTTTATCATACTCATCGAATCACTTAGTATGCAAACGTGGGTGTATCTTGTGACTCTAACCAGATGAATGCCTTGGTCACTGTCATCATCTCCATCGTCATGCTACTCAAGTTCATAACGTATGCACCACAGTCTTCCTTGACTATTCTGACTGCTGAGCGTGCTGTAAATGTCCATGAACTTCTTTGGTGTCCTCTTACAGATCCGTCTGTATAGATGACTGTATCTTTCTCATCAATGTTATCCCTGATTAGACCGTTGACCTTGACATTCATAATCAATGATGGTCAACCTTGACCATCCACATTGACCTTGACTGAGTTATGTTCCCTACATTTCCTCTCGAGTGTGACAATACACGAGAATGTCCCCCTGAACGACGTTGGTATCTGTATTTATTCCTCGCCAGTGTTGATGTTGGTAAGCCCACAGACCTGTTTGATTATATCTTCTGCTCGACCCACACATGATTTGCCTCTTTTTAGCCAGACACCATTCCCTGTGTTGAACTCGTGGTGCAATCGATGCTCTTTATCTACATGTATCTTCAGGTATGCTCATGCTCTCCAGATCTTGATTCTATCATCCATGGTTGAAATGTCAAGACGATACCTCATTGCTACACAGGGAGTGTTCTTCGTACACCCCAAGATAATGCTCGTAGCTTCATTCTGTATTTTCTTTGCGTCGCACTGACAATAAAAATTGCTACATACTCGATTGGTGTGACGACTAGTCTTGGAACAGAAGGGTACGTAGCCTCTGCTCGATGTTGGCATCTGCCAACAATCATGTGCCATCAAGTAGGATTAACCCAGCCACCTGATACACCACACCAGAAAGAGAAGCGATCGCGTTAGTTTTGCATTGTGGAGACGATTTCCCTTCTGTCTCTTCTCTGTCGATATACCAGAATTACATCAGCAAAAGTCATAGTTCTTCCCCTCCCATTCAGCTGATGTTCCGTGATTGTTGTGCACAGGTTAAATAGAACTGGTAACAACGGTGAGCCTTCTGGCAACCATGGACAAGTGGACGTTGGTTCGGTTGACCAACTTCTACATCTGAATATCACCTTCCTCTGAAACAGTGCAGCAGCAATCCATTTAATGATGAAGGAGTCCACCGCCAGTTATCCTCGATCTTGTGCGCTGTGCAACAGTTTCACCTTTGATCTTTCCCCGCGCCACGCCACCAAACAATGCATAAACTTTTCCATTTGTCTACCTTTATCTTTCAGTCTAACATTTTTCCTCCAGTTACTAGATATTCCAACCTCTTATCCACACGCCCCACAAATCTGGATTGTCATTTTCTAGTTTCTTTAACTTACCTCTTCGTATTTACAGCACGTTCTATCCCCGGAAACCTGGCCATTCTTACATTTATGATTGCGGTTAAGTGTTTCTTTATATCTTCATTTTTTAAAATATAATGGTGATGTTTTCATCTTCTACAAGGTGGTCATCCATAATATTTTTTGTGTATGCCTCTTGTGTACTTTACATTTTGCTGTTTTGGCTTTTTGCGTGACGTAGATCATTTCTAATTTCGTCAGTAGCCTAGAGAGAACAGTCTATATTTAGAATATGTCTTGTGATGTGAGTATAGCAATATGTGAGTATAGCAGTATGTGAGTATAGCAGTATGTGAGTATAACAGTATGTGAGTATAGTAGTATGTGAGTATAACAGTATGTGAGTATAGCAATATGTGAGTATAGCGGTATGTGAGTATAACATTATGTGAGTATAACAGTATGTGAGTATAGTAGTATGTGAGTATAACAGTATGTGAGTATAACAGTATGTGAGTATAGTAGTATGTGAGCATAACAGTATGTGAGTATAACAGTATATGAGTATAGTAGTATGTGAGTACAACAGTATGCGAGTATAGTAGTATGTGAGTATAGTAGTATGTGAGTATAGTTGTATGTGAATATAACAGTATGTGAGTATAGTAGTATGTGAGTATAACAGTATGTGAGTATAGTAGTATGTGAGTATAACAGTATGTGAGTATAGTAGTATGTGAGTATAGCAGTATGTGAGTATAGTAGTATGTGAGTATAGCATTATGACGGTATAGTAGTATGTGAGTATAGCAGTATATGATTATAGCAGTATGTGAGTATAACATTGTGAAGGTATAGTAGTATGTGAGTATAGCAGTATGTGAGTATAGCAGTATGTGAGTATAGCAGTATGTGAGTATAGCAGTATGTGAGTATAACATGATGAAGGTATAGTAGTATGTGAGTATAGCAGTATGTGAGTATAGCAGTATGTGAGTATAACATTATGAAGGTATAGTAGTATGTGAGTATAGCAGTATGTGAGTATAGTAGTATGTGTGTATAGCAGTATGTGAGTATAGCAGTAAGTGAGTATAGCAGTATGTGTGTATAACAGTATGTGAGTATAACAGTATGTGAGTATAACAATAAGTGAGTATAGCAGTATGTGAGTATAGCAGTATGTGAATAGAGAAGTATGTGAGTATAGCAGTATGTGAGAATAACAGTATGTGAGTATATCAGTATGTGAGTATAACAGTTAGTGAGTATAGCAGTATGTGAGTATAGCAGTATGTGAGTATAGCAGTATGTGAGTATAGCTGTATGTGAGTATACCAGCATGTGAGTATACCAGCATGTGAGTATTACAGTATGTGAGTATAACAGTATGTGAGTATAGCAGTATGTGAGTATGGCAGTTTGTGAGTATAACAATATGTGAGTATAGCAGTGTGTAAGTATAACAGTATGTGAGTATAGCAATATGTGAGCATAATAATATGTGAGTATAGCAGTATGTGAATATAGCAGTATGTGAGTATAACATTATGTGAGTATAGCAGTATGTGAGTATAGCAGTATGTGAGTATAGCAGTATCTTAGTATAGCAGTATGTGAGTATAGCAGTATGTGAGTATAACAGTATGTGAGTATAGTAGTATGTGAATATAACAGTGAGTATAGCAGTATGTGAGTATAACAGTATGTGAGTATAACAGTATGTATGTATAACACTATGTGAGTATAACATTATGTGAGTATATCAGTATGTGAGTATAGCAGTATGTGAGGATAACAGTATGTGAGTATAAGAGTAGGTGAGTATAACTGTATGTTAGTATAACAGTATGTGAGTATAACAGTTTGTGAGTATAACGCTATGTGAGTATAACAGTATTTGAGTATAACAAAATGTTAGTATAACAAAATGTTAGTATAACAGTAGGTAAGTATAACAGTATGTAGATATAACAATATGTGAGTATAACAGTATGTGAGTATAACACAATGGGAGTATAACCGTATGTGAGTATAGCAGTATCTGAGTATAACACTATGTGAGTATAACAGTTTGCGAGTATAACATTAGGTGAGTATAACAGTATGTGAGTTTAACAGTTATGTGAGTATAACACTATTGTGGGTACAGCAGTATGTTAGATTTTTTTTCTGAATGTTCAATTATTTCTTAACTTAAAACCCAAATACGATTCTACCAGCCGTGTATTAAATAGCTACATTTCAGGACAATCATCTACATATTCTCATTTTGTTGTCACTGACAAGTGATTGTTTACATTCAGCGGTACAAAGAAACTGATGTTGCATCAGAAATAATTTTCCTCCAAGACGCCCTGGCATGCTCTAGACAGACGGATATTCTCGAACAGTAAGTGTACATTACTGCTGACTCTCATTACATTGTTTTTACTCTGGTTCTGTGTGGGGTTTCGTTTCCTTCATCTCATTGTATATACGCCCTTTAAAGTGTATAATCTATCTATCTATCTATTGACCTTTCGAGCCGTAACCGGCCCATAGGGCGTAGACCAAGATACACCTTCTCCTATATGAATTTTTTGTTCTAGCAGTTTTCTTTTAAAGATATTTTATCAAATCTCGCCATCTGTCTCTGTTCTGTGCAAGCAGTTCTATCTCATTGAGGGAGCCAATTCCTGCTGCTCTTGCCTCTCTCATCAATGTTCTTCTCAGTGTCTCCCTGGGTCTTCCTCTTTTTCTTTTACCTGTTGTTTCCCATATGAGGGCTTGCTTTGCTATTCGATTATTATCACTTCTCATCACATGTCCAACGTATGACCATCATCTTTTCTTTATTACTGAAGATATTAGTGGTTGATTGGCGATTTCTCTAATTTCCTCGTTTGTTTTGAATTCGTTCCACGCTATACCAAGTATTTTTCTTAGACATTTATTTTCGAATGCATTCAACTTTGTTTCTATATCTCCTGTTGTTTTCCAGCTTTCACACGCATACGTGAGGGTTGATAGTACATTTGATTTGAATAGCCTAAGTTTTGTGTTTGTGCTGATGAGTTTTGATTTCCACAACTTTTCAAGGCTTCTGAAAGACATTGCTGCTTTAGCCATTCTGATTCTAATTTCTTTGCTCGTATCCCCTTCTCGATCAATGTGACTTCCAAGATAGATAAAGTGATCGATCTCTTCTACTGGTTTGTTTTCCATGTATATTTTGTCACTTGTTGGAATTAAACTTTTCATGACTTTAGTCTTTTCATGATTGACCTCAAGCCCAATTTTGTTGGCTATTGATGATAGTTCATTTGTGTTTTCCTGCATCGTTTTTATCTGACTGCTGATGAGAACTATGTCATCAGCAAAGTCGAGGTCCTCCAAATGATCTCCTTGTATCCATTCGATGCCTTTATTACCGGTGCAGCATTTCTTCATTATGAAGTCCATAACAATTCCAAATAACAAGGGCGATAAAATACATCCTTGTTTAATCCCAGTTTCTAATCTAAGTGTATAATCACAAAGCATTTTTTTTTCAAAATGTCAACTTAGAGTTCATTTCCTTTTCAAGATTTATAATCAACTTTAATTTTAGCTGTGTACCGATATCCGATTTTATTTTACAAATGAAATAGAAGATATTTACTAATTTCCAAACATTAAACACAGACCATAGCTCAAATTTTGGGGAGCCGAGATAGCTCAGTGGTTAGTGAACTGGACTACAAAGGACAAGAGTCGGGTTCGATCTTGATCGACGGCTTCCAGGCTCTATCTATCTATTGAACATTCGAGCTATGGCCGGCCCATAGGGCATAGACCCAGATACCCTTCCTCTTTTGTAATTTTTTTTCTAACAGTCTCAATCCTTGCAAATATCTTTTATAAAATTTCGCCATTTGTCTCTGTTTTGTGCAAGCAACTATATCTCTTTGAGGGAGCCGAATCCTGATGCTTTTTCATCCGTGATCAATGTTCATCTCAGTGTTTCTGTATCGGCCTCTTTTCCTCTTACCTATTATTTCCCACATGAGGGCTTGTTTTGTTATTCAGTTATTATCTGTTCTCATCACTTGTCAAACACATGACCATATTCTTTTCTTGATTACTGACGATATTAGTGGTTGACTGGCAATTTCTCTAATTTCCTCGTCTGTTTTGAATTCGTTCCACGCTATAGCAAGTATTTTTCTTAGACATTTATTTTCGAATGCGATCAACTTTGTTTCTATGTCTCTTGTTGTTTTCCAGCTCTCACATGCATACGTAAAGGTTGATAGTAAGTCAGATTTGAATAGTCTACGTTTTGTAGGTTCACCCAGCCTTAAATGGGTTCCAAGATTTTTTTTCTGGTAAGCAGAGCGGCACGGGCGTAATACCGACCACAGTACCCCAAAATTCATGTGCCGAAGATCTGTAGAATTTACGGTCTCTAACACCATATTCCCTAAAGGCCACATGGCGTGACGGGGGCTCTTTACTGTCTACTTTTATAGCTCAAGTTTTAATAAAAGCTAGGAAGTGTCTCTCATTAATGAGGGTAACGTCGACGGCAGTTTGTGAACAGCCTCTTCTTCTCCTCCTATACCATGGACTGGTGGTTTCAGTAATTGAGAACGCACTGGCGATTCTAATTCTCAACCACTTACAGATTGAAAGACTGGAGCAAATGCAAAATGAGAACATGTGCATCATTCACGGATGCACAAAGTCAACACTTTGCAGAACCATGCCGTATCTTCTTGATTTTCCCAACATCACAGAATACTGATGCCCCAAGTCCACCTTCGAGTCAGAGCTGATGTACAACATCCACAAGTTTGTGACATTGGCAGGAGAAAGGGCAGCAGGTTCAAGAGAAAGATCATGAATGTCGCAGGCTGAGGACATTTTTCAAGAGATGTGTCTTCTTGTGGACATTGTTCTAGAGATGTGTCTTCTTGTGGACATTGTTCAAGAGATGTGTCTTCTTGGGGACATTGTTCTAGAGATGTGTCTTCTTGAGGACATTGTTCATGAGATGAGCCTTCTTGGGGACATTGTTCAAGAGATGTGTCTTCTTGGGGACATTGTTCAAGAGATGTGTCTTCTTGTGGACATTGTTCTAGAGATGTGTCCTCTTGGGGACATTGTTCAAGAGATGTGTCCTCTTGGGGACATTGTTCTAGAGATGTGTCTTCTTGTGGACATTGTTCAAGAGGTGTGTCCTCTTGGGGACATTGTTCAAGAGATGTGTCTTCTTAGGGACATTGTTCAAGAGATGCATCCTCTTGGGGACATTGTTCAAGTGATGTGTCCTCTTGGGGACATTGTTCTTGAGATGTGTCTTCTTGGGGACATTGTTCAAGAGGTGTGTCCTCTTGGGGACATTGTTCAAGAGATGTGTCCTCTTGGGGACATTGTTCAAGAGGTGTGTCTTCTTGGGGACATTGTTCAAGAGATGTGTCCTCTTTTGGACATTGTTCAAGAGATGTGTCCTCTTGGGGACATTGTTCAGAAGATTTGTCTTCTTGGGAACATTGTTCAAGAGGTGTGTCCTCTTGGGGACATTGTTCTTGAGATGTGTCTACTTGGGGACATTGTTCTTGAGATGTGTCTTCTTGGGGACATTGTTCTAGAGATATGTCTACTTGGGGACATTATTCAAGAGATGTGTCTTCTTGGGGACATTGTTCAAGAGATATGTCTTCTTGGGGACATTGTTCAAGAGATGTATCTTCTTGGGGACATAGTTCACGAGATGTGTCTTCTTGGGGACATTGTTCAAGAGATATGTCTTCTTGGGGACATTGTTCAAGAGATGTATCTTCTTGGGGACATTGTTCAAAAGGTGTGTCTTCTTGGGGACATTGTTCAAAAGATTTGTCTTCTTGGGGACATTGAACCCGAGAAAGAAAGGACATGGGTGCCAGTGCTCTACGTCCTGGTCGATTAGCATCACTTTGAACAGAGAATGTAGACAACACAACCATGTGGTTATAGAGGTATAGGTGCAGGCCATGATCTATGAAAATTCACTCGAGAGTGAGACATTCAGATGGGTCCGTCAACACAGAGGCAGCACATGGGCTAAGCATTTAACATTTGAGTGATAACTGAAATTAATACTTTTCTTGTGTTGTTGTAAACGTATACTTCATGTAATCAAGTAAGGTTGCAAGCGCTGATTTAAGATTACAGTGTGGACTGTTTTTGTAACTGATGCAACTTACTTGGTATATTTACACCTGAAGACACTAAAATATGACCATCTATTGACAATTTGTGATTATTCGGCACCAATAATCTGTCAGACTCCAAAGACCATGTGTGTATGTGTGTGTACACATATATCTTTAGTCTCTTTTACCCTTAAGCTATATTTTCTACCTTTAACATTATTATTATGAATTATATCTTTCTTCCTTTTCCTTTCTTCAACCTCTGTGTTTCTTTTTCGTTGCCGTGTTACATCTGTCTCTTTCAGCTGCTAATCTCTTATATTTAATAAATGATATATTTTATTCCAGCTTCCTGAATATAACTTTACAGGAAAACTCTCCTGTCCGCTCTCAGAATGTCCTGAACATTATTTCTGCAGTATCAAAGAACCATTTGGGTAAAGATTTGGTCTGGAACTTTTTCAGGAACAATTACGCCACATTGAACGCAAGGTAAGATCTGCCAAGACTATTACTTATGTCGATTATATGTTGCAAATGTGTCTTACAATATGTTATTTTAAAAATCACTATTTATGTGATTATTTAATCTAAACTCTTTAGATAATCGTTGTTTTCTATGATTCAGTTCATTAATAGAGAAAAATAGTGTACAAAAATGAATTGTAAATATTCACGCACACATACAAATACACAAGACGCTTAGAGTAAGCTGTGGAATCCACACAGCGACAGTGTGGGAGATAAACAAACAAAACTTACCTAACATACGACATTTTCTCTAAAACTGAAGACAAAAATTAATTTCATAGCTTGCAAGGTTTTGTAATGTGTACATGATTTTCTAATAAAAATGGACCATGTCAAGGCATTTGCAGTGAAAATACAGTTCATTTGTACTGCTTTATGCATCTTTTTTTCTGTTTGAAATGCATACCAAATTTACGAAAATAAAATGTAAACTGAATTGCGAAATAGCTCTGCTGATAGGTTTCTATCCAATCAAATCATTCCAAATCTGCGTTTGAAACGGACCCTAAATATCGCGTTGTATGAAATCGTTGTATAGTATGACATATGTGCAACTGGGGAAGAGCAAGGTGGATGGTCAGTTGTCGGAAATGTGTGAATCAGATAACCACTTGATGTAATAACAATACTGTATTTATAACCCAAGAAAGGCTTCCGTCCTATTGTGTTATCTGAACAATATAATAAAGATTAAGAATAATCACCCTGTCATCATCTGCATGGGTGTAGAAGGGCCGTACGTTTAAGTGTCACAAATATGATCAGGCCAGGACGTACTTCAATGTTGTAAGAACTGTAACTCATCTCAAGCACTTCAACTGTGTGTGGACAAAGGTAGTCACCTGAAGGATAGAAATGTTTGGATGGCCGGTGGTCGAGTAATCCATAAAAGGAGGGGGGGGGGGGGGAAGGGGGTATGTGATAATAAAACCAATAACGATTGGTTAGTGGTAACAACTGAAAATGTGCATATATCTTATTATTCAACTCTGCAGATAGTACATCCAATAGGAGTACCACTCATATTGTGATACATGACTTCATCGAAAAAAAATAGTCATCACTCCATCGGACGGATCTTTGTCTCGTGGTCAGCGCAGAGGTTGGAAGTTGTTGGGATACCAATATGATAGAGAAGCGGTTAAACAATCTGGAAATTGTTGTGATATCAACATGACAGAGAAGCGGTTAAACAATCTGGAAATTGTTAGGATATCAACATGACAGAGAAGTGGTTAAACAATCTGGAAATTGTTGTGATATCAACATGACAGAGAAGCGGTTAAACAATCTGGAAATTGTTGGGATATCAACATGACAGAGAAGCGGTTAAACAATCTGGAAATTGTTGGGATATCAACATGACAGAGAAGCGGTTAAACAATCTGGAAATTGTTGGGATAGCTAGAAGTAGTCGCAAGTATAAATCAAGAGAGCCTTCAACGACCAAGATCAACATCACACAGACCAAAATATCATCAAATAAAGACATTTTCAGATCTAAGTTTGAAGAACACGCAGAAGAAGCAGAAAATTGAGCAAAAATTCAAACAGAACAAAACAAAGAGTTCACCGGAAGTGTCCATGCCATCTTGCAAGGTAAACCTTCAGACAACACTCACATTCTTTAGAACCAAACAAAGATCTGAGCTAGGCTCTCATACCCGAACCATGGTCCAACCTTAAAAATAAAACAAAAATAATCGCAGCCGTTCCAGGAATAGTCTCCAAACATGAACAATCTGAGACTGAAATGAGAGCCCTATCACTCATCATGTTCCAGGAAAAATACCCCAGAAATATACGGACACGGGTTTTCACACACGGATCCACAATTGAAACCTCAAAGAGGAACTGCAGTCGCATCTATATCATCATCATCAAGTATCGGCCCTGCTGGCGTATGTGATCATGTCTTTCCACAAGTTTTGATCTCGACAGTTATTTATCATTTCTGTTGTTGACTTTCTGCCAAGCCATTCTCTTAAGCTGTCTGGTATCTTTTATTTTGCTCCCTCTATCTCTTCGTCCCTCAATTTTCCCAGTTGTTACAATATATTCCAGTTGTTCTGTTCTCACTACATGGCCAAAAAAATGATTGTTTCTTCCTAATATGGGAAATTAGCCCTCTTTTTGCTTTGGCCTCTTTCAGAACGTTTTAATTACTCTTCTTAGCTGCCCATGGTATTCTCAACATTTTTCTGTAAAACCACATTTCTACAGACACCATTGATTATCTTGTCTGTTGTCCTATTGTTCATGATTCACGTCCATATGTTAAGATTGGCTCTACATAACATTTAAGAACTCTTTTTCTTGTTTCTGTTGTCAAAAAATGGATTGCATAATATCTTCCTCATTTTTTTTAAAAGGGAAAATACAAGGAAAACGAGGCAGAGGCAGACCAAGACTAACATGGGCGAGTAACATCAAAAGATGGACAATCTGCACCATCATAGCAAGACACAGAGTGGAATGGCGCTCCATGGTAGCCAACCGTCGATGCGGAGACTGCCCAAATGATGATGATGATTTTCTTGTTTCTATTGTCAAAAATGGATTGCATAATGTCTTCTTCATTTCTTGGAAAGCTGCTTTTGCCTGAGCCATTCTGCATCTCACCTCTTTTGTACATCTTCCATCTGTGGTTAACAAAATTCCCAAATATTTAAATTCATTTACCTGTTTTAAATTATTCCACTTGTCTTTATTTTGGACAGAGGTGAAATCTTTTTTCTTTGTTGTTACCATTACTTCTGTCTTTTTTGCTATTAATGCTGATTCCTTTATTTTTGTTTTCTTTCACTATAATGTCTAACATTTCTTGTAGCTCATTTTCACTCTTAGCGATTAAGACTGTATCATCAGCATACCTTAGATTATATACATTATGACCTCCAACTGTCATTCCAGGCATGCCCCTTGCAGATCTTAAAATAATCTCACTATAGATATAAAACAAATCTGGTGACATAACACAACCTTGTCTAACACCCTGTTTTATTTGTTGAAACATTCCCAATTGGTTTCCAGTTCTTATGGCCGCTGTTTGTTGCCAGTACATGTTCTTTATTATTCTTAGATCTGTGCTGTCTACGTTTATGCTTTCTAAAATTTTGATTATTTCTTGGTGCTTTAGTTTGTAAAGAAAGAAAGAAATCGATATAAACTATCTTATATATCTATCGGCATCTATATAACATATCCAAATGGAAAGACAGAAACATTCTCTCTTCCAGCTAGAAAAACGTGCACAGATTTTAGAGCAGAGGCTATGGAATTCTACACAGCCATACAAACTCTCAACACACAAGAGGCCCCAAGTCCAAAAAACTGTTATTCTCACAAATGCATAGTCAGTCGTGCAAGCAATGTCAAACCAAAAACAAGATAGACTCACCGGAGAAATAAATAACAGCGTATATTCGCTTTCAGAAAAGTCAGAACTACTCATGCAGTGGATACCAGCACATTGTGATATCCGTGGAAACGAGAAACTAGATGGACTCACAAAAGCAGATGGAAGCCTTCAACAGTCCAACAAACCCCAGAGCCTCAAAGAAATAAAAATAATCATGAAACAAATTGTGCAAACATAATTGATGGAGTTACATGGAAAATATGAGCAGATATGAAGTGACCAAGATATTCTTACTCAGAGCAGGTCATTGTGGTCTCAGAGCACATCTTCACGAGATAGGACTTAGTGACGTTACAACATGTGAGTGCGGAGCTGCCAAACAAACTCCGGAGCATATGCTACGGGACTGCAGCACTCTAAACAACACAAGAACACAAATATGGCCACAGAAACAACCCTACACGACAAGCAATGGGGAACCAGTGATGACCTTCAGCGCACCGTCTTGTTCGTGACCCAGGCTGGTCTAAATGTCTAAATGCGGTTGCTGATCGCTGAATAAGAAACAAACAATTGCAGGGTATGAATTGTGACTTCTTTTCATGAAAGCAGATTATTACAGGGTCTCTTGGAAAAGTCAAGTTGTATACCACCATTACTGCACGCCGAGAATTCACTAAGTTATCCTCTTTGGCAGCAGTTAAATGTGAATTGAAAGATGGTGAAATAATTGTGTATGTAGATAATTTGAAGCAGCTTTCTGTTGATATGGAAGTTCGTTTCCGTGATCTGCTGGACACATTTACATGGGACATTCCGACCTGGGTAGTTGATCCATTGTACGTGATCTGCTGGACACATTCCGATCTGGGTAGTTGATCCATTTTACGTGATCTGCTGGACACATTCCAATCTGGGTAGTTGATCCATTTTACGTGATCTGCTGGACATATTCCGATCTGGGTAGTTGATCCATTTTACGTGATCTGCTGGACACATTCCGACCTGGGTAGTTGATCCATTTTCTGTGATCCACTGGACATATTCCGACCTGGGTAGTTGATCCATTTTCTGTGATCCACTGGACATATTCCGACCTGGGTAGTTGATCCATTTTACGTGATCTACAGGACACATTCTCGACCTGGGTAGTTGATCCATTTTACGTGAAGGCTGCTCACATTTATGTTCCTTTAGCTAGAAGCGTTAATAGAGCTGTCAAGTGACACGGAATCCAAAATAACATTCGTTTAAAAAAATACCCAAAAAACTCCCCACCATTTCTGGATGAAGAGTCCAATATGTATGTTTCTGTCTAAAAAGTTGCAGTAGGTTTTAATGAAGCAACATTATTGTTCATGGCCTCTCATTTTTTCATATTTAGTGGAATAAGACCAGTGGCTAAGTTATTTACTCAGCCAAACACGCAATCGGAAGCCCTGATAGCTCAGTGGTTAGTGAACTGGGCTACAAAGGACAAGAGATCGGGTTCCATCCTGATCGACGGCTTATGGGTTCATCATCATAATGTGCAACACCGGTTGGGGTGGGCGATCATGTCCTTCCACAATCTTCTATCTACAGTGCATCGTATCAGTTCTGTTGTTGACTGTTTTCCATGCCATGACACCAAGCTATCCAGTATTTTCTCTCTTTGTTGTCCGCGATCTCCCTTTCCTTGTATTTTGCCAGTTGTAACCAAGTATTCCAACTTTCCTTTTCTCATCACGTGCCTGAAAAATGTTGATTGTTTCTTTCTGATGTTTTTTAGGAGCTGCATTTTTGTGTTGGCCGCTTTGAGAAATTCCTCATTGGTCTTTTTAGCTGTCCAGGGAACTTTCAACATTTTTCTGAGAAATCCCATCTCTGTGGCCTCTAATCGTCTTTTCATTTGTTTGTCTACTGCCCTTGATTCGCTTCCATAGGTCAGAATTGGTTCTATATAGCACCGATGAACTCTCTTTCTCATTTCTATTGACGTAGATTTGTTGCATAAGATATTTTTAATTTTTGAAATGCTATTTTAGCCTGAGCTATTCTGCTTTTTATTTCTGTGTTGCATCTTCTATCCGATGTTATTATTGTGTCCAAGTATTTGACGCGTTGCACTTGTTTCAGAATTGTCCTGTTTATTTTTACGCTGCATGCTGGGGTGATGATTATTTCTTCGATATGACCATACTTACGTTTTCTTACTATTCAGACTGAGACCTTTCTTGTTGCCTTCTTTTACTATTACGTCTTCATTTCTTGTAGTTCATTCTGTCTCTGCTATTAAGACTGTGTCGTCTGCATATCGCAAATTATTTATGTTGTAACCGTTGACTTCAATTCCTTTTTTGTCTACTATTGATCTCATAATATGTTCGCTGTAAAGTGAAAACAAATCCGGCGACAGAACACAGCATTGTCTGACTCCTTGTTTTATAAATTGAAATTGTCCTATCTGGTTGTTAATTCGTATAGCTGCTGTTTGTTGCCAGTACATGTTTTTTTTATGATTCGCAGATCTGTGCTATCAATGTTTACTTTCTCCAGCATATTGATTATTTCCACATGCTTTACTTTGTCAAATGCTTGTGTGTAGTCTATAAATCACACATATAGATATTTCTTTACCTCTATACATCTTTCTATCAATGTCCTTAAGATGTATATTGCATTATTGGTGCCCTTTCCTTCCACAAATCCAAATTGTTCCTCACTTATTTCTGGTTTTATTTTGTTTCTTACACGTCTCATAATGATTCTTAGTAATATTTTGGTCATATGGCTCATGAGACTAATAGTGCGATGGTCTTCACAATCAGTGGCGCCTGACTTCTTCAGTATGGCTAAAAAGATAGATTTTAGTAGATCTTCGGGGATGCGTCCAGTGTTATATATGCCATTGAGTAGTTTTGTTATGACTTGTACTCCCAGCTCTCCTAATGCATTTATCTCTTCGATTGTTATATTGTCCGGACCTGGAGATTTGCCTCTTTTCATGCTTTGAATTGCCTCCTCCACTTCACTCTGCATAATCGGTGGCCCTGTGTCTTTATTTGAATTGTTTAGTTCTGGTCTTTCATCATCATAGAGTTGACTGATATATTCTGCCCATCTTTATATTGTCTTCTCCTGTTCCATTATTATATTTCCTTCCTTTGACTTAAAACATCCTGAAACTTTGACTTCTTTTCTGCTTGTTAATTCATTTAACTGATTGTGCATAAATTTTGAGTCTTTCTTTTGTTGTTTTTCAATTTCTTCACATTTCTTTTAAACCCATCCTTCCTTTGCTTCTCTGCATTTGTTTTGGATCTCTTTGTGCAATATTTTGTATGTTCGTTCTTCTTTCTTATGTTTTCTTCTTTCATCCATTAGTTGTAATATTTCTTCTGTCATCTATTTCTTTTTGTTGATTCTTTTGGTCACTGGTATTACCTCTTTTGATGTTTGTTGAATCGATTGTTTGAGCATTTCCCACTGCTCATCGATGTCCTGCATTTTCTCAATAGCATTATATCTATTTTGTACTATCGTGCTATACTTATCACTCATCTGTTTATCTACTCTAAGTATATCTAGTTCTAATTTTATATTTCTTGGGGATTTCTGAGCCTTCCGCAGTTTTATTCTTATCTTTCCAACTACTGGTACGTGGTCACTATTGCAATCTGCTCCTGGCCTTGTTTTAACAGATGTTAGCTCATTCCTGAATCTTCTCTGTACCAGTATAAAATCAATTCCATTGTGTACTTTTTTGTCTGGGCTTTGCCATGTCCATAGTCTCCTAGGGTTTTGTTTGAACCAGGTGTTACCTATAATCATTTCGTCTGTCTTTGCCAATCTATCAATCTATCTCCTCTGTCATTTGTCTCTCCAAGACCATGCCCCCAGTCACATTTTGCACTTTAGCTGTTCCTACCTTTGCATTAAAATCCCCTAATATATTAGTTATTACTTGGGATTTACATTGTTCCATGGTCATCTCTAGCTCATTGTAAAAAGTGTCTATATCTTCTTCTTCGCTATTACTTGTTGGTGCATAAGCTTGCATTATGTTGATATCCATTGGTCTACCTCTCAATTTTACTAGCAGATTTCTCTCTGATACTGGCAACAATCCTTTCACTGTTTTGTTTCTTTCTTTCTCTAACATGATGCTAACTCCTCTTTCGTGTGTGGTTCCCCCAGAGTAAATTACATTTCCACTGTCACATTGTAACAATCCTGCTCCTTTACATCTCATTTCACATAGTCCCAAGATGTTCAATTTCATTCTCTTCATTTCTTGACTGATGTTTTCTAGTTTGCAACCTGCAATGCTGATCTAATGTTCCAAGTTCCTATTGCTAGTGTCTCTTTATTTGCGATCTTGCATACAGTAGCTTGATGACGATCTGGTGTCACCTGTAGCACATGACGCTCCCTACCGGACGAGGTGGCTGTGGAGTCCCCATTAACGTCGTTAGCTGTAGATATTAAGTTGTGTTTTAACATGATTATTCTAGGCAATATAAGAAGGTAGTTTGCAATTCCTTTCCTTCTTGGCAGTGACTGTACTAGTCGGAGATCGCAGCCATTGTCTCTATATATGAGACCAGAACCGGCACTACTTGACGGCTGCTCCCACAACACCATCCACCGCCTGCTCCAATGGCTTCACATAACCTTGATAACGGGGCTAAACGGGAGCTCCACCTGTGCCCAAGTGTGTCCCGAAGACTAGCGGAGGAAAGGAGATGTCTTACTCCTCCTTTGGTAGGGCAGAACTCTACCCCGCTAAGGGTTCTTATGGGTTCACCCAGCTTTAAATGGGTACCAGATTTTTTTTGTGGGGAAAGTAAAGCTGCACGGGCGTATTACCAACCACATTATATCAAAAATTATGTGTCGACGGTCTATACAAATTATGCTCACTAACACCATGTTCCCTACACGCCACTTGACGTAACGAGGCGCTTTATTTTAAACAGGCAATCTCTTGACTTAATTGAGAGAGGTGATCTTTGATTATCCCCAACAGCATTCTTAAAAGTTTGTTTCTGGTCATCAAATACAACAGTCACTTTGATGGAGAAATGATTTCAGCCAACATTCCCATGTAACATTTAATATATTACATATATAACACGATCTATATTACAAATAAAACGTTTCAATTGTTAACTTTTTCCTTGAATGAACAGGGAGTGGGTGATTGGGAAGGGGGTGGGCCGCAGAGGATCAAAACAAAGTCGGAAGGGTGGCTCGGAAGATAAAATGTTGAGAATCACTGTTCTAGGTCCATGAAACCGCAGACAGACTGACTAAAAGCATTAGCACTGCGTACGGCCTAGCTCTAACCAAAGTGTACATCGCCAAGTTTAGTCTATTCATTATGGAAGGAGAAAGGCTGGTACAAGGATGTAAGCACTGAGAGATTGTGATTTGGGATGAAAAAGGGGAGCTGGTCGATCGGTGTGCTAAGTGGAAGGAGAAGATATGACCATAGTCTGAATCTGAAATAAACAATCAGTCTGAACACGCTTGGAGACATGCCTCTACGAATGGTAGAGCAAACACGGAGGTGCCAAAACGCAAAGAAAATGATTTATTGAATGTACTTCATCTTCGTCATCATGTGTCATGCTTGCTGGTGTAGGTGATCATGTCTCTCCATTATTATTTATTATTTCTTTTGTTGACTTTTTGCCAAGCTATTCTCTTAAGTTACCTGGTATCTTTTCTCTTTTCTTCCCTCTATTTCTTCGTCCCTGAATGTTCACAGTTGTCACAATATATGCCTGCTGTTCCCTTTTCATTACATGGCAAAAAATGATGATTGTGTTTTTCCTAATATTGGAAATTAGCTATGTTTTTTTTCTTTGCTTACTTTCATAACGTTTTCATTACTCTTCATAGCTGTCTATGGTATCTTCAACATTATTCTGTAAAACAACATTTCTATATCCTCCAGTGATTTTCTTGTCTGTTGTCCTATTGTCAATGACTCACATCCATATGTTAAGACCGGTTCTACATAACATTTAGGAACTCTTTTTCGTGTTTGTCAAAAATGGATTGCACAATGGATTGAATTGTTCTACATATAAATAATAAATTGCGCTATTTCAAATCTATAGTGCCAGGACTATATATTACTATATCATGCTTACCTCTGCAAACGTTTTTATAATCATTCTATATTTGGAGATGGGATGATACTTTTTTTTTGCTCTTTACCTTTTACGCAAATAGCTCTACTAGATTGAGTTATTTGCGGGTCATCATCATTGCACTCCGAACATGTCCATAAGTGATCAGATCCCCCTACTCAGCCAGTTCCGCACTATCCGGCGACTGACGACTCCAGTTCTGTGTTGATCGATAAATCTTCTTACACGCCCACTATGTTTCTCGTTTCTGGCCGTGCCCATCTTAACTCCTATCTGTTTCATCCGAAGGAGTGACGTGAACTCATGCTTGTCAAAGTCCTGTGTCCATCACACATTTCGAAGGACACTGGTGATGTCCACCCGATCCACTGCTTGACCGTCTACAAAGGCAGCTCAGATAGCAAACCGGTCTGCTCTTCAATTTTCTCGTACTCCCATGTCCTGGGACGTAGACAAAGGTGACGTTACGTATTTTTGACTTTAGCAATGACTCTACCAATTGCATACGTACATAACCCGCATCAACTTTTTTTTATCATGCTCATCGAATCACTCCGTTTACAGGCGGTGGTTGTAGTCCTGTGACTACCAGGTGAATATCTTGGTCACTGCCATCACCTCCATGATACTCGAGGTCATAACGTATGCACCACTGTCTTCCTTGACTATACTGCCTGCCGAGCGTGCTGTAAATGCCCATGCACTTCTTTGGTATCGTTTTACAGATACGATTGGTGTTATCCCAGATGAGACCATTGACCTCAGCATTGATGACCTTGACTGAGTTCTGTTCTCTACATTTCCTGTCGAGTGTGACAATACACGTGAGTGTCCCCCTGAATGACGTTGGCACCTGTATCCACTCCTCGCCAGCGTTAATATTGGTAAGCCTACAGACCTGTTTGATAACATTTTCTGCTCGGCCCCCACCCATTATTTGCCTCATTTTATCCTGTTATCCTTCGCTGTGTTGAGCACGTGATGCAATTGATGCCCTTTATCTGCACTTATTTTCAGATATGCTCATGTCCTCCATATCTTGAACCTGTCATCCATGATTGGAAAGCCAAGAAGATACCTCACAGGGAGTGTCTCTCGTACACCCCAAGATAATGCGCATGGCTTCATTATGTATTTTCTCCAGCTTATCAATTTGCGTCTTACTGGCAGCAAGAATTGCCAGGGCATACTCGATTGGTGCGCACTTTTTGGTGCGTCCAAGATGGCGGTGTAACAATTAATCCGTTGTCAACGAAGCATAATTTCACTTCTGTGAGCTTCTAAATTACCAAAAACAAACACTCACAGTTACTCAACGTACCGTAGAGCTAATTGTCTTGAGTTGGCCAGTCTATAACGTGGAAATGGCTTCTGGGCCGTGCGACTGAGTGAGTCTAGACCATCCACAGCTATACTAGATGTTTTACAAAAATAGAGCTTATTTTTCTGAATGCGACTGAATGAAACTCTGATGTTATCAAGTTACCCCCATCCCTTGACATGTAAGTTGATGTCCATTTGTAAAGACTGTTTTGGGGTACTGGCGCAGGCTTTCTTTTTCTGTTCAAATATAGTTTATGTGTATATTAACCATGTCAAATTCTTCTTCAATAGATCATAACGTAACTATCAGGTTAATCTCTAACATTACTGTTCATATACTGCATACTGGTTTGCCCTTTTGTCTCTTTCTGTCTTTAAGTTTGCCATACAATATATGTTTGGGAATACGATTGTTTGCCATTCTTCTTACTTACTTGACCCAGTCACAATAGTCTCTGGGCTCCTTGTATTGCCTTGATGGATGGGAGTTTGGCTTGTTTTAAAACGTTAGAGTTGGTTACTTTGTCATGCCTTGATGGATGGGAGTTTGGCTTGTTTTAAAACGTTAGAGTTGGTTACTTTGTCCTGCCTTGATGGATGGGAGATTGGCTTGTTTTAAAACGTTAGAGTTGGTTACTTTGTCCTGCCATTTGATGTTCATAATTTTTCAAAGGCAACGCACATGAAAGTTACCGACATTATTGTTTGCTCGCCATACCTGGGCGAGTCGGAGGCTTGGGGGCTTCTTAAGCCTAGTTGGAAAAACCACTCGACTGGACTACCGACGTTCGGACAATCCGTGTTCAATTCCCGCTGGGAGCAATGTGAGTTGTACTTGTGGTTGAAAAAAAAATACCCCCACGGTCGACCCAGCCGTTGGCAGAAACGGGTACCAGGGAAGGTGAGGAATGTCGCCTCGCATCTGAGTTTCGATGCTTGAAGCGATACTATACAGAAATCTCCAAGCATTTTCTGGATAGGCGGCCGAGCACATATGGGTGTAAACTCGCGTGCTAAGACGCCAGTTCAAGTCTCGTACTTTAATTTTACTTTACCTGGGCGAATATATAATATACACTTTGGAGCGTTCTGAAGGCGGGACGATGTCCTTACTTGCAGTCAATATTTGTATAAATCAACAATAAAACTGATCCATCTAGCAATGAATGTATCAGCACAGAAAAGATGTGATTGAGAACTTGTGTGTAGTTTTAATTGTCCGCGACCTAAAATAAAGTTTCCCACACAGTTTTAGTCTCAAGTCTTATTTTTGCTTTCAGGCAATGTATTAACAGCATTCGACTGTTTATTTTTTTTTCCAGACATGGAGGCGAAGTTTTGATTGGCCACGTATCATTATGACGTTACTAGAGTCCTTCAATACGGAAGGTCAACTGAACGAGGTACGTTATAAGATAAATCTAAATACATGTGCGGTATACATTCAAGCACTTTCTGTTACTAGAGATCATGGCTGCACTTTGGCAAAATTGTTTTTGAAATTATTTATTATATACTGTGTTACAAGACTGTTATTTGTTCTGTGGTATTTATGGTTTGATATTAATGGCATGTCTAACTTTCTCATTGTTCAATAATTCTTGTTACTGTTATATTATAATAATAATGCATATACATCAGGAGAACAGTAACAGAAAGAGATATATAGGTTTAAAAAAAGATCCATACGTGTTCTTCATAGACTACACGAAAGCATAAGTAAAGCATGCGGAAATAATCAATATGTTGGAGAAACTAAACATCGATGACAAGAATTTGTGAGAATCATAAACATGTATTGACAATAAACAGCAGCTATAAGAATTAGTAACCAAACAGGACAATAACAATATATCAAACAAGTAGTCATACAGGGTTGTATTCTGTCGTCAGATGTGTTATCACTTTATAGCTAAACTATTATGAGATCAATAGTAGAGAGGAAAGGAATTGAAGTCAAAGGCCACATCATATAACGTGCGATATGCGGGATGACAAAGTCCTACAGCATAGATGTGAGTATGATCTCTAGGGTCCCATGATATCTATGTTCTTACTACTGTGTTTCCCAAGCCTTCGATTAAAATCTCCCATCACAATCATGTCGTCACTTACATCAGTCTTGTTAACAATTTCACTTAGCGTGTCATAGCATTTTTGCTGTCTTTTTCATTGTTGCTACATGGTGCAGTAGTATTTTATTTCTATAATTTTCTGTGCGTGTTCTTGGTCAATGATAAAGCCTACTCCGCGTGTTGCTCTTTCTGTGTTGTCGACTCCTGAGATTTTCGTGTAGTTCATGTGTGTTTTCTTCATCGGTTGTCCTTTTACTCTGGTGTCCGCTAATCTTAGTATTTTAATTATCATCTTTGTCATTTCTTCTATACGTTCACCATCCGAATGCTTCTCAAATACTAGGGCACAATAATAACATCATATAGAATATGTATTAAAAAATATAGATATACTATGGCCACGGTATCACTGCAAAGAAATGAAAATCCATAATTGCTCAACCGCCAGTGCCAGTGAAATCTCTTATAGACATTGTCAGTGTCTTTGTAATCGGGGTAGCCTAGACAGTGTTCTCCCACTCACATATTTTTAGAACCCACGGTCTGACTCTCTGACCAGCAGGGTAATTTCAGCGCACAACCGCCAATCTCTCTTTTTCATTTCGTCTACGGTCCACGACACAGGGACGAAATTTGTCTTTTCTTAAACCAGTTTCGATTATTTTGTTGTGGATGTTTCATTACTAGTTAGCTACGTAGGATCAGTTTCATTTACTTTCATATCTGTGTGTGTGTGTGTTTCATATCTCTGTGTTTGTTTGATCCTGCTGAAGGCCTATTGAGCCGAAACGTCATTCAAATTTGTGTCGTCTATCAAACACGTAAAACTTTCATCATAACATTTTTTTTTTAAATTATTGTATTCTCCCACACATTTAGCTTTACTGCAGCTTCGAATTTTTATGCTTTCATTTGCATTTCTTTGCCTTAACACCCCCTCACCCGAGTGAAATCATCCGAATTAACATCTCATGAAATATCCAAACAAAGAAAGGCAGTTGCAGTCCCCATCATTGCAGACACAGCACACGTCGAAAGACACCATCCGGATGAAAAGCACAGCTCAAGGTGTGCACATAGCACTAAACTTATTATCTCCGGTAGCAAGCCGGACTAGGCATATGCGAAAAATATAACAAGGAATACTTTTCAGACAGTGCCTCAAAGGTCCGGTCGCCTGTCCGCCACATTGACATGAAGTCCCAAAAAATAGACCATTAAAAAAAGAAATAAAGAAATGCATAAAGTAACATTTCAGAAAGTTTAAAATATTAATACCAAGTCTATGACAATATAAGTGAGAAAGAGATATTTATTTGTGCTATATAGAGCCTACTCACCTATATGGTGAGATGCAGAATGGCTCAGGCAAAAGCAGCTTTCCAAAAAATGAGAATACCATGGACAGCTAAGAAGAGTAATGAAAACGTTCTGAAAGAGGCCAAATAAAAAATAGAGCTAAATTTTCAAAATTAGGAAGTGTCCAGCGACTGACGACTCCAGTTCTATGTTGGTTGATAAGTCTTCTTACACGTCCACTAAGTTTCTCACTTCTGGCTAATACTTTGTTACAACTGGCAAACAAAAAGGACAGAGAGATCGCGGACGACAAGAAGAGAATATACTAGATAGCCTGGTGTCGTGGCTCGGGAAACACTCAACAAAATTGATACGGTGTATTGTGCTCAGAGAATTGTGGGAGGGCACGATCGCCTATGCGAACAAGTATTGCACATGATAATGATGATGTTTATCCGCACTTTTCGTGTTAAAACAAAACTGTCGCCTCATGAAATGTTTTCACTTTCTGTTTCAACTAAACTTTGATGTAGTAAGATGCCATCTTTCAATGTGATGTTTTCTGATTCCAGCTTGATACTTTCGTAATACAACAATATGGGAGCTTAGATGCAGCTCCGGGTGTATTCAAACAGGCACGAGAAAAAGTATTGGTCAACATAAATTGGATCGAACGGAACTTGCAAGTCATCGATAAGTGGCTAGTGGATAATAATTATTTATATCCAGAATAAATGTTTTTGTTTGAGCAGTTACCAGGTGTGCCTTTATGTTCTTAGTTACTGTTTCTTATGTTTATATGTGTGAATATTTTCCTTAAATCTCAATAGAGTTAAGTCATAACCACCAGCTCAGTCGCTGAACTTTCTGTCTGTAAAGCATTCCTAGCTATGGTTATCTAGTTGGTAAATGTGATCTCCAACACTAGCGTCTCAAATGTCAGCTGCCCAACCTCTGCTAGTTGATATCTACATCTCTTTCCCCACTACTATTTTATGACAAGGCTACCGTTGTTGGGAAGAACATGGAGTTATAAAGTTGTTTTGCTGGACTCTTGAGTGTGCTCAGATCAGGTATTATGGACCACCATTCAGATTTAAATTACTCTATTATAAACAATTTTGTTTTCTAAACCTCACCCCGTTATAGATCGATCAGTGAGTCAATCATGTGGCCACTATCATCTTGTACCAGGATGACTATGTACAAACATTTCCTTGCCTTCATTACCCAACCTACTTTGCTGCACAACTCAGCTGAGAAGACAAACTAAATGTAATTTACTTATTTTTAAAGTTGTATCTTTCGGAAATGTGAACTATGATATTCTCGTTAATTACTATTCTTCCATCAGTCTCTACAAATGCGATCATTATTGCTACAATTATTCAGGTCTGTTCTCCCATCAGTCTCTACAAATGCGATAATTATTGCTACAATTATTCAGGTGTGTTCTTCCATGGGTCTCTACAAATGCGATAATTATTGCTACAATTATTCAGTTCTGTTTTCCATCGGTCTCTACAAGTTCGATAATTATTGCTACAATTATTCATCTCTGTTCTTCCATCAGTCTCTACAAATGCGATAATTATTGCTACAATTATTCAGGTCTATTCTTCCATCAATCTCTACAAATGCGATAATTATTGCTACAATTGTTCAGGTCTATTCTTCCATCAGTCTCTCCAAATGCGATAATTATTGCTACAATTATTCAGGTCTATTCTTCCATCAGTCTCTCCAAATGCGATAATTATTGCTACAATTATTCAGGTCTATTCTTCCATCAGTCTCTCCAAATGCGATAATTATTGCTACAATTATTCAGGTCTATTCTTCCATCAATCTCTACAAATGCGATAATCATTGCTACAATTATTCAGGTCTATTCTTCCATCAGTCTCTCCAAATGCGATAATTATTGCTACAATTATTCAGGTCTATTCTTCCATCAGTCTCTCCAAATGCGATAATTATTGCTACAATTATTCAGGTCTATTCTTCCATCAGTCTCTCCAAATGCGATAATTATTGCTACAATTATTCAGGTCTATTCTTCCATCAGTCTCTCCAAATGCGATAATTATTGCTACAATTATTCAGGTCTATTCTTCCATCAATCTCTACAAATGCGATAATCATTGCTACAATTATTCAGGTCTGTTCTTTCATCAGTCTCTACAAATGCGATAATTATTGCTACAATTATTCAGGTTTGTTCTTCCATCAGTCTCTACAAATACAATAATTATTTCTACAATTATTCAGGTCTGTTCTTCCATCAGTCTCTACAAATGCGATAATTATTGCTACAATTATTCAGGTATGTTCTTCCATGGGTCTCTACAAACGCTATAATAACTGGCTACAATGATTCAGATCTATTCTTCCATCAGTCTCTACAAACGCTAGAATAACTGGCTACAAGGATTCAGATCCATCATAGAATCACCAAATTGTTTAACCGATAGTTAATCTGACAAAAAGAACTAACAATGACTCAAAGAGCCGTAAACAACCGCTACGAAAACGCCAGATTAAGAAGAAGACCGAGAAAGAGATGGATAAAGGGAATACTAGTGTCACTGGGAGGGATAACACTAGAAGAGGCCCGCAGAAGAGCAAAGAATTGCAGATTTGATCTCCCTTCGACGACAAAAGCAATGGAGGAAGGATAGAAGCAGAAGGAGATGATGAAGAAGAAAATGATGGTAATCTTTAGCTGTATTTCAGGTATATCCATTTCTTAGTTTGTAACAAAAGTACCTCACCAAATGTCCTTGTAGATCTGCATCGTGTACTTTTGTCAGCAGAACTTTCATTTTACATTTTTCTTCTTAGCAACAGAAAAATAATAATAATTTCTATGTTAAGTATGGTCTGAAAGTTTCATTAAAATATCATAGCAGAGCTGTCTTACTTCTACTTATATTTTAGCTTGTTCTATATTATTCAAGAATATTGTTATGTTAACAAACCTGACTGCATTTTTGAAACACACACACTCACGCATACAGGCACACCCCCGCGCACGCACACAGCTACACACACACACATTTTTTATTTCTTAAGTGTTTGTATTTGTGTATTGTGAATTTGTACCAGTGACATTATTTGTAGATAACCACTTGCTATTTTGTTTTATTAAGATCAAACTTCAGTGTGCTCGTTTCCAGATGGTGGCTGGGAAGGTATCATAACATGCAGAGATAGCTATTATCAGATTTTGTTATATTCTTCTTTTGTCAAGACCAGTACAAGCAATCAATGGACAACATTATTTGTGACATCTTATCAGGCAACAACAGAATCTTGTAAGATAACAACATAAACTTGTAAGGCAACAACATAATCTTGTAAGGCAACAGCATAATCTTGTTAGGTAAAAACATAATCTTGTAAGGTAATACAAAAAATGTGAACGGCAACAACAGATTCCTGTTAGGCAACAACAGAATCATGTAAACCAACAACATAATCTTGTAAGGCAACAACAGAATCATGTAAACTAACAACATAATCTTGTAAGGCAACAACATAATCTTGTAAGGCAACAACATAATCTTGTAAAGCAACACCATAATCTTGTAAGGAAAAAAAACATAATCTTGTAAGTCAACAGCAGAGTCGTGTGAGGTAACAATATAATATTGTAAGGTAACAACATAATCTTGTAAAGCAACACCATAATCTTGTAAGGAAAACAAAACAGAATCTTGTAAGGCAACAACAGAATTATGTAAGTCAACAGCAGAGTCGTGTGAGGTAACACCATAATCTTGTAAGGCAACAACAGAGCAATGTGAGGTAACAACATAATCTTGTAAAGCAACACCATAATCTTGTAAGGAAAAAAACAGAATCTTGTAAGGCAACAACATAATCTTATAAGTCAACAGCAGAGTCGTGTAAGGTAACAACATAATCTTGTAAGGTAACAACAGAATCTTGTAAGGTAACAACATAATGTTGTAAAGCAACAATATAATCTTGTAAGGTAGCGATATAATCTTGTAAAGCAACAATATAATTTTGTAAGGCAACAACAGAATCTTGTAAGGCAACAACAGAATCTTGTAAGGCAACAACAGAATCTTGTAAGGCAACAACATAATCTTGTAAAGCAACAACAGAGTCGTGTGAGGTAACAATATAATCTTGTAAGGCAACAACATAATCTTGTAAGGCAACAACATAATCTTGTAAAGCAACAACAGAGTCGTGTAAGGCAACAACAGAATTTTGTAAGACAACACCAGAATCCTGGAAGGCAACAACAGTCTTGTAAAGCAGCAACATAATCTTGTAAGGTGCAACAGTTGTTTAGTTATTTGGTTATGGAAGGCCCCGGTATCACTGCAAACGAATTAAAATCCAAAATTCTTAACCGCCCGTGTCAGCGTAATCATCCGAATTAATATATCATTTCCCAAACAAAGAAAGGTTACTAGTCCCCATCGTAGCAGTCTTAGCACACCCCAAAATAATTAAGGCGAAACCGCACAGAAAGTGAACACTGCCAACTGTTCCCTGTCATACGATATCACCATTCATCGTAAACAATTGGAATATCGAAACATGATCAAAACGGATGATGCACACAGCTCACGGTGTGCACAGAGCACTTAACTCGGTAGCTCCTGCAACAAGCCGGACTTAGAATATGAGGAAACTGCAACAAGGAACACTTTTCATACATAGCCTTCAATGGGTCCTGCCGCCTATTCACCATATACCGGAAGTTACGTCCTCCTGAAATTGATTATCGTCAATTTTTTTTTTTAATGTATGGCGCTTGATGATGTTAAGCCACCGTTGTTGACTACAATGCGTAACATATAAACACACAGTTAGTCGTCAGAGTATCCCCGTCGCACATCAAACAACAGACCGTAAGATTAACGTATGGCCGGTCTAGGGATTTACGATGAGCCATTACGATGACGTAGCACACACAACAATCAACCTTGTGCTGCAAGTCGCATCTGAAGCCTGGTTGGAGGTTGAAGTACTTTTCACATATAAAATAAATCCTCACAAAATAAATAACCATACATAAAGTGAGAAAGTCTGCTGCTCTGTTTGTAATGCAACAACAGTCTTGTAAAACAACAACAGAGATTCTCTCTTTCTCACAGGCTGTATCCATCTTGTGCTGGTAGTCCAAGTCTGTCCCAGTTTCCACAATTCTCCGCAGATCTTCGTTGGTCTGCCGCAGTATCAGTTGTTCATATTATGTGCAGATAACTCCGTTTTCGGAGGAACGCATATTTTTTTTCTTTCTGTCGATGAATATTTGACGTCTCAAGCCGGGCCTCGCTGATGAGACCAGGGGTGGATGCAGCAGAGAGAAGTCGAATAAAAATTATAACTGGTGCGTTTTGCCTCCAGACCTACCAGTCCCCACAAATTTGTGTTTGTGAAACACATGGAAGAATCCATCAACATTTGTTATCTCTCCAGCAAAAGACAAATAAACTACATCACAAATGTGTGTTGTTATTATAACCCTTGGAAGAATCTACAAACATTTCAGGCTGCGTATTGTTTTCAGTGTTTTCAATTGTAGTTTGTGAATTTGTCAGAAAGCTGTAAAAATAAACATTCTGTGTAAACGATGATTGTTTTTATAGTTTAATGTTTACTTCAACCAAAGATGTAATTTTTACTGCGACCAAAGACTTACTGTTTACTGCCACCAATGACTTAACGTTTACGTCGACCAGACTTAATGTCTATTTCGACCAAAGACTTAATGTTTACTTCAACGAAAGACTTCATGTTTACTGCCACTAAAGACTTAATGTTTACTGCGACCAACGACTTCGTGTTTACTTCGACCAAAGACTTAATTTTTATTACGACCAAAGATTTAATGTTTACTTCGACCAAAGACTTAATGTTTACTGCGACCAACGACTTCGTGTTTATTTCAACCAAAGACTTCATGTTTACTGCCACCATAGACATAATGTTTACTGCGACCTTAGACTTCACGTTTACTTTAGCAAAAGACTTAATGTTTACTTCTACCAAACACTTCGTGTTCATTGATCAAGAAACCTGTGCCATATTTGCCCTATACTGGTGTTGTATTCTGGGAAGTTTGAAGATTCCTCTACTGAAGGTCTCCACACATGAGCAAGTTTATGTGTTAGAGAAGATTTAATAAGAGATGTCCTTTGTTTCCTTCTTTTCAAAAGTATCTGAGCAGTGCCCAACAGCCAACACATTTGTTATCTTCAAATGTCTAGAGCATTTTTACCTGCTCCACGTCAACATGAGATCTATGTTGACTAGTCTGTTAGTGATAGGAAGCTGTGCTTGAACCTTCGTTACCTAGAGTCAGTGATCACTGGGTGGAAGTCAGCCAATGCGCGCACACATATTTGCACACACACAATTTTAACTACATATTTGTTGCCACCAGGATCTACTTTAAAAGTTCCATCAATAGAAATATAAATCTTTCCTTTTGCATATTTTTATGTTGTTTATTTTCCTTGTCAAGTTTAATGGCATTTGTTTTATTATACTGGGGTGATTATTTTAATATGTCTTTATGCACACGTTGGATCAGTTTAATTATGGGAAATGCTGTTTTTATTTGCAACGTTAATTTGATTATAATCAGTTTGAACTAAGCTATTTGTGAACATATTCAAGAAAATATATGAATAAATGCTACAGTAAATTCGCCATTGTTTTCTTATTTATTTTTCATTGCTAATGATTTTCACATAATTGTTTGTGTCTATTGTACTTAAATGGTGGGCTATAATATTAAAATATTTAGTATCGCTTACTGAGTTCTCATCAATAATGAATTAATTCTTTTCTGCTATAAAACAAACAACAATGACATCAAATGTATATTTCATAATTTAAACAATTATTTTTATTAATTAAAGCCACTTATTTAGAAATATCATTTCAAACACTTTGTTTCTCTTTTACATTATCATCAACTGCCAAGTAACGTATTCCAGAGGGAAGCTAAATGAGAGCAGGGCAAAGACCAATGAGATGAATGACAATGGAACCAGGGATGAATAACGTGGGTCGGGTCTAGGGCATAATGTGAAATATGGAGGGGCTGTACAAAAGGGATGACCTTTGTCTACAAGACATATCAAAGTATTGAGGCTATTGACAACGTTGTTTGTGTCCATGGTAAAGAGGCAGACATTATTTGAAAATGAGTAGTAACAAATATAAAATAGCACAAAAAGATAAAAATAAAGACGGAGAAAGAAATAAAATATAAGGTTTTCATGAAACGAAAAATTTTGGAGACTAAAATAAAATATATCGAGTACGCCCATCAGAAAAACGAGGGAGAGATTAGTTTCTGGCACCTCAAGGTCACATTCCTTCTTCATTTAAACACCCAACGTTTAAAAATTCTTCAACTTCCCTTTGAGAACCCAGTTCCTGGACTTGGTAGGCTTGTTACACTCCTCCATTGCGATTTCTTTCTCCATCTCTGCCGCCTCGGTTACCTTCTTAGACATCTCACCACCCATCAAGTATACACACCTCTAACTCCATCTCAGTCTCCTACCGTCCACCAGGTATACACACATCTACCTCCATCTCAGCCTCTCACCACCCATCAAGTTTACACACCTCTACCTCCATCTCAGCCTCTCATCATCCACCAGGTATACACACATCTACCTCCATCTCAGCCTCTCACCACCCATCAAGTTTACACACCTCTACCACCATCTCAGCCTCTCATCATCCACCAGGTATACACACATCTACCTCCATCTCAGCCTCTCACCACCCATCAAGTTTACACACATCTACCTCCATCTCAGCCTCTCATCATCCACCAGGTATACACACATCTACCTCCATCTCAGCCTCTCACCACCCATCAAGTTTACACACATCTACCTCCATCTCAGCCTCTCATCATCCACCAGGTATACACACATCTACCTCCATCTCAGCCTCTCACCACCCATCAAGTTTACACACCTCTACCTCCATCTCAGGCTCTCACCACCCATCAAGTTTACACACCTCTAACTCCATCTCAGTCTCTCATCATCCACCAGGTATACACACATCTACCTCCATCTCAGCCTCTCACCACCCATCAGGTATACACACCTCTACCTCCATCTCAGCCTCTCACCACCCATCAGGTATACACACCTCTACCTCCATCTCTGTCTCTCGCCACCCATAATGTATACACACCTCTACCTCCATCTCATGCTCTTACCACCCATTAGGTATACATGAAATAGTGGATAATTAAGGGGAGGCTATTAGGCGTATAAAAGGTCGAAGGGTGAAGGTCAGGAGAGAAATAAACAGGTAAGAGCTCAGTAGGCCCACGTGGAAATAGTGACAGTGAGCAAGTCGTGCAAAACGAGAATTGAGAGAAATTCGAAAAGAGATTGAGGGGTTGTAAAGTAGACAAAGAATTAGTTAAGTCGGTTGAGTTTTAGACATCGCTGGGATCAGATGCAAACAGCTGTGTGTTAGTTTTGTTACAGCTGGTACTGTTGATCATGTTAGAGTTTGTTTTTCAGTGAAAGGATAGAGTAGGCACGATAGGCTCAAGTTATGAGTTTGAGTCAGTGATAGAATAGAATAGAAGTGGTGAAATTCAGTAGTTTCAAAAGGATGGAATACACACAAGTGAGTTACAGTAAAAGGGACAGTTTTACTTAATTAGTGACTAGCTAGTAGGTTAGTTACAAGAGACAGAGTAAACTATTATGAGTTCGCTAGTAGCGACAGAGTGGGGACATTATTGGGGTCTCATTACCATAAAGTGGCGTAGTCCACGAACACTAAGTATTCAGAGATAAGTCTTTTCAGATAGGAAGGCTATTATAAAGTGGCGTAGTCCACCAACATTAAGTATTCAGAGATAAGTCTTTTCAGAGAGGAAGGGCTCAGGCAACGTGTCGTAGAACACGAATAGTGTGATCCAGAAGTGATTACGCATTGAGTGTGACTTCAGAGGAGGTCCACATGAAATGTAGTTGCGCCGAGGTGCGACGAACAGTCTATATTCAAGGAGGGAGCAATTCCCTGTTAACTTCAAGGGCAGATTCCTTTGAAAGGGGTGTCATAGCACACCATAACTAGTAACAAGAGCTCGCACGGGACCTGAACTTCAGACGGAGCGAGTAGGAGTATGATTCTCCAATGAAGTACCATGTTGGCAAAGGGGAGTGTACTCTAAGTGTCCAACGATTAATACATTGTCATATAGACGAGGGGAAGTGTGCCCTCTTCGTCTACATATTGTTATGTTCCCATAGTGGCGAAGGGAGAGAACCCTGATCGCCAACCCATTGTGTATAGCAGCAAGGCTGCAGAGTGTGTATGAAAGGGGCGGAATTGTTAGCCCATATGTAATTACGACTTTCAACTGTGAACTGAATTTCTAAGATTAATAAATACTCAGGAATGTGTTTATGAATTGTTCTTTGATGTTCTATAGCAATATCTGTAATCGTCTGTACCGGGCGTAGCGAATACTGGGAAAGCTGTCAAACACAAACGCGGAGACTCCACTATATGAATCATTGGCCATTGTTTCAGCATTGATGCAGTCAAGGTGAGCGACGCCACTGGTGGGCATGGTCGCACTATCAAGCAGTACACAGCCGGTGCCAGTCATATCACGAGTCATTGCTCATCGTGCGTAAGCACCCTTGGTAATGATGGCTCGTGGTAACTAGGGGGAAAGCTGGTACCGCTGGTGATATTTGATGAAGGAAACGTAATCATCATCATCAGTATCATCTTGAAACGGAAAAGGAAGTTATTATTTCAGCGGGTATATTATCAGCTTATGCCCCTGATATAATAATTGTTCGACGTGATATATAAAACCCCTTATATAAACTTATTTTCCCTCCGGTATATACACACCTCTACCTCCATCTCAGTCTCTCACCACCCATCAGGTATACACACCTCTACCTCCATCTCAATCTCACACCCCCATAATGCATACACACCTCTACCTCCATCTCAGTCTCTCACCACCCATTAGGCATACTCACCTCTACCTCCATCTCAGTCTCTCACAACCCATCAGGTATACACACCTCTACCTCCATCTCAGTCTCTCACCACCCATTAGGCATACTCACCTCTACCTCCATCTCAGTCTCCCTCCACCCATCCGGAATACACACCTCTAACTCCATCTCTGTCTCTCGCCACCCATAATGCATACACACCTCTACCTCTACCTCCATCTCTGTCTCTCGCCACCCATAATGCATACACACCTCTACCTCTACCTGCATCTCTGTCTCTCGCCACCCATAATGCATACACACCTCTACCTCCATCTCTGTCTCTCACCACCCATAATGCATACACACCTCTACCTCTACCTCCATCTCTGTCTCTCGCCACCCATAATGCATACACATCTCTACCTCCATCTCAGTCTCTCACCACCCATCAGGTATACACACCTCTACCTCCATCTCTGTCTCTCGCCACCCATAATGCATACACACCTCTTCCTCCATCTCTGTCTCTCGCCACCCATAATGCATACATACCTCTACCTCCCTCTCTGTCTCTCGCCACCCATAATGCATACACACCTCTACCTCCATCTCTGTCTCTCGCCACCCATAATGCATACATACCTCTACCTCCCTCTCTGTCTCTCGCCACCCATAATGCATACACACCTCTACCTCCATCTCAGTCTCTCACCATCCATAAGGTATACACACCTCTACCTCCATCTCTGTCTCTCGCCACCCATCAGGTATACACACCTCTACCTCCATCTCAGTCTCTCACCACCCATCAGGTATACACACATCTACCTCCATCTCAGTCTCTCACCACCCATCAGGTATACACACTTTTACCACCATCTTAGTCTCTCACCACCCTTCAGGTGCACACACTTCTACCTCCATCTCTGTCTCTCTCCACCCATGAAGTATACACACCTCTACCTCCATCTTAGAATCTCACCACACATCAGGTATACACACCTCTACCTTCATCTCTGTCTCTCACCACCCATCAAGTATACACACCTCTACCTCCATCTCTGTCTCTCTCCACCCATGAAGTATACACACCTCTACCTCCATCTTAGAATCTCACCACACATCAGGTATACACACCTCTACCTTCATCTCTGTCTCTCACCACCCATCAAGTATACACACCTCTACCTCCATCTCTGTCTCTCTCCACCCATGAAGTATACACACCTCTACCTCCATCTTAGAATCTCACCACACATCAGGTATACACACCTCTACCTTCATCTCTGTCTCTCACCACCCATCAAGTATACACACCTCTACCTCCATCTCTGTCTCTCTCCACCCATCAAGTATACACACCTCTACCTCCATCTTAGAATCTCACCACACATCAGGTATACACACCTCTACCTTCATATCTGTCTCTCACCACCCATCAAGTATACACACCTCTACCTCCATCTCTGTCTCTCACCACCCATCAAGTATACACACCTATACTTCCATCTCAGTCTTTCAACACCCATCAGATATACCCACCTCTACGTTTTATAAACCTACCAATGCTCACTCTTATCTCTTTTTTTCGTCTTCCTCATCCCCGAACTTGTCGCAGCTCTAAACCCATCTCTCAATTCCTACACTTTAGACGCCTCAACGACAGAAATGAAAACATTCTCCATCATGCATACCTTATGTTGTAATTTTTTCGCCGCCAACTTTACCTTAAATATGTCCTACAATCTGCCCTCAAAAGAATGCTTCATATTAACCGCACCCTACCTCTTCAACCACCACCCGTCCTACCTTAAACCGAACTGCTCTCATTCTCAACCACCACCCTCATAATCTAGCTCCACCCCGGATCCTAAAACGACAACTACCTATGAAAAAAAAGTATGACGTCATGGGACGCACCAAAATGGCAGCTTATTTATATTCGAGCTATGGACTAAGCAATGTTTACATTGAACAACACGATATATGTTATTGCAGCGAGTTGGCAGATTTTTAAAAATGTTTTCAAGGGTTTGAACATATATGTTTGCTCACAGTTCGTTAACCTTCGCTGTAGATAAAGTCGTTAATTTGATGGCTTCGTTTCAGACGTATGTGACCTTGGTAGCTAAGGACCTAACTTGTGCAAACGGATGGCATTGGCAAGGATCATTTTGAATCTATGAAGTGGGCTCATTGTGTGTTTAACTCAAAAGCATATGTGCTTTTTAACCAAAGACCTTTTTTTGGGGGGGACTCAATGAAGATATCCCCGATGGAAGAATAAATTGTACTATTAGTCCCATAAATGATTCGCTTCCAGAGGTTTATGATGTAAACAAAGTAGTTTTGTCATTGCAAGTGAATGGCACACCTATAATTGGTCAGGATTGTGTAGCACCAGCAGCTTTATAGCGAAAACACAAAACATCATAGGATTGTGCTGTTCTGAAACAGCTATGCCGTGCTACCCTAGAATTGCCTTTAATGGGATTACTGTGACCACAAACCACTCTCCTTGTGTGTGCCACATATTTACACCCCAGAAAGAAATACTGAATATAACAACATCATATGCCGTCTGTGATATTAATGATCACAGACCAGGAGCCTCCAGTATGATTGATACAACTGCTGCACCAAGCACTTCATCAGCATAGCCATATCTATGGAATGTTAATCTGACATTGTTCTTGAATGATGTCCAAGTTAAAGAGACATCAGAATCGTGTGGCGGCAGCTACAAGAAGGGAGCGGAGAACATCAAGTTCTGCTGCTATAAAGGAGACTTGCCTTGCTATCCCATAATTGCCTTAAATGGGATCACTGTAGTTGAAAACTTCTCCTCTTGTGTAAACTACACATTCACATCTAAGAGTGAATCTGTGAAGGTCACAAAATCATATTCTCTCTGTGGTTTTACTAACTACAGGTCATGTGGCTTCTGTTGGATTGGAAATGATAACTTACCACCACTGTATGTCTATATGTTTGGAATTGGAGTCATCAATGATGGCCTAACATCATCAAGTGCTATGACGATCATCATTTTCGGGAGGACGTGAACTCCCATGGTATATGGTGGATAGGCGGCAGGAACCATTGAAGGCTATGTCTGAAAAGTGTTCCTTCTTGCAGTTTCCTCATATTCCAAGTCCGGCTTGTTGCAGGAGCTACTGAGTAAAGTGCTCTGTGCACACCGTGCGCTGTGTGTCTCATCCGTTTTGATCCTGCTTCGATATTCCGCTTGTTTACGATGAATGATGATATCGATTGGTTGTGTTCACTTTCTGCGCGGTTTCGCCTTATGTCTTTTGGCGTGTGCTGAGACTGCTACGATGGGGACTACAGTTACCTTTCTTTGTTTGGGAGATGAGTTAGTAATTCGGATGATTCCACTTGCACGGGCGGTTCAGCAATTATGGATTTTAATTCGTTTGCTGTGATACCGAGGCCTTCCATAACCAATAACCAATACCTATACTCTAACAATAATATAGATAAAAATCTTATATACGCTATCACATGGAAACCCAGACATAGGACTATATTGACCAAACAAACCGACATTTATGGGATAGGATCCGTAAACACTTGTACAACATCCAACACAATTCAGGCACTCTGGTCTTCTCCCATTTCAGACCTCCGGGACATGATACCTCTGAAGACTTCAAGGCTACTGGCATCGTCTCTTGCTCCTCTGACACCCACAGTCGGTTCGCTCTGGACAATAAACACATATCCCCTTTTGTGGCAGTGTCCATCAAAGAGGGTTACACTCATTTCGCTATTTCCTTTAATCATTTGTCTCCTCTTACACTTTCTCCTGTGTCTTATCTTTATTTCTCACTACGTTATCTTTATCATCTCTCATGCTCTTCTTCCCCCTTGCCATTTCTGATCTATCTTTGTCTTCCTTCACTACGGGACCCCTTCTTACGTCCATTCTCAGAGAACATTTCTCCTTTTTCGCCGTTTGGCTCCTTTTAGACCCTGGAAATCCTACCAGGCCTATTGCTTATTTATTTATCACGCGATCAACAGGCACATAGGTCCCGGCGACACTTCCTCTTCCACCATTTTGAGATTAGTATTCCTGCTATCGTGTTAATTTTTATATTATATTATTTGATGGTTTCTAACTGATGATGGTTTTTGATTGAGTTCTTAAATGTTATTTAGATTCAGTCTTAACATATGGATGTGAATCATGGATAATATAACAACAGATAAGAAAATAACTGGAATATGTAGAAATTTTGGTTTTACAGAAGAATGTTGAGAATACTATGGACAGCTTAGAAGAGCAATGAAAACGTTCTGTGTGAGGTCAAAGCAAAAAGAGAGCTAATTTCCAAATATCAGGAAGAAACAATCATCATTTGACGATGTAATGAGAAGAGAACAGCTGGGATATATTGTAACAACTGGGAAAATTGAGGGACGAAGAGATAGAGGAAGTAAAGGCAAAAAATACCAGACAAGATAAGAGTATGGCTTGGCAGAAGGTTAACAACAGAAATGATAAATAACTGTCGTGATCGAAAGTTGTTGATAGACGTGAACATCTATGCCATCAGGTCCGGTATTTGATGATGATTGACGTACAATACATCCAGAGAAAAACTAAACAACGTAATCATTACTAGTTATGGACCCACGGTTGAAACATCCGTTTGCCGCGTTAGTCGCAGGTCCGACGGGATGTGGTAAAAGTGTGTCTGTTAGGAATTTTTTGAAACAGGTGTCAGAAATGGTTATCTAACCATCAGATGAAATTGTGTACTGTTATGGCGAATGGCAACTATTTTTTGAAACATTGAAGGGTGTTCAGTTTAACGAAGGGCTACCCGACATGGAGCAATGGTGAGAGGTTATGAGACGTCTGATAGCCTCAGACGATCTGATGGACAAAATTGACGATAGGGCCACCAAACTATTTACAAATCTAGTCAAACAAATGTATACATGAAGGGTGGCCTATCTACGAGAAAGTTTTAAAGACACAAACTCGGCTTTACACGGGTATTTCTTACTGGACCTCCGACATGAAACGCCAGATCACATAAGACTGCACACCAATATTTTTCCTAAAGAACATCTGGTAGTCTACGTCTCGAAGTAAGGAACATGTGCGATTCGGTGAAAAGACACGGCGAGATGTTGCGTTTTCTGTGCTCATCTAAACCAGCAGCGATAACGGCCGTGATGAGAACAACATCTCCTGATCTCATAAGAACTCTGTGCGAATGCTGCCACAACGTGTTGAAATGTAACCTTTTGCACACACCGTCTCAGAAAAGACGGTTGCGTGCCATAAACATGACCTGCTGGCTCTCGCTCGTAAGAAACGACTGCGAAAAAGAGAAAACATATTTCAAATGGGTGGATTTATCGGCGCTTTGAATAAACCAGTTCTGGGCATCCTGAGCGGTATCCTGGACGTGTGTACGATGGCCAAGAAAATGGTTTTGATCGATCCTGTAGAGACTGTAAATCATCAACAAGCTCCTTATACTCCATCCGAGTCACTAAAAGACAGCCTATGAGATATGGATACGCAAATGCAACAAATTTTGAAATGAGAGGAGATGTTACCACTCGACAAAGCCAGACAGTATATGCAAACGTTGCAACGGTATCTGAAACGTCTCGATCATTACAGACACAAACCTCTGGAAGTAGTGGGCATTACACAGCCACCACCATCCTCTCAACCCTCCGACTCGATTATAACACCACCACCAACCGTGGTACTTAAAGATGAAGTTGACGAAAAAATTTCTCAGTCAGCTCCCACTGCGCCTAGGCCGAAAACATAAGTGCTCTTCGAAAAAGAATCTGCGGGCACGTACCAACTCAGGAAAAGAAGGAAAAATAAGATGCCGACACCAAATTGGGAGACATGGTCAACCAAAGGAGTATATAAGATGTTAAACAACCGTTACTACGATCATAAACGACCAGGTTTCTACGGTGCGTTGGATGGTTACAGCGTTGTACCAAGTTTGGTGCCAAAGCCATTAAAGCGTGATTAATTCGACAGGATGCTTATTCTCTACACAAAACCGTTGCTTGAAAATTTAAGTTACGACCTATCGTCGTGGATGATATGAACCATCAGTTCTAAGCTGATCTGATTGATATGAGACAATTAAGAAGATACAACGATGGGTACTCGTATCTCGTTACGTACGTCGTTTTTTTTTTTTGTAGTTTGCGTGGTCAGTTCGATACGGTCGAAAACTGCAAAATAAAACTAGTGGAGGCAGTGAGTAAAATATTTGCCGAGCGTAAACCGATACATTTTAAAACGGACAAAAGATCCGAATTCATCAACAAAACTGTCCTAAAATTTCTCAAAGAAAATGATGTTCATTTTTTCACTACGGAGAACGAGGATATAAAGGCAGCCGTCGTTGAGATGTTTAACTGCAAGTTAAAAGATAAAATATGGAAAATTTGTACGAAAGCTAACATTATGAGATATATTCAGAACTGATGCGAAGCTACAATCATTAGTATCACACGAGTATTAAAATGGCACCGGCCCATGCAAACTAAGCCAATGAAGAACAAGTCTGGAAAACGTTATACGATAAACCAATAGAGGTGGTGATCAATAAACGTTATAAAGAAGGTGTTCGATTTAGGATAGCTCAATCCAGAACCAATTTCGAAAAGGTGTATACACCATCTTGGACAAAAGAACTGTTTACAATCAGTCGTGTAAACAAAAACACTAACCCGGTAACCTACGTTGTGAAAGAGGATTCCGGTGAAGAGTTGAAAGGTTCGTTTTATACAGCAGAGCGGTCTGCAAGATGGCGGATCTAGTCCACGTCCTCTCGATCGCTGCAGAAAATGCACACAGGGTCTTATTAATTTCGGATCTTCTTTGCACTTTTCTGCGCTAAAGTCAAAATGATGATATGCTTGATACATCTGTGTTGATAAAGTGAGGTTGTAAGCCGACAACAGTCCGTTTTTGACGACTCAAGTGTTGTGAGTGAGACCTTCCACCGTCTAGACTTTATCTGCGCTTTACGTCACACACTGGTGCTGTTCATGAAGGTATTCTTTCACGCATGTTATTTCCATGTACACATTAATGTAAACTACTTCGTCAGCCGCAGTTTTGTCTCTTTGGGGAATTTGCTTCGTGTTTTGTTCGTCGTAGGCTGCTTACACTTGAGTAATCACACAAAAACCTAAAAGGAACGAGATTAAGTGTTGGGCGACATTTTTATGTGCTACGTCATCGTAATGGTTCCCTAAACCGGCCGTGCACAAATCTTACAGTCTGCTGTTTGATGTGCAACGGGTATAATTTGACGACTGACTGTGTGCCTATATGATCGGAATTGGAGTCATCAACGATAGCCTAACATCATCTAGTGCTACGACGATCATCATTTTCAAGAGGACGTGACTTACCGGTATATTGGGGTAGGCGGCAGGAACAATTGAAAGCTATGCATTAAAAGCGTTCCTTGTTGCAGTTTCCTCACATTACAAGTCGCATGGCTGTGTTAGTCACCTCTAGTGACTCGGGCAGACGGTGCTCGTAAACCTGGGAAGGCTGACCGTCTAAGGGCAGAATCCCCCTACAGAAAAGATCATCTGCTGCCTTGCAGGAATATTTGGGACAATCAAAGGCTAAGGAAAGCAAACCTGAGTAAAATGCTGGCTGAAATCGGATGCACTGGGCCACTGGCGCAGAAAACAGTGCAACGTTTTAGGGGGTGTTCAGTCGGAGTGGATATGGCAGACTCTAACTGTGTTGTTCTGTCTGTGGGGGCGATCAACACACTTAGCCTGACAGCTGACTTCATGTGAGAGTCTGGGATCCTACTCTGACTGAGTCCTGATCGCAGACAGACAGACATACAGCAGAGCTTCAGAAAGTTGAAGACAAACAGGTGTATCTAATAGAAAGCATCTTAGTAGATAACAGATTGATGGAAAAAAGAGTTCTTAGTAAAGTGGTACGGTTACAACTCATCATTCAACAGTTGGATTTCGAACGACCAAGTATCCATACCCAGAGACTGACGTTATGGAGGCGGATGTACACGTGCAAACTTTTCTGAGCACGGTAGTAGAAAGAGAAGTAGAAAAGAAGAAAGACGAAGGGGCCAACCGAGACAGCAATGCCTCACTCTGACCTGTATTCGGTAAATTACTCCCGCAAATGGAAATCGTTTTTCTCTGCCAAATGATCGTTATAAAGCCGTCATCGGAGTGGCTTTATTTAATCTGACTGGTGGAAAAAATGAGGATCAGGGCGGAAAAATTAGGATCGCTCTCCTGAGTAGTTGTGTGGGATACATGATGCCTAACCCCAAACTCGTGACACGCCGTTAGAGAAGATGAGTTTTTACATCACAGCACCAAGCAACGCGTCGATACAAATTTATCCTAAAAAAACGGAAAACTTAATCGTCACACTCCCTCAAACTATTGTACTGAATGCAAACTACGAAGTCGGCTTGGTCAAAATACAATTTCCAAAAACGTATTTCAACGTCTTACCCGACGATATCTGGATCCGTTACGAAACCTCGAGCAAAGGAGGCAAAAGCAACACCGCGGATAACACAGCTTTAACAATGAAGGTGGTGCCTGGGTTATACAAGACAGCTAATAACTTTTTCGATGCTTTAAATAAGCTGATATTAGAAAAAATACACGGAGTCAATATGAGATTTTTTTAATGAAAGAAATGAAAATAAGGCCAACTTTAAAGTCGTTGAACAAGAAACCTCGTTTACCATAAGCGAAGCACGGAAATGTATCTTAAACTTCCCATCGAATCACGTGACAGACGCCACGTGGAATTGCACAGCGAGAAATAAATAAACGTGGAAGCTCATACTAGAAATGTGTGCGTTTATTGCGATCTTGTATCACCCAGAGTGGTCGGGGATGTCGCGGTACCCTTACTGAGGACAGAACCTATTCTGGACAAAACCACCACATCCATATTTTGCATCTATGATAAACCGCACTATGTCCCCCTGAGCAAGTTCTCTTTCGACAGGTTAAAAATACTTTTAAATAACGAAAGGGGTGTTGCTATCAAACATTTACAGCCGGAGCGTCGGTACTAAAGTTACATTTCAGAGCGCGGAAGCTTTTCGATCTGGAAGACACACGCCTCTTCACCCAAATGCAAAATTATACGAAGAGTGTTGCTATAATCAAGCCGGCCACGGCCTCCCGGTATTTGTCGGAGGTAGGACTCAGCGTGGACTCAGTATCAGTAGTTTTTTTGAGGTATCGGAAGAGCAATTTTACCGTGGCTAAAAACAGGTGGTAAGGCCTTACTCAGAGAAGGTGTCGGTACAGGACTACATTTCGCACAAGACGCACTGGCAGGAAGTAACATTAGAGAATCATTAAAAAAAAAGAGCCAAGGAATCCGGTCAGTATTTAATTGAAGGAGCCATTGATCATCTGGCCAGTGGTGATACAGGCCAAATGTAACAGCGGGTTGAAGAGATTGGGGGGAATCAAAGACGAGGGGCAGTCAAAAGAATCAGGGGAAAGTCAGGGTAGAATTACTCAGACGAAAATACAAGATTCTCGTGACTGACAAAAGTTGTAAACAGAAGTGAGTGGGTGACGTAGCGGAAAGATCTCTCTCTCTCTCTCTCTCTCTCTCTCTCTCTCTCTCTCTCTCTCTCTGCGATCAGGGCTCAATCAGAGTAGGATTCCAGACTCTCACATGAAGTCATCTGTCAGGTTAAGTGTGTTGATCGCCCCCACAGAAAGAACACCACAATTAGAGTCTGCCAGATCCACTCTGATTGAACACCCGTTAAAACGTTGCACTGTGTTCTGCGCCAGTGGCCCAGTGCATCCGATTTCAACCAGCATTTTATTCAGGTTTGCTTTCCTTAGCCTTTGATTGTCCCTAATCTTCCTGCAAGGCAGCAGATGATCTTTTCTGTAGGGGTATTCTACCCTTAGATGGTCGGCCCTCCCAGGTTTACGAGCACCATCTGCCCGAGTCACTAGAGGTGACTAACACAGACATGCACACACAAAGATATGAGATGTGACTAACACAGACAGATAGATATTGGATGTGTGAAGAAAGGAAGTCATTCTGATTGGTTGGTAGACGAGAAATATAAACAAAGGAACGATATTAGAGAGACAAATCTGACCACTGCTAGGAAAATGTAAGAAGACATTAGGGGCTACGCCTTGAGGCGTCGGCCATGCCGGTTAGTAATTTGAAGCTCATTATAGTGTCATAGATTAGTTATAAGAATTCAAGAGGAGACTGGCTACTGTTACTGACCTGTAGGAAGATGTACGGACTATGCCGTGAGGCGTTATCCGGGCAGGTTAGTGAGTTGAAGCTCATTGTAGTGTCATAGATTAGTTAGAAGAATTCAAGAGGAGACTGGCTACTGTTACTGACCTGTAGGAAGATGTACAGACTATGCCGTGAGGCGTTATCCAGGCAGGTTAGTGAGTTGAAGCTCATTGTAGTATCACGGACTATAGCTCGTTTCAAATCACGTGCCCAACTTCAAAACGATATTACTCAGTAACCGTTTGTTAAAAACTGTTGAAATTTTCCAAATGTTATTAGAATGCAAAAGACTCTTTAAATCTATATTTAACAAATATCTTGCAGCTGCAGTTTTCTTAAAGCGGCGAATTTCTTTGATGTTTGTCAAAATTGTAAATTGTGAACCCCTAAATAATAGAAATTACCGTAGTTGCTGGTCTATGATTAATTTTCACTAGGTAAAGGCGTGGCCGTAATGGGGAAATAACTGAATAAGACAAAACACCAGGAGAATTATTGTCTTCTCAGTTCGAGGACGGACGATAATATCAAGGTATATCTGTATGTCCAATGTTCATAGTTGTGTGGTCCTGAAAAGGACCGTTTGTTGAACTAATTTAAGGTAATATAGGGGCCAACATTGTGGGGGCTATATACTTCCATTCTGAATTAGACGAGTCTAAAAGATTAATAACTGTTTAGGGTTGAATATTCCACAAACAATTATTTTTCCAATATTCCTCTTCCTGTTTTAAGACGTGGTTTTCACATTTAGCTCAATAATCTTTGTCTATATTTAATAAAGCGAGATTAGCAAGAGTCTTTACATCGCATGTTTTGAATGTTGTATTTTCATCTGCCACTTGTCCTTTTAATTTTGCCCAGATTAGTTCTATTGGATTTAAATGAGCATGGTAAGGTGGCAGCCTCAAACTTATATGACCGTGCTCTTGGATAATCTTATCTATTTGAAAAAACTTTGTCCTTTGTTTTTGCTTTACTAGAGATAGTAATTCAGGTTTTAAGTACATGTTATTAAATTGTATGTGCTCCTTTGTGAGCCATATCTTAATAGCATCTTTTGTACTGGGTGACGTCGGGACTTTATCTTCAAGTGCAACAATGTTGTGGTACGCTGCATTGTCCATTATTAGGCAAGATGGTCGATCTAGTGATGGGAGAACAGAATTTTCAATCCAATGTCTAAATATGTGACCATTCATCTCAGAGTGATAATCCCGATTGTCGATGGATTTTGAAAGAAAAATGAGCTCTGCATTCTGTATTAGTCCATGTTGTCGACTACCTGCATGAGCAATTATCAAGCGCTGTCCTTTGCTGCTAGGTATTAATCTCTTAATCTTTCCATCTGATGACTGCCATTCCCTTTGGTTAGTGTGGTGAGCATTGATCCATGTTTCATCCAAGTACACAATATCATAACCTTTCTTGCGCACCTCTTTTACTTCACGTAAGTACTTGCTTCTCATGACTACTATATGTGGCTTCTCACATATGATGTTTCGTCCATTGGAATACTTTCTGAATGTAAAACCTGCAGCTCTCACATTCCTCCATAATGTAGACTTTGATATTTCAATACTGTTGTTCTTTTTCAGCGAAATTTTTAATTTTCTTATTGTAACAGTTTCATTCATACCCAACATTTTGCGAATTTCACTTCTAATAAGTTCACTGTCGAAATTATCCAACATTTTTGCTCTTCCTTGTGATTTTGTATATTTTGAACATTGACGGCCACGTGCTTGAATCCAGCGATTAAATGACTGTTTAGATAAATCCAAAATGTGTCTTGTCCTATTCTCAGGGTTTTCTAAAGAATGAAATAATCTTCCTCGTTTAGCCTCTTTGCAAAAATAGTCATACATTTTTATTGCGATGTTTTGTAAACTGCAGAATTTCATTTTAAGACTCATGATAAATGTTATTGTTCCACGTCGACACCTATGAATGAACGGAAATGGAACACACAATTTCTAAAGTGTCTAATTGTGTCAAATAAAACCGCGGGGAAAGCGTGCAAATACGTCAATTCTACCGTGTATGGATTTGTACTCGCTATTTTTAGTTTAAAATACTGTAAACATTAAGTTTTGACTACATCAATGGGTCGTTATAAATTTATATAAATCAAATAAGCAACAATAATAACCAAATGTTTTTTTAAAATGAAATTAATTCCCTGTTGGGTTCTAATCATTATAACTTTACATGCACATTTTGAATATCTTACAACAAGTGGTTACAAAGCTATCGATTTTTAAAGTTGGGCACGAGTTATGAAACAAGCTATAGTCTTTTGGATGCACAACAATTTGAACTGACAAAATCATGGCCCATTGCCATTGAGCTTAACTTTGCAACGGTCACACCTAATCGTATACAGGTCCTAGTTTTTGCAGAAGTGGATTCAGTGCTGGAGATCTCTAAATCATGACAAGCTCTTACAGACTATACAGCGTAAACACGTCGACAATGAACACTAGGGATATTCTCAATGTACTTATGATTGTCATTTTTGTGAGACTGTTGTCAATGGTTAGAGTCCTGGCTCGCGATGAGTTACCCCGGTATATCGACTGAACTAAAGCTGCTGTTTTATAGTTAACACAGATCTGAGTTGGAGATCCGGATCTCACTGGGTGGGACTGCATTACGTCGCTATGGGGCAGTTTGAGTATTTTAACAGAATCGAATTTCCTCCTAATAAACGTAGGAACATTTATCGTTTTATATTCAGAAAATCCGATAGGCCAGTCAAGTACAATTCGTTGGTGCTTCAAGACGTTCATAGCAACTATTGCGGGCTCTACGCTATTCATTTCATCTGATAAAAGCTCGGGGTGCGTCGATTAGAGAGCTGGTGAGAATTTTCCCATCAGACACAAAACAGCGGCGAAATGATCGCATCGTTCATTGAATAGTTGGACCGAAAATGTTGGCGCAAAGTTTAAAATATCTTAAGCAATGACGTCAGTGTTTAAAAAAAAAGCCATGCCATCAGCGTTTAAAAAAAGCAATGGCATCAGCTATTAAAAATAGTTTCTGGTCGGTGATGTATATTCGCATTTCTTATTCCATTCGTCTAGTTTTGTGTTTTCTAGAAACACCAGTCAAACTTCGGAATATCTTCTGCTACTAACAACGTGTACATGTTTTGTCAGGGTGAGTTTATTAAAATTTTAGATGGCAGCGAGAAAGCCATTTCTGTTCCATCATATAACTGAACACCTTTAATACACATTCGTAAATTTTTCCTTTATCCCACCAAGAAACTTCTCATCAAAACCGACATCACATTAAACCGACGCGCTTTTGAAAACTTGGTAGCTATGGCCTGTGCGGTGCTAGCGGAATATTACTGAGTACAAGCCACTTATCTGAAAATGTCACCTGTAGACACACTTCGAGGACCAAAACAATTGAAACATTGGCCATCAACAGATAACATCTTCATGGCGGTTATTTCGATTCATATTTCCCGGAGGCTGCGTCCACAACTGCAGTGTTTTGATATTTGTGTAAAATAAAATACCAGACATGCATAATACTGCTTATGTCGAGGTATAACAATTTCAAGCGCACTTATTTATAGTGAACCAATTGTAACTGTAACGATCACTAAGAAGTATTGTTGTTAAATGTCACAGATATCGTGTTTTCGGTGTATTAAATTAAAAAAAACACCCCCACCACCAACTCCCCCCCCCCTAAAAAAAGACTCACGTGTTGTCATATTTTATGTTATAGCATGCTTCATCTCGCCGTTGAATGGTAATTATGTTGTTATTATTTTGACACGCCACAAGATCTATTTTAAATGCATATATAAAGAAAAAACAGACATACTTCTTTTTTTATTGTTTTTGAAAAAGCATGTTTTATTACTTTTTCAATATGTATGTTTTGCAAACATTTGAAAAGAATAATATCCGGCGTGTGAGAATATCCATGGTTTAGTTTTTTCTACGATGCTTTTGGTCGCCCTCGGTTGCAAATGTTTCTATCTCGAGTCTAAAGTTCACTTCAGAATTGAAAAAGTAGTTTCGTAGGTGTTTCTTTAAGCGAAAAACTAAGGCATGCAAAGCGATTATTCTACCCCGTTGTAAAAACCATCTGCAAATATTTCCTCTATTATTTATAATACATAAATGATCATCAGCGGTAGGTATGACGGGTAGTTAGTCAATTATAGCATGAAATTCATGAGTGGTTGTTAGGTCTATTGCACATTTCATAGTATTAGAAATTCCGGTTTTGTTCGTTTTAAATATTACATCTCATAAGAATGACGCTCCTTTCCTTCTCAATTTTGAAGAGACGCCATTTATAACCTTTCCTATCTTTGACGTTAGTTCGATGATGCGTGTAAATATCTTTGCGCAGTGCAACGGTGAAAGAAATAGTCTCTATAATTGGAGTCAAGGTTTTCGTCTTTTAAATCCGTGTCTGTAACAAGCAACCTGCATCCACGTTGAGCGTGTATCCTCTGGAAGATCATCTAATGATGGACTGTCACCGACATTTCTGCAAACGTCACCTAAAGTAATACGACATTAAATAAGAAATTAGAGTATCTTAACGATATCATAAAAGACATTCGTTACAGAAATGAAGATTGTCACGCATACCTTGCTGCCGATATTTTGTAAAATATCGGTTCACTAATGTCCATGGCGTTAACACGTCGTCGATCTTCCTCGTTAGCGTATTGCTTTGAGTTATTCTTGTTAGTTGTTTTATGTATATTATTTTTTCTCTCTTTTGCAGAGAAAAGAAAGCGATTGCTCGTCAACTATACGAGTGTCCTACCTATGAGCGTATACTCTCTTGGCCCAGCTCGCTAAACAAACACATCAAAAGTGTTCATAAAAACCGCTATATGGGTGTTATGTATGCGGCTGCCCATTTACACGAGCCAGCAATCTAAAAAAACATATACAAACCAGCCATGCAGTTGAAAGTATTAACAATTTATCTAGTATAGTCTGTGAGTTGAGCAACAAGAATTTTAATATAATCGATAACCTAAAAAGGCACAGTGAAGTGGCAAACACATTAAACCAACACACTCGTGGTGTGTGCGGTAACATTTTTCAAGGGCAGACAATTTAAAGACCCACATGCGACATCCCATTCATCGACGACGCTACCAGCATCAGCGACATGTATACAGATACCTTCTTCTACTTCCTCTTCTTGGACATCGCACAAACGACCTACCACTTCGCTCGGTGAGTTTGGCTTTGCAAAAAAAGCGAGACTTCGCGCTGAAGAGGATACTTTAGATACACTTCCACATTATGTCAGAAATATACACTGATAATTGGAGAGTCATCAAGACGTATGTGAACATAAACAAACATGTATCAATCTATACATATGCCTCCTCCTGATAGAGCCCACAAACCAAAATGGGCTAATCTCCTAAAAGGCATATTTGAAAAATAGAAATGGCATTTCAAAATCAACTATTCTCATCACTCTGTCTTTCGGCATAGAAAGACACAAGCTTTAAAATTCTTCCACGCAATCTGCAACAACGCCTGTGCTCTAGATACCTCCTGCACTAATTAGCAATAGAGCAGATATAGAGAAATTTGCACCTCCACTAAACCTCGAAGATCCTTTGAATTAAGCCCAACACCGGCGCCCAGACACAAAATATTGCGTTGAAGCACTTCATTCTATCTTTTTCATATTTTTTCTTTCATTTACGAACATCCAATTTGGTGTTGTTTAAACGATATCCCACCATACATTAGCAATAACAACGCAATAAACACATTACAATACGATAAGAATTCTAAACCATATAAGGATAATTTATGTTTCTTTAGATCCTTTGCAGTGTTTCAGGGGACGACCCTTAGATTACGTAAATCGGGTAGAGTTCTCCATAATCAGTAGCAGTTATATAGGGGTATAAATGTTGGAATTGAGGGTGTGATGTTGCAACAGGTTCCAGCATTAGAACAGTGTTTAGTATAAACCTTGACATCTTCGAGTTTGATAACAAAGACGCTCTCACGACATAACTCAGAGGTATCAAGTCACATTACGGTTGTTGTATTACAAAGACCATTTTAAGTATATATCTGACAATGACGCGGACTCTCACTCTTTTAGCTGTTCTAAATGCGGTAAACTATGGAAGAGGTTTCGCCGCATGACAAGACATGAATGACTTGTACCGAGGAAAAAATAAAAATGTTTACACGGGCGTTGTCTACACTCCAGTCCAACCATTTGAAAAACGGTTGCCTCTCACGGTTTTATGTTCCCAATAATGTCATATATTCTTTTCGTGCAGCTTATGATTGTGAAAGCTGCTTTGATAGTACTCACTTACCAGCGGCAACTAGTGTCACAAACGTTACAGCCAAACAAATATTTTTGTCATGCTCAGTGGCCTCTAATGTACCCAGGTTTGAAGAACCTGTTTGTTTTGTCACAACTCTTAATTCTCTTGGTTATTCAAATAAAACGACATTTGAATACCATGTCGGACGCAGCGTACGCCATCTTGCGCGAACGGTTCGAGAAAATGTTAACAAAATAAAGTTCCGTTGATGACAACCTGTTTTATACCCCGACTAGAATCCTATTTGAGCGAACTGCCTGTCTTCGGGTTCAATTTGATAAATACGACACACACGTCTTAAAACCAAGCCTGGCAAGCCACTTAATATCCGCAGAGGACTAATAACCAATATATCTTGACTAAACTATGAAACATAAAAAAGAAGTCGAGGGGAACCCTTTAAATTATGGTAAAGCGAAACAACAATGTTATGTTTATTGGTACGAGCAAATTTAAACTTTTGAACATATTAAATTTTTTAGCGCACGGATTCTCTTATTCAAAGTATTTGAAAGCCTGCAATATTTGCGAAATTAAGGTCGTCTGTTGTTATGAATATATTACCAACCTAAAAATGTGTTGGACGATACGGCTCTTCCCTCACATGAGTCTTTCTTTTCGACGCTTAAAAACTACAATATTTCGAACGCAGATCACATGTATTGTGAACAGATAAGGGAAGACAATAAAATGGCCACTCTCATGGATTTTCTGTTGTGGTATAATAATAATAAGGATGTCGGGCTCCTCCCACTAGCATTAGAGAAACAAATCGATTTTTATGCTGATTTGGGTATAGACAAGTGTAAGGACGTCATTTCTGTTCCGGGGAGTAACCCTTAAATATTTATTTAAAATTCTCCCCTCTAATGTGTTCTTTTCTTTGGGTTTCAAGACAGAGGAGGAGTTACGTAATACCTTGTCAAATAATATTGTGTGTGGCCCGAGCATAATCTTTCTTCGGTACCATGAGAAGGGTGAGGTTCGAATCAGAGGCGGGAAAGTCGTTAAATCAATAAATGTTAGGACGCTAATGCCTTGTACTTGTGGGCTCTTACTCAGGAAACGCCTTCAGATTTTCATATATTCAGATGAACTGAAGATGCTTTGAGACCCCATAAGCGCAATAAATACGTTATCTAGAGTAAGGACTGGTTGACTTGTGTTTCACATCGGAATAACGCCCATTTACATACCCACTTCAATGGCCGAGAAATGGCTCTTGGTCCTCGTAAGATCCGCGTGGACTACTAGGATAAGGCGACTCGAGCCGTCTACCAGTTCCATCGCTGTCTCTTTTATGGTCATGTCTGTCCCCTCACTAAAAACACAAAAAATCCCGTCAATTACAAACCGTTGACAGATTTATACGCAAAGACATTGGGAATTAGTGAGCACCTAAAATCCGAGTGCCGCGTTAATCTCGTTGAGATGTGGGAATGTCAGTGGCAAAGCCTGAAGAGAACAGATCGAACCATCAAAAGGTTTCTGATCGAAAGTTTCCCTGAACAACATATTCGTTTACCGGTTCTGGATATACCCTGAATGACCGCCAGAATCTTAAATCTGTTGTCAACGAGTCCTTATTCTGATAAAAGAATGCGATATTAGCGTCCCCGACTATCTCAAAGACTATTTTAGCGAAATGACCCCATCTTTAAAAATGTACATGTACGTAGAGTCGATATTTGTCCCTTGATTAAAAATTACGCGAAGCAGAATAAATTATCGAGTAGTTCACGACGAACCCTTATAGGTAGTTACAGCGGATAAAAAAATTCTTTTGGCTACCCCACTCTTAAAATGGTATATAGACTATGGCCTGGAAGTGACGAGAATTTATCAGGTTATAAAATATCAACCAGCTGCTTGTTTAAACGTTTTGGAGACATTGTTTCGGAAGCCCGTAGACACACTGATATTGATGACAATTTTTCTATTACGGGGAAACGATGAAACTGCTGGGAAACGCTGCGTACAGAAGACTTTGACTAATAAGAAAAATCACGCGGACGTTTCGTACATGCGAGGGACTGACACAACATCTTTTATCAATAGTCTTCTTTTTAAAAATTGGACTTAAATAAAGTACTACGTGTATGATATAGAAATGTTGAAAAAGAAGACGGTTTGGGACCTTCCCCTACAAATAGGATATTTCGTGTAGCAAAACGCAAAACTAAAAATGCTGTAGTTTTTTTACACATTTCTAGATAGATTTATTGATAGGTCCGCTTTCAAACTCTGCGAGATGGACACGGATAGTCTCTATTTGGCCCTCAGGTCGACTAATCTTGACACCGTTATTAGACCCGACATGCACAATACTTTTTATAATGAGTGCGCCCAGTGGTTTCCCTCAGAAACCTGTGATGTCCATCGCCCAGATTTTGTTAGATCCCTGGGCATTTTTCCTACTAATTGTCAGAGGAGCCGCGATAGAAAGTTATTCGATAAGAGAACACCTGGACTATTTAAACTTGAATATGAAGGAGCTGGTATGATTACCCTATGTAGTAAAACCTACCATTGGTTTGGAGACTAAAGGGTTCAGCAAACAACACAACGTGTTAGACAATCAACCTTTTGTAAACCTTAATAAAAAAAAAATCAAGCGGAGGTAAAAATGTCGGTTTTAAAAGACACAGGCGAGCCATCTACACATACACACAACACATACATTCTCTATCCTATTTCTACATCAAGCGACGGGTACACAACGATGGAATTCACGACATCTCCCCTAGATATCTAATATTATTGCCATATTGATTATTTTGTGTGTTTTTTTTAATCACTTGCAATTGACATTTGTCATTAAAAGCCTGCAAAAAAATGTGAACAAATGTGAATAAACATTCTCTCTTATGTTTTCATTAATTGTTGTTATCGATGTTTAATTGTTGTTATCGTTTTTGTACTAACCACTAGATAAGTGGGACATAGCTAGTTCACATCTACTATCGATGAGAGGACATTGGGTCGTCGTCTAATAACCTGGACTAATACTTAAAACCGACGTCAGCTTACCAGAACTATGAGGTCAGGTAACAACCTGAACACTACCCTGGACACTAGCCACCTCCAGAAACCAGATTAATTCCTATATTTCTTTGTAAAGAACCAGTTTAACTCTTCTATCACTCTACTCCACTGAAGCCTCATTTATGCCGTCTATAACTACTCACCTATAACTAAATTTTATATTAAACGTAATTCTATTAATCTGAAACTTCCAGGGGATATAGCGCGCTGTTCGCTGGCTTCTTCAGAGGACTCACAGATAAGTGCTGATTTCCAGTGAGCTTTTCTGTTTATTTGTTTGTTTTTATTGATATTTGAAGGGATCATGTGATTGTACGCGCTTTCTATTTGATGTAAATCACTTTGTTTCTTTTGATTCATTGCATTTTATTACAATTTCCTTATTTAATCACTTATACTCATCCTTGTTGTTGATTGCGCTATTGAACGCGCCAAAAAATGGCGATTTGTTTTCGCCGGTCTGTCGTCAAGGACGCGTAATTCAATTAATGTGTAAAAGGCTCGTAGTGTATCCGCGTGCTATCAGAGCTATTTACTGGAGTTGGCCAGTTTATAATGTGGTAACGGGTTCTGGACCGTGCGACTGAGTAAGTGCACGTAAGTCTAGACCATCCACAGCATCGACGTTCAGCGACAAAATCATCTATGATATACTATGACGATGGTAACTATTCAGATGCACCCCAAACGACAACATCGAAGAAGGAAAACACGACAAGGTAAGCGTGGTTTCGTTAAACTGTCGAAGTGTGAGAGGCTAGGCCTAAAGTATGTCCGCGTTACATATTGGAATTGTGGGTCCATAAATCAATGACGGTCCATTCTTGATAAGCTACTGTGCGGCGCCGATATAATGGTTTTGCAAGAAACTCTTCTTGGTGACGGAACAGTTAGTACTCCTGGATTTAATTGTTTCTACAATAGGCGACACCTTGGGCAGGCCATCCTTGTGCGCATCAATATGGTGGCAGCTGAGGTTGATATGTCTGCGTGGGACAATGCAGAATTGCAGGTACATGCGGTTAGGGTGCAGTCCCCAGTTCACTTCGGGATTGCAAATGTGTATGCTTGTAATGGGAAGTTGAACAGACATCAATGGCAGAATCTCTTCGAGTTCGATGAAGAGAATGTCATTTTCTGCGGAGACTTTAATGCTAGAGGTAACCAGTGGGGTAACGTCATAACCAACAAGCAGGGAGAAGACCTAGAGAACGCACTGGTGTCAGTCGATTTAGTGTCCTTGAATGATGGAAGGGCAACAAGAATGGCCATTCGAACAGGGGACTCTGATAGTGTCATAGACCTGGCACTGGTGTCTACCACCTTCGCACCGGTTTACAGGTGGAGTGCACTGGGGTTCCGCGGAAGTGATCACTATCCATGTGTCCTCCTAATTGACAAAAGCAAAAATAGAAACCAGAAAAGAAAGCTACACACATTCCATTACGAGAAAACAGACCAGGAAATCATTAGGAAAATCAGACATAGGAAACAGAGCGCCCCTCGTAGCAGGCAGGAGAGATGGACGCAGCCACCCTGGTGGGACGTAGAAATCCTGGCGGAGCAAGAAGGCGAGAAATTAGCCGCATTGAAGGTTATGGCAGTTGCCAACATCAAGCAGAGGCTACTTACTCTTCTGTTCCAGGGATTAGTCCTCGCACCAATCGAGTATGCTCTGGCAATTACAGATTACATTCAATGTAAATTCATTACATTTTCCGCCACTGCGTTGTCTTTTCTAACTTTGGCGTTGACAACCTATAAAATAGTTAACGATAAACAGAGATGTCCTGCCGAGCAAAGATGCATTAATATCAAGGGTGGGATGTTTATGATTGGCTCAAGTCGAAATATGTCCTCGAGGAAGCGAAAAATGTTAAAATGAGTGGATGAATACTATAAAGATTGAGCACTATGACAACGTTAAAATGAGTTGATAGTTACTAGAAACTTGGAGAACTATGAAAAGTGTTAGAATGAGTGGATGATTAATAGAAAGATGGAGACCAACGACAAAAGTTAAAATGAGTGAATGATTACTAGAAAGATAGAGAACTACAACAAATGTTAAAAATGAGTGGATGATTACTAGAAAGATAGAGAACTACAACAAATGTTAAAAATGAGTGGATGATTACTAGAAAGATAGAGAACTACAACAAATGTTAAAATGAGTGAATTGTTACTTGAAAGATGGAGAACTATGACGAATGTTAAAATGAGTGGATGATTACTAGAAAGATGGAGAACTGTGACGAATGATAAAATGAATGGATGATTACTAGAAAGATGGAGAACTACAACAAATTTTAAAATGAGTGAATTGTTACTAGAAAGATGGAGAACTATGACGAATGTTAAAATGAGTGGATGATTACTAGAAAGATAGAGAACTGTGACGAATGTTAAAATTAGTGGATGATTACTAGAAAGATGGAGAACTATGACAAATGTTAAAATGAGTTGATGATTCCTAGAAAGATAGAGAACTACAACACATGTTAAAATGAGTGGATGATTACTAGAAAGATGGAGAACTACGACAAATGTTAAAATGAGTGGGTGATTTCTAGAAAGATGGAGAACTATGACAAATGTTAAAATGAGTGGATGATTACTAGAAAGATGGAGAACTATGACAAATGTTAAAATGAGTGGATGATTACTAGAAAGATGGAGAACTATGACAAATGTTCTTGACAGTTACTGTAGAGTTTAGTGCAATGTACGCAAAGACCTTGAACTTTAGATTGCTCAGAACTCTAAAGATAGCGGTGCTGTTGCATACATTGACGGGTCTATGTTTCTTGGTTGAGCGAAGTTTATTTTCTATCTGGAGTCAGGGACAATTTCCTCGCAAAGCAACATTTTCGTGGGACCAGCTTCTTGAAAGAAAATTGAAGTTAATGCAGTTGTTGTTGTTCTCAAATGAGTTTTAGAGACATCATTTGTAGGGAAAATGCTCAAGTCAATGCTTTGAAGTCGTAAGAAAAGGTATCTCATCATGTATGACCAAGGAAACCTCGAAAAACTCCTGTATTGTAAAGTTGTCCTCTCAGTCGATAGAAGGTTGAGGGCTGGTTGTGGCAATGAAAGAGTTGACAGGCTGGCCTCAGGTCGCACAAACGGATAGTTTGTTTTTATTTTTAATTGTTATGGATGACAGCAAGGATAGGCATCAAACTACAGGAAATTAGTATACAACGTTCAAACAAATATGAATAACAATCTACAAAGCGAAAAGAATAGAATAGAATAGAATAGAATAGAATAGAATAGAATAGAATAGAATAGAATAGAATAGAATAGAATAGAATAGAATATTATGGTGCATAACGCATACATATAAGAACATCATCATACCAAAGTTATTTCTAAAGGATATCACAATCTATCACTGTTGTCGAATTCCAAGTTATCATTGCTCAAACAATTTTGCAGTAATGTCACTTTTTTCTATTTATCAAACCGGCAGCCATGTTCTCAGGTTCCCCTCGCCATGCAGGCATACATTCGGTATACATCCTCGGCCTTCAGAAGTACTATCATTTTTTATCTTCAAGAATTGTTAACGTTTTTTTTTTTGATGTAGATTTTCTGATCAGTTTTCCCCAGTCAGCGGTCATTTTTAGCTTCTGATGCGACGTAAAAGATGTCATTCTTCAGTCGTGCTATTCGAAACCGGGATCTTCAGGTCCAGATGTTGACGTCTACCTTTTAGACCACCGAACCCACCTTTTATTTAATAAAGCGTTTAATTCCCAGTGTCATATGATAGCACCACCACTTCACTCTACTGTTTGTAATTTTGTGCTAGTTTCTTTCATTCATGTAACTACGTCCGGTACTTAAACTCTAGTATCTCTGCCTTCTCTCCCTTGTCATATCCGTCACCCCATGCCTTCACAAAATCATGACCTGCAAGCTTTGTTTGTTTTTATCTCTAGTCTTTATTAGCCTAGCCATTTATCACTCGTTATTGTTACATATTTCGCTTACTCGATGACATATTTCGAATTCAGTCAACCATAAACATCTCACCCTTGATATTGATGCATCTTTACTCAGCAAATCTCTGTTTATGTTAACGATTTTATAGATTTTCAACGCCAAAGCGGGAAAAGACAACGCAGGAGTCGAAACATATAACGCGGAGAGAAGGATGTAACACAACAAGTCATAATAGAGAACGATTAATACAATTTTGCTTAATAGAAAATGTAGTTATAGGTGAGACATTATTTCCACACAAAAATATACACAAATCAACATGGATATCTCTCGATGATAGAACCTCAAATAAAAATGACCACCTGTGTATTAAGCAACAGTTGAGATCATCATTGATAGATGTACGAGCATACAAAGGTGCTAATGTTAATAGTGACCACAACCTGTGCTTCTTATTCTACCTTTCAGCTTCCTGTGGAGCACAGGTCTTCAACAAACGCTCTCCAAACCGTTCTGTTTCTTGCCATTCTATTAAGATCATTCCATGTTGCAGGAGCTACTGAGTTAAGTGTGATCTCTCATCAAGTATGCTCATTTTATCCTGCATCTGTTGATGGCTGTGTGATAGGAGAGCTATGTCATCAGCAAAGTCTAAATCGTCCAGTTGCTTGCTCAGTGACCACTGGATTCCATTTCTGTTGTTTTGAGTAATTTTCATAATCCAATCTAAGGCCAGTAGAAAGAGAAATGGGGACAGAAATCATCCCTGCCTTACTCCTGTTCTTATTTCAAATGCTTCTGTAAGCTGTCCTTCATGCACTACACTACATTTCGTTCCTCCATTCATTGTTTTTATCAGGTTAATAAATTTTATGGGGATTCCGTAATGACTCAGCAACTTCCAAAGCATTCTTCTGTCTAAACTATCAAATGCCTTTTCGTAATCTATGAATCCAATATAAAGTGGGGATTTTAGTTCTAAATTTTGTTCAACTATTATACGTAGAGTAGTTATTTGATCAGCACATGATCTGTTCTTCCTAAAACCTGCTTGTTCATCTCTCAAATATTCCTATATGGTCTCTTTTAGTCTGTCCAGAATGATTCTGCTTAATATTTTTTCCTATTACTGATAGTAGCATAATTCCCCTATAATTTGTGCACTCCTGTAAACTTCCTTTCTTTGGTAGTTTGATCATATAACCTTCTTTCCAGTCTTTAGGTATTTCTTCCCTCTCCCAAATGTTAAATAATAGATTATGTAGCATCTTGGTAGAGGTGTTAATATCTGCATTGATGGCTTCAGAAGGAATTTCATCTGGTCCTGTGGCTTTACCATTTATTAAAAGCTTGATAGCTTTCATTTTTTCTTCCTTGCTTGGTTTCTCGCTGTTAACTCTTCTTCTGCTGGTAGTATATCTGGAGGATTATTTGATTATGAGCCGAGTCGTTTCAAAAGTTATCTTTCCATCTCTGCATTTGTTCCCTTATAACACTAAGGAGATTTCCTTTCTTATATTTCATAAAGGCATTGATTGTTTGTATTTTCCACTTTTTCTTTGTGCTGTTATACAGTTCTTTCATATTCCCTTTATTTGCTGCTTCTCTGCCTCTTTAGCTTGTTCATCTATAAATATCCTCTTATCCCTTTTAATGCATCTTCTTACATTTTTGTTCACCTCTGTGTAAGCTTCATGTGTCTTGGCTTTATTACTTCTCGTTTTGCTTTTATGTCTCCTTTATTATTATTTCTTTGTTTAATTTTGTCCATGGTCTCTGCTGTCACCCATGCCTTATTAATGGCGTTCTCTTTTCCCCGGCGTTTCTTCGCATGTCTCTTTCCATATATCTTTAATACCTTGTTCTTTAAGAAACCCTTCATTGAAATACTTTCTACCCTTATTCGTTGTAGTATATCTTTTTAGTTTGGCTAGCAGAAGATTATGATCTGAAACCACATCTGCTCCTCTATATATTTATATCCTGTAAGGATAACATAAACTTATTATTAATACATATGTTGTCAGTTTGATTCTCCGTTCTATGATCTGGTGACACCCATGTAGCTTTATGTAATCTTTTATGTTGAAATATTGTTCCTCCTCGGCTCATTCGATTTAAGAGCACAGAAAAAAAAAACAGAAAAAAGTAAAGTAACCTCGTCACGCCTAAGAGCACAGAAGTTCACGAATATTTCTCCATTCTCATTTACATCTCCAAGTCCATGTTTCACCATAATCTCTTCGTAGCCTTTTTGTCCTATCCTACTTTTGCATTTAGATCCCCCATCAAGATAATGATATCATTGGCTCTTCTTCCATCCATCCGACATTACAACTGTTTATAGAATTCATCTTTAACTAAATCATCCTTATCATTGGTTAGTGCGTATCATTGGATAATGTGTATTTTTATTTTGTTTTTTGTTGTTGTTGTTGTTTTAAACGTTGCTCTCATTAGTCGTGGCCCTACTGCTTCCCATTCTATCATTCCGTAATAACATTATAGCCACCCCTTCACTATGTTGTGCTCCAGGTCCCTGCTGTCGTAATGATAAAATCATCTCTCCTTTATTTAATGTTATCCTCTCCGTTCCTAGCCAACTTGTTTCACACATTCCCAGAATATCTATTTTGTAATTTCTCATTTCTACTGCTACCTGTGCATTTTCCTTGTTCATTTAGGGTACGTATATTCCAGGTGCCAATTCTGGAGAATTTCGTGGTAGACAAAAAGCCCGGACTCATTACGGCCCTATTCGGATTGCGTTATACATGTCTTAGACAGAGAGTCTTTTATCTTTCATGGATAGCAAATTTACTTTTATTCTTTTCTTTGACTTATCCATGTTTGTGAAGATTTTCGGGCTTATTATTTTACAATACGGGATAGCCATTCCCATGCCCAACCCTCCCTAGTCGCCTGTTACGGATATGCATCACTACCTGTGCCTTCGGAAAAAAGGATTACAATTTAAAAGCCAACAGAAGAGATCAACTACACATACAATTGATAGTCATAAACTGAAAGATGAAGCCATCAAGAAAAAGTTTAACATAGAGCAAAGTAATTGTTATGCAGCACTCAGTGAAATAGACATAAATATCAATGAAATATGGGACTCACAAAGCAAAACGCTAATGACATCAGCAGAATCAAGCGCCGGACTGAAGAGAATGGAAAAACGAGCACTGATTTCAGACACTACATGGAAATAAATCAAAGAAAGAAGAGAAGCAAGGAGAGCCATTACTAATGTAAAGACAGATCTTGGAAAGGTCCTGGCCAAAGCAACATACAACGAATTAGGTAACAAAGTAAAAAGTTCGACAAGAAGAGATACAAGAGCTTATACAGAAAATTGGCAGAGAAGGCAGAGACAGCTGCAATTACAGGAGACAACAGAACTCTCTATACTGTACAAAAGATACAAACACCTATACATCCAGTGGAACACCAATTCTAGACAAATCTGGTTGAATGCTAACAACAAGCACAGACATAAAAGCACATTGGGCGGAACACTTCAAAGAAATTCTTAACCGTCCACTACCCCACAATTTAATAGATTTTGAAACTATAGTTCGTTTCAAATCATGTGCACATCTTCAAAACGCTATTACGCAGTAAACATTTGTTAAAGACTGTTGAAATTTTCCAAATGTTATTAGAATGCAAAGACCCTTAAATGTATATTTAACAAATATCTTGCAGCTGCAGTTTTCTTAAAGCGGCGAATTTCTTTGATGTTTGTCACAATTGTAAATTGCAGGAAAACACAAATGAACTATCATCAATAGCCAGCAAAATTGGGCTTGAGGTCAATCATGAAAAGACTAAAGTCATGAAAAGTTTAATTCCAACAAGCGACAAAATATACATGGAAAACAAACCAGTAGAAGAGATCGATCACTTCATCTATCTTGGAAGTCACATTGATCGAGAAGGGATACGAGCAAAGAAATTAGAATCAGATGGCTAAAGCAGCAATGTCTTTCAGAAGCCTTGAAAAGTTGTGGAAATCAAAACTCATTAGCACAAACACAAAACTAGGCTATTCAAATCAAATGTACTATCAATTACGTATGCGTGTGAAAGCTGGAAAGAGATATAGAAACAAGTTGAACGCATTCGAAAATAAATGTCTAATACTTGGTATAGAATGGAACGAATTCAAAACAAACGAGAAATTAGAGAATCGCCAATCAACCACTAATATCTTCAGTAATAAAGACGATGGTCATACGTTGGACATGTGATGAGAAGAGATAATAATCGAATAGCAAAGCAAGCCCTCATATGGGAAACAAAGAAGACCCAGGACTGAGAAGAACATTGATGAGCAGAGCAGCAGGAATCGCTCAATGAGATAGAACTGCTTGCACAGAACAGACAGATGGCGAGATTTGATAAAATCTTTAAAAACTGCTAGAACAAAAATTCATATAGGAGAAGGTGTATCTTGGTCTACGCCCTATGGTTACGGCTCGAAAGGTCAATAGAATAAAGAATAGAAATTACCGTAGTTGCTGGTCTATGATTAATTTTCACTAGGTAAAGGCGTAGCCGTAATGGGGAAATAATTGGATAAGACAAAACACCAGGAGAATTATTGTCTGCTCAGTTCGAGGACGGCTTCGCCGCTGAATGAACGGAAATGGAACACACAATGCCTCGTGTTTTCTACAAGTGTCTAATTGTGTCAGAAAACTCACGTTGAAAGCGTGCAAAATCGTCAATTTGACCGTGTATGGATTTTTAATCGCTATTTTTAACTTAAATACTGTAAACATTAAGTTTTGACTACATCAATGGGTCGTTATAAATTTATATAAATCAAATAAGCAACAATAATAACCAAATGTTGTTTTTTTATGAAATTAATTCCCTGTTGGGTTCTAATCATTATAACTTTACATGCAAATTTTGAAAAGCTTATAAAAAGCGGTTTAAAAAATATCGATTTTAAAAGTTGGGCACGACTTATGAAACGGACTATAACACACCAACAGCAGAATTAGGTATAAATTTAGATGATTTCACCTTGAGCTAAACTGAGACCTCCTTAAAGTGTAAGGAGAAGCAAATTACGTCATCAAGCATATATACAGTAAAATAGAGATACGGACACACAGAAGAAATATAAGGAAGGATGAGGCACTATGGTCAGAAAAAGACAAGAGAAGACAGATAGGCCAAAGAGGAAATGTACTATGTACAGGGGAATGGAATCTACAGAAGACACACAAAATGAAGGTCAGAAGAGTAGAGGGGATACAAGAAAAGAGGAAAGGGATGTTAGGGGTGAAAGTACGGACGAAAGTAAGGAGGAACAAGGAGAGAGTAGTGAGAGTAAAACTGACTACACAGAAGAGGCATCGTACAGAAATACGAGGAGCCAAGCCAGGAGGGGGCAAGAGCGAAGAGTAAGGGACCAGCTCTACCCCACTATTTTGTCGGATAACGTTTTTTTAAACGTTAACTTTATATTATAATTTTAATATAGTTCAAACATTATATTTTCTAATGCTGTTTAAATTTTGTGTTTGTGATAAGTAGTTTTGAAGTTATGACACTTTTTGTATGCCTGATATGAAACCAATTTCTATTTTAAAAAATTAAAAATGTTCGAAATTGTGAACGTAAGGGTATTGATGTTTCTCTCCTTTGTTTACAGCTACCTTGCAAAAAGCCATTTAAATACGAGTACTTCCGTCCGGTCAATCAATGTGTTTGTATTCATATGCCATGTTGAATTGTGTGGATAATTAGTAAAATATTTAATTTTGTTCATAGTTTGTGAAATATTTTGAATTGTGTTTTTGTTGAAAATGCCTTCTGATAAAAAATTATGTGGTAATCGGAGAAAAAAGCGACGTTTTTGTGGAAATCAGTTTACAAAAGCTAACAAAACACATTGTGAATGTGCTGATACTGATACTTCATTGTGTAATAATAATGATGCTAATTCTCATGGTGCAGTGTGTGGTCTTACTCAAACAACATATGATAAGATCCAAAATATTGCTGAGAGTGCCACGCCCACTTATACACCTTCTAAGACAGAAAACTTCATAATCTTTATGAATTGCTCTCCAGCTCTTCTGATACTGATGATAACGATAGTAAATAGTAGCAGTAGTGATTCTAATGATATTGACAGCTGTGGCGATCATGAACTGGATAACAATAACAGAGATTTGAATGTCAGTGGTCGCAGATTGAAAGATTTAGCTATTCTGAATCAAAACATCAAGTCACAAGTTGTGTGTCAATATTGTCATGGGACAGTGACATTACTTGAACAGGAGAGAAAAGGTTTAGGCAGCAAATTTATTTTCTGTTGTAGTAATAGACATTGTCATGGACAAGTGCCATTTTTCAAAAATAAATTAGTACGGATGAGGGAAGCAGTCTGGGCAATATATTTTCACAAACTGTCCAGTGACCGAAGTCCAACACACAACTTCTGTTCACTTGAATGGTGTCCTTATAAGCAAGCAGAAGCTGCAGGAACATTGGCTGATTACAAGCACAAGAGTAATCTTCCAGAATCAGTTATGCTAGAGATAAAGCCAATTCTGAAGGACCTTGCAAGAACAGAATTACTTAAAAAATGTGTAGAAGGATACACACAGAATGCTAATGAGAGTATAAACAATCTTGTGTGGACATTTTGTCCTAAAAGAAAAAACCATGGGTTGATAACTGTCAATACAGCAGTAGCAATTGCAGTTTGCATTTTTAATGATGGTGCCACTGTGCTTGGGTCAATGCTGAAAGAGTTGAAGATTGAGGTAGGTGAATTTACACAAAGTTTTATTCGAAACAAAGACACTTACCGGATCCTGACAGCCCAAAAACAAGTTAAACAAGCTACAAAAGAATCTAGACAAAAGAGGAGATTGAAGAGACTTCAGAGGAATGAGCAGCAACAAGAACTGGAAGGTTTCCCTTACCTAGCAGGAGGCCACTGAATTTTTTTATGTAAGTAAATTTCATTTTTAGCGGTGCGATTTTCTCCGAAAAACGCCATATTTTTTTGGTTTGTATGTTGTAACTTTTACATTTATAAAGCTAGAGGCATGGAATTTTGCATGGATGAAGGTGTTATGTATATCTGGGTCCTGAAGCATTTTTACTTGGATCTTCTTAATGTAACACATTTTATACTGTTTCATTTTCAGGAATTGTGTCTATATATTTTGGTTACCAAAAAGTTAAAACTATTTTTATGAAAAACATATATATAACCTTGCTGCTGCTTGAGGACCCACTTTAACATAAAATAAGTCTAATGGCCAAATTTTCAGTGAAAATTATGATTCTTATGTCAGATTTTGTGCCCAAATCAGCATATACATTTGTTAAGAGAAAAAAAATGTCTTTTAATCAAAAATACTTTAAAAAAATTCTTTCATATATTCCATGAAATGAAATGTGTAGTATATAGAGCAACCACTTCTGAATAACTTCACCAAATTTCATATAGATATCTTCAATAGTTTTCATGCAGTGAAGCAATACATGAGCATACTCCACTCTGGCCAGAACTGCTCCCGTAAGAAGGGAAAGTGAGACTTCATCGAAGTCTCCATCGAAGATGGCATGCCAATACCTGAGAGGCGGGTGAGGGTGAATCGCAGAGAACAAGAGACAAAACAACAGGAGAAAAGAGAAGAGCAAGCAGGACAGGAGGCAGAGGCGGTAGCTAAAAGAGAGATGATGGGCGGTGTTAGAAAAAGACAAGGGGGATGGTCATCAGGAGAATCGCCGGAGGAAAAGAGATATAAGTAGCAAGACAGCGAGCAAAGGGAGAGTGAAGAGGATGATGAAAATATAGAGCAGGACGAGCGGTAAGAAACAGTAGAGCAGGACGAGCGGTAAGAAACAGTAGAGCAGGACGAGCGGTAAGAAACAGTAGAGCAGGACGAGCGGTAAGAAACAGTAGAGCAGGACGAGAGAAGTGAAGCAGGGGAAATAAAATAGGAGATCAAGTAGAGTTAGAGGAAGAGAAGCGGCCTCCAGAAGCTCTGTAGGGGCCCTAGCAGAAATTGTGGAGGGGGCTCCGACAGAGAGATAGGAATAGACAATTGTGAAAGGTGATGAATCAGATTAGTTATTAAGAGTGGTGCAATAACTAAAAAGGGGTAAGAAGGTGGTAAAACAGGGAGATAACAAGGTGAGGACAGGGCGATAACAAGGTAGAAAATAGGAAGATGTGGAAAGGGGGACAATTAGAATTGGGGGGGGGGATGTAGTAGGGATGTATGAAGAGACATTTAATTGTGTAGAAAGTGCTGCAATGTGAAGCGTAGAGTAAGCTGTCCAGCAACATTGAGCTGGTAATATTGATTATCTTATGAAGAGACAATTATTACTCTTATGAATAGACACGAGTTCATGTAGAGTATGCTACAACGAGAAGCTTAGAGTAGGCTGCACAGAGACATTGTTGAATATATTTCTATCTTAGGAAGAGACATTTATTATGCAGAATATTTCACAACGTGCAGCAAGAAGTCCAGACTTTGCAGAAAATGTTATGTAACATGATTGGTACTTGTGGCAAGCGGAGAACATTGTTCAGCGACATTAAACCATTCTTTTACTAATTCTGGTGTTGTTCAGTGCAGTTACAGTTGGCAGGGGGGGTGTTCCAGCGACGAACGAACTTGGGTTGAAAGGAGCGCAGTCACAACCGGAAGTCGGTCAGGGACCGAGACGGCCATGACGGAGTGTGGATGCTGAACAGGGCTCACATGTCCTGAAGTTGGAGAAGTGGTGGTGAGTGATCTCAAGTGTGAAGCCTGATCCTGAGTGTACCGGAGGAGGTCGGGTCAGACACAAACGACGGAGAAGACACGGGACGGGTCTTTTGATGTTACTCAGTCTCGGTCTATCTCTGCGTCATTTATCTTGTATTTGGCTTTCCAAAACTACTTTTAGTAGTTCTTTTTAACCGGGAAAGAAAAATAACAGGAGGCACGACAACTGACAAAGCCAACATTGTACTATTGTGAAAAAAATAGGAATAGTAAAACAGAATAGGGAAACACAAAGCAGCAAGGCATTTCACTACTAGGTAGTTGTATGCAAATGCAATAGACATAGTTCAAATAACTAAATCAATTCAGAGATCTTTGATGAAGTGGCAAGGTTCTTGTGAGCAATCCATCTAACGGGAGAACTTCATGCAATTCCGCTAGAAATTATGTGTTAGACTAGTATAAGAGAGGTAACTCTGATTGCAAGCAACTATCACCTTGCATGGAGGGCAAGAAAAACTACAGTTTAGGAAGGCAGTTACCTCATGTGGAGCAAACAAAAGGATCCTGAAGGCAAGTCTACATCGGTGTAGTCGACCCATCATGGAATATACATCAAGCTCCTGGGCAACAACGGCCAAGACGAACCTGGGAAAGCTAGACATATTCCAAATCATCCAACAAAGTCCAGACACTCAGAACAACCATGAGAGCAATTAAAAGATCCTCCATCACTTTGTTTATAAAATGTATAATATTTCTATCTATCTATCTATTGACCTTTCGAGCCGTTGCCGGCCCATAGGGCGTAGACCAAGATACACCATCTCAGATCTGAATTTTTGTTCTAGCAGTTTTCTTTTAAAGATATTTTATCAAATCTCGCCATTTGTCTCTGTTCTGTCCAAGCAGCTCTATCTCATTGAGGGAGCCGAATCCTGTTGCTCTTGCCTCTCTCATCAATGTTCTTCTCAGTGTCTCCCTGGGTCTTCCTCTTTTTCTTTTACCTGTTGTTTCCCATATGAGGGCCTGCTTTGCTATTCGGATATTATCTCTTCTCATTACATGTCCAAAATATGACCATCGTGTTTTCTTTATTACTGAAGATATTAGTGGTTGATTGGCGATTTCTCGTTCATTACACAACTTAGTGTTGAGTGCCTCTAGATGTTCATTACACAACTTAGTGTTGAGTGTCTCCAGATGTTCATTACACAACTTAGTGTTGAATGCCTCTAGATGTTCATTACACAACTTAGTGTTGAGTGTCTCCAGATGTTCATTACACAACTTAGTATTGAGTGTCTCCAGATGTTCATTACACAACTTAGTGTTGAGTGTCTCCAGATGTTCATTACACAACTAGTGTTGAGTGTCTCCAGATGTTCATTACACAACTAGTGTTGCGTGTCTTAAAGATGTTCATTACACAACTAGTGTTGAGTGTCTCTAGATGTTCATTACACAACTAGTGTTGCGTGTCTTAAAGATGTTCATTACACAACTAGTGTTGAGTGTCTCTAGATGTTCATTAAACAACTTAGTGTTGAGTGTCTCTAGATGTTCATTACACAACTAGTGTTGATTGTCTCTAGATGTTCATTACACAATTTAGTGTTGAGTGTCTCCAGATGTTCATTACACAACTAGTGTTGAGTGTCTCCAGATGTTCATTACACGACTTAGTGTTGACTGTCTCTAGATGTTCATTACACAAATTAGTGTTGAGTGTCTCTAGATGTTCATTACACAACTAGTGTTGAGTGTCTTAAAGATCTTCATTACACAACTAGTGTTGAGTTTTTTAAAGTTGTTCATTACACTATTATTGAGTGTCTTAAAGATGTTCATTACACAACTTAGTGTTGAGTGTCTCTAGATGTTCATTACACAACTTAGTGTTCAATAGCTCTAGATGTTCATTAAAGAACTTAGTCTTTACTGTGTTAGATGTTCATTACACAACTTAGTGTTAAGTGTCTCTAGATGTTCATTACACAACTAGTGTTGCGTGTCTTAAAGATGTTCATTACACAATTAGTGTTGAGTGTCTCTAGATGTTCATTACATAACTTAGTGTTGAGTGTCTCTAGATGTTCATTACACAACTAGTGTTGATTGTCTCTAGATGTTCATTACACAATTTAGTGTTGAGTGTCTAAAGATGTTCATTACACAACTAGTGTTGAGTGTCTCCAGATGTTCATTACACAACTTAGTGTTGACTGTTTCTAGATGTTCATTACACAACTTAGTGTTGAGTGTCTCTAGATGTTCATTACACAACTAGTGTTGAGTGTCTTAAAGATGTTCATTACACAACTAGTGTTGAGTTTTTTAAAGTTGTTCATTACGCAACTAGTATTGAGTGTCTTAAAGATGTTCATTACACAACTTAGTGTTGAGTGTCTTCAAGATTTTCATTACACAACTTAGTATTGATTGTCTCTAGATGTTCATTAAACAACTAGTGTTGAGGGTCATAAAGATGTTCATTACAAAACTAGTATTGGGTGTCTCCAGATGTTCATTACACAACTTAGTGTTGAGTATTTCTAGACATTCATTACACAACTTAGTGTTGAGTGTCTCTAGATATTCATTTCACAACTTAGTATTGAGTGTCTTTAGATGTTCATTACACAACTATTGTTAAGTGTTTTAAAGATATTCATTACACAACTAGTGTTGAGTGTCTTAAAGATTTTTATTACACAACTAGTGTTGAGTGTCTTTAGATGTTCATTACACAACTTAGTATTGAGTGTCTCTAGATGTTCATTACACAACTAGTGTTGAGTGTCGTAAAGATGTTCATTACACAACTTAGTGTTGAATGTCTCCAGATGTTCATTACGCAACTTAGTGTTGAGTGTTTCTAGATGTTCATTACACAACTGAGTGTTGAGTGTCTCTAGATGTTCATTACACAACTAGTGTTGAGTGTCTCAAAGATGTTCATTACACAACTAGTGTTGCGTGTCTTAAAGATGTTCATTACACAACTAGTGTTGAGTGTCTCTAGATGTTCATTACACAAATATTGTTGAGTGTCTTAAAGATTTTCATTACACAACATTGTATTGATTGTCTCTTGATGTTCATTACACAACTTAGTGTTGAGCGTCTCTAGATGTTCATTACACAACTAGTGTTGAGTGTCTCTAGATGTTAATTACACAACTTACTTGTGAGTGTCGTAAAGATATTCATTACACAACTTAGTTTCGAGTGTCTTTAGAAGTTAATTACACAACTAGTGTTGAGTGTCTTAAAGATGTTCATTACAGAACTAGTGTTGAGTTTTTTTATAGTTCCTCATTACACAACTAGTGTTGGGTGTCTTAAAGATTTACATTACACAACTTAGTGTTGAGTGTCTTCAAGATTTTCATTACACAATTTAGTATTTATTGTCTCTAGATGGTCATTACACAACTAGTGTTGTGGGTCATAAAGATGTTCATTACAAAACTAGTATTGAGTGTCTCCACATGTTCATTACACAACTTAGTGTTGAGTGTCTCTAGATGTCCATTGCATCACTTAGTGTTGAGTGTCTCTAGATGTTCATTTTACAACTTAGTGTTTAGTATCTCTAGATGTTCATTACACAAATTAGTGTTGAGTGTCTATAGATATTCATTACATAACTTATTGTTGAGTGTCTCTAGATGTTCATTACACAACTTAGTGTTGAGTGTCTCTAGATCTTCATTACACAACTAGTGTTGAGTTTTTTAAAGTTGTTCATTACGCAACTAGTATTGAGTGTCTTAAAGATGTTCATTACACAACTTAGTGTTGAGTGTCTTCAAGATTTTCATTAAACAACTAGTGTTGAGTGTCTTAAAGATGTTCATTACACAACTTAGTATTGATTGTCTCTAGATGTTCATTTAACAACTAGTGTTGAGGGTCATAAAGATGTTCATTACAAAACTAGTATTGAGTGTCTCCAGATGTTCATTACACAACTTAGTGTTGAGTATCTCTAGATGTTCATTACACAACTTAGTGTTGAGTGTCTCTAGATATTCATTTGACAACTTAGTGTTGAGTGTCTCTAGATGTTCATTACACAACTATTGTTAAGTGTTTTAAAGATGTTCATTACACAACTAGTGTTGAGTGTCTTAAAGATTTTTATTACACAACTGGTGTTGAGTGTCTTTAGATGTTCATTACACAACTTAGTGTTGAGTGTCTCTAGATGTTCATTACACAACTAGTGTTGAGTGTCGTAAAGATGTTCATTACACAACTTAGTGTTGAATGTCTCCAGATGTTCATTACGCAACTTAGTGTTGAGTGTTTCTAGATGTTCATTACACAACTGAGTGTTGAGTGTCTCTAGATGTTCATTACACAACTAGTGTTGAGTGTCTTAAAGATGTACATTACACAACTAGTGTTGCGTGTCTTAAAGATGTTCATTACACAACTAGTGTTGAGTGTCTCTAGATGTTCATTACACAAATATTGTTGAGTGTCTTAAAGATTTTCATTACACAACATTGTATTGATTGTCACTTGATGTTCATTACACAACTTAGTGTTGAGTGTCTCTAGATGTTTATCACACAACTAGTGTTGAGTGTCTCTATATGTTAATTACACAACTTACTTGTGAGTGTCGTAAAGATGTTCATTACACAACTTAGTGTTGAGTATCTCTAGATATTCATTACACAACTTAGTTTCGAGTGTCTTTAGAAGTTAATTACACAACTAGTGTTGAGTGTCTTAAAGATGTTCATTACAGAACTAGTGTTGAGTTTTTTTATAGTTCCTCATTACACAACTAGTGTTGGGTGTCTTAAAGATTTTCATTACATAACTTAGTGTTGAGTGTCTTCAAGATTTTCATTACACAATTTAGTATTTATTGTCTCTAGATGGTCATTACACAACTAGTGTTGTGGGTCATAAAGATGTTCATTACAAAACTAGTATTGAGTGTCTCTAGATGTTCATTACACAACTAGTGTTGAGTGTCTTAAAGATCTTCATTACACAACTAGTGTTGCGTTTTTTAAAGTTGTTCATTACGCAACTAGTATTGAGTGTCTTAAAGATGTTCATTACACAACTTAGTGTTGAGTGTCTTCAAGATTTTCATTAAACAAATAGTGTTGAGTGTCTTTAGATGTTCATTACACAACTTAGTATTGATTGTCACTAGATGTTCATTAACAACTAGTGTTGAGGGTCATAAAGATGTTCATTACAAAACTAGTATTGCGTGTCTCCAGATGTTCATTACACAACTTAGTGTTGAGTATCTCTAGATGTTCATTACACAACTTAGTGTTGAGTGTCTCTAGATATTCATTTCACAACTTAGTGTTGAGTGTCTCTAGATGTTCATTACACAACTATTGTTAAGTGTTTTAAAGATGTTCATTACACAACTAGTGTTGAGTGTCTTAAAGATTTTTATTACACAACTAGTGTTGAGTGTCTTTAGATGGTCATTACACAACTTAGTGTTGAGTGTCTCTAGATGTTCATTACACAACTAGTGTTGAGTGTCGTAAAGATGTTCATTACACAACTTAGTGTTGAATGTCTCCAGATGTTCATTACACAACTTAGTGTTGAGTGTTTCTAGATGTTCATTACACAACTAGTGTTGAGTGTCTTAAAGATGTACATTACACAACTAGTGTTGCGTGTCTTAAAGATGTTCATTACACAACTAGTGTTGAGTGTCTCTAGATGTTCATTAACAAATATTGTTGAGTGTCTTAAAGATTTTCATTACACAACATTGTATTGATTGTCTCTTGATGTTCATTACACAACTTAGTGTTGAGTGTCTCTAGATGTTTATCACACAACTAGTGTTGAGTGTCTCTATATGTTAATTACACAACTTACTTGTGAGTGTCGTAAAGATGTTCATTACACAACTTAGTGTTGAGTATCTCTAGATATTCATTACACAACTTAGTTTCGAGTGTCTTTAGAAGTTAATTACACAACTAGTGTTGAGTGTCTTAAAGATGTTCATTACAGAACTAGTGTTGAGTTTTTTTATAGTTCCTCATTACACAACTAGTGTTGGGTGTCTTAAAGATTTTCATTACACAACTTAGTGTTGAGTGTTTTCAAGATTTTCATTACACAATTTAGTATTTATTGTCTCTAGATGGTCATTACACAACTAGTGTTGTGGGTCATAAAGATGTTCATTACAAAACTAGTATTGAGTGTCTCCAGATGTTCATTACACAACTTAGTGTTGAATGTCTCTAGATGTCCATTGCATCACTTAGTGTTGAGTGTCTCTAGATGTTCATTTTACAACTTAGTGTTTAGTATCTCTAGATGTTCATTACACAAATTAGTGTTGAGTGTCTATAGATATTCATTACATAACTTATTGTTGAGTGTCTCTAGATGATCATTACACAATTTAGTATTGAGTATCTCTAGATGTTCATTAGATAAATTAGTGTTTACCGTCTCTAGATATTCATTACACAACTTAGTGTTGAGTGTCTCTAGATGTTGATTACACAACTCGTGTTGAGTGTCGTAAAGATGTTCATTACACACTAGTGTTGAGTGTCTCTAGATGTTCACAAAACAACTTAGTGTTGAGTGTCTCTAGATGTTCATTACTCAACTTAGTTGTTAGTGTCTCTAGATGTTCATTACACAACTAGTGTTGAGTGTCTCCAGATGTTCATTACACAACTTAGTGTTGACTGTTTCTAGATGTTCATTACACAAATTAGTGTTGAGTGTCTCTATATGTTCATTACACAACTAGTGTTGAGTGTCTTAAAGATCTTCATTACACAACTTAGTTTCGAGTGTCTTTAGAAGTTAATTACACAACTAGTGTTGAGTTTTTTAAAGTTGTTCATTACGCAACTAGTAATGAGTGTCTTAAAGATGTTCATTACACAACTTAGTGTTGAGTGTCTTCAAGATTTTCATTACACAACTTAGTTTCGAGTGTCTTTAGAAGTTAATTACACAACTAGTGTTGAGTGTCTTAAAGATGTTCATTACAGAACTAGTGTTGAGTTTTTTTATAGTTCCTCATTACACAACTAGTGTTGGGTGTCTTAAAGATTTTCATTACATAACTTAGTGTTGAGTGTCTTCAAGATTTTCATTACACAATTTAGTATTTATTGTCTCTAGATGGTCATTACACAATTAGTGTTGTGGGTCATAAAGATGTTCATTACAAAACTAGTATTGAGTGTCTCTAGATGTTCATTACACAACTAGTGTTGAGTGTCTTAAAGATCTTCATTACACAACTAGTGTTGCGTTTTTTAAAGTTGTTCATTACGCAACTAGTATTGAGTGTCTTAAAGATGTTCATTACACAACTTAGTGTTGAGTGTCTTCAAGATTTTCATTAAACAAATAGTGTTGTGTGTCTTTAAGATGTTCATTACACAACTTAGTATTGATTGTCACTAGATGTTCATTTAACAACTAGTGTTGAGGGTCATAAAGATGTTCATTACAAAACTAGTATTGCGTGTCTCCAGATGTTCATTACACAACTTAGTGTTGAGTATCTCTAGATGTTCATTACACAACTTAGTGTTGAGTGTCTCTAGATATTCATTTCACAACTTAGTGTTGAGTGTCTCTAGATGTTCATTACACAACTATTGTTAAGTGTTTTAAAGATGTTCATTACACAACTAGTGTTGAGTGTCTAAAGATTTTTATTACACAACTAGTGTTGAGTGTCTTTAGATGTTCATTACACAACTTAGTGTTGAGTGTCTCTAGATGTTCATTACACAACTAGTGTTGAGTGTCTCCAGAAATTCATTACACAACTTAGTGTTGACTGTTTCTAGATGTTCATTACACAACTTAGTGTTGAGTGTCTCTAGATGTTCATTACACAACTAGTGTTGAGTGTCTTAAAGATGTTCATTACACAACTAGTGTTGAGTTTTTTAAAGTTGTTCATTACGCAACTAGTATTGAGTGTCTTAAAGATGTTCATTACACAACTTAGTGTTGAGTGTCTTCAAGATTTTCATTACACAACTTAGTATTGATTGTCTCTAGATGTTCATTAAACAACTAGTGTTGAGGGTCATAAAGATGTTCATTACAAAACTAGTATTGGGTGTCTTCAGATGTTCATTACACAACTTAGTGTTGAGTATTTCTAGACATTCATTACACAACTTAGTGTTGAGTGTCTCTAGATATTCATTTCACAACTTAGTATTGAGTGTCTCTAGATGTTCATTACACAACTATTGTTAAGTGTTTTAAAGATGTTCATTACACAACTAGTGTTGAGTGTCTTAAAGATTTTTATTACACAACTAGTGTTGAGTGTCTTTAGATGTTCATTACACAACTTAGTATTGAGTGTCTCTAGATGTTCATTACACAACTAGTGTTGAGTGTCGTAAAGATGTTCATTACACAACTTAGTGTTGAATGTCTCCAGATGTTCATTACGCAACTTAGTGTTGAGTGTTTCTAGATGTTCATTACACAACTGAGTGTTGAGTGTCTCTAGATGTTCATTACACAACTAGTGTTGAGTGTCTTAAAGATGTTCATTACACAACTAGTGTTGCGTGTCTTAAAGATGTTCATTACACAACTAGTGTTGAGTGTTTCTAGATGTTCATTACACAAATATTGTTGAGTGTCTTAAAGATTTTCATTACACAACATTGTATTGATTGTCTCTTGATGTTCATTACACAACTTAGTGTTGAGCGTCTCTAGATGTTCATTACACAACTAGTGTTGAGTGTCTCTAGATGTTAATTACACAACTTACTTGTGAGTGTCGTAAAGATATTCATTACACAACTTAGTTTCGAGTGTCTTTAGAAGTTAATTACACAACTAGTGTTGAGTGTCTTAAAGATGTTCATTACAGAACTAGTGTTGAGTTTTTTTATAGTTCCTCATTACACAACTAGTGTTGGGTGTCTTAAAGATTTACATTACACAACTTAGTGTTGAGTGTCTTCAAGATTTTCATTACACAATTTAGTATTTATTGTCTCTAGATGGTCATTACACAACTAGTGTTGTGGGTCATAAAGATGTTCATTACAAAACTAGTATTGAGTGTCTCCACATGTTCATTACACAACTTAGTGTTGAATGTCTCTAGATGTCCATTGCATCACTTAGTGTTGAGTGTCTCTAGATGTTCATTTTACAACTTAGTGTTTAGTATCTCTAGATGTTCATTACACAAATTAGTGTTGAGTGTCTATAGATATTCATTACATAACTTAATGTTGAGTGTCTCTAGATGTTCATTACACAACTTAGTGTTGAGTGTCTCTAGATCTTCATTACACAACTAGTGTTGAGTTTTTTAAAGTTGTTCATTACGCAACTAGTATTGAGTGTCTTAAAGATGTTCATTACACAACTTAGTGTTGCGTGTCTTCAAGATTTTCATTAAACAACTAGTGTTGAGTGTCTTAAAGATGTTCATTACACAACTTAGTATTGATTGTCTCCAGATGTTCATTTAACAACTAGTGTTGAGGGTCATAAAGATGTTCATTACAAAACTAGTATTGAGTGTCTCCAGATGTTCATTACACAACTTAGTGTTGAGTATCTCTAGATGTTCATTACACAACTTAGTGTTGAGTGTCTCTAGATACTCATTTCACAACTTAGTGTTGAGTGTCTCTAGATGTTCATTACACAACTATTGTTAAGTGTTTTAAAGATGTTCATTACACAACTAGTGTTGAGTGTCTTAAAGATTTTTATTACACAACTAGTGTTGAGTGTCTTTAGATGATCATTACACAACTTAGTGTTGAGTGTCTCTAGATGTTCATTACACAACTAGTGTTGAGTGTCGTAAAGATGTTCATTACACAACTTAGTGTTGAATGTCTCCAGATGTTCATTACGCAACTTAGTGTTGAGTGTTTCTAGATGTTCATTACACAACTGAGTGTTGAGTGTCTCTAGATGTTCATTACACAACTAGTGTTGAGTGTCTTAAAGATGTACATTACACAACTAGTGTTGCGTGTCTTAAAGATGTTCATTACACAACTAGTGTTGAGTGTCTCTAGATGTTCATTACACAAATATTGTTGAGTGTCTTAAAGATTTTCATTACACAACATTGTATTGATTGTCACTTGATGTTCATTACACAACTTAGTGTTGAGTGTCTCTAGATGTTTATCACACAACTAGTGTTGAGTGTCTCTATATGTTAATTACACAACTTACTTGTGAGTGTCGTAAAGATGTTCATTACACAACTTAGTGTTGAGTATCTCTAGATATTCATTACACAACTTAGTTTCGAGTGTCTTTAGAAGTTAATTACACAACTAGTGTTGAGTGTCTTAAAGATGTTCATTACAGAACTAGTGTTGAGTTTTTTTTATAGTTCCTCATTACACAACTAGTGTTGGGTGTCTTAAAGATTTTCATTACATAACTTAGTGTTGAGTGTCTTCAAGATTTTCATTACACAATTTAGTATTTATTGTCTCTAGATGGTCATTACACAACTAGTGTTGTGGGTCATAAAGATGTTCATTACAAAACTAGTATTGAGTGTCTCCAGATGTTCATTACACAACTTAGTGTTGAATGTCTCTAGATGTCCATGGCATCACTTAGTGTTGAGTGTCTCTAGATGTTCATTTTACAACTTAGTGTTTAGTATCTCCAGATGTTCATTACACAAATTAGTGTTGAGTGTCTATAGATATTCATTACATAACTTAGTGTTGAGTGTCTCTAGATGTTCATTACACAACTTAGTGTTGAGTGTCTCTAGATCTTCATTACACAACTTAGTGTTGCGTGTCTCAAGATTTTCATTAAACAACTAGTGTTGAGTGTCTTAAAGATGTTCATTACACAACTTAGTATTGATTGTCTCTAGATGTTCATTTAACAACTAGTGTTGAGGGTCATAAAGATGTTCATTACAAAACTAGTATTGAGTGTCTCCAGATGTTCATTACACAACTTAGTGTTGAGTATCTCTAGATGTTCATTACACAACTTAGTGTTGAGTGTCTTTAGAAGTTAATTACACAACTAGTGTTGAGTGTCTTAAAGATGTTCATTACAGAACTAGTGTTGAGTTTTTTTTTATAGTTCCTCATTACACAACTAGTGTTGGGTGTCTTAAAGATTTTCATTACATAACTTAGTGTTGAGTGTCTTCAAGATTTTCATTACACAATTAGTATTGATTGTCACTAGATGTTCATTTAACAACTAGTGTTGAGGGTCATAAAGATGTTCATTACAAAACTAGTATTGCGTGTCTCCAGATGTTCATTACACAACTTAGTGTTGAGTATCTCTAGATGTTCATTACACAACTTAGTGTTGAGTGTCTCTAGATATTCATTTCACAACTTAGTGTTGAGTGTCTCTAGATGTTCATTACACAACTATTGTTAAGTGTTTTAAAGATGTTCATTACACAACTAGTGTTGAGTGTCTTAAAGATTTTTATTACACAACTAGTGTTGAGTGTCTTTAGATGTTCATTACACAACTTAGTGTTGAGTGTCTCTAGATGTTCATTACACAACTAGTGTTGAGTGTCGTAAAGATGTTCATTACACAACTTAGTGTTGAATGTCTCCAGATGTTCATTACACAACTTAGTGTTGAGTGTTTCTAGATGTTCATTACACAACTGAGTGTTGAGTGTCTCTAGATTTTCATTACACAACTAGTGTTGAGTGTCTTAAAGATGTACATTACACAACTAGTGTTGCGTGTCTTAAAGATGTTCATTACACAACTATTGTTGAGTGTCTCTAGATGTTCATTAACAAATATTGTTGAGTGTCTTAAAGATTTTCATTACACAACATTGTATTGATTGTCTCTTGATGTTCATTACACAACTTAGTGTTGAGTGTCTCTAGATGTTTATCGCACAACTAGTGTTGAGTGTCTCTATATGTTAATTACACAACTTACTTGTGAGTGTCGTAAAGATGTTCATTACACAACTTAGTGTTGAGTATCTCTAGATATTCATTACACAACTTAGTTTCGAGTGTCTTTAGAAGTTAATTACACAACTAGTGTTGAGTGTCTTAAAGATGTTCATTACAGAACTAGTGTTGAGTTTTTTTTTATAGTTCCTCATTACACAACTAGTGTTGGGTGTCTTAAAGATTTTCATTACACAACTTAGTGTTGAGTGTCTTCAAGATTTTCATTACACAATTTAGTATTTATTGTCTCTAGATGGTCATTACACAACTCGTGTTGAGTGTCGTAAAGATGTTCATTACACACTAGTGTTCAGTGTCTCTAGATGTTCACAAAACAACTTAGTGTTGAGTGTCTCTAGATGTTCATTACTCAACTTAGTTGTTAGTGTCTCTAGATGTTCATTACACAACTAGTGTTGAGTGTCTCCAGATGTTCATTACACAACTTAGTGTTGACTGTTTCTAGATGTTCATTACACAAATTAGTGTTGAGTGTCTCAATATGTTCATTACACAACTAGTGTTGAGTGTCTTAAAGATCTTCATTACACAACTTAGTTTCGAGTGTCTTTAGAAGTTAATTACACAACTAGTGTTGAGTTTTTTAAAGTTGTTCATTACGCAACTAGTAATGAGTGTCTTAAGAATGTTGATTACACAACTTAGTGTTGAGTGTCTTCAAGATTTTCATTACACAACTTAGTTTCGAGTGTCTTTAGAAGTTAATTACACAACTAGTGTTGAGTGTCTTAAAGATGTTCATTACAGAACTAGTGTTGAGTTTTTTTTATAGTTCCTCATTACACAACTAGTGTTGGGTGTCTTAAAGATTTTCATTACATAACTTAGTGTTGAGTGTCTTCAAGATTTCATTACACAATTTAGTATTTATTGTCTCTAGATGGTCATTACACAACTAGTGTTGTGGGTCATAAAGATGTTCATTACAAAACTAGTATTGAGTGTCTCTAGATGTTCATTACACAACTAGTGTTGAGTGTCTTAAAGATCTTCTTTACACAACTAGTGTTGCGTTTTTTAAAGTTGTTCATTACGCAACTAGTATTGAGTGTCTTAAAGATGTTCATTACACAACTTAGTGTTGAGTGTCTTCAAGATTTTCATTAAACAAATAGTGTTGAGTGTCTTTAAGATGTTCATTACACAACTTAGTATTGATTGTCACTAGATGTTCATTTAACAACTAGTGTTGAGGGTCATAAAGATGTTCATTACAAAACTAGTATTGCGTGTCTCCAGATGTTCATTACACAACTTAGTGTTGAGTATCTCTAGATGTTCATTACACAACTTAGTGTTGAGTGTCTCTAGATATTCATTCACAACTTAGTGTTGAGTGTCTCTAGATGTTCATTACACAACTATTGTTAAGTGTTTTAAAGATGTTCATTACACAACTAGTGTTGAGTGTCTTAAAGATTTTATTACACAACTAGTGTTGAGTGTCTTTAGATGTTCATTACACAACTTAGTGTTGAGTGTCTCTAGATGTTCATTACACAACTAGTGTTGAGTGTCGTAAAGATGTTCATTACACAACTTAGTGTTGAATGTCTCCAGATGTTCATTACACAACTTAGTGTTGAGTGTTTCTAGATGTTCATTACACAACTGAGTGTTGAGTGTCTCTAGATGTTCATTACACAACTAGTGTTGAGTGTCTTAAAGATGTACATTACACAACTAGTGTTGCGTGTCTTAAAGATGTTCATTACACAACTAGTGTTGAGTGTCTCTAGATGTTCATTAACAAATATTGTTGAGTGTCTTAAAGATTTTCATTACACAACATTGTATTGATTGTCTCTTGATGTTCATTACACAACTTAGTGTTGAGTGTCTCTAGATGTTTATCACACAACTAGTGTTGAGTGTCTCTATATGTTAATTACACAACTTACTTGTGAGTGTCGTAAAGATGTTCATTACACAACTTAGTGTTGAGTATCTCTAGATATTCATTACACAACTTAGTTTCGAGTGTCTTTAGAAGTTCATTACACAACTAGTGTTGCGTGTCTTAAAGATGTTCATTACACAACTAGTGTTGAGTGTCTCTAGATGTTCATTAACAAATATTGTTGAGTGTCTTAAAGATTTTCATTACACAACATTGTATTGATTGTCTCTTGATGTTCATTACACAACTTAGTGTTGAGTGTCTCTAGATGTTTATCACACAACTAGTGTTGAGTGTCTCTATATGTTAATTACACAACTTACTTGTGAGTGTCGTAAAGATGTTCATTACACAACTTAGTGTTGAGTATCTCTAGATATTCATTACACAACTTAGTTTCGAGTGTCTTTAGAAGTTAATTACACAACTAGTGTTGAGTGTCTTAAAGATGTTCATTACAGAACTAGTGTTGAGTTTTTTTTATAGTTCCTCATTACACAACTAGTGTTGGGTGTCTTAATGATTTTCATTACACAACTTAGTGTTGAGTGTCTTCAAGATTTTCATTACACAATTTAGTATTTATTGTCTCTAGATGGTCATTACACAACTAGTGTTGTGGGTCATAAAGATGTTCATTACAAAACTAGTATTGAGTGTCTCCAGATGTTCATTACACAACTTAGTGTTGAATGTCTCTAGATGTCCATTGCATCACTTAGTGTTGAGTGTCTCTAGATGTTCATTTTACAACTTAGTGTTTAGTATCTCTAGATGTTCATTACACAAATTAGTGTTGAGTGTCTATAGATATTCATTACACAATTTAGTATTGAGTATCTCTAGATGTTCATTAGATAAATTAGTGTTTACCGTCTCTAGATATTCATTACACAACTTAGTGTTGAGTGTCTCTAGATGTTGATTACACAACTCGTGTTGAGTGTGGTAAAGATGTTCATTACACACTAGTGTTCAGTGTCTCTAGATGTTCACAAAACAACTTAGTGTTGAGTGTCTCTAGATGTTCATTACTCAACTTAGTTGTTAGTGTCTCTAGATGTTCATTACACAACTAGTGTTGAGTGTCTCCAGATGTTCATTACACAACTTAGTGTTGACTGTTTCTAGATGTTCATTACACAAATTAGTGTTGAGTGTCTCTATATGTTCATTACACAACTAGTGTTGAGTGTCTTAAAGATCTTCATTACACAACTAGTGTTGAGTTTTTTAAAGTTGTTCATTACGCAACTAGTAATGAGTGTCTTAAAGATGTTCATTACACAACTTAGTGTTGAGTGTCTTCAAGATTTTCATTACACAACTTAGTATTGATTGTCTCTAGATGTTCATTAAACAACTAGTGTTGAGGGTCATAAAGATGTTAATTACAAAACTAGTATTGAGTGTCTCCAGATGTTCATTACACAACTTAGTGTTGAGTATCTCTAGATGTTCATTACACAACTTAGTGTTGTGTATTTCTAGACATTCATTACACAACTTAGTGTTGAGTGTCTCTAGATATTCATTTCACAACTTAGTGTTGAGTGTCTCTAGATGTTCATTACACAACTATTGTTAAGTGTTTTAAAGATGTTCATTACACAACTAGTGTTGAGTGTCTTAAAGATTTTTATTACACAACTAGTGTTGAGTGTCTTTAGATGTTCATTACACAACTTAGTGTTGAGTGTCTCTAGATGTTCATTACACAACTAGTGTTGAGTGTCGTAAAGATGTTCATTACACAACTTAGTGTTGAATGTCTCCAGATGTTCATTACGCAACTTAGTGTTGAGTGTTTCTAGATGTTCATTACACAACTGAGTGTTGAGTGTCTCTAGATGTTCATTACAAAACTAGTGTTGAGTGTCTTAAAGATGTTCATTACACAACTAGTGTTGCGTGTCTTAAAGATGTTCATTACACAACTAGTGTTGAGTGTCTCTAGATGTTCATTACACAAATATTGTTGAGTGTCTTAAAGATTTTCATTACACAACATTGTATTGATTGTCTCTTGATGTTCATTACACAACTTAGTGTTGAGTGTCTCTAGATGTTCATTACACAACTAGTGTTGAGTGTTTCTAGATGTTAATTACACAACTTACTTGTGAGTGTCGTAAAGATGTTCATTACACAACTAGTGTTGAGTGTCTTAAAGATGTTCATTACAGAACTAGTGTTGAGTTTTTTTATAGTTCCTCATTACACAACTAGTGTTGGGTGTCTTAAAGATTTTCATTACACAACTAGTGTTGAGAGTCTTAAAGATTTTTATTACACAACTAGTGTTGAGTGTCTTTAGATGTTCATTACACAACTTAGTATTGAGTGTCTCTAGATGTTCATTACACAACTAGTGTTGAGTGTCGTAAAGATGTTCATTACACAACTTAGTTTTGAATGTCTCCAGATGTTCATTACGCAACTAGTGTTGAGTGTCTCTAGATGTTCATTACACAACTAGTGTTGAGTGTCTCTAGATGTTATTACACAACTTACTTGTGAGTATCGTAAAGATATTCATTACACAACTTAGTTTCGAGTGTCTTTAGAAGTTAATACACAACTAGTGTTGAGTGTCTTAAAGATGTTCATTACAGAACTAGTGTTGAGTTTTTTTATAGTTCCTCATTACACAACTAGTGTTGGGTGTCTTAAGATTTTCATTACACAACTTAGTGTTGAGTGTCTTCAAGATTTTCATTACACAATTTAGTATTTATTGTCTCTAGATGGTCATTACACAACTAGTGTTGTGGGTCATAAAGATGTTCATTACAAAACTAGTATTGAGTGTCTCCAGATGTTCATTACACAACTTAGTGTTGAATGTCTCTAGATGTCCATTGCATCACTTAGTGTTGAGTGTCTCTAGATGTTCATTTACAACTTAGTGTTTAGTATCTCTAGATGTTCATTAGATAAATTAGTGTTTACCGTCTCTAGATATTCATTACACAACTTAGTGTTGAGTGTCTCTAGATGTTGATTACACAACTCGTGTTGAGTGTCGTAAAGATGTTCATTACACACTAGTGTTGAGTGTCTCTAGATGTTCACAAAACAACTTAGTGTTGAGTGTCTCTAGATGTTCATTACTCAACTTAGTGTTAGTGTCTCTAGATGTTCATTACACAACTAGTGTTGAGTGTCTCCAGATGTTCATTACACAACTTAGTGTTGACTGTTTCTAGATGTTCATTACACAAATTAGTGTTGAGTGTCTCTATATGTTCATTACACAACTAGTGTTGAGTGTCTTAAAGATCTTCATTACACAACTAGTGTTGAGTTTTTTAAAGTTGTTCATTACGCAACTAGTATTGAGTGTCTTAAAGATGTTCATTACACAACTTAGTGTTGAGTGTCTTCAAGATTTTCATTACACAACTTAGTATTGATTGTCTCTAGATGTTCATTAAACAACTAGTGTTGAGGTCATAAAGATGTTCATTACAAAATAGTATTGAGTGTCTCCAGATGTTCATTACACAACTAGTGTTGAGTGTCTCTAGATGTTCATTACACAACTTAGTGTTGAGTGTTTCTAGATGTTCATTACACAACTTAGTGTTGAGTGTCTCTAGATATTCATTTCACAACTTAGTGTTGAGTGTCTCTAGATGTTCATTACACAACTATTGTTGAGTGTTTTAAAGATGTTCATTACACAACTAGTGTGAGTGTCTAAAGATTTTATTACAAACTAGTGTTGAGTGTCTTTAGATGTTCATTACACAACTTAGTGTTGAGTGTCTCTAGATGTTCATTACACAACTAGTGTTGAGTGTCGTAAAGATGTTCATTACACAACTTAGTGTTGAATGTCTCTAGATGTTCATTACACAACTTAGTTTGAGTGTCTCTAGATGTTCATTACACAACTGAGTGTTGAGTGTCTCTAGATGTTCATTACACAACTAGTGTTGAGTGTCTTATAGATGTTCATTACACAACTAGTGTTGCGTGTCTTAAAGATGTTCATTACACAACTAGTGTTGAGTGTCTCTAGATGTTCATTACACAAATATTGTTGAGTGTCTTAAAGATTTTCATTACACAACATTGTATGATTGTCTCTTGATGTTCATTACACAACTTAGTGTTGAGTGTCTCTAGATGTTCATTACACAACTAGTGTTGAGTGTCTCTAGATGTTAATACACAACTTACTTGTGAGTGTCGTAAAGATGTTCATTACACAACTAGTGTTGAGTGTCTTAAAGATTGTTCATTTTACACAACTAGTATTGAGTTTTTTTTATATGTTCATTACACAACTAGTGTTGGTGTTTTAAAGATTTCATTACACAACTAGTGTTGAGTGTCTTAAAGATTTTATTACACAACTTAGTGTTGAGTGTCTTTAGATGTTCATTACACAACTTAGTGTTGAGTGTCTCTAGATGTTCATTACACAACTAGTGTTGAGTGTCGTAAAGATGTTCATTACACAACTTAGTGTTGAATGTCTCCAGATGTTCATTACACAACTTAGTGTTGAGTGTTTCTAGATGTTCATTACACAACTGAGTGTTGAGTGTCTCTAGATGTTCATTACACAACTAGTGTTGAGTGTCTTAAAGATGTCATTACACACTAGTGTTGCGTGTCAAAGATGTTCATTACACAACTAGTGTTGAGTGTCTCTAGATGTTCATTACACAAATATTGTTGAGTGTCTTAAGATTTCATTACACAACATGTATTGATTGTCTCTTGATGTTCATTACACAACTTAGTGTTGAGTGTCTCTAGATGTTCATTACACAACTAGTGTTGAGTGTCTCTAGATGTTAATTACACAACTTACTTGTGAGTGTCGTAAAGATATTCATTACACAACTTAGTTCGAGTGTCTTTAGAAGTTAATTACACAACTAGTGTTGAGTGTCTTAAAGATGTTCATTACATAACTAGTGTTGAGTTTTTTTTATAGTTCCTCATTACACAACTAGTGTTGGTGTCTTAAGATTTTCATTACACAACTTAGTGTTGAGTGTCTTCAAGATTTTCATTACACAATTAGTATTTATTGTCTCTAGATGTTCATTACAAAACTAGTATGAGTGTCTCACATGATGTTTATTACACAACTTAGTGTTGAATGTCTCTAGATGTCCATTGCATCACTTAGTGTTGAGTGTCTCTAGATGTTCATTTACAACTTAGTGTTTAGTATCTCTAGATGTTCATTACACAAATTAGTGTTGAGTGTCTATAGATATTCATTACATAACTTAGTGTTGAGTGTCTCTAGATGTTCATTACACAATTTAGTATGAGTATCTCTAGATGTTCATTAGATAAATTAGTGTTACCGTCTCTAGATTCATTACACAACTAGTGTTGAGTGTCTCTAGATGTTCATTACACAACTAGTGTTGAGTGTCGTAAAGATGTTCATTACACAACTAGTGTTGAGTGTCTCTAGATGTTCACAAAACAACTTAGTGTTGAGTGTCTCTAGATGTTCATTACACAACTAGTGTTAGTGTCTCTAGATGTTCATTACACAACTAGTGTTGAGTGTCTCCAGATGTTCATTACACAACTTAGTGTTGAGTGTTTCTAGATGTTCATTACACAAATTAGTGTTGAGTGTCTCTAGATGTTCATTACACAACTAGTGTTGAGTGTCTTAAAGATGTTCATTACACAACTAGTGTTGAGTTTTTAAATGTTCATTACACAACTAGTGTTGAGTGTCTTAAAGATTTTCATTACACAACTTAGTGTTGAGTGTCTTCAAGATGTTCATTACACAACTTTGTTGAGTGTCTCTAGATGTTCATTACACAACTAGTGTTGAGTGTCTAAAGATGTTCATTACACAACTAGTTGTGAGTGTCTTAAAGATGTTCATTACACAACTAGTGTTGAGTGTCTCTAGATGTTCATTACACAAATAGTGTTGAGTGTCTTAAAGATTTTCATTACACAACATTGTATTGATTGTCTCTTGATGTTCATTACACAACTTAGTGTTGAGTGTCTCTAGATGTTTATCACACAACTAGTGTTGAGTGTCTCTATATGTTAATACACAACTTACTTGTGAGTGTCGTAAAGATGTTCATTACACAACTTAGTGTTGAGTATCTCTAGATATCATTACACAACTTAGTTTCGAGTGTCTTTAGAAGTTAATTACACAACTAGTTGAGTGTCTTAAAGATGTTCATTACAGAACTAGTGTTGAGTTTTTTTTATGTCCTCATTACACAACTAGTTTGGGTGTCTTAAAGATTTCATTACACAACTTAGTGTTGAGTGTCTTCAAGATTTTCATTACACAATTTAGTATTTATTGTCTCTAGATGGTCATTACACAACTAGTGTTGAGGGTCATAAAGATGTTCATTACAAAACTAGTATTGAGTGTCTCCAGATGTTCATTACACAACTTAGTGTTGAGTTCTCTAGATGTTCATTACACAACTTAGTGTTGAGTGTCTCTAGATTCATTACACAACTTAGTGTTGAGTGTCTCTAGATGTTCATTACACAACTAGTGTTGAGTGTTAAAGATGTTCATTACACAACTAGTGTTGAGTGTCTTAAAGATTTATTACACAACTAGTGTTGAGTGTCTTTAGATGTTCATTACACAATTAGTGTTGAGTGTCTCTAGATGTTCATTACACAACTAGTGTTGAGTGTCTAAAGATGTTCATTACACAACTTAGTGTGAGTGTCTCAGATGTTCATTACACAAATTAGTGTTGAGTGTTCTAGATGTTCATTACACAACTAGTGTTGAGTGTCTCTAGATGTTCATTACACAACTAGTGTGAGTGTCTTAAGATGTTCATTACACAACTAGTGTTGAGTGTCTTAAAGATGTTCATTACACAACTAGTGTTGAGTGTCTCTAGATGTTCATTAACAAATATTGTTGAGTGTCTTAAAGATTTCATTACACAACATGTATTGATGTCTCTGATTCATTACAAACTTAGTGTTGAGTGTCTCTAGATGTTCATCACACAACTAGTGTTGAGTGTCTCTATATGTTCATTACACAACTTACTGTGAGTGTCGTAAAGATGTTCATTACACAACTTAGTGTTGAGTATCTCTAGATATTCATTACACAACTTAGTTTGAGTGTCTTAGAAGTTATTACACAACTAGTGTTGAGTGTCTTAAAGATGTTCATTACACAACTAGTGTTGAGTTTTTTTTATAGTTCCTCATTACACAACTAGTGTTGGGTGTCTTAAAGATTTTCATTACACAACTTAGTGTTGAGTGTCTTCAAGATTTTCATTACACAACTTAGTATTAGTGTCTCTAGATGTTCATTACACAACTAGTGTTGTGGGTCATAAAGATGTTCATTACATAACTAGTGTTGAGTTTTTTTTTTAGTTCATTACACAACTAGTGTTGGTTGTCTTAAAGATTTTCATTACACAACTTAGTGTTGAGTGTCTCAAGATTTCATTACACAATTTAGTATTTATGTCTCTAGATGTTCATTACAAAACTAGTTGAGTGTCTCCAGATGTTCATTACACAACTTAGTGTTGAATGTTCTAGATGTCCATTGCATCACTTAGTGTTGAGTGTCTCTAGATGTTCATTTACAACTTAGTGTTAGTGTCTCTAGATGTTCATTACACAATTAGTGTTGAGTGTCTATAGATGTTCATTACATAACTTAGTGTTGAGTGTCTCTAGATGTTCATTACACAATTTAGTATTGAGTGTCTCTAGATGTTCATTACATAAATTAGTGTTTACCGTCTCTAGATATTCATTACACAACTTAGTGTTGAGTGTCTCTAGATGTTGATTACACAACTAGTGTTGAGTGTCGTAAAGATGTTCATTACACACTAGTGTTGAGTGTCTCTAGATGTTCACAAAACAACTTAGTGTTGAGGTCTCTAGATGTTCATTACTCAACTAGTTGTTAGTGTCTCTAGATGTTCATTACACAACTAGTGTTGAGTGTCTCCAGATGTTCATTACACACTTAGTGTTGACTGTTTCTAGATGTTCATTACACAAATTAGTGTTGAGTGTCTCTAGATGTTCATTACACAACTAGTGTTGAGTGTCTTAAAGATCTTCATTACACAACTAGTGTTGAGTTTTTAAAGTTGTTCATTACGCAACTAGTGTTGAGTGTCTTAAAGCTTTCATTACACAACTTAGTGTTGAGTGTCTCAAGATGTTCATTACACAACTTAGTATTGAGTGTCTCTAGATGTTCATTAAACAACTAGTGTTGAGGGTCATAAAGATGTTCATTACACAATTACTTGGAGTGTCGCAAGATGTTCATTACACAACTAGTGTTGAGTGTCTCTAGATGTTCATTACACAAATATGTTGAGTGTCTTAAGATTTTCATTACACAACATTGTATTGAGTGTCACTTGATGTTCATTACACAACTTAGTGTTGATTGTCTCTAGATGTTCATCACACAACTAGTGTTGAGTGTCTCTAGATGTTCATTACACAACTTACTTGTGAGTGTCGTAAAGATGTTCATTACACAACTTAGTGTTGAGTATCTCTAGATATTCATTACACAACTTAGTTTGAGTGTCTTTAGAAGTTCATTACACAACTAGTGTTGAGTGTCTTAAAGATGTTCATTACAGAACTAGTGTTGAGTTTTTTTTATAGTTCCTCATTACACAACTAGTGTTGGGTGTCTTAAAGATTTTCATTACACAACTTAGTGTTGAGTGTCTTCAAGATTTTCATTACACAATTTAGTATTATTGTCTCTAGATGGTCATTACACAACTAGTGTTGAGGGTCATAAAGATGTTCATTACAAAACTAGATTGAGTGTCTCCAGATGTTCATTACACAACTTAGTGTTGAGTGTCTCTAGATGTTCATTACACAACTTAGTGTTGAGTGTCTCTAGATATTCATTTCACAACTTAGTGTTGAGTGTCTCTAGATGTTCATTACACAACTATTGTTAAGTGTTTTAAGATGTTCATTACACAACTAGTGTTGAGTGTCTTAAAGATTTTATTACACAACTAGTGTTGAGTGTCTTAGATGTTCATTACACAACTTAGTGTTGAGTGTCTCTAGATGTTCATTACACAACTAGTGTTGAGTGTCGTAAAGATGTTCATTACACAACTTAGTGTTGAATGTCTCCAGATGTTCATTACGCAAATTAGTGTTGAGTGTTTCTAGATGTTCATTACACAACTGAGTGTTGAGTGTCTCTAGATGTTCATTACACAACTAGTGTTGAGTGTCTTAAAGATGTACATTACACAACTAGTGTTGCGTGTCTTAAAGATGTTCATTACACAACTAGTGTTGAGTGTCTCTAGATGTTCATTACACAAATATTGTTGAGTGTCTTAAAGATTTTCATTACACAACATTGTATTGATTGTCTCTTGATGTTCATTACACAACTTAGTGTTGAGTGTCTCTAGATGTTTATCACACAACTAGTGTTGAGTGTCTCTATATGTTAATTACACAACTTACTTGTGAGTGTCGTAAAGATGTTCATTACACAACTTAGTGTTGAGTATCTCTAGATATTCATTACACAACTTAGTTTCGAGTGTCTTTAGAAGTTAATTACACAACTAGTGTTGAGTGTCTTAAAGATGTTCATTACAGAACTAGTGTTGAGTTTTTTTTATAGTTCCTCATTACACAACTAGTGTTGGGTGTCTTAAAGATTTTCATTACACAACTTAGTGTTGAGTGTCTTCAAGATTTCATTACACAATTTAGTATTTATTGTCTCTAGATGGTCATTACACAACTAGTGTTGTGGGTCATAAAGATGTTCATTACAAAACTAGTATTGAGTGTCTCCAGATGTTCATTACACAACTTAGTGTTGAATGTCTCTAGATGTCCATTGCATCACTTAGTGTTGAGTGTCTCTAGATGTTCATTTTACAACTTAGTGTTTAGTATCTCTAGATGTTCATTACACAAATTAGTGTTGAGTGTCTATAGATATCATTACATAACTTAGTGTTGAGTGTCTCTAGATGTTCATTACACAATTTAGTATTGAGTATCTCTAGATGTTCATTAGATAAATTAGTGTTTACCGTCTCTAGATATTCATTACACAACTTAGTGTTGAGTGTCTCTAGATGTTGATTACACAACTCGTGTTGAGTGTCGTAAAGATGTTCATTACACACTAGTGTTGAGTGTCTCTAGATGTTCACAAAACAACTTAGTGTTGAGTGTCTCTAGATGTTCATTACTCAACTTAGTGTTAGTGTCTCTAGATGTTCATTACACAACTAGTGTTGAGTGTCTCCAGATGTTCATTACACAACTTAGTGTTGACTGTTTCTAGATGTTCATTACACAAATTAGTGTTGAGTGTCTCTATATGTTCATTACACAACTAGTGTTGAGTGTCTTAAAGATCTTCATTACACAACTAGTGTTGAGTTTTAAAGTTGTTCATTACGCAACTAGTATTGAGTGTCTTAAAGATGTTCATTACACAACTTAGTGTTGAGTGTCTTCAAGATTTTCATTACACAACTTAGTATTGATTGTCTCTAGATGTTCATTAAACAACTAGTGTTGAGGGTCATAAAGATGTTCATTACAAAACTAGTATTGAGTGTCTCCAGATGTTCATTACACAACTTAGTGTTGAGTATCTCTAGATGTTCATTACACAACTTAGTGTTGAGTATTTCTAGACATTCATTACACAACTTAGTGTTGAGTGTCTCTAGATATTCATTCACAACTTAGTGTTGAGTGTCTCTAGATGTTCATTACACAACTATTGTTAAGTGTTTTAAAGATGTTCATTACACAACTAGTGTTGAGTGTCTTAAAGATTTTATTACACAACTAGTGTTGAGTGTCTTTAGATGTTCATTACACAACTGAGTGTTGAGTGTCTCTAGATGTTCATTACACAACTAGTGTTGAGTGTCTTAAAGATGTTCATTACACAACTAGTGTTGCGTGTCTTAAAGATGTTCATTACACAACTAGTGTTGAGTGTCTCTAGATGTTCATTACACAAATATTGTTGAGTGTCTTAAAGATTTTCATTACACAACATTGTATTGATTGTCTCTTGATGTTCATTACACAACTTAGTGTTGAGTGTCTCTAGATGTTCATTACACAACTAGTGTTGAGTGTCTCTAGATGTTAATACACAACTTACTTGTGAGTGTCGTAAAGATGTTCATTACACAACTTAGTGTTGAGTATCTCTAGATATTCATTACACAACTTAGTTTCGAGTGTCTTTAGAAGTTAATTACACAACTAGTGTTGAGTGTCTTAAAGATGTTCATTACAGAACTAGTGTTGAGTTTTTTTTATAGTTCCTCATTACACAACTAGTGTTGGGTGTCTTAAAGATTTTCATTACACAACTTAGTGTTGAGTGTCTTCAAGATTTTCATTACACAATTTAGTATTTATTGTCTCTAGATGGTCATTACACAACTAGTGTTGTGGGTCATAAAGATGTTCATTACAAAACTAGTATTGAGTGTCTCCAGATGTTCATTACACAACTTAGTGTTGAATGTCTCTAGATGTCCATTGCATCACTTAGTGTTGAGTGTCTCTAGATGTTCATTTTACAACTTAGTGTTTAGTATCTCTAGATGTTCATTACACAAATTAGTGTTGAGTGTCTATAGATATTCATTACATAACTTAGTGTTGAGTGTCTCTAGATGTTCATTACACAACTTAGTATTGAGTATCTCTAGATGTTCATTAGATAAATTAGTGTTTACCGTCTCTAGATATTCATTACACAACTTAGTGTTGAGTGTCTCTAGATGTTGATTACACAACTCGTGTTGAGTGTCGTAAAGATGTTCATTACACACTAGTGTTGAGTGTCTCTAGATGTTCACAAAACAACTTAGTGTTGAGTGTCTCTAGATGTTCATTACACAACTTAGTTGTTAGTGTCTCTAGATGTTCATTACACAACTAGTGTTGAGTGTCTCCAGATGTTCATTACACAACTTAGTGTTGACTGTTTCTAGATGTTCATTACACAACTTAGTGTTGAGTGTCTCTAGATGTTCATTACACAACTAGTGTTGAGTGTCTTAAAGATTTCATTATACAACTAGTGTTGAGTTTTTTAAAGTTGTTCATTACCAACTAGTGTTGAGTGTCTTAAAGATGTTCATTACACAACTTAGTATTGATTGTCTCTAGATGTTCATTTAACAACTAGTGTTGAGTGTCATAAAGATGTTCATTACAAAACTAGTATTGAGTGTCTCTAGATGTTCATTACACAACTTAGTGTTGAGTGTCTCTAGATGTTCATTACACAACTTAGTGTTGAGTGTCTCTAGATATTCATTTCACAACTTAGTGTTGAGTGTCTCTAGATGTTCATTACACAACTATTGTTAGTGTTTTAAAGATGTTCATTACACAACTAGTGTTGAGTGTCTTAAAGATTTTCATTACACAACTAGTGTTGAGTGTCTTAGATGTTCATTACACAACTTAGTGTTGAGTGTCTCTAGATGTTCATTACACAACTAGTGTTGAGTGTCGTAAAGATGTTCATTACACAACTTAGTGTTGAATGTCTCCAGATGTTCATTACACAACTAGTGTTGAAGTTTCTAGATGTTCATTACACAACTAGTGTTGAGTGTCTCTAGATGTTCATTACACAACTAGTGTTGAGTGTCTTAAAGATGTTCATTACACAACTAGTGTTGCGTGTCTTAAAGATGTTCATTACACAATAGTGTTGAGTGTCTCTAGATGTTCATTACACAAATATTGTTGAGTGTCTTAAAGATTTTCATTACACAACATTGTATTGATTGTCTCTTGATGTTCATTACACAACTTAGTGTTGAGTGTCTCTAGATGTTCATTACACAACTAGTGTTGAGTGTCTCTAGATGTTAATTACACAACTTACTTGTGAGTGTCGTAAAGATGTTCATTACACAACTAGTGTTGAGTGTCTCTAGATGTTCATTACACAAATATTGTTGAGTGTCTTAAAGATTTCATTACACAACATTGTATTGATTGTCACTTGATGTTCATTACACAACTTAATGTTGAGTGTCTCTAGATGTTTATCACACAACTAGTGTTGAGTGTCTCTATATGTTAATTACACAACTTACTTGTGAGTGTCGTAAAGATGTTCATTACACAACTTAGTGTTGAGTATCTCTAGATATTCATTACACAACTTAGTTTCGAGTGTCTTTAGAAGTTAATTACACAACTAGTGTTGAGTGTCTTAAAGATGTTCAATTACAGAACTAGTGTTGAGTTTTTTTTTATAGTTCCTCATTACACAACTAGTGTTGGGTGTCTTAAAGATTTTCATTACATAACTTAGTGTTGAGTGTCTTCAAGATTTTCATTACACAATTTAGTATTATTGTCTCTAGATGGTCATTACACAACTAGTGTTGAGGTCATAAAGATGTTCATTACAAAACTAGTATTGAGTGTCTTAAAGATGTTCATTACACAACTAGTGTTGCGTTTTTAAAGTTGTTCATTACACAACTAGTATTGAGTGTCTTAAAGATGTTCATTACACAACTTAGTATTGAGTGTCTCTAGATGTTCATTACACAACTAGTGTTGACGGTCATAAAGATGTTCATTACAAAATAGTATTGAGTGTCTCCAGATGTTCATTACACAACTTAGTGTTGAGTGTCTCTAGATGTTCATTACACAACTTAGTGTTGAGTGTCTTTAGAATTCATTACACAACTTAGTGTTGAGTGTCTCTAGATGTTCATTACACAACTAGTGTTGAGTGTCGTAAAGATGTTCATTACACAATTTAGTGTGAATGTTCAGATGTTCATTACGCAACTTAGTGTTGAGTGTTTCTAGATGTTCATTACACAACTAGTGTTGAGTGTCTCTAGATGTTCATTACACAACTAGTGTTGAGTGTCTTAAAGATTACATTACACAACTAGTGTTGCGTGTCTTAAAGATGTTCATTACACAACTAGTGTTGAGTGTCTCTAGATGTTCATTACACAAATATTGTTGAGTGTCTCTAAAGATGTTCATTACAGAACTAGTGTTGAGTTTTTTTATAGTTCCTCATTACACAACTAGTGTTGAGTGTCTTCAGATTTCATTACACAATTTAGTATTAGTGTCTCTAGATGGTCATTACACAACTAGTGTGTGGTGTCATAAAGATGTTCATTACAAAACTAGTATTGAGTGTCTCTAGATGTTCATTACACAACTAGTATTGAGTGTCTTAAAGATCTTCATTACACAACTAGTGTTGCGTTTTTTAAAGTTGTTCATTACACAACTAGTGTTGAGTGTCTTAAAGATGTTCATTACACAACTTAGTATTGATTGTCTCTAGATGTTCATTTAACAACTAGTGTTGAGGGTCATAAAGATGTTCATTACAAAACTAGTATTGCGTGTCTCCAGATGTTCATTACACAACTTAGTGTTGAGTATCTCTAGATGTTCATTACACAACTTAGTGTTGAGTGTCTCTAGATATTCATTTCACAACTTAGTGTTGAGTGTCTCTAGATGTTCATTACACAACTATTGTTAAGTGTTTTAAAGATGTTCATTACACAACTAGTGTTGAGTGTCTTAAAGATTTTTATTACACAACTAGTGTTGAGTGTCTTTAGATGTTCATTACACAACTTAGTGTTGAGTGTCTCTAGATGTTCATTACACAACTAGTGTTGAGTGTCGTAAAGATGTTCATTACACAACTTAGTGTTGAATGTCTCCAGATGTTCATTACGCAACTTAGTGTTGAGTGTTTCTAGATGTTCATTACACAACTGAGTGTTGAGTGTCTCTAGATGTTCATTACACAACTAGTGTTGAGTGTCTTAAAGATGTACATTACACAACTAGTGTTGCGTGTCTTAAAGATGTTCATTACACAACTAGTGTTGAGTGTCTCTAGATGTTCATTACACAAATATTGTTGAGTGTCTTAAAGATTTTCATTACACAACATTGTATTGATTGTCTCTTGATGTTCATTACACAACTTAGTGTTGAGTGTCTCTAGATGTTTATCACACAACTAGTGTTGAGTGTCTCTATATGTTAATTACACAACTTACTTGTGAATGTCGTAAAGATGTTCATTACACAACTTAGTGTTGAGTATCTCTAGATATTCATTACACAACTTAGTTTCGAGTGTCTTTAGAAGTTAATTACACAACTAGTGTTGAGTGTCTTAAAGATGTTCATTACAGAACTAGTGTTGAGTTTTTTTTTATAGTTCCTCATTACACAACTAGTGTTAGGTGTCTTAAAGATTTTCATTACACAACTTAGTGTTGAGTGTCTTCAAGATTTTCATTACACAATTTAGTATTTATTGTCTCTAGATGGTCATTACACAACTAGTGTTGTGGGTCATAAAGATGTTCATTACAAAACTAGTATTGAGTGTCTCTAGATGTTCATTACACAACTAGTATTGAGTGTCTTAAAGATCTTCATTACACAACTAGTGTTGCGTTTTTTAAAGTTGTTCATTACGCAACTAGTATTGAGTGTCTTAAAGATGTTCATTACACAACTTAGTATTGATTGTCTCTAGATGTTCATTAACAACTAGTGTTGAGGGTCATAAAGATGTTCATTACAAAACTAGTATTGCGTGTCTCCAGATGTTCATTACACAACTTAGTGTTGAGTATCTCTAGATGTTCATTACACAACTTAGTGTTGAGTGTCTCTAGATATTCATTTCACAACTTAGTGTTGAGTGTCTCTAGATGTTCATTACACAACTATTGTTAAGTGTTTTAAAGATGTTCATTACACAACTAGTGTTGAGTGTCTTAAAGATTTTTATTACACAACTAGTGTTGAGTGTCTTTAGATGTTCATTACACAACTTAGTGTTTAGTGTCTCTAGATGTTCATTACACAACTAGTGTTGAGTGTCGTAAAGATGTTCATTACACAACTTAGTGTTGAATGTCTCCAGATGTTCATTACACAACTTAGTGTTGAGTGTTTCTAGATGTTCATTACACAACTGAGTGTTGAGTGTCTCTAGATGTTCATTACACAACTAGTGTTGAGTGTCTTAAAGATGTACATTACACAACTAGTGTTGCGTGTCTTAAAGATGTTCATTACACAACTAGTGTTGAGTGTCTCTAGATGTTCATTACACAAATATTGTTGAGTGTCTTAAAGATTTTCATTACACAACATTGTATTGATTGTCTCTTGATGTTCATTACACAACTTAGTGTTGAGTGTCTCTAGATGTTTATCACACAACTAGTGTTGAGTGTCTCTATATGTTAATTACACAACTTACTTGTGAGTGTCGTAAAGATGTTCATTACACAACTTAGTGTTGAGTATCTCTAGATATTCATTACACAACTTAGTTTCGAGTGTCTTTAGAAGTTAATTACACAACTAGTGTTGAGTGTCTTAAAGATGTTCATTACAGAACTAGTGTTGAGTTTTTTTTATAGTTCCTCATTACACAACTAGTGTTGGGTGTCTTAAAGATTTTCATTACACAACTTAGTGTTGAGTGTCTTCAAGATTTTCATTACACAATTTAGTATTTATTGTCTCTAGATGGTCATTACACAACTAGTGTTGTGGGTCATAAAGATGTTCATTACAAAACTAGTATTGAGTGTCTCCAGATGTTCATTACACAACTTAGTGTTGAATGTCTCTAGATGTCCATTGCATCACTTAGTGTTGAGTGTCTCTAGATGTTCATTTACAACTTAGTGTTTAGTATCTCTAGATGTTCATTACACAATTAGTGTTGAGTGTCTATAGATATTCATTACATAACTTAGTGTTGAGTGTCTCTAGATGTTCATTACACAACTTAGTATTGAGTATCTCTAGATGTTCATTAGATAAATTAGTGTTTACCGTCTCTAGATATTCATTACACAACTTAGTGTTGAGTGTCTCTAGATGTTGATTACACAACTCGTGTTGAGTGTCGTAAAGATGTTCATTACACACTAGTGTTGAGTGTCTCTAGATGTTCACAAAACAACTTAGTGTTGAGTGTCTCTAGATGTTCATTACATAACTTAGTTGTTAGTGTCTCTAGATGTTCATTACACAACTAGTGTTGAGTGTCATACAGATGTTCATTACAAAACTAGTATTGAGTTTCTCTAGATGTTCATTACACAACTTAGTGTTGAGTGTCTCTAGATGTTCAATACACAACTTAGTGTTGAGTGTCTCTAGATTTTCATTACACAACTTAGTGTGAGTGTCTCTAGATGTTCATTACACAACTTAGTGTTGAGTGTCTTAAAGATGTTCATTACACAACTAGTTTTGAGTGTCTTAAAGATGTTCATTACAACTAGTGTTGAGTGTCTTAAAGATTTTCATTACACAACTTATTGTTTAGTTTCTTAAAGATTTCATTACACAACTTAGTGTTGAGTGTCTCTAGATGTTCATTACACAACTTAGTGTTGAGTGTCTCTAGATGTTCATTACACAACTTAGTTTGAGTGTCTCTAGATGTTCATTACACAACTAGTGTTGAGTGTCTTAAAGATGTTCATTACACAACTTAGTGTTGAGTGTCTCTAGATGTTCATTACACAACTTAGTGTTGAGTGTCTTAAAGATTTTCATTACACAACTTAGTGTTGAGTGTCTCTAGATGTTCATTACACAACTAGTGTTGAGTGTCTCTAGATGTTCATTACACAACTAGTGTTGAGTGTCTCTAGATGTTCATTACAGAACTTAGTGTTGAGTGTCTTAAAGAGTTCATTACACAATTTAGTGTTGAGTGTCTCTAGATGTTCATTACACAACTTAGTGTTGAGTGTCTCTAGATGTTCATTACACAACTAGTTTTGAGTGTCTCCAGATTTTCATTACACAACTTAGTTTTTAGTGTCTCTAGATGTTCATTACACAACTTAGTGTTGAGTGTCTTTAGATATTCATTACACAACTTAGTGTTGAGTGTCTCTAGATGTTCATTACACAACTTAGTGTTGAGTGTCTCTAGATGTTCATTATACAACTAGTGTTGAGTGTCTTAAAGATGTTCATTACAAAACTAGTGTTGAGTGTCTAAAGATGTTCATTACACAAATTAGTGTTGAGTGTCTCTAGATGTTCATTACACAACTAGTTTTGAGTGTCTTAAAGATGTTCATTACAAAACTAGTGTTGAGTGTCTAAAAGATGTTCATTACACAACTTAGTGTTGAGTGTCTCTAGATTTTCATTACACAACTTAGTGTTGAATGTCTCTAGATGTTCATTACACAACTAGTGTTGAGTGTCGTAGATGTTCATTACACAACTTAGTGTTGAGTGTCTCCAGATGTTCATTACACAACTTAGTGTTGAGTGTCTCTAGATGTTCATTACACAACTTAGTGTTGAGTGTCTCTAGATGTTCATTACACAACTTAGTGTTGAGTGTCTCTAGATGTTCATTACACAACTAGTGTTGAGTGTCTTCAGATGTTCATTACACAACTTAGTGTTGAGTGTCTCTAGATGTTCATTACACACTTAGTGTTGAGTGTTTCTAAATGTTCACAAACAACTTAGTGTTGAGTGTCTCTAGATGTTCATTACACAACTAGTGTTGAGTGTCTTTAGATGTTCATTACACAACTTAGTGTTGAGTGTCTCTAGATGTTCATTACACAACTTAGTGTTGAGTGTCTCTAGATGTTCATACACAACTTAGTGTTGAGTGTCTTAAAGATGTTCATTACACAACTTAGTGTTGAGTGTCTTTAGATGTTCATTACACAACTAGTGTTGAGTGTCTTAAAGATGTTCATTACACAACTAGTTTGAATGTCTTAAAGATGTTCATTACACAACTAGTGTTGAGTGTCTTAAAGATTTTCATTACACAATTAGTGTTGAGTTCTTAAAGATTTTCATTACACAACTTAGTGTTGATTGTCTCTAGATGTTCATTACACAACTTAGTGTTGAATGTCTCCAGATGTTCATTACGCAACTTAGTGTTGAGTGTTCTAGATGTTCATTACACAACTGAGTGTTGAGTGTCTCTAGATGTTCATTACACAACTAGTGTTGAGTGTCTTAAAGATGTTCATTACACAACTAGTGTTGCGTGTCTTAAAGATGTTCATTACACAACTAGTGTTGAGTGTCTCTAGATGTTCATTACACAAATATTGTTGAGTGTCTTAAAGATTTTCATTACACAACATTGTATTGATTGTCTCTTGATGTTCATTACACAACTTAGTGTTGAGTGTCTCTAGATGTTATCACACAACTAGTGTTGAGTGTCTCTAGATGTTAATTACACAACTTACTTGTGAGTGTCGTAAAGATGTTCATTACACAACTTAGTGTTGAGTGTCTCTAGATATTCATTACACAACTAGTTTGAGTGTCTTTAGATGTTCATTACAGAACTAGTGTTGAGTTTTTTTATAAGTTCCTCATTACACAACTAGTGTTGGGTGTCTTAAAGATTTTCATTACACAACTTAGTGTTGAGTGTCTTCAAGATTTTCATTACACAATTTAGTATTTATTGTCTCTAGATGGTCATTACACAACTAGTGTTGTGGGTCATAAAGATGTTCATTACAAAACTAGTATTGAGTGTCTCCAGATGTTCATTACACAACTTAGTGTTGAATGTCTCTAGATGTCCATTGCATCACTTAGTGTTGAGTGTCTCTAGATGTTCATTTACAACTTAGTGTTTAGTATCTCTAGATGTTCATTACACAATTAGTGTTGAGTGTCTATAGATATTCATTACATAACTTAGTGTTGAGTGTCTCTAGATGTTCATTACACAACTTAGTGTTGAGTGTCTCTAGATGTTCATTACACACTAGTGTTGAGTGTCTCTAGATGTTCATTACACAACTTAGTGTTGAGTGTCTCTAGATGTTCATTACACAACTTAGTGTTGAGTGTCTTTAGATGTTCATTACACAACTTAGTGTTGAGTGTCTCTAGATGTTCATTACACAACTTAGTGTTGAGTGTCTCTAGATGTTCATTACACAACTAGTTTTGAGTGTCTTAAAGATGTTCATTACAAAACTAGTGTTGAGTGTCTAAAAGATGTTCATTACACAATTAGTGTTGAGTGTCTCTAGATGTTCATTACACAACTAGTTTTGAGTGTCTTAAAGATGTTCATTACAAAACTAGTGTTGAGTGTCTAAAGATGTTCATTACACAATTAGTGTTGAGTGTCTCTAGATGTTCATTACACAACTTAGTGTTGAGTGTCTCAGATGTTCATTACACAACTAGTGTTGAGTGTCGTAAAGATGTTCATTACACAACTTAGTGTTGAATGTCTCCAGATGTTCATTACACAACTTAGTTTTGAGTGTCTCCAGATGTTCATTACACAACTTAGTGTTGAATGTCTCCAGATGTTCATTACACAACTTAGTGTTGAGTGTCTCTAGATGTTCATTACACAACACAGTGTTGAGTGTCTTCAGATGTTCATTACACAACTTAGTGTTGAGTGTCTCTAGATGTTCATTACACACTAGTGTTGAGTGTTTCTAAATGTTCACAAACAACTTAGTGTTGAGTGTCTCTAGATGTTCATTACACAACTAGTGTTGAGTGTCTTTAGATGTTCAATACACAACTTAGTGTTGAATGTCTCTAGATTTTCATTACACAACTTAGTGTTGAGTGTCTCTAGATGTTCATTCACATAACTTAGTGTTGAGTGTCTTAAAGATGTTCATTACACAACTTATTGTTGAGTGTCTTTAGATGTTCATTACACAACTAGTGTTGAGTGTCTTAAAGATGTTCATAACACAACTAATTTTGAGTTTTTTAAAGATGTTCATTACACAACTAGTGTTGAGTGTCTTAAAGATTTTCATTACACAATTTAGTGTTTAGTTCTTAAAGATTTTAATTACACAACTTAGTATTTATTGTCTCTAGATGTTCATTACACAACTTAGTGTTGAATGTCTCCAGATGTTCATTACGCAACTTAGTGTTGAGTGTTTCTAGATGTTCATTACACAACTGAGTGTTGAGTGTCTCTAGATGTTCATTACACAACTAGTGTTGAGTGTCTTAAAGATGTACATTACACAACTAGTGTTGCGTGTCTTAAAGATGTTCATTACACAACTAGTGTTGAGTGTCTCTTGATGTTCATTACACAAATATTGTTGAGTGTCTTAAAGATTTTCATTACACAACATTGTATTGATTTCTTCGATGTTCATTACACAACTTAGTGTTGAGTGTCTCTAGATGTTTATCACACAACTAGTGTTGAGTGTCTCTATATGTTAATTACACAACTTACTTGTGAATGTCGTAAAGATGTTCATTACACAACTTAGTGTTGAGTATCTCTAGATATTCATTACACAACTTAGTTTCGAGTGTCTTTAGAAGTTAATTACACAACTAGTGTTGAGTGTCTTAAAGATGTTCATTACAGAACTAGTGTTGAGTTTTTTTATAGTTCCTCATTACACAACTAGTGTTGGGTGTCTTAAAGATTTTCATTACACAACTTAGTGTTGAGTGTCTTCAAGATTTTCATTACACAATTTAGTATTTATTGTCTCTAGATGGTCATTACACAACTAGTGTTGTGGGTCATAAAGATGTTCATTACAAAACTAGTATTGAGTGTCTCCAGATGTTCATTACACAACTTAGTGTTGAATGTCTCTAGATGTCCATTGCATCACTTAGTGTTGAGTGTCTCTAGATGTTCATTTTACAACTTAGTGTTTAGTATCTCTAGATGTTCATTACACAAATTAGTGTTGAGTGTCTATAGATATTCATTACATAACTTAGTGTTGAGTGTCTCTAGATGTTCATTACACAACTTAGTATTGAGTATCTCTAGATGTTCATTAGATAAATTAGTGTTTACCGTCTCTAGATATTCATTACACAACTTAGTGTTGAGTGTCTCTAGATGTTGATTACACAACTCGTGTTGAGTGTCGTAAAGATGTTCATTACACACTAGTGTAGAGTGTCTCTAGTGTCTCTAGATGTTCACAAAACAACTTAGTGTTGAGTGTCTCTAGATGTTCATTACATAACTTAGTGTTAGTGTCTCTAGATGTTCATTACACAACTAGTGTTGAGTGTCATACAGATGTTCATTACACAACTAGTGTTGAGTTTCTCTAGATGTTCATTACACAACTTAGTGTTGAGTGTCTTTAGATGTTCATTACACAACTTAGTGTTGAATGTCTCTAGATTTTCATTATACAACTTAGTGTTGAGTGTCTCTAGATGTTCATTTGACAACTAGTGTTGAGTGTCTCTAGATGTCCATTACACAACTAGTGTTGAGTGTCTCTAGATGTTCATTACACATCTTAGTGTTGAGTGTCTAAAGATGTTCATTACACAATTTAGTGTGGAGTGTCTCTAGATGTTCATTACACAACTTAGTGTTGAGTGTCTCTAGATATTCATTACACAACTTAGTTTTGAGTGTCTCTAGATTTTCATTACACAACTGTTTTTGAGTGTCTCTAGATGTTCATTACACAACTTAGTGTTGAGTGTCTTAGATATTCATTACACAACTTAGTGTTGAGTGTCTCTAGATGTTCATTACACAACTTAGTGTTGAGTGTCTCTAGATATTCATTATACAACTAGTTTTGAGTGTCTTAAAGATGTTCATTACAAACTAGTGTTGAGTGTCTAAAAGATGTTCATTACACAAATTAGTGTTGACTGTCTCTAGATATTCATTACACAACTAGTTTTGAGTGTCTTAAAGATGTTCATTACAAAACTAGTGTTGAGTGTCTAAAAGATGTTCATTACACACTAGTGTTGAGTGTCTCTAGATGTTCACAAAACAACTTAGTGTTGAGTGTCTCTAGATGTTCATTACATAACTTAGTGTTAGTGTCTCTAGATGTTCATTACACAACTAGTGTTGAGTGTCATACAGATGTTCATTACAAAACTAGTATTGAGTTTCTCTAGATGTTCATTACACAACTTAGTGTTGAGTGTCTTTAGATGTTCAATACACAACTTAGTGTTGAATGTCTCTAGATTTTCATTACACAACTTAGTGTTGAGTGTCTCTAGATGTTCATCACACAACTAGTGTTGAGTGTCTTAAAGATGTTCATTACACAACTTATTGTTGAGTGTCTTTAGATGTTAATTACACAACTAGTGTTGAGTGTCTTAAAGATGTTCATTACACAACTAGTTTGAATTTCTTAAAGATGTTCATTACACAACTAGTGTTGAGTGTCTTAAAGATTTTCATTACACAATTATTGTTTAGTTTCTTAAAGATTTTCATTACACAACTTAGTGTTTATTGTCTCTAGATGTTCATTACGCAACTTAGTGTTGAGTGTCTCTAGATGTTCATTACACAACTTAGTGTTGAGTGTCTCTAGATGTTCATTACACAACTAGTGTTGAGTGTCATAAAGATGTTCATTACACAACTTAGTGTTGAGTGTCTTTAGATGTTCATTACACAACTTAGTGTTGAGTGTCTTAAAGATTTTCATTACACAACTTTGTTGAGTGTCTCTATATGTTCATTGACAACTTAGTGTTGAGTGTCTCTACATGTTCATTACACAACTAGTGTTGAGTGTCTCTAGATGTTCTTTACAGATCTTAATGTTGAGTGTCGTAAAGAGGTTCATTACACAATTTAGTGTTGAGTGTCTCTAGATGTTCATTACATAACTTAGTGTTGAGTGTCTCTAGATGTTCATTACACAACTTAGTTTGAGTGTCACCAGATTTCATTACACAACTTGGTTTTAGTGTCTCTAGATGTTCATTACACAACTTAGTGTTGAGTGTCTTTAGATATTCATTACACAACTTAGTGTTGAGTGTCTCTAGATGTTCATTACACAACTTAGTGTTGAGTATCTCTAGATATTCATTATACAACTAGTTTTGAGTGTCTTAAAGATGTTCATTACAAAACTAGTGTTGAGTGTCTAAAAGATGTTCATTACACAAATTAGTGTTGACTGTCTCTAGATGTTCATTACACAACTAGTTTTGAGTGTCTTAAAGATGTTCATTACAAAACTAGTGTTGGTGTCTAAAAGATGTTCATTACACAATTAGTGTTGAGTGTCTCTAGATTTCATTACACAACTTAGTGTTTGAATGTCTCCAGATGTTCATTACACAACTAGTGTTGAGTGTCGTAAAGATGTTCATTACACAACTTAGTGTTGAATGTCTCCAGATGTTCATTACACAACTTAGTTTTGAGTGTCTCCAGATGTTCATTACACAACTTAGTGTTGAATGTCTCCAGATGTTCATTACACAACTTAGTGTTGAGTATCTCTAGATGTTCATTACACAACACTAGTGTTGAGTTTCTTCAGATGTACATTACACAACTTAGTGTTGAGTGTCTCTAGATGTTCATTACACACTAGTGTTGAGTGTTTCTAAATGTTCACACACAACTTAGTGTTGAGTGTCTCTAGAAGTTCATTACACAACTAGTGTTGAGTGTCCTAAAGATGTTCATTACACAACTAGTGTTGAGTGTCTTAAAGATGTTCATTACACAACTAGTGTTGAGTGTCTCCAGATGTTCATTACACAACTAGTGTTGAGTGTCTAAAGATGTTCATTACACAACTAGTGTTGAGTGTCTTAAGATGTTCATTACACAACTAGTGTTGAGTGTCTTAAAGATGTTCATTACACAACTAGTGTTGTGTGTCTTAAAGATGTTCATTACACAACTAGTGTTGAGTGTCTTAAAGATGTTCATTACACAACTAGTGTTGAGTGTCTTAAAGATGTTCATTACACAACTAGTGTTGAGTGTCTTAAAGATGTTCATTACACAACTAGTGTTGAGTGTCTTAAAGATGTTCATTACACAACTAGTGTTGAGTGTCTTAAAGATGTTCATTACACAACTAGTGTTGAGTGTCTTAAAGATGTTCATTACACAACTAGTGTTGAGTGTCTTAAAGATGTTCATTACACAACTAGTGTTGAGTGTCTTAAAGATGTTCATTACACAACTAGTGTTGAGTGTCTAAAGATGTTCATTACACAACTAGTGTTGAGTGTCTCCAGATGTTCATTACACAACTTAGTGTTGAGTGTCTCCAGATGTTCATTACACAACTAGTGTTGAGTGTCTCCAGATGTTCATTACACAACTAGTGTTGAGTGTCTTAAAGATGTTCATTACACAACTAGTGTTGAGTGTCTTAAAGATGTTCATTACACAACTAGTGTTGAGTGTCTTAAAGATGTTCATTAGACAACTAGTGTTGAGTGTCTTAAAGATGTTCATTACACAACTAGTGTTGAGTGTCTTAAAGATGTTCATTACACAACTAGTGTTGAGTGTCTTAAAGATGTTCATTACACAACTAGTGTTGAGTGTCTTAAAGATGTTCATTACACAACTAGTGTTGAGTGTCGTAAAGATGTTCATTACACAACTTAGTGTTGAATGTCTCCAGATGTTCATTACACATCTTAGTGTTGAGTGTCTCCAGATGTTCATTACACAACTTAGTGTTGAATGTCTCCAGATGTTCGTTACACAACTTAGTGTTGAGTATCTCTAGATGTTCATTACACAACACAGTGTTGAGTTTCTTCAGATGTTCATTACACAACTTAGTGTTGAGTGTCTCTAGATGTTCATTACACACTAGTGTTGAGTGTTTCTAAATGTTCACAAATGAACTTAGTGTTGAGTGTCTCTAGAAGTTCATTACACAACTAGTGTTGAGTGTCTTTAGATGTTCAATACACAACTTAGTGCTGAATGTCTCTAGATTTTCATTATACAGCTTAGTGTTGAGTGTCTCTAGATGTTCATCACATAACTTAGTGTTGAGTGTCTTAAAGATGTTCATTACACAACTTATTGTTGAGTGTCTTTAAATGTTAATTAGACAACTAGTGTTGAGTGTCTTAAAGATGTTCATTACACAACTAATTTTGAATTTCTTAAAGATGTTCATTACATATCTAGTGTTGAGTGTCTTAAAGATTTCATTACACAATTTATTGTTTAGTTTCTTAAAGATTTTATTACACAACTTAGTATTTATTGTCTCTAGATGTTCATTACGCAACTTAGTGTTGAATGTCTCCAGATGTTCATTACGCAACTTAGTGTTGAGTGTTTCTAGATGTTCATTACACAACTGAGTGTTGAGTGTCTCTAGATGTTCATTACACAACTAGTGTTGAGTGTCTTAAAGATGTACATTAAACAACTAGTGTTGCGTGTCTTAAAGATGTTCATTACACAACTAGTGTTGAGTGTCTCTTGATGTTCATTACACAAATATTGTTGAGTGTCTTAAAGATTTTCAGTACACAACATTGTATTGATTGTCTCTTGATGTTCATTACACAACTTAGTGTTGAGTGTCTCTAGATGTTTATCACACAACTAGTGTTGAGTGTCTCTATATGTTAATTACACAACTTACTTGTGAATGTCGTAAAGATGTTCATTACACAACTTAGTGTTGAGTATCTCTAGATATTCATTACACAACTTAGTTTCGAGTGTCTTTAGAAGTTAATTACACAACTAGTGTTGAGTGTCTTAAAGATGTTCATTACAGAACTAGTGTTGAGTTTTTTTTATAGTTCCTCATTACACAACTAGTGTTGGGTGTCTTAAAGATTTTCATTACACAACTTAGTGTTGAGTGTCTTCAAGATTTTCATTACACAATTTAGTATTTATTGTCTCTAGATGGTCATTACACAACTAGTGTTGTGGGTCATAAAGATGTTCATTACAAAACTAGTATTGAGTGTCTCCAGATGTTCATTACACAACTTAGTGTTGAATGTCTCTAGATGTCCATTGCATCACTTAGTGTTGAGTGTCTCTAGATGTTCATTTTACAACTTAGTGTTTAGTATCTCTAGATGTTCATTACACAAATTAGTGTTGAGTGTCTATAGATATTCATTACATAACTTAGTGTTGAGTGTCTCTAGATGTTCATTACACAACTTAGTATTGAGTATCTCTAGATGTTCATTAGATAAATTAGTGTTTACCGTCTCTAGATATTCATTACACAACTTAGTGTTGAGTGTCTCTAGATGTTGATTACACAACTCGTGTTGAGTGTCGTAAAGATGTTCATTACACACTAGTGTTGAGTGTCTCTAGATGTTCACAAAACAACTTAGTGTTGAGTGTCTCTAGATGTTCATTACATAACTTAGTTGTTAGTGTCTCTAGATGTTCATTACACAACTAGTGTTGAGTGTCATACAGATGTTCATTACAAAACTAGTATTGAGTTTCTCTAGATGTTCATTACACAACTTAGTGTTGAGTGTCTTTAGATGTTCAATACACAACTTAGTGCTGAATGTCTCTAGATTTTCATTATACAGCTTAGTGTTGAGTGTCTCTAGATGTTCATTTGACAACTTAGTGTTGAGTGTCTCTACATGTCCATTACACAACTACTGTTGAGTGTCTCTAGATGTTCTTACAGATCTTACTGTTGAGTGTCGTAAAGAGGATCATTACACAATTTAGTGTGGAGTGTCTCTAGATGTTCATTACATAACTTAGTGTTGAGTGTCTCTAGATATTCATTACACAACTTAGTTTTGAGTGTCACCAGATTTTCATTATACAACTTGTTTTTAGTGTCTCTAGATGTTCATTACACAACTTAGTTTGAGTGTCTTTGGATATTCATTACACAACTTAGTGTTGAGTGTCTCTAGATGTTCATTACACAACTTAGTGTTGAGTATCTCTAGATATTCATTATACAACTAGTTTTGAGTGTCTTAAAGATGTTCATTACAAAACTAGTGTTGCGTGTCTAAAAGATGTTCATTACACAAATTAGTGTTGACTGTCTCTAGATATCCATTACACAACTAGTTTTGAGTGTCTTAAAGATGTTCATTACAAAACTAGTGTTGCGTGTCTAAAAGATGTTCATTACACACTAGTGTTGAGTGTCTCTAGATGTTCACAAAACAACTTAGTGTTGAGTGTCTCTAGATGTTCATTACATAACTTAGTTGTTAGTGTCTCTAGATGTTCATTACACAACTAGTGTTGAGTGTCATACAGATGTTCATTACAAAACTAGTATTGATTTTCTCTAGATGTTCATTACACAACTTAGTGTTGAGTGTCTTTAGATGTTCAATACACAACTTAGTGCTGAATGTCTCTAGATTTTCATTATACAGCTTAGTGTTGAGTGTCTCTAGATGTTCATCACATAACTTAGTGTTGAGTGTCTTAAAGATGTTCATTACACAACTTATTGTTGAGTGTCTTTAGATGTTAATTAGACAACTAGTGTTGAGTGTCTTAAAGATGTTCATAACACAACTAATTTGAATTTCTTAAAGATGTTCATTACATATCTAGTGTTGAGTGTCTTAAAGATTTTCATTACACAATTTATTGTTTAGTTTCTTAAAGATTTTCATTACACAACTTAGTATTTATTGTCTCTAGATGTTCATTACGCAACTTAGTGTTGAGTGTCTCTAGATGTTCATTACACAACTTAGTGTTGAGTGTCTCTACATGTTCATTACACAACTAGTGTTGAGTGTCATAAAGATGTTCATTACACAACTTAGTGTTAAGTGTCTTTAGATGTTCATTACACAACTTAGTGATGAGTGTCTTAAAGATTTTCATTACACAACTTTGTCTTGAGTGTCTCTATATGTTCATTTGACAACTTAGTGTTGAGTGTCTCTACATGTCCATTACACAACTACTGTTGAGTGTCTCTAGATGTTCTTTACAGATCTTAATGTTGAGTGTCGTAAAGAGGATCATTACACAATTTAGTGTGGAGTGTCTCTAGATGTTCATTACATAACTTAGTGTTGAGTGTCTCTAGATATTCATTACACAACTTAGTTTTGAGTGTCACCAGATTTTCATTACACAACTTGGTTTTTAGTGTCTCTAGATGTTCATTACACAACTTAGTGTTGAGTGTCTTTGGATATTCATTACACAACTTAGTGTTGAGTGTCTCTAGATGTTCATTACACAACTTAGTGTTGAGTATCTCTAGATATTCATTATACAACTAGTTTGAGTGTCTTAAAGATGTTCATTACAAAACTAGTGTTGCGTGTCTAAAGATGTTCATTACACAAATTAGTGTTGACTGTCTCTAGATATCCATTACACAACTAGTTTTGAGTGTCTTAAAGATGTTCATTACAAAACTAGTGTTGCGTGTCTAAAAGATGTTCATTACACAATTAGTGTTGAGTGTCTCTAGATTTTCATTACACAACTTAGTGTTTTGAATGTCTCCAGATGTTAATTACACAACTAGTGTTGAGTGTCGTAAAGATGTTCATTACACAACTTAGTGTTGAATGTCTCCAGATGTTCATTACACATCTTAGTTTTGAGTGTCTCCAGATGTTCATTACACAACTTAGTGTTGAATGTCTCCAGATGTTCGTTACACAACTTAGTGTTGAGTATCTCTAGATGTTCATTACACAACACAGTGTTGAGTTTCTTCAGATGTACATTACACAACTTAGTGTTGAGTGTCTCTAGATGTTCATTACACACTAGTGTTGAGTGTTTCTAAATGTTCACAAATGAACTTAGTGTTGAGTGTCTCTAGAAGTTCATTACACAACTAGTGTTGAGTGTCCTAAAGATGTTCATTACACAACTAGTGTTGAGTGTCTTAAAGATGTTCATTACACAACTAGTGTTGAGTGTCTCCAGATGTTCATTACACAACTAGTGTTGAGTGTCTTAAAGATGTTCATTACACAACTAGTGTTGAGTGTCTTAAAGATGTTCATTACACAACTAGTGTTGAGTGTCTTAAAGATGTTCATTACACAACTAATGTTGTGTGTCTTAAAGATGTTCATTACACAACTAGTGTTGAGTGTCTTAAAGATGTTCATTACACAACTAGTGTTGAGTGTCTTAAAGATGTTCATTACACAACTAGTGTTGAGTGTCTTAAAGATGTTCATTAGACAACTAGTTTGAGTGTCTTAAAGATGTTCATTACACAACTAGTGTTGAGTGTCTTAAAGATGTTCATTACACAACTAGTGTTGAGTGTCTTAAAGATGTTCATTACACAACTAGTGTTGAGTGTCTTAAAGATGTTCATTACACAACTAGAGTTGAGTGTCTTAAAGATGTTCATTACACAACTAGTGTTGAGTGTCTTAAAGATGTTCATTACACAACTAGTGTTGAGTGTCTCCAGATGTTCATTACACAACTTAGTGTTGAGTGTCTCCAGATGTTCATTACACAACTAGTGTTGAGTGTCTCCAGATGTTCATTACACAACTTAGTGTTGAGTGTCTTAAAGATGTTCATTACACAACTAGTGTTGAGTGTCTTAAAGATGTTCATTACACAACTAGTGTTGAGTGTCTTAAAGATGTTCATTAGACAACTAGTGTTGAGTGTCTTAAAGATGTTCATTACACAACTAGTGTTGAGTGTCTTAAAGATGTTCATTACACAACTAGTGTTGAGTGTCTTAAAGATGTTCATTACACAACTAGTGTTGAGTGTCTTAAAGATGTTCATTACACAACTAGTGTTGAGTGTCGTAAAGATGTTCATTACACAACTTAGTGTTGAATGTCTCCAGATGTTCATTACACATCTTAGTTTTGAGTGTCTCCAGATGTTCATTACACAACTTAGTGTTGAATGTCTCCAGATGTTCGTTACACAACTTAGTGTTGAGTATCTCTAGATGTTCATTACACAACACAGTGTTGAGTTTCTTCAGATGTACATTACACAACTTAGTGTTGAGTGTCTCTAGATGTTCATTACACACTAGTGTTGAGTGTTTCTAAATGTTCACAAATGAACTTAGTGTTGAGTGTCTCTAGAAGTTCATTACACAACTAGTGTTGAGTGTCTTTAGATGTTCAATACACAACTTAGTGCTGAATGTCTCTAGATTTTCATTATACAGCTTAGTGTTGAGTGTCTCTAGATGTTCATCACATAACTTAGTGTTGAGTGTCTTAAAGATGTTCATTACACAACTTATTGTTGAGTGTCTTTAAATGTTAATTAGACAACTAGTGTTGAGTGTCTTAAAGATGTTCATAACACAACTAATTTTGAATTTCTTAAAGATGTTCATTACATATCTAGTGTTGAGTGTCTTAAAGATTTTCATTACACAATTTATTGTTTAGTTTCTTAAAGATTTTAATTACACAACTTAGTATTTATTGTCTCTAGATGTTCATTACGCAACTTAGTGTTGAATGTCTCCAGATGTTCATTACGCAACTTAGTGTTGAGTGTTTCTAGATGTTCATTACACAACTGAGTGTTGAGTGTCTCTAGATGTTCATTACACAACTAGTGTTGAGTGTCTTAAAGATGTACATTAAACAACTAGTGTTGCGTGTCTTAAAGATGTTCATTACACAACTAGTGTTGAGTGTCTCTTGATGTTCATTACACAAATATTGTTGAGTGTCTTAAAGATTTTCAGTACACAACATTGTATTGATTGTCTCTTGATGTTCATTACACAACTTAGTGTTGAGTGTCTCTAGATGTTTATCACACAACTAGTGTTGAGTGTCTCTATATGTTAATTACACAACTTACTTGTGAATGTCGTAAAGATGTTCATTACACAACTTAGTGTTGAGTATCTCTAGATATTCATTACACAACTTAGTTTCGAGTGTCTTTAGAAGTTAATTACACAACTAGTGTTGAGTGTCTTAAAGATGTTCATTACAGAACTAGTGTTGAGTTTTTTTTATAGTTCCTCATTACACAACTTAGTGTTGAGTGTCTTCAAGATTTTCATTACACAATTTAGTATTTATTGTCTCTAGATGGTCATTACACAACTAGTGTTGTGGGTCATAAAGATGTTCATTACAAAACTAGTATTGAGTGTCTCCAGATGTTCATTACACAACTTAGTGTTGAATGTCTCTAGATGTCCATTGCATCACTTAGTGTTGAGTGTCTCTAGATGTTCATTTTACAACTTAGTGTTTAGTATCTCTAGATGTTCATTACACAAATTAGTGTTGAGTGTCTATAGATATTCATTACATAACTTAGTGTTGAGTGTCTCTAGATGTTCATTACACAACTTAGTATTGAGTATCTCTAGATGTTCATTAGATAAATTAGTGTTTACCGTCTCTAGATATTCATTACACAACTTAGTGTTGAGTGTCTCTAGATGTTGATTACACAACTCGTGTTGAGTGTCGTAAAGATGTTCATTACACACTAGTGTTGAGTGTCTCTAGATGTTCACAAAACAACTTAGTGTTGAGTGTCTCTAGATGTTCATTACATAACTTAGTTGTTAGTGTCTCTAGATGTTCATTACACAACTAGTGTTGAGTGTCATACAGATGTTCATTACAAAACTAGTATTGAGTTTCTCTAGATGTTCATTACACAACTTAGTGTTGAGTGTCTTTAGATGTTCAATACACAACTTAGTGCTGAATGTCTCTAGATTTTCATTATACAGCTTAGTGTTGAGTGTCTCTAGATGTTCATTTGACAACTTAGTGTTGAGTGTCTCTACATGTCCATTACACAACTACTGTTGAGTGTCTCTAGATGTTCTTTACAGATCTTACTGTTGAGTGTCGTAAAGAGGATCATTACACAATTTAGTGTGGAGTGTCTCTAGATGTTCATTACATAACTTAGTGTTGAGTGTCTCTAGATATTCATTACACAACTTAGTTTTGAGTGTCACCAGATTTTCATTATACAACTTGGTTTTTAGTGTCTCTAGATGTTCATTACACAACTTAGTGTTGAGTGTCTTTGGATATTCATTACACAACTTAGTGTTGAGTGTCTCTAGATGTTCATTACACAACTTAGTGTTGAGTATCTCTAGATATTCATTATACAACTAGTTTTGAGTGTCTTAAAGATGTTCATTACAAAACTAGTGTTGCGTGTCTAAAAGATGTTCATTACACAAATTAGTGTTGACTGTCTCTAGATATCCATTACACAACTAGTTTTGAGTGTCTTAAAGATGTTCATTACAAAACTAGTGTTGCGTGTCTAAAAGATGTTCATTACACACTAGTGTTGAGTGTCTCTAGATGTTCACAAAACAACTTAGTGTTGAGTGTCTCTAGATGTTCATTACATAACTTAGTTGTTAGTGTCTCTAGATGTTCATTACACAACTAGTGTTGAGTGTCATACAGATGTTCATTACAAAACTAGTATTGATTTTCTCTAGATGTTCATTACACAACTTAGTGTTGAGTGTCTTTAGATGTTCAATACACAACTTAGTGCTGAATGTCTCTAGATTTTCATTATACAGCTTAGTGTTGAGTGTCTCTAGATGTTCATCACATACTTAGTGTTGAGTGTCTTAAAGATGTTCATTACACAACTTATTGTTGAGTGTCTTTAGATGTTAATTAGACAACTAGTGTTGAGTGTCTTAAAGATGTTCATAACACAACTAATTTTGAATTTCTTAAAGATGTTCATTACATATCTAGTGTTGAGTGTCTTAAAGATTTTCATTACACAATTTATTGTTTAGTTTCTTAAAGATTTTCATTACACAACTTAGTATTTATTGTCTCTAGATGTTCATTACGCAACTTAGTGTTGAGTGTCTCTAGATGTTCATTACACAACTTAGTGTTGAGTGTCTCTACATGTTCATTACACAACTAGTGTTGAGTGTCATAAAGATGTTCATTACACAACTTAGTGTTAAGTGTCTTTAGATGTTCATTACACAACTTAGTGATGAGTGTCTTAAAGATTTTCATTACACAACTTTGTCTTGAGTGTCTCTATATGTTCATTTGACAACTTAGTGTTGAGTGTCTCTACATGTCCATTACACAACTACTGTTGAGTGTCTCTAGATGTTCTTTACAGATCTTAATGTTGAGTGTCGTAAAGAGGATCATTACACAATTTAGTGTGGAGTGTCTCTAGATGTTCATTACATAACTTAGTGTTGAGTGTCTCTAGATATTCATTACACAACTTAGTTTTGAGTGTCACCAGATTTTCATTACACAACTTGGTTTTTAGTGTCTCTAGATGTTCATTACACAACTTAGTGTTGAGTGTCTTTGGATATTCATTACACAACTTAGTGTTGAGTGTCTCTAGATGTTCATTACACAACTTAGTGTTGAGTATCTCTAGATATTCATTATACAACTAGTTTTGAGTGTCTTAAAGATGTTCATTACAAAACTAGTGTTGCGTGTCTAAAAGATGTTCATTACACAAATTAGTGTTGACTGTCTCTAGATATCCATTACACAACTAGTTTTGAGTGTCTTAAAGATGTTCATTTCAAAACTAGTGTTGCGTGTCTAAAAGATGTTCATTACACAATTAGTGTTGAGTGTCTCTAGATTTTCATTACACAACTTAGTGTTTGAATGTCTCCAGATGTTCATTACACAACTAGTGTTGAGTGTCGTAAAGATGTTCATTACACAACTTAGTGTTGAATGTCTCCAGATGTTCATTACACATCTTAGTTTTGAGTGTCTCCAGATGTTCATTACACAACTTAGTGTTGAATGTCTCCAGATGTTCGTTACACAACTTAGTGTTGAGTATCTCTAGATGTTCATTACACAACACAGTGTTGAGTTTCTTCAGATGTACATTACACAACTTAGTGTTGAGTGTCTCTAGATGTTCATTACACACTAGTGTTGAGTGTTTCTAAATGTTCACAAATGAACTTAGTGTTGAGTGTCTCTAGAAGTTCATTACACAACTAGTGTTGAGTGTCCTAAAGATGTTCATTACACAACTAGTGTTGAGTGTCTTAAAGATGTTCATTACACAACTAGTGTTGAGTGTCTCCAGATGTTCATTACACAACTAGTGTTGAGTGTCTTAAAGATGTTCATTACACAACTAGTGTTGAGTGTCTTAAAGATGTTCATTACACAACTAGTGTTGAGTGTCTTAAAGATGTTCATTACACAACTAGTGTTGTGTGTCTTAAAGATGTTCATTACACAACTAGTGTTGAGTGTCTTAAAGATGTTCATTACACAACTAGTGTTGAGTGTCTTAAAGATGTTCATTACACAACTAGTGTTGAGTGTCTTAAAGATGTTCATTAGACAACTAGTGTTGAGTGTCTTAAAGATGTTCATTACACAACTAGTGTTGAGTGTCTTAAAGATGTTCATTACACAACTAGTGTTGAGTGTCTTAAAGATGTTCATTACACAACTAGTGTTGAGTGTCTTAAAGATGTTCATTACACAACTAGTGTTGAGTGTCTTAAAGATGTTCATTACACAACTAGTGTTGAGTGTCTTAAAGATGTTCATTACACAACTAGTGTTGAGTGTCTCCAGATGTTCATTACACAACTTAGTGTTGAGTGTCTCCAGATGTTCATTACACAACTAGTGTTGAGTGTCTCCAGATGTTCATTACACAACTTAGTGTTGAGTGTCTTAAAGATGTTCATTACACAACTAGTGTTGAGTGTCTTAAAGATGTTCATTACACAACTAGTGTTGAGTGTCTTAAAGATGTTCATTAGACAACTAGTGTTGAGTGTCTTAAAGATGTTCATTACACAACTAGTGTTGAGTGTCTTAAAGATGTTCATTACACAACTAGTGTTGAGTGTCTTAAAGATGTTCATTACACAACTAGTGTTGAGTGTCTTAAAGATGTTCATTACACAACTAGTGTTGAGTGTCTTAAAGATGTTCATTACACAACTAGTGTTGAGTGTCTTAAAGATGTTCATTACACAACTAGTGTTGAGTGTCTTAAAGATGTTCATTACACAACTAGTGTTGAGTGTCTTAAAGATGTTCATTACACAACTAGTGTTGAGTGTCTTAAAGATGTTCATTACACAACTAGTGTTGAGTGTCTTAAAGATGTTCATTACACAACTAGTGTTGAGTGTCTTAAAGATGTTCATTACACAACTAGTGTTGAGTGTCTTAAAGATGTTCATTACACAACTAGTGTTGAGTGTCTTAAAGATGTTCATTACACAACTAGTGTTGAGTGTCTTAAAGATGTTCATTACACAACTAGTGTTGAGTGTCTTAAAGATGTTCATTAGACAACTAGTGTTGAGTGTCTTAAAGATGTTCATTACACAACTAGTGTTGAGTGTCTTAAAGATGTTCATTACACAACTAGTGTTGAGTGTCTCCAGATGTTCATTACAGAACGTTGTGTTGAGTTCTTCCAGATGTTAATTACACAATGTAGTATTATGTGTTTCCAGAAGTTCAATACACATCTTAGTGTTGAGTGTCTCTAGATATACATCTAACGCAGACTGACCTCACGTTGACATCGCGTTTGAGATAATTGTTTTATGAAGCTTGGTCACCCTGTTCTGTGAACATAAGTACAAATATTTGATTTTTGATAACAGTTTATGGTTGAGACAGACTCTACCTGTAATAGGTCAACATTCGGGACAAAGTTAGGTCTACATGTACCTGATACAGAGGTGGATTCTTTCATAATGCACACCATTCACTTCTTTGTTTGAACATTCTATGGAATGGTACCTGCGTTTCTTCACTATGTATGTTAATGGAAAGGTTTACACATATCAAATAACGTTTAGATTTACTCGAATATATTGAAAACAACAAAGTGTGAGACAACGAATGCACACTGATGATGATATATTTGTTAATCAAAGGCTGAAAGAATAACATGCAGGGTGAGACGCTAAGTTATAACGACAAAACAAACTAACAGCAAATAAATATATATAAATCCTGGATAGATTTCAATCGCAAATAATTTATGTAACATGAGAATACATACACGTCAAAGGAAAACAGAGTTTATTCTAAATATTTAGAATAACTAACAAATATATGCAAAAAAAACACAAGGGGACCTTTAATCGTGTTTAGAAGCACATAAACCCTAGTAAGAGAAAATATCTTCACTCCTAAAACAACTGCTCATAGAAAAAAACAAACACCATTATTGATACAAGCAAATTTAACATTTCTTCATTGAACTTCAAAACAATTACTAATCAGGCGATCAACATAAATCTACATGAATTCTTATGTAAAATAAAAGCAAAGGGAATCCAGTATATTATTTTAAAAGTTCCAACATGTGAAAAGGCAACTCACATTACAAAGTAAAATACTGCATTTGTATGACATAAGATACTGGTTGTACGAAATATTTACATTAACCAGGGAAAGAAAAATAACAGGAGGCACGACAACTGACAAAGCCAACATTGTACTATTGTGAAAAAAAAATAGGAATAGTAAAACAGAATAGGGAAACACAAAGCAGCAGGGCATTTCACTACTAGGTAGTTGTATGCAAATGCAATAGACATAGTTCAAATAACTAAATCAATTCAGAGATCTTTGATGAAGTGGCAAGGTTCTTGTGAGCAATCCATCTAACAGGAGGACTTCATGCAATTCCGCTAGAAATTATGTGTTAGACTAGTATAAGAGAGGTAACTCTGATTGCAAGCAACTATCACCTTGCATGGAGGGCAAGAAAAACTACAGTTTAGGAAGGCAGTTACCTCATGTGGAGCAAACAAAAGGATCCTGAAGGCAAATCTACATCGGAGTAGTCGACCCATCATGGAATATACATCAAGCTCCTGGGCAACAACGGCCAAGACGAACCTGGGAAAGCTAGACATATTCCAAATCATCCAACAAAATCCAGACACTCAGAACAACCATGAGAGCAATGAAAAGATCCTCCATCACTTTGTTTATAAAATGTATAATATTTCTATCTATCTATCTATTGACCTTTCGAGCCGTTGCCGGCCCATAGGGCGTAGACCAAGATACACCATCTCATATCTGAATTTTTGTTCTAGCAGTTTTCTTTTAAAGATATTTTATCAAATCTCGCCATTTGTCTCTGTTCTGTCCAAGCAGCTCTATCTCATTGAGGGAGCCGAATCCTGTTGCTCTTGCCTCTCTCATCAATGTTCTTCTCAGTGTCTCCCTGGGTCTTCCTCTTTTTCTCTTACCTGTTGTTTCCCATATGAGGGCCTGCTTTGCTATTCGGATATTATCTCTTCTCATTAAATGTCCAAAATATGACCATCGTCTTTTCTTTATAGTGGTTGATTGGCGATTTCTCGTTCATTACACAACTTAGTGTTGAGTGCCTCTAGATGTTCATTACACAACTTAGTGTTGAGTGTCTCCAGATGTTCATTACACAACTTAGTGTTGAGTGTCTCCAGATGTTCATTACATAACTTAGTGTTGAGTGCCTCTAGATGTTCATTACATAACTTAGTGTTGAGTGCCTCTAGATGTTCATTACACAACTTAGTGTTGAGTGTCTCTAGATGTTCATTACACAACTTAGTATTGAGTATCTCTAGATGTTCATTAGATAATTTAGGGTTTACCGTCTCTAGATATTCATTACACAACTTAGTGTTGAGTGTCTCTAGATGTTCATTACACAACTAGTGTTGAGTGTCGTAAAGATGTTCATTATAAAACTAGTATTGAGTTTCTCTAGATGTTCATTACACAACTTAGTTTTTAGTGTCTCCAGATGTTCATTACACAACTTAGTGTTAAGTGTCTTTAGATGTTCATTACACAATTTAGTGTTGAGTGTCTCCAGATGTTCATAACACATCTATAGTTGAGTGTCGTAAAGATGTTCATTACACAACTTAGTTTTTAGTGTCTCCAGATGTTCATTACACAACTTAGTGTTGAATGTCTCTAGATGTTCATTACACAACTTACTTGTGAGTGTCGTAAAGATGATCATTACACTACTTAGTGTTGATGGTCTCTAGATGTTCATTACACAACTTAGTGTTGAGTTTTTTAAAGTTGTTCATTACACAACTAGTGTTGAGTGTCTTAAAGATGTACATTACTCAAATTAGTGGTGAGTTTTTCTAGATATTCATTTCAAAACGTTGTGTTGAGTGCTTCCAGATGTTCATTACACAATGTAATTTTGTGTGTTTCTAGATGTTCATTACACAACTTAGTGTTGAGTGTGTCCAGATGTTCATTACACAACTTAGTGTTGAGTGTCATAAAGATGTTCATTACACAACTAGTGTTGAGTGTCTCTAGATGTTCACATTACTACTTAGTGTTGAGTGTCCCTAGAAGATCATTACACAACTGTGTTTAGTGTCTTAAATATGTTCGTTACACAACTAGTGTTGAGTGTCTTAAAGATGTTCATTACACAACTAGTGTTCAGTGTCTCTAGATGTTCATTACACAACTTAGTGTTGAGTGTCTCTAGATGTTCATTACACAATTTAGTGTTGAGTGTCATAAAAATGTTCATTACACAACTAGTGTTGAGTGTCACTAAATGATAATTACACAACAAGTTTTGAGTGTCATAAAGATGTTCATTACACAACTAGTGTTGAGTGTCTCTAGATATTCATTACACAACTGGTTTTGAGTGTAATAAAGATGCTCATTACACAACTAGTGTTGAGTGTCTCTAGATGTTCATTACACAACTAGTTTTGAGTGTCATAATGATGTTCATTACACAACTAGTGGTGAGTGTCTTAAAGATGTTCATTACACAACTAGTGTTGAGTGTCTTGAAGATGTTCATTACACAAATAGTGTTGAGTGTGTTAAAGATGTTCATTACACAACATAGTGTTGAATGTCTAAAGATGTTCATTACATCACTTAGTGTTGAGTGTCTCTAGATTTTCATTACACAACTTAGTGTTGAGTGTCTCTAGATGTGCATTACACAACTTAGTGTTGAGTGTCTTAAAGATTTTCATTACATAGATTAGTGTTGAGTGTTTCTAGATTCTCATTACACAACTTAGTGTTGAGTGTTTCTAGATGTTCATTACACAACTTAGTGTTGAGTGTCTCTAGATGTTCATCATATATCTTAGTGTTGAGTGTCTCTAGTTGTTCATTACACAACTAGTGTTGAGTGTCATAAAGATGTTCATTACACAACTAGTGTTGAGTGTCTCTAGATGTTCATTACACAACTTAGTGTTGACTGTCTCTAGATGTTCATCACACATCTTAGTGTTGAGTGTCTCTAGTTGTTCATTACACAAATAGTGTTGAGTGTCATAAAGATGTTCATTAAACAACTTAGTTTTGAGTGTCTCTAGATGTTCATTACACAACTTAGTTTTGAGTGTCTCTAGATGTTCATCACACATCTAAGTGTTGAGTGTCTTAAAGATGTTCATTACACAACTAGTGTTGTGTGTCTTAAAGATGTTCATTACACAAGTAGGTTTGAGTGTCTTATAGTTGTTCATTACACAACTTAGTGTTAAGTGTCTCCAGATATTCATTACACAACTTAGTGTTGAGTGTCTCCAGATGTTCATTACACAACATATTGTTGAGTGTCTCCAGATATTCATTACCTAACTTAGTGTTGAGTGTCTCCAGATGTGCATTATATAACTTAGTGTTGCGTGTCTAAGGATGTTCATTACATAACATAGTGTTGAGTGTCTCCAGATGTCCATTATATAACTTAGTGTTGAGTGTCTCCATATGTTCATTCCATAATATAGTGTTGTGTAACTCCAGATGTTCATTACACAACTTAGTTGAGTGTCTCCAGCATTGCAAATTCCACTCAGAATTCAATATTTTAATTCCACGAATCAAGAGTTGCTAAACAAGTGTAAAGCCAAGCCAGTGATAACCACGCGGACTCAGCATACATCTCTTGCGTCGTCAGTCACGCCACAAAACTGTGCGATCGTCACCCACACATTGCTAGACACTTTAAAAGGGAAGAGATTTCAGTAGGTCTTTGCTTGTGTGGAGCAAGTCAGCTGTAGCTGTGCCTCGTTGCAGGTGAGATACATGACCATCTCCTTGTGTTATCTTCTGTTTGTTGATAATTGTCTAGAAGCAGCTTTTAATGTAATTAACATCAGCGACACAGAAGTTAACACATTTCTAAATTTAATAAATTTCTTGCATTAAATCCTCAGACATCTTCTTCTTCTACCTTTTTAGCTCCCAGTGGAGCATAGGTCTTCAAAAAACACTTTCCTAGTCGTTCCTTTTTTTTGCCATTCTTTTAAGATCATTCCATGTCTTCCCCATCATCTTCATTTCTGCTTCCATCTGTCTTCTCCAAGAATTCCTTGGTCGTCCTCTTTGTCTTTTCCCCTGGGGATTCCAAAAAAGGGCCTGTTGTGTAATACTCTCTGTTGGCTTCCGCAGTGTGTGTCCTATCCAGCGCAATCGTCTTCGCTGTATCTCTTTATCCAAAACTGGTATTTGACTGGTACAATTCCATATTTTATGTTAGTGATTTTGTCCTGCCATTTCCATCCTTTTATTCTGCGTAAGCATCCATTGTGATGTGTACTCTTAGCTCTTCTAACACATATATATTTTAGATTGTTATTTTGTCGGGACCTGGAGCTTAGCCTCTTCTCATGTATTGAGTTGCCTTCACCACTTCATCATCATTACGAAGTACCGAGACTGCTGGCGTAGGTGATCATGTTTCCCCATAGCTTTCGTTCTCGACATTTATTTATCATTTCTGTTGTTGACCTTCTGCCAAGCCATTCTCTTAATCTGTCTTGTATCTTTTCTCTTTGCTTCCCTTATCTCTTCGTCCCTCAATTTTCCCAGTTGTTACAATATATTCCAGCTGTTCCCTTGTTATTACATGGCCAAACAATGATTATTATTTCTTCCTAATATTGGAAATTAGTTCTCTTTTTACTTGTTCCTCTTTCAGAACGTTTTCATTACGCTTCTTGGTCCATGGTATTCTCAACATACTTCTGTAGAACCACATTTCTACAGACTCCAATGATTTTCTTGTCTGTTGTCCTATTGTCCGTAATTCACATCCATTCAACACTTCACTCTGCATTATTGGTGGTCCTGTGTCTTTGTTTGAATTGTTTTAGCTGGAGACAAATAATAATAAATGAATATTAAATAACTAAATACTAATAATAACTAAAGCTCAGCTAGTTAGCTGAGTGGCAGTGTTCCCTAGCGTTTGGCTTTTCGTGGCAAGGCGCTGTGCCACTGAGTACGGGTTCGATCCTGCTTTTGTCCATATTTTTTTCTGTTGTTGATTATTTGTCATTTTTTCCGAGTGCTGTAAACATACCTCATCCTCTGAATTGATTCTTTGAATTGTTTAGCTCTGGTCTTTGATCATCATAGAATTCACTGATATATTCTTACCATCTTTCCATTCTCTTCTCCTGTCCCATTATTATATTTCATTCCTTTGAGTTCACACATCCTGAAACTTTGACTTCTTTTCTTCCTGTTAAATAATTTAACTTATTGTGCATACATTTTGAGTCTTTCTTTTTTTTTGTTTTTCCATTTCTTGACATTTCTGCGTTAACCATACATCTTTGCTTCTCTGTATTTGTTTCGGATCTCTTTGTACAATATTTTGTTTGTCTGTTTTTCTATTTTATGTTGGCCTCTTTTGTCTATTACTTCTAGTATTTCTTCTGTCTTCCATTTCTTATTGACTTTGAGTTACTGGTATTAGTTATTTCGATGTTTATTGAATCGTTTGTTTCAACATTTCCCATTGTTCCCCAATGCTCTGTATTTTCTCAATAGCATTATATTTTTATGTTATGTTATGTGTGCTACGTCATCGTGATGGCTCATCGTAAATCCCTAGACCGGCCATACGCTAATCTTACGGTCTGTTGTTTGATGTGCGACGGTGATAATCTCACGACTAACTGTGTGTTTATATGTTCGAAATTGGAGTCAACAACGATGACCTAACGTCATCAAACGCTATACATTTTAAAAGAAATATAACGATCATCATTTCGGGAGGACGTGAACTTCTGGTATTTGGTGGATAGGCGGCATGAATCATTTCAGGCCGTGCATGAAAAGTGTCCCTTGTTGCAGTTTCCTCATATTCCAAGTGCATGGGGGACTGGTTGGTCTCGAGGCAAGACGCCGGCCTCGGAACAGAGAGGTTGTGGGTTCAAATCTCGGGTACATCGGTTGGGATTTTTATTTATGATTTCTCTCTGCGACAACCACCCCTGGTCTCAGCAGCGAGGCCTGGCTTGAAACGTCAGTTACTCATCGACGGAAAAAAAACATGAGTATCTCCGAAGTCGGAGTTATCTGCCTGTGCGGCGAGGAAACCTATGCACACGGCTCCATGGAAAAATGGATTAACAAGCAAAATTCAGTTCCTAGTCTCAAGGGACTTCATCAGATTTGAAAGCTGACGAACGAAACAACAATATATATATTTATATTTACTATTTATATGTTTATATTTTGTACTAGTATGCTGTACTTATCACTCATCTTTCCATATAATCTAAGCATATTTGGTTGTAAATGTAATATTTCTTGTTGAATTCTATATTTCGCAATTTTATCTCACCTTTCCATATGCTGGTACATGATCGTTATTGCAATCTGCTCCTGGCTTTGTTTTAACAGGTATTAAACCATTCCTGAATCTTCACCATACCAGTATAAAATTGATTTTATTGTTTACTTTGTTGTCCGGACTTTGCCTTGTCCATAGTCGTTTAGGGTGTTGCTTGAACCAGGTGTTACCTATAATCATTGCACGTGTCTTGGCTCAATCTATCAGTCTCCATCTGTCATGTGTCTTCCTATGCCATGTCCTCCAGTCACATTTTGCACTTTAGCTGTTCCTATCTTTGTAACCGAGTCTATCTCCATGGGCTTCCCATCTTCTTCATAACACCGACGAATAGCAACCATTCGTAGACTGCAAAGGCGTTGAACCAGCACACGAGCACCAATGACTCCCCCAACTGTGATGTCAGCATAGAAGGATTTGACCTCGTCTTCACCTTGAGATCGCTCACATGGTCGGCTACTGGACGACCAGCAACTCTGACCGTATACTGGAACCCGGAACTCCTGCAACTGGATAGGCTCGTGAGATCAGCGCCCTCACTCATTGGTCGGTTCTGTCCTCCTAGGGTTGACCAAGACTTCTCACTTCTTGGCCTTGCTAGGAACAGACCGCTGTAGATTCAACCCAGGCTCCTTGAGACTTGAGCCCGCCTTATGATGCAGTTGGACTGCCCGTACAGATTCACCCAGAACCTGCCTCCCCGTGGCCCCCGATCAGATTAGACTTGACTTCACGTTGTGATGATAGTGACCCGCGACACCAGTGTTCGTTCTTCACGTTGTAATGATAGTGACCCGCGACACCAGTGTTCGTTCTTCACGTTGTGATGATAGTGACCCGCGACACCAGTGTTCGTTCTTCACGTTGTGATGATAGTGACCCGCGACACCAGTGTTCGTTCTTCACGTTGTGATGATAGTGACCCGCGACACCAGTGTTCGTTCTTCACGTTGTGATGATAGTGACCCGCGACACCAGTGTTCGTTCTTCACGTTGTGATGATAGTGACCCGCGACACCAGTGTTCGTTCTTCACGGTGACACAGTACAGTAAAATTATGAATGTGCAGAATTTCTCACTTAGAACTTTGCACACACTGACTTTATTCAATCCCAGACCACTCTTGTTGGCCTGCCACATGACATCGTGAAATTCAAACATTTCTTACAACATAATATTCATGTCCTAACTCCCTTCCTACAATGTCTGGTGTATTCCCGAGGACACACTCTCTCTAGCACGTGTGCACCATCGGTGTAAAAACTAGTACTATGCTGATACACCCTTATGGTCTTTTGATAACGGCACAACCTCAACGGCAGCTGCTCTCCATCCCTTGCCGCACTAATCACCCATTACATAATATAGCCTATTCACTTGTTGCCTAAAGTCTCTTCACAACCTAGTTAATACTGAGTTTATGCGACTGTAGCTTGATAGCAGACAGTCAGCCTCATGATGGTGGGAACAAAATACGTTCCATAAAGTCTCTTCACAAATTACTATCGTAACTCGATAGCTTACAATCAGCCTAATATTGTTGGGAACAAAACACGTTCCATAAAGTCTCTTCACAAATTACTATCTTAACTTGATGGTTTACAGTCAGCCTAATATTGGTGGGAACAAAACACGTTCCATAAAGTCTCTTCACAAATTACTATCGTAACTTGATGGCTCACAGTCAGCCTAACAATTTTGGGAATAAAACACGTTCCATAAAGTCTCTTCACAGTTACTGTCGTAACTTGATATTAGCATCCCCTTTTCCAGCGATGCAGTTTACTAACTAATTATTCCTTGGATAGGCTACCATTAAGCCTTCCCCTCTAGTGGGCATTACTTAGCTCACTAATTCCACATAAATCTCCTGAGTGCGAGTATCATAACTCAATGCACTCCCACCATTTCAACTATCCACTGAACGGTGTCTTTAACTAGTGTACTAGTCCTATACTAGCTGATTACTTGAGTATCATAACTCCTTAGTCTAAACACACATTACATTGTCCAGTACTGCAGAGTCTATTCCCTACTCTACACAAAATATCTCTGGAATCATTTTCCTCCTTATTCTATCACAACTCACCATGTTAGTGACTGGAAATATCATGTCCCTATCAACACTTCTGTGCTTGACTATCACATCCTAATTAACTAAGTCACAACCTTCTGGGCATTACTATACTACCTCTAATCCAGCCCACTGTATCGGCTTGTTATAGTCCGTTCAGAAATTCATAATCACACCTGAATTAGTTTTGCGTGATAACCGCTTGTTATTTTGGTTTCGAAATCTGCATGCAATCTTAGAATATTGATGACGCAAAGATTTTGATATTTTTTATTCCACAAACACAACAGATTTTGCACATCAGCGAATTCCTTTGATCTTTTATGACGATATCACACAAGTTGATTCAAATTTTAGAGTTTACAGTAATCGTGTTAAATTTTCCAGTTTACTGCAATTCTTGTCAGAGTCGGATCTTCTTCTTCTACCTTTTAGCTCCCAGTGGAGCATAGGCCTTCAACAAACACTTTCCAAGTCGTTCTGTTTTTTGCAATTCTTTTAAGATCATTCCATGTCTTCCCCATCATCTTCATCTCTGCTTCAATCTGTCTTCTCCAAGAATTCCTTGGTCTTCCTCTTTGTCTTTTCCCCTGGGGATTCCAAAAAGGGCCTGTTGTGTAATACTCTCAGTTGGTTTCCGTAGTGTGTGTCCTATCCATCGCCATCGTCTTCGCTGTATTTCTTTATCCACTGGTTATTGACCGGTACATTTCCATAATTCCACGTTTGTGACTTTGTCCTGCCATTTCCATCCCTTTATTCTGCGCAAGCATCCATTAATGAAAGTCTGTACCTTCGTGATTGTCAATTTTGTTATTCTCCATGTTTCACAGCCATATAATAGAACCGACTTAACATTGGAGTTGAAAATTTGTATTTTTGTATTTAGCCTAATTTCTTTGGATTTCCATATGTTTCCCAGTGCAATGAAAGCTCCTCTTGCTTTTGATATCCTTATTTTGGTATCGTTTTCTGTTCCTCCCTCTTTATCTATATTACTGCCCAGATATATATAAGATTGTACGTCTAGTAGAGGTATTTCTCCTAGTTTTAGAGTCGGATCTACATAGTGCTTAATTGTGGGTGTTGTTCGTTATGTGTATTTGCAAACATGAATTCCATTGGTTACAATTAGTCTTGTCCTTCGGTCACCCTTAGACCCCAGGACGTCCTAACTGCAGCTGAAATTGAATTAATCTTAATTTTAATCATTCCGAATCTGACGATTCCAAGAGGTTGATAATCATTACTGGCTGGACAAATAGTAATTCATCTCGTTTCCAGTACTTATCTTCCACCCGCAGCACATGTTCAACACACTTCTTCCAGAACGGAATGTCTATTTTTGAGAGAGACTCGCGTGTCAGAACTTCAACATCACACATGTTAAACATCCTGTTCTGTTCTGCAACTTGTCCTTTGACGTGAGCCCAGACACGTTCGATTGGATTAAGGTGCGCATGATATGCATGGAGTCGAAGAGAGGTGTGGCCGTCTTTCTCAATGATTTTGTCAACATGGTACACCTTTTTCTTATTCGTATAATTCACAAGTTGTAACAATTCGGGTTTTAAATATGTGTCGTCAAATTTGACATTCTCATTCGTAAGCCTTGTCCTAATTTGCTCTTTTGTATTTGATGCAGTAGGCACTATGTCTTCCTCTGATACGACATTGTGGTATGATGCATTATCCACGACTATGCATGAAGGTCTCTCCAGGATTGGTAAAAGATCGTTCTCCAACCAGTGCCTGAAAATGTTTCCATTCATTTCAGTATGGTAGTCCCTACCGTCGGTACTTTTTGATTGGAAAATAAGTCCCGCATCATGGACAAGGCCGTTTTCAGTGCTTCCAGCATGCGTTAATATAATGCGCTGGCCTTTGCTGCTCGGAATTGTTCTTTTGAGTTTGACATTTACTGACTGCCATTCTTTAGCATAGGTGTGGTGGGTGTGCGTTGACCCATGATTCATCCAAATATACAATATCATACCGTTCACTCCGCCGCTCACGGATCTGTCTCAGGTATTTGCTTCGAGCAATGACCAAGTGTGGTTTTTCACAAATAATATTCCTGCCCCCAACAGTTTTTCTGAAAGTGAAGCCGGCTCCTCGCACAATCTTCCATAGAGTACTTTTAGAAATGCCAATATTGCAGTCTGCATGCAATTTTAATTTCAAATTCCTGAGAGGAACAAGTACATTATTAGCAAACATTTTCATTATCTCACGTTTTATGACATCCATGTCAAAGCTGTCGACTTTCCTTTTCCTTCCTTGATTGACTTGAGTGCACTCTGAGTCTTGTTTAATCCAACGAGAAAATGACGATCTATTAAGACCAAGCGCGAGTTGCGTTCGTCTCTCTGGGTCATGAATATCACAAGATAAATGCCCCATCATGGATTCCCTAAGGAAGTGCTGTATAGTAAAAAAGTAACCTTTTGCATAGTTATAAATTTGCATTTCAAACTCATTGTAATTTAGATATAAATGTTGGTAATTAAAGTCAACAAATTGTCTACTGAGTCTTCACAGAATTAATAAAGATACGCCTTCCCTTCTGTAATTAATGCCAAGGCCGTGGTGCGTCATGTCATTCAATAACAATTCAGTTTTGTGCACGGGATTTTCCTGAAGTTAGTGTTTCTGCAATAGCCAAACTATTTTACGTCAACGACCGCACCAAATTAATGTACATATCCTAAAATGGTGTCATATTCGAACAGGGTGAATTTAATATAGCCTAAAGAAGAAAACTTTTAGACTAGATCAAATTTCTCAGAGCAAAAAATATTTCTATAACGTCATCAATATTCTAAGATTGCGTGCACATTTTGAAACCAAAATAACAAACGGTTATCACGCAAAACTAATTCAGGTGTGATTATGAATTTCTGAACGGACTATAACTAACAACCCGTCCGCACAGAGCGCTCGCTCAATCTCGAATGAATCTTTTTCCTACTCAAAATCATTTGTCCTCATAACTTCCCCTCATTTTCACAAACTTCATGGTTCACGTACCCGCTCACCCGAGAATTCCCCTATCCCGTGGGCTCTGAGTTGTTCTCTGTTTACAACCATATCTAAACTTCACCCTTTGACCTCTTCCGTCTAATTCCTTCTCATATAACCTCTCCGTCCCTTTACCTCAACCCTTTTTCATCTTTGCATTGAAATCCCCTAATATAATACAGTCGAACCTGGTCTTAGGACCACCTGTTTAAAGCGTTTCCCTGGTTATAGGACCGGGTCTACAATTTCCCCGAGTTTTTTACTATATGCTAACACTGATTACGGCGCTCACCGTATGACGCGACCAGAGACCAGGCTAATTAACCGCCGCCAATGTTATTTATCCCGTTTACGACGACCAGCCAGTCCTTCGTCTCGCTGAGAGCTATAAACGATCGACACAGGTGTCTACAGGTGTTGATGTTTTCCCGTATTTAGTGAGTCCCAGATTACAGTGGGACGTGTTACGTTTATCAGTCAATACTGGTGCAGACACAGATCTATGATTCGTGAAGTGACATCACTTCGCGGTTCCGTCTAGACCAGAGTAGACCATTGCGTGGCCCGTATAAATTACAGGAATTAACTAAAGAATTAGTCATGCCCGCTTAGAGTGTATTCATGTACATGTACAGTATCTCAGTGAATTATTTTTGTGGATTTTAAAAGTGTTACACACAATATAGGAAATGGCCAGTGTCAAAAGTGTAAAACCAAAAGCATTAACGCTGGAAGAACGAATATCAGTGATTCGACAAAATCAGCAAGGTAAATGTTCGCGATTATTGGCAGAACAGTTTGGAGTGGGAAAGACACAGATTTTACGTACGTTAAAGAGAAAAGCCGAGTATATGAATGACTTTGAAAATAATGCACCAAGTATGAAAAGAAGGAATAGCAGGAAAACGGGAAATGAAGACATAAATACACTTTGTTGGAAATGGTGTCAATCAGCACTTGCACGAAAAATTCCGTTATCTGGGCCGATGATCAAAGAACGAGCTTTACAGTTTGCAAAAGAATTGGAAAACTCAGTCTTTAAAGCATCGAACGGCTGGTTAGAGGCCTTCATTAAAAGACACAATCTTGTGTTTGGTAAGCAATGTGGCGAAGTCGGTGATTCAGATATGAGTGCTGCGGCTGACTGGACTTCTAAATTATCCGAGATATGCTATGGTTACGCTGCTCAAGACATTTTTAATTTAGATGAAACCGGGTTATTTTTCAAAGCGACTACGGACAAAACATTTTTTGTCAAAGGAGAAAAATGCGCTGGGGGTAAAAAAAGCAAAGAGCGAATAACAGTGATGCTATGCACTAACATGTTGGGGGAACGAGAACCGGCTTTAGTGATTGGGAAAGCAGCTAACCCTAGGATTTTAAAAACATCAACATAAACACACTGCCAGTGATTTACAGAAACAACAAAAAGGCATGGATGACTGCAGCTATATTTGAAGATTGGCTGAAAAGTTTTGACCGTAAGATGCAGAAAAAAAGCGCCACATTATTTTATTTGTTGACAACGCTACCTGTCATCCCAAGATCGAACTAAAGAATGTTAAGCTGCAGTTTCTGCCACCCAACACAACTGCATTAGTTCAACCCCTAGACCAGGGTGTCATTCAGACATTTAAATTAAAGTTTAGACAAAAACAGCTTCTACATCTTATCACAGTCATGGAATCAAACAAGGATGCTTCCGGAACCGAACTCATGAAACAGGTCAATTTACTGGACGTAGTCTACTGGATTGCTGCAGCATGGAAAGAAGTGGACAACTCAACCATCCTTAAGTGTTTCTGTAAAGCAGGTTTTCATTGTCCTGCTGAAACACACGCATATTCTCTGACGCACATGGAATCTGCATCAAAGACCGACGTGCAAATTGTTTCTACTGCAATTTCTACTGCTTTGGATAACCTTTCAAAAGAATTGTTTGGATACCAATTGACAGACATCTCCATGATTGATTCAGGGCTCCAAACTTGCAACACAATAGAAACAAACTGGGATCTTCCTGCCACTGCAATTTTAGCTGCTGAGGATGTGAATAGTGAATCAGACAACGAACAAGATTCTACTGACATTGAGAAAACATACACTATCGCAGATGCACAAAATGCTTTGGAGCTTCTGCGCACCTATTCAATAACAAACGGGAGATCTGACATACTAGACGTTATCATGGACTTGAGAGAAAAATTGAACTTATCGTTTATTTCATCTGTCAAACAACAGACTACCATATTGGATTTTTTTTCAAGTCAAAAGTGATACATGTACAGTATAAGTGGAATCTGTGTATGTGTGTTTTATTTTTGTGTGTTTAACTATCGTGTTTTATGAAAAGTGTCCAACCAGTGGCTATTGTAGACCGACATGTGCACTATGTTCTACTCATGGATTACGCTGATTTGCAGGTTAGTTTTCATAGTGCTTAGGATAAAATTTTTTTTATCGCTCTATTTATTATGTGAAACCTGTGAGGCAGGACCACCTGTCCTATGGGACCAGTTTTTGAAAGTCCCGTGAATGGTCGCCTTAGACAGGTTCGACTGTAGTTATTTGTTGGGATTTACACTGTTCCATGGCCATCTCTCGCTCGTTGTAAAGGGTGTCAATGTCTTTTTCTTTAATGTTTCTTGTGAACGGTCAATGAAGACTGGTTACCCAACAATGTAGCAATGCTACCCATCCTGGTAAAGGCCAAACGTTCAAGCATGTCACAATGTAAATGTGTGGGTCAGTTGGAGAAGATAAATGTCAAGAAGCCATCAGCTGACAAGGCTGCGTTCATCTACTGTCGGAGAGCACAGCCCAACGCACACACTTGAGTGAATGTTGTCATCTTTGCTCGTGATATGTACGGGGGCTTCCATGGATGTATTGAAAGCTCTGCTGCTGCAACCGATCTTGGGGTTACATACACGAGAGTATCTCTGGGTTTCTGGGTTTCCTAATTGTTTAGCTTATTAAACTCAAGATAAGCTCTTTGTTCCCATCCACTTTCATTCCACGTGATTCACAGTTCACTATTCCCTGCCAACTCTAGTAAATGATTCTCGTTACACTGCCAGTATCACGAATATCCCGTGTCTCTCCATTTCTATCATCTTTCCTATATTTTTCATTTATTGTTCAAACTTATCTTTTAAACTGTCTTAATTTTAATTTCGTTAATTATGACTTCGGTTAGTTTGGCTGGCCATGATGGCCGCCTCGTCAAATCAGGTTTGGTACTGGTGGTATTTTTACTGCAGTGTGTGTTCAATAGACTCTTTCTGGTCCAGATTTTTTATTATATAGACATCGGTTATCCAGTCGAATTCACCAGACTACAAAGTCAACATGGTTTTGGAGTCAGCTCGCATTCGTGCTGCAGGCGACCAACCTTTGATTTAAGTGGAACTGTACCAGACCCTGGCTTTCATCTGTTTTCGTCTGCAAATTCGACACCTTCTGGCTGCGGCCGGAGCGAGTGTTTTACCGAAGTGAAGGCCTGATTTCATATGTTGGGACAGTTATTCTTGGGACACGCTCACTAACCACAAAGACTACACAGATTCGGCGCGGGCGCCAGAAGGTCGTGCTCCCCGCGTAGTCCGGTACGACGACTTGGAAGTGTGCGTCATGAGCTGTGCGTTCTTTGTCAGAACGTTCTCTAGTAGTAAACAATTTGGACGATCAGAATGAACACTTTGTTGATTGTTGAAAAGAGGTTGAGCAGATATGACAATACCCCGCAGTGACACCAACTGGTTGTAAAGTCTAAAGACTAATTGTGCCTTTGTTTTAATTATAGAACCTGTATGTTTTTTTCGTCTAATTTGCTACTGATGTAAATCCCTTTCCTCTCTACTCTCTATCAATCTCAAATGACATATCAAGCAGTCAGTGTAGTAAATGATATATGATTCAATGGATTCAGGTCAATGCGCTATTTGTGAAATAATAGACTTACAAATACACAAAGAAAAGTACAGAATGTAATTTTGGGAGCCGATTCAAAAGAAAATGAAAGTTGTGACAGGAAGGTTCTTCACAAATTATGCATAACAACAATTTACTTATCACTTCACTCATTTCTCTCTAACATATCAATAACACATTTGTATCTGCAGTTAACTATAAATATTTTCCTTATTTATTCATATTGCTATAATATCCTACCATTTTTTTTTTTAATTTTAATGATTTGCTAAATTGCAGCTAAAGTACTGTACGATTACACTTTCCGACAGATAATTCAAATGATTACACACGATCTGTGTTCAGTATTTTTAAGTTTAGCAATATTGATAATAAATACACGTGATTTGTCAATTATTGTTTCAATGTAACAGGTTCTGGGTTGTACCCGAATTCGATTAGAAAATTATCGTTATAAGAATTGCTATGTTTATCCGCTAAAAATTGTCGTATGATCAGTTTTGTTTCTTCGGTTTTATCCTCAGAAAAAAAGACAACGATTGCACGTTATATATCTGCTCTCATCAAGCGTCAAACCAGAACTGACATCCTTCAACTTTGATGAAAGTACTTTCAGACCAGTTGTGGTGGTTCCTTTCATTTAGAGCCAAGAGCTGCAAGTTGTAGTAGACCAGTGTTACATTTGATGGCTCAACAAGACGATGAGATAGCAGACATGTTTCAAACTAAGCCAACCGTAAATGAAGGTAAGAAGAAAGGAGGACTCTACATCAGCTCAACTTTGGGCCTCATGCTGGTGTTACTGGCCCTGTGTGTGGCTGTGGGCGAGGGTGCCATTGTTCACAATATTGGAGGGCATAAAGAGATGATCTATCCGTGGCCGCCATCGGCGATCGAGAAGAGAGCATTGGACATGGCGAACAAACTGTCAGTCGCCACAGACAAATCGTCCGATGAACCTTTGGCGTCAGACATCCAGAGGATCCGTGATAAGCGATCTCTGCAAGCAGGAGGTAGTAGTTGTGTGTGTATGTGTGGTGTAATTATTGGATGTCTCTTGAATATTGGAATGATTATATGGGCAGAAGGGAGCGTTAAATTGGGATATTGGTTGAGTGGAGATGATATGAATACATAGATTGTAAGAATTGGATTTATGTTGTACTATCTTTTTGTGTGTTGATAATATAATTTGTTTGTACTATCTTTATGTGTGTTGATAATATCGTTGTTTTTGTACTATCTTTATGTGTGTTGATAATATAATTTGTTTGTACTATCTTTATGTGTGTTGATAATATCGTTGTTTTTGTACTATCTTTATGTGTGTTGATAATATCGTTGTTTTTTGTTCTATCTTTATGTGTGTTGATAATATCGTTGTTTTTGTACTATCTTTATGTGTGTTGATATTATCGTTGCTTTTCTACTATCTTTATGTGTGTTGATATTATCGTTGTTTTTGTACTATCTTTATGTGTGTTGATATTATCGTTGTTTTTGTACTATCTTTATGTGTGTTGATATTATCGTTGCTTTTGTACTATCTTTATGTGTGTTGATATTATCGTTGTTTTTGTACTATCTTTATGTGTGTTGATATTATCGTTGTTTTTGTACTATCTTTATGTGTGTTGATATTATCGTTGTTTTTGTACTATCTTTGTGTGTGATGATAATATAGTTTGTTTGTACTATCTTTGTGTGTGATGATAATATAGTTTGTTTGTACTATCTTTGTGTGTGATGATAATATCGTTGTTTGTGTACTATCTTTGTGTGTGCTGATAATATAGTTTGTTTGTACTATCTTTTAGTGTGTTGATAATATCTTTTTTTTGTTCTATCTTTTTGTGTGTTGATAATATCTTTTTTTTGTTCTTTCTTTTTGTGTGTTGATAATATCGTTGTTTTTGTTCTATCTTTTTGTGTGTTGATAATATCGTTGTTTTTGTTCTATCTTTTTGTGTGTTGATAATATCGTTGTTTTTGTTCTATCTTTTTGTGTGTTGATAATATCGTTGTTTTTGTTCTATCTTTTTGTGTGTTGATAATATCGTTGTTTAGGTAGAGCCATAGGACAGCTGCAGCTGCCTTCGTCAAGTTTACCATTATCCTTGCCTCACAGCACCATCCGCACAGGCAGGTCATTTCAGTTTCAAGATCTCCAGCCACTTTCTCCCTATTTCTTTTATTTTGAGGAGATAACAAATTTACAACTGATTAATCACTCACGATTTCAACAGCTTATCTAAAAGATAAAATTATTCAGATGTAAAGAATAGATGACATTAAGTAGAAAAAAACATCAAAGGTATAAACAAATCTTCATCTGTTAAATAGACTGATCGCACTGGGCTATTACTTTCTTTAGAATCGCCACACTTTGGCGACTCCGAGCCAACTTTGTTGAGCAAACCAACAGCTCTATACATGTTCTCTTTACATCATTTGTGAAGTGAGACCAGTTAGAGTTGTGAAGTGGGACCAGTTAGAGTTGTGAAGTGAGACCAGTTAGAGTTGTGAAGTGAGACCAGTTAGAGTTGTGAAATGAGAGCACTCGTAGAGTTTTGA